>NW_004624755.1:23262686-23904835 GCF_000247695.1 Heterocephalus glaber | reverse complement strand
GGCAGGCGCCACCACACCCGGCTGAAGAGCAAACTCTTAGGGCCCAGCATCACAGCGGTGTAGACAGAGCCAGAGCTTGCTAATCCCCAGGGTGACATCCAGCCCAGCTGGGGTGCTGTCTTGGGCTGGGCCTGCAGCCCCTGGCCACACCTCCTCCCCATCAACCCGAGATACTCGTGGCCTTACTGTCCTGCAGGGGCAGGGAAACCAAGGCAGGGCTCTGGAACTGCATCCCAGTCCAGCTGCTCCCTGCGAGTGCTCTGGGCAACTTGTGCCACGGCAAGGGGGACCCATCCCTGGTGGTAAAGATTACCCTGCCCAGGCCCAGCACGGCCACCCTGAGCAGGCTGAGCTTCCGGGAGGCTGAGGCAGGAGGATGGAAGGTTCTCAGTCCCTGAGCCCCAGGTTCCCTGCAGGCATGGAGGAACTGAGGCTCCGAGAGGCCCAGCACTTCTCCGAAGCCACAGAGGGGCCCCCTCACCTCCCATCCCATCCAGAGTCCACCCTGCCGGCCAGGGCCAGCCTCACCACGCCAAGGCCTGGGCCACTGAGGGCCCTGCCTCCAGGTCCCTGTCCTCTCCAGGGTCCCCCATTCCTACTCCGCCAGCTGTAGCCAGTTCCGAGCCACACTGCTTGGAACACACAAGAGGCGGCCCTCGTGGCACACACAGGTAGGGACACTGAGGCCCGGGAGGCAGAGTCACTTCCCAAAGGCGCTCAGCCCGGAAGCGGGGGGCCAGGGCCAGAAACCCACAGGGGCCTCCTCCAGGAAGTCCTCCTTCCACGGGGCCCGCTGCCGACCTGGTCTCAGGACCCCGGCACACCATGCCCCCGACGACACCCAGCTCTTCCTGTCTCCCACACAGGGACAGCGACACCAGGCCGCCTGTCTGGTCACCCACAACCCCAGCCCTGTGATCTCAGCACGGGCAGTTTCAGGGACACCTGCTCTGAACGCACCTCCCGGCCCTCCCACCTGCCAGGCCCACTGGGCGACAGGACGGGGACTCACCTGCCCAGACACCGGCACTGGTAGGGGAGATGGAGCCTGCACCGTCACCTGCGAGGCTGCAGGGTCGCAGCTCTGTGGTGCCTGTGGGGCCTCAGTTCCAATCTCAGGCCCAGGCTGGGCCAGGCCCGCCCTGAGGGAAGGGGCGGCCTCAAGTCTGACCTTCCCCTCCTTATCGGCCACCAGAGCCTGGGCAGCTTGGGTCAGCATTCCTGAGCTGGGCGGAGGCCTGTCCTGTCTGGGCTTTTGAAGTGCAGGTTGGAAACGGACACCTGCCTGGACCCCACACCTTTGGCCAGGGACAGGGCCACTTAGCTGAGGTAGGACAGCCTGAGCAGCCTTGCCTGAGCCCCTTCTGGCATCCTGTGGTAAGGCCCTGGTGGCCGCAAGCTTGGAGTTCCACAAACACTCACTGAGCACTTACTGTGTGCTGCTGGGTCCCCTGCAGGTGGACAGAGGTCAGCAAAGATGGGTGTCCAGAGAAACCGGACCCAACTTGCTCAAGAGAATTGCAGCCAGGCATGGGCGTGCACTCCTGTTATCCCAGCACTCCGGAGGCTGAGGTAGGAAGATCAAAACTTTAAGCCCAGCCTGGACAGGTAAGAACCTTAATGAGACTCCAAATAAAAAAGGACCGGGCGCGCAGCTCAGTGAGAAGGCCGTGGGTTCAGTCCCTAGTGTCCCCTCACCCCCACTCCCAAACAGGCAGGCCACCTGGGATGTCCCTAAAGCACAGGGTCAGGACACCCCAGCGCAGGGCTTGGGAATCTAGATCTCTTCTTTTTTTGGTACTGGGGATCAAACTTGGATTCTTAGCTTGCAGGGCAGGTGGTGGAACCACTGAGCTAAATGCCCGGCCCAAATCTAGATCTCTTTTTAAGGAATATAAAGCTATTTGTTGACCACAGCTCACCAACATTTACAGTAAACAGTACACAGCAGGATAACATTCTGACCACTACAGATATTGTCCTGGCCTCTGCTGAAACCCTAACCCAAACACTGAAAAAATTGAGCCTACAGAGAAAGAATGGTTAGCGTCAGAAAAACCTGCAGGTCAGTAATTTAGTATCACAGAAGTTTGCCTGCTCATTTATTCCATCGGGTCCTAAGCTCCCGACACTGCCAGCCCCTGAGTGGAGTCACTGTGAGGCAGGGGTCACCCAGCACCCCTTAGCAGGCCTTTCATAGCTTATTCAAACAAAACAGGTTTGTCTTGGCCAGGGATTTAGCTCAGTGGTTCGGCCTCCTGCCTTGCAAGCTCAAGGACCCCAGTTCGATCCCCGGTACCAAAAAACAAAACAGAAAAAAACAGGTTTGTCTGGTTTCCTTATTTGGGCAGGTAAGTTGTTAGCAATAAAATTTTTCTTTTTAGGAATTCTGCAAATAAAAGGCTGCATTTCTGTGATAAAAGACACAGATGTGGATTCAGATATGGCTGCTTTGAAATTACCCCTTTGAGCTGTCCAGTCTGTTTAGCCTAAAAGGCTGTGGCTTCAGGAAAATCTTAAATTTTCCTGCAGTGATTCATTTCTTAGGTTGCTCAGGATGAGGGAGGTAGTGGAGGCGAGTTTATCAGCCATGGTGCTTGTTTTGCTGAATGCCTAAAAACACAACAAAACTATTCATACCGGAATTCATTTCTACACACACAGACAAATTAAAAACTCAGAATGGCCCTTACGCATGGGAACAGAAACAGTTCTGACTGAGTCTAACTACAGAAAATCGCTCTGGTATTTAGAAATCACAGGAAACGTAGCAGGCTGTCAAATGCTCTTTTCTGATTAGGAAGCAACTACGGAAAGCTTTTATTATTTGTTCAAAGCAACCAGTGCTATTGATGCCAAACAAAAAAAACCCAACTCCCCCCATACTGTTTTCAAAATCAACATATTAAGCTTCATTTTCATTAGAATGCAGTATTTTTTCACATTAGAAAACAAAAAACCAAGACTTGCACATATAATGCCAATAGATATATGATAATTTGTAAGTAAAATGATGCAAATTATTATTGAGCTTTGTCTTCCATACAACAATGCCAAGTTGGGGCTGGGGATTTAGCTCAGTGGTTTCGCTGCCTGCTGCAGAAGCGCAAGGACCTGAGTTCAATCCCCAGTACCAAAAAAAAAAAAAAGAATGCCAAGTTAATCTCCATAAAATGCAATTACAGCTGGGCATGGCGGGAGGCTGAGGCAGGAGGATCGCCTTGAGTTTGAGGCCAGGCTGGGCTACACAGTGAGTTCATGACCAGCCTTGCTACATAGCAAGGCTCTGTCTCAAAAAAGAAAAGAAAAGAAAAAAGAAGAGAAGTACAAAAAGAAAAGAAATGAGAAGAGAAGAGAAAGGTTGAGGGCTTAAAGCGATGCCCTAGATCCCCAGGCGAATGTGTCTGTGACTGACTCACCGTGCCCAGATCTTGGGCCTGAATGAACAAATCAGCGAATGAATGAATGCGGCATCAGCTGGCTCACCCCTCTCCCTGCTTTCCCTTAGGAGACCGCTGAGCCTGCCCCTAATGGCAGCTCATGGTCAAGTCCCTGCAGCTGTCCCCCTGGGGTGCAGGCTTCTTTCTTACCCCGGCTGGCTGGTGGCCAAGGTCCTCACCTTCCTTGGCCGCAGGCAGTGTGGTGCTTGCTGGCTGCACTCACTTTTGTTGCCTCGGTGATTTCCCAGCGAAGATCCTGGAGTCCATCCCCACCCTGGCTGCTGGGCTGGGGCTGAGTGTCCCTGGCAGAGTCCATCGGGGAAGGAGGGGGCCCTGGAACCCTGTGACCCATGCCTGTGGCCCCGACCCTGGGTGGCTGCTGGAACCCGGGGCCGCTGCAGGGTCGGATTCCACACAGGGCCCTGGGCCTCTGCTGCTCGCAGGACCTGGGCAGCACCTCAAGGGCCCCTTCCCCTACCACACAGGGTACCCACTGCCAGGCCCCGGAGCCTGGAAGCCGCTCCTGTGGAGATTCTGTCCTTTGACCCCAACCTGGAGCCAGCGTCTTCCATTCCAGCCCCATGCCCTTCTTTGGGCCTCAGTTTCCCCATCTGCAAGCCACCCGAGGAGCCGTTTCTGGGCCAGGTCCCCCATGTACCTGCAACAGTGGGGAAAGCATGGTTCTCCCCTGTGCCCTGCACTGCCGGCTGAGGGGTCAGAGGAGGCCAGGAGCAAGTGCCCTTCTCCAGGGGTCCAGGGACAGGGTCTGCCACTGAGCCTCCCACTCACTACCTCTCATCCAGCTTTCCCTGCCTCAGAATCCACACAAAAGGAGGGTTTGGTTGGTGTGTTTAATATGTGTCAAATTTGCTGTGCTGTGGGAACTGGCACCTGGAAGCCCAGAATTGTTAAAAACATAAACTGGCCACTAGGGAGGCTGAGGCAGGAGGATCACTGCGAATTCAAGGCCAGCCTAGGCTACATAGTGAGTTCAAGGCCAGCCTGGACTACATAGTGAGACTGTCTCAAAAAACCAAAAATCAACCCCCCCACACACACACATGCACCCCTCCCAAATCCTCAATTTGCTCATATCTGTTGAAAGATGGTTTTAGAAATCTTGCTTGAAAAAAATTCAGCCAAGCTTACCTTCCTTTGGCTCCCGTGGCCCTAACAGTGCAGCCAGGCTCCCAAGAACCCAGCGGGGCTGAGCTCACACAGCTGCAGGAGCCCATGGGGTGGGCACCCCGAGAAGGGTGACAGGGAACCCTGAGTGAGGACTCCAGAGAGGCACAGAGACCCGGTAATGCCAGGACCCCAGGCAGGGAGAGAAGCTCCACTCGGTGGCCTACTGTGCCTGGGGCCGAGCTTGCTCCCCTGCCAGGTGGGGACGGGGCAGCAGGGCAGGCCCAGGGAGGATGACAGGGGAGGTCACAGCTTCACACAGTGCGTCCCAAGGCCACACAGGTCCTGAGCTCAGGTCCCCCTGGGGCGCAGCCCTACAGCCACCTCCCTGGGACTGGGGACTGAAGCCAGGGGCCCACACATGCTTCTGGGCAGGAGCTTGGCCTTGGGGCTACACCTCCAGCTGTTTTTATTGTACTCTGAGGCAGAGTCTTACAAGGGGCCCAGGCTGGCCTTGAATTTGCAATCCTCTTGCCTCAGCCTCCGGAGAAGCGCGGATTACAGGTCCGCACTATTGTAGCCAGCTCTCCTGAACTCTGAATCATTTCTAGATGACTTACCGGAGGCAACGTGAACCCCGAGGAAATAGTTGTTGGACACTATCGTGCAGGGAATAGTGACAAGAAAATGTGCTGTACATGTTTAATACGGATGCAGCTTTTAAAAAAAACAGTCAACCCTCAGTTGGTTGAATTTAAAAATGCTTTTAAAATCAGGCTTGTAATCCTAGCACTCTGGGAGGCTGAGGCAGGAGAATCACAAGGACAAGCTGAGCCTGGTTAAAGTAGAGAGACCCTGTCTCAGAAAAATGGGTGTGGGATGTAGTTTAGTGCAAAGGCCCTGGGTTCTATGCCTGGTGCCCCAAAGTAAAGTAATAATTAATTAAAATGTTCTTTAGAGAAAAACACTGGACAGAAGGGTACAAAAACATCCGCTGCGGCCGGCTGCTGGGCAGGGTGGTCACTGTCTCCCCCATGATGTCTGAGTGTGTGAGCTTCACATTCACAACGTGTCCATTTTTACCACCAGAAAAAGGCCCCCGTCAGGTGAGGCCAAAGGAGATGCTGGTGGTTTCTACCCCAGCTGCCCCCAGGGGGGGGGGGCAGACTCTCATACACAGGGCCGCCGTCTCTGCAGGCCCGGACGGGTGTCTCCCGCGACCCCAGATGTCACCTGCCCGTGTGTGGCACTGTGGACACTGCGCGCGTGGGCCCCGGGCAGCCAGCTGTCTCCTGGGCGGCTCTGGGTCAGCCCCGCCTCGGTTTCCCGTCAGAGGCGCTGCAGCTCCTCCTAGGAACTGAGCCTCAGCTGGTGCCCAGTCTGCGGGGTGGAGACAGCTCCACTGCCCTCTAGTGGGAGCCCGGGGAGTGGCAGGAAGCCCCAAACCAGCTCTCCGGAGGGCGCTGGGCTCCTGCTTCTGACCCAAGCTCGGGCCCTGAAGACCCCCAATGGGGCCTGGGCACAAGCACCCCAGGGGGACAAGGCGGGGCCTGGGCAGGTGGGTACATGGGATGCACCCACTCCTGCACAGCTGACCGAGTGCTGGCAGTGACCCAGCACTGCACCCCACATGGCCTGACCTCCCTGGGCCACTGCATCGGGTCACCTACGCCGCTGACTCTGCAGAGGCCCAACTAGGGGCCCAGCACCCCACGGCTGAGAAGAGGGACAGGCGTGGCCCAGACGCTTGGCCCGTAGCCTACCGGGATCCCAGCCCAGATGGGCCAGTTCCACCCCGGAGCCCGCGGCCCAGAGCTCAGGTGACAGGGTGGGTGTGTCAGGCAGCCATGGGCACATCTGTGAGGCCAACACAGGATGGAGCAGCACGAGGTGTAGCTGGGCTCAGCACACAGCTTCAGTGGGGCCAGCTGTGGTCACCAGGGCCGGGCAGGTGCCACTGTGACACCTCAGCTTCTCCCGCCTGACCCGTCCATCCCATGGCTCCCGCCTCTCCGAGCCCTATCTCACACGTGGGTTTGGCCAGTGGCCAGCGTGGATGTGGGTCCCCCGATACGATCTAAAATGTCCCCCGAGAGGCTCAGTGCTCAGGGGTGGGCTCTGTGGAGGCTGGATCACCCATCACCAGCACAGGACTGGCCACCGGTGCCCTCACACTGGGTGGCACTGTTGTGGTGGCAGAGCCAGGGGGTGGGCCTGGAGAAGGAGTGGGGCGTGGGGCGGGACCCTGGCACTGTCCTGTCCCGGGCCACTGCTCTACTCTGTCTCTGCCTCTGCCTCCTGGTCACCGTGTTGTGAGCAGCTCTCTTCTGCCGTGACGTTCCTGCCTCCCACACCCCAAGGGAGCCAGCTGGTCATGGATTGAACCCCAGAGCCGTTGAGACCCTCCCCTTTAAGCCCTTTCTGTTGGGTGTTCTGTCACAGTGGTGCGCCTTGGCCAACACACACCCTCAGATCCCTGGGATGAGGCCACAGCCCTGGGGCGACACCTGGCCTGAGCCCCATGACACACACCTGTAGAAGTAAATGTGTGCTGTTTAAAGCCACTGAAAGCTACAGGGCTCGACCCTGACCCTGAGCCTGGAGGGAGGAGGAGGAGCAGGGCGGCGGGCTGGAGCAGATGGGGTCCGGCTTCTGCTCCCTATTGGTGACCCAGGGAGACCCTGGGAGGGTGTGCCCCCTGGTTCCTCTGTTTCCTCCTCTGGGAGGCAAAGGAGGACAGAGGAGAGAGGTGAGGAGGACAGTCATCAGGTGAGTCAGCTGCGTACCGTGGGTCCAACCTGGCACCATGGGTCCAGCCTGGCTCCCTGGTGCGACGCCTTCCCTGTCACCTGGACATGGTCGGCCTCTCCACACAGTGAGGACATCGGGAGCCAGGTCTGCCTGCGCCTTGGGCGAGCAAACAGCAAGCAGGGCCTGGCTTTCTGGAAGGATGGGGCCCAGTGGTCTGATACACCAGGGTCACATCCTTCCTGTCCCGCTCCCCAGGAAGCAGCAGGGATTGGAAACAATCCAGCGAGGCACGCACCCTTGGGCGCCGGGGTCTCCCCAGCTGTGGCAGGTCAAGTGTGGGCCGGGCCACGAGGCTGTGGCCAGTCTCCCTGCCTTCTGCTTGCTGGGACCCCTGGGTTTCCCCACTCTGCCTGTGTACCCAAGTCTGACTTCACAGAGCTGATCAGTCAGTGGACTCTACCAAGTGACCAGTGGCCTCTCCTGGGGCTCGGCATGGCCGTGCTGACTGGCACCCGCTTTCTGGGGCTCCTGAGCTTCCTCCCTCCCAGCTCGGACCCAGCGCTGTCTCCAAGATTCCTGCCGGGGCCAGGGTTCGCTGTCCCCCACTCTGTGGCCCTGCTTCACAGCAGTCACAATGCAGTGCTCTCTCCTCGTCCTCACCACAGTTACAGGCTGAACTGTGTGTCCTCGAAATCCGGGCGCTGAAGTCCCTAACTCTCAGAACTCGAATGTGATTTGACTTAAAAACTGGGCGGCTGCAGATGCCATTTGCTAGATGAGGTCAGCAGGGCGGCTCCGACCCAGAGCAGCAGCGCCCTTGTTAAAGGGACACAGAGACACGGAGAGCCGTGTGAACATGGACAGACAGCAGCAAGGCTTCCAACACACTGGGACAGGGGCCTGGGACGCCCCTCCAACCTCAGAGGAACGCCTGCCGTCCCCAGAGCTCAGACCTCTGGCCTGCATGACTGTGAGCCCTTCCCCAAAGCCTGCGCTGTGATGCAGCCTTGCTGAGTGCGCTTTTGTCTCTCGTGTCCCCGAGGGCCCACACCAGCAGTCCTGATCCCTCCTCTCCTGCACATGGGCTGGTATACAGCAGGTGCTCAGCAACACGGCACCTGGCCTCAGCCCTGCAGCTTGCTTTTCCTTCCCTCCCTCTCTCACGCACGCTCTGATTCTGTCTCTGTGCAGGCACCAAGTCCCTCCAGCGGGCCAGCAAACCCAAGCCTGGTTCTGCGGGAGTCACTTCTGGGATCAGGCCTGGGTCCTCTACCTCATTTGGTCCCTGGGACTGAATGACCTCTCCTCTCTCCTGGTTTCTCTGTGATGCAAACATGTTGCTGAGTCCATGAAGGACTGAGTTCCTGGGCAGCTGGAATGGTGGGGAAACTCCCAAGAGAGCACCGGTCCCTTCCGTCCACCTGCAGGACTCAGGTGAGCCCCGGGTGCACGCCCATGAGGCCGGCCTACCGCAGCTGATGACCCAGGTGCGGGGACCTGCGTTTCAGAGAGGCTGGAGCTGGGAGTCTTGTGCTATTTTTACTCCTGGTTTCATGTGGCACAGTTTTAAATTATTGAGCCATTGGAAAGCTCCCACAATGAAATCATATTTCATTTGTTTCTCCATTTGGCTGTAAGTAAATCAATTTCGGGGACGCAATGGGAGGTGAGGACGGGACAAAAAAACCTGCAGCTTTGCCAAGAGAAGACCCGGCCACTCCAGTCCGTGCAGGCTGCTCAGCACCTGGACACTGCCTGCTCTGTTTGTCACCACGAATCTTGATTTGCAGGACTTCCACCCAGCTGGGGTTCCACACCTTCTTTCTAGACCAGGTCCCAGGTGAGCCGGGCCGCATCACGCTGCTACCACAGCAGCAAGTTGTGGGAAGCTGCAGCAGACATGGGGTGGTGGCAGGGGGCTGAGAGGGACACAGGGCGGGTCTGACCTCCCTCCTCTGTAGCAGGCAACCAATGGGACTGCAGTGTGGGCCACGCGCTGACCTCACTGCCAGTGGCTGCTGTCCCGTGTGGGAGACTCCAGAATGGACACTTTGAATGCCCCAGAGACGCAGCGTGCTCTGGATGCCCCAGGGTGCATGGGAGACCCCAAGATGCTCCAGAGACCAGCATGGGCTGGAGACCCCAGGATGCGCTGGACGGAGCCTGGCCTGGGAGGCCTGATGTCTGGTGACAGAGCCAGGCAGGACATAAAATCTGAGACATGGAGGGGTCTGGTGGGGTAGACAGGGCCCTGGCCAGTGGAGGTGGGGTCTCCCAGCCAGGGTCCAGGGGCTTCTCCAAAGAGGAGTGATCTCAGCTGACACCCACAGGCAGCCTGGGCTGTCCAGAGCCCAGGCAGAGGGCCCGGCACTGAGAGACCCAGTGGGCAGGTGTCCCCGTCATGGGCCGGCACTCAGGCCCTGGATTCCAGTGCCCCTTGCAGGCAACGACAGGTTCAGGACGGGCGTGTGCCCAGGATGCAGGCTGGCTCTTCAGAAGGGCCCGCTGTGCTCCGCTCACAGGGTTAGCTCCAGCCTCAGCTCCCCACCTGCACAGTGAGGGTGATGACAACGGGGTCCTGAGAAGAAACCCATGAAACACAGGGACCTGCCCGGCCCTTCCCATGAGTGGTGCAGACGTCCTCAGAAGGGGAGGGCAGGGGGAGCTCCCTTGCGAGTCCCCAGGGTCCCACTGAAGGCTCCACCCTACTGAGAGCCTGTCATCCGCCTGATGGCACCGAGCATGTCCCCCCAAGGGGCCCGGGACTCTAACATCTCGGCCCAGTGATGCCATCATCCTACCAGAGCCCAGGCGCCATCAGGAGGGCAGGGCAAGGTGTCTGTTTCCTGACCCCAGAAGGCAGATGGAACCCCGAAGCCAGCGCTGCATCTGGGACAGCACGGGGGCGAGACCCCACCCCTCCTGCTGGGACTCAGCTGTCTCTCTCCATTCCAGCTGGCTGCCTGTTGCTGTGACACCCACCCCAGCTCACAGAAGGTTCCTGAGCTCAGGGCTGTGGGGGCTGGAAGTCCAAGATCGTGGGCGGCACTGTGAGGCATCCCACAGGGAGAGACAGCATGCCACCACAGGGCCACTGTCAGGGCCTCAGGGAACCCCAACCACCCTCAGAGGACCCACCTCCAAACACATGTGACTCTTGGGTTACATCTCCAACACAAGGACTTCCAGGGCACACGGTGACCCTCAGTGCTCTCCCCCAGCCTGCAGAGCAGAGGAGACACGGGCCTGCTCAGGGTCATGTAAGGGCTAGGACAGATGGGACCTGGCCAGCCTCAGGCAGGGACAGTGGGCAGAAGTCTGAATGGGGCCAGAGCTGGGAGGACAGGGACAGGGCCACGGCCCCAGCCACCCCTGTGAGGGCTGGCAGGAACCCCCACTGGGAGGGACACTTCCTAAGCACCCAGGTGGGAGGACCCAAGGTCCCCATGCTGCCTGCTTCAAGGGGGCAGAGGCCAAGTGGGGATCCCCAGGTGGCCCGGGTGTGAGCTGGGCAGGAAAAGCAGGGTGGGGCTCTGCTGTCCCCAGGTCCTCCTCCTGCCTCTGCCCACTGCAGCCCAGCTCTTCGGCGTCACTGATGGTCTTCTTTCTGGCAGTACTGGGGTTCGAACCTGGGCCTTGTGCATTCTAGGCCAACATCCTACCTCTGAGCTACATGCTCAGCTTCCTGCCAGACATGGAAGGGTCACCCCCGGTAGCCGGTGTCCACAAGCCCCTCAGCATGCCTCCGACCCCCGCCCAGCAGGCTGCTCTTTTCGCTAAGAATCACGTGACTCGGGAGACTAACTTGCCTCTTTTCTTCACTGGAATGGAGTTTAGCATATCAAAGGGTTCTAATAAATTGTTATATGAATGAATACAATGCACGTGAGTCTAAGGGCCTCTCGAGGGCACGCACCTCTCCCTGGTTGGTTTCAGTAACAATAATTACCATAATACCTGTCATTTACGGAGCCCTGCCTGATTTCTCAGCAGAGCTAAAAATGTTCACCTCAACACGACTCACTTATGCCAGCAGTCCTGAGGGCGCACACTGTGACTTATAGGCTGAGTGAGCTGAGGTACGGAGAGGAGAAGCCAGCGGCTCCGGGTCACACGGGTCCACAGCCCCAGGGACTCGAGTCAGAGTCCAGTTCAGCTGACTGGAATCAAGTGATTCTTCAAGGCAAATCCCCCGAGGTCCAGGCTCTGCGGGCACAGAATGGGAATGAATGACAGGGCCCAGGCCGGCCCCTTCCTTGCCACCAACCTGCTGGGTGACCCGGGCAGGGCTTCTGGGAAGAAAGTGCTGGCGCCTGGGCACCTGGTCCCTCCAGGTTAAGAACTGCCATGACCCCAGCCTCCACCCCTGTGAAGGCTCCTGCTCCCAGAGCCGGGCCAGCTCTCCTGGGAGCCACACACCAGGCTCTAGGGACACTGGAACAGGGCCAGCCAGGGCAGCTAGACTCACAAGGTTGCTGCTGAGGGCTTCAGCGGCAGAGAGCATCATGGCCTCCTAGGAGGCCCTCAGGAGCCCTGGAGACATGGTGGGGCCCATGCTTCTGATCAGCAGGTGACAGAGGCCAGGTGGGAGCAGGGCTGCTCCTGGGCTGGGTGGGTGCCCAGCCCACCTCTTGGGCTCCTCGTTTCAATAGGCGTTTGCAGCTGCCTGCTCTGTCCTCGAATTAGACACCAAGGGCAATGATGATGGCATAATCACAGCACTGAAGACTCGCACTGACCCCTCTCATGCTGGTCGCTGCACCATGAGCTCACGTGGTCCTCAGACCTGTCCTGAAGAGCAGGGACTGCTCCAAGTCCAAGGACGAAGGCCGAGTGGTGTCACCAACCTTTCAGGAGCAGGTGGACAGGCCAGGGTCCCCCAGGCAGTGACCCAGGGCCACCTCCCCAGCCCACCATGCCTCCCTCCCTCGGCCACTTGGGATGGGGCCTTGGTGCCCACAGCGGAAGGGGCTGTGGTGGGGCCGGACTGGGTGCAGGACCCTGACCTGTCCAGTGCCCCTTCTATCCATATCAGGCTGGGGGGGGGTGGCAGGCAGCAGGGCCGGCCCAAGGCTGCGGGCTCAGCACCCTGGGTCCCAGGGGATCCTGGCTGGGCTGGTTCCCCAGGACTCCAGCTCTCGGGGGCCTTGTACTCCGGGCTCCAGCCTGCCCTTTTTGATTGAGATGGAAGTATGAGATGTTTGCGTTTGTGGGTGTGGGGATTCTGCTCCAGTTCTAGTAGTCCTGTTCTAGTAGTCCCGTCCTACCCACATCTTTGTGCCCAGCCCTCTCCCCTCCACGGCCTCTCCCAACAGCCCGGCCCAACGCCAGCTCCTTGCCCCCTGCACCCTGGCTCTGTCCCATCTCCCCCTGCCCCTCTGCAGCCCACCTGCTGTCGCGGCAGGAACACAGTGGGGACCACCTGCGCTCCCCTTTCCCTGACTCCCTCTCCTGTCCCAGCCCACAGCCTGAGGTCCCGGCTTCACAGAGGGGAAGTCGGGTCACTGCGTGGGCACCTCAGTGCGCGACCCCAGGGCCAGGGCCAGGGCCAGGGCCCGAGCGGGGTGGAGGTCGCAGGGAGCCAAGGTGCGTGGCAAGACAGAGGCACAGCGCTGCCCAGGGACGTCAGCTAATCTGCCTGGCCCGCCCTCGCCCGCCTCGGTTTCCCCCTGTGGAGTGGGAAAGAGGGGGTTGGCACAGAACGCCTTCCCCGGCACAAGGGCTTCTCAGAGCTCGCTCTTCTCCGGAGAGCTCCGAGCTCCCGAAGCCGCCGGCCCCTGGTCCCGGGCCAAGGCCTCGGGACGGCCCCCCAGGGTCGGAGCGTCCGCGGGCGGCCGAGCCTCTGCGCCTGCGCGTCCTGGCGCCCGCCCTCTCCGTAGTCCCCGCGTCCGGAGGCGGCGGCGCGGGGGCGCGCGGCAGGGGCGGGGCGCCTACACTTCCCAGGGTGCGCCCGGCACGAGGGCGGGCGAGGGCACGGGGCGGGGCCCGATGGGCGGGGCGGAGAGGGGCGGGGCCGCCGGGGGCGGGGCGGGCGGCGCGGGCTGCGGCGCTGCGGGACTGTCGGCCTGGTGCGCGGAGGAACGCGCGGACGCGGCACCTCCTGGCCGGGTGTCGGGTGTCGCAGCACTGCGACTGCCGGGGCCCCGATCCGCCGCCGCGATGAGTGCAGGTGAGAGCTGGGGACTGGAGGCCGCCGCGTCTGCCCGCTGCGTGCCGGGGGCGCGAGGGCCGGGTGGCGTTCGAAGGCTGCACCTGCTGCAGGGGCAAAATCGCCAGAGGCGCCGCCAACTTTTGCACCTGGGGTTTGCAGCCTGTGGGGGTCGGCGCGTAGGCCCAGGCGCTGTGCCCGGCGCATAGCTGGGTAGCGCGCGCAGGAATCGCTGGCCACCGCGCCGAGCCGGTGGCTGCGCAGGGCTGGCGGACAGGCGCCCCTCCTTTGCTTTTCAGGGACCCGGGGTTGCTCCAGGCTGAAGGCCAGAGGATCTGGTCGAGGGGCTCCGGGGCCACCTCAGTGCGGGCCAGGGGAGAGGTGAGATGGCCGGCGGGGCTCTGCAGCAGGGGGCGCCGCCCTGGCGCGGTTCCTCTGGGCTGTGGTTGGGGATGTCAGGCCGCTCTCGGTGTCTGGGTCGCCGGCGCCGCCGGTCTGAGGGCCCGGAGCCCATGCGGCTGTCGGACCTGGCCCAATCTGCGCGCGTCCCTCTCCAGTCCTGGCCCCTGCGCGGCGGGCCGGCCTCTCTCGCCGCACCCACCCACCGGGATCTGACAGCCTCTGCGGAGCTGGAAAATCCAGCCGCAAACCAGCCGCGCCTTGTGCAGTTGGGAAACTGAGAGTGGAGCTGGAGGCCTTGGGGCGAGGTGGGCGTCTAGAGCCCTGGCGGGGGTGCACCCCTCCCAGAACCTCCTGGGACCTGCGTGGCCAGGGCTGGTCCCTACATTCCCCGGCAGGGAGGAGCCTCACTGTTTTTCAGGGTGCGACTAGAGGCTCGGGGGGCTGCAGTCACTGGGCCTCACACGGCAGGGTAGGAATTCGATCTTGGGGCTCTCTGGCCCCCGTGTGCTTTCCCCAAGGCTGTCTCCCCACTGACCGCAATATGGCCCTTTGCCATGGCGTAGGACCCAGCAGGAACAGTGCTTCCCAAGGGGAAGAGGGTGGGG
Source organism: Heterocephalus glaber (assembly GCF_000247695.1). The sequence continues at coordinate 23,890,364 of NW_004624755.1, read as the reverse complement.
GTGAGTGGTAGCAACAGCTCCCTGTGGGCTCTGGGCCTGGCATGTTCCCAGGGACCCCTCCGAGCAGGGGAGTGTGTCCCCTCCCCACCACCCCAGGAAGGCAGGGCTGCTGCAGTGGGCATCCAGAGGATGCTAAGAGCAAGTGGCAGGCGGCTGGAGGCGGAATCCGTTGGAAGAAGATTTCTGAAGTGGCCATTATCTGGGGGTGGCTGGGAGGAGGGCACCCTGAGACCTGGGAGGACCTCCAGGCATTTCTCTAATGGCAGGTGGGGATGATGGCTGGGTGCACACCAGGTAATTTCATGCTCTCCGTGGCTCTAATTGGTATCTCTGGTCCCTCCTGTGATGGGAGCCTGGCTCCCCTTCCCTGTGCGTTTGTGGCTGTTGTCCTGGGGTGGGGCGGCCGGGCTGTGGGGGGCACGGGACTGGGCTCTGAGCCGTGGCGTGCATCTAGTGGTCTTGGCGCTGGGGCACCTTCCTGAGTGTGGCTTCCTGACCTGGAAACACCGAGCATGGTAGCCCGGAGGGGACAAGGCAAGGCGAGAAAGCCACAAGCCACAGGCGCTCAAGAGGTTGAGGGGTCCTCCCTGGGAGGCTGAGTCCACCTTGGCCCTTCTGGGCTCCCCGTGCTCCCCGTGCTCCTGTCACTCAGGCCCATGGCAGCGTTTTTCACACACACTGAGCTGGGGTGAGCAGAGTCTGTTGTCCCCTGTGCCTGGCACGGTGTGAGAAGGTCCAGCAGGTCAGCAGTCCCCCCCCTTCAACGAAGGTAAGGGGGGCAGGAGTCCCCGAGGCTCTCCCTGCAGCAGGCTGGCAGTGCTCCAGAGCTTGGGCCAGGTGGCATGGTGGGCATCAGCTGGTCCAGTGTCCAGCTGCCCAGATGAGCAGGAGGATCAGAGCATGGCCTCCTGCCCCTTTATGCCACAGAGCGTGGCTGTGTCTTGGCCTGGCTGGCATGGGCTGAGATCAGGCCCTGCAGTGGCCTTGCCTGCTCTGGCTGCCCATTGATTCCGAGTTGCCAGAGGAATCGTTCACACAGTGCCATGGCAGGTAGGAGGAGACAGTGCTCTGTATTGTACAGGCATGGGTCTGAATCCAGCGCACTAGCTGTGGGGCTCCCCGTGCCTCAGTTTCCCCAGTTGTATGGAAAGATGCCCTGAGCTCAGTGGGCAGTGCCAGCCCCTACGTAGTGAGCCTGGGTCTTGATGGTGAACATGGTGGCAGCCACAGCCCACGTGGTCACAATGGGCTGGGTGGGGCAGGGAGAAGGTGCCTGTCCAAGGTAGTGGGGGGCTGGGGGGTCACAATGCCAGCTCTGCCACCAATGGGTACTGGATCCTCCAGCAAAGCGCAGACTGTCCCTGAGCCTGGATGTCCCCCCTGGGCAGCAGTAGGCCTGGCAGGTAGGAGTCTGCTGGCAGAGGTTCCTAGGGGGTTGTTGATCTGCTTCTGGAGGACAGTGCCACTGACCAGGCACTTAAGAAGGGAAAGTTATTTTCCACCAATGCTGGGGCTCAGAAGGCTCAGGCTGGAGGGTGGACTGGGTTGGCTCCTCCCTGCTAGGCATGTAGATGGCGCTTTCTCTGTGCCCACATGTGGCCGTCCCTCTGTGTGTGTCTGTGGCCCTCCTGCTCTCTTCCTTTAAGGACACTGGTGAGATTGATGGGATCCATCCTGGGGACCTTCATGTCACCTTAGCGGCATCTGTAAAAGTCCTGTCTCCAAATACAGTGGTGTCGAGGTTAGGACTGCAACTTGTAAATTCTGGGGGGGGGGCCATTCAGCCCATAACCAGGGTCCAGGGCCAGGTGGGGAGCCTGGGAAGCTGGCTCCATCTTCTGCTCCTGGGGCCACTGTGGCAGGAGCTGGGGAGGACCCGAGGAAGCCCAAAGGGGAAACTGAGGCCCGCAGAAGGGAACTGTGGCACAGCCAGAACTTGAACCCTGTCCTTTGACCCTAGCTGGTGTGGTCCTGGTGTGTGGAACAGAGACCGGCTTCCCCTAGCCCAGGAGTGGCCAGTGGTGTAACCACGAAGATGTTCACCTTGGCCTTCCTGGTAACAGCAGAAAGTTAGAAGTCTCCTGAGTGTGGAGGGAGTGATGGGTGTGAGTGAGCCATTCATTCATTCTGCAAACTTTCAGTGTGTGTCTAGCATGTGCCTGCATTGCTCTGGGCCTTGGGATTTGGCAACAGACAAGAACAAACAAAAATCTGTGTTCTCCTGAAATGTACATTCTAGTGGGGATGGGGTGGGAGACATTTTATAGCGAATGATGTATATGATGAGTGTTTTTAATGTTAGCAGGAAATGTCTAAGAAAACCAGCTTAATTTAGAGAGCTGAAGACCAAATACTTATCGTGTTTGATCTCAACTCTACAAAAACATCAAGGGAGGAAAGACTGGAAAGAAATAGCATTTTCTTTCTCAGTGGCCATGGCAGGAGAAGCGAGGCTTTCTGTCCCTGCCAGGGGTCCCCCACTGGGCTTTGCAAGTAAAGGGAGGAGAAAGTGTGGACCCCACCCCCAGGTGGGTGACCCTGGCTAAAAGCCCCTGGCTCGGGGAGAGCTCCCGGGGTTCCATTCTGCAGTGGCCTGATCGTCTGCATGGAGTGGAGGTGGTGTCACCCCAGTCCCAGCTCAGTGGATTCCAGCACGTTGCCTGCGGGATCCCCTTCTTCATGAGGGGCCCAGAGACAAATCCCCTTGGCCCCAGAAGCCATGAGGATCACACCTGGAGAGGTCTCTGCTGGCCCCTGCACTGGCCACCAAGCCCTGGCCCCTGTGCTCGGGTGTTCAGGGTGACCTCCTACCCAGGCTACCCGAAGTCCTCCGATCGATTCCTTCTAGCTGTCAACAAGGCACTTTGGTGTTTCTAGAATCAGTTTTTGAGTTCAGTGGCTCTGGGTGCTCCGAGCAGGTGCAGGAGAGCCCTGGGGTGGTGAGAAGGGAGGAGGCTCAGCCTGCACAGCGGCCTGTCCCGTCACCGGGCCTTTGAACGGCACTCTGTGCTCGGGGCCAGGCCGGGCTTCGGTCGCTGACGCTGACAGCTGCTGGGACTCTGGGCTGCTGACTTGACGTCCACCCAGGCCGGGTGCCCACGGCTGCGTCTCTGCGGTCACCTTGGGCCCTTTCTTGCTCTCCGCACCTGTGCCTGGAGGATTTGGTGCTCAGCCTGAGGTTGGGGCCCGGGCTCTCATCTGGCCCTGCTGTCCAGTCGTCTCATTGGTCGCTTCTTGAACTCCTGGGCTTCCACTGCCATCTCCCAGGCTCTTGGGGGAGTGAGGGTGCCAGGTGCTCAGCACCCACTGCCCGGCACATGGCAGAGGCTGGAAGCGCAGTTAAAATAGCGGCAGCAGGAGGATCCGGCGATGTCCAGCGGAAGCGTGGGGTGTTTGATGGTGGCCCTGTGGCTCTGGAGTGGCCGAGGCCCAGTGTGACATCAGCCAGGGCCCGGGCCCAGCAACCTGAGCACAGCATCTTGGTTTACGCAAGGAATTTTTCCACTGCCACGAGGTTCGGGCCTCTAGGGTGTCGGGCAGTACCTGGGCAGGATGGGCTCAAATGTCACAGCACCGTGGCCCACTAGTGCTTCCTCTGGCCCCGGGCCGGACCTCGTATCTGTTTGCTCCTGGGATCCGCATGACACCTCCAGGGCAGCTGGGGGCGTCCCCGCTCACAGATGCCTAAGAGGGAGGTCCCGTCGCTTGCCTGGGTCACAGGACTTGCGTCAGTGGCGGGGCTGGGGTTGGAACCCTGGGATGAGTGTCCTGTCTGATTGGCCCTGGCCCTCCCCTGTGCCCAGTAGCCTCAGTGGTACAGGACGTGTGTTTTGTCTCCATGGCCTTGGCCCTGTGGGGTGTCGTCGTGATGCTCATGCTGTCCTCTCACCTGAATCCCGAAGCATAGTCCCGCTTTCTAGGGGCCCCGAGAGCGGAACTGGCCCCCATCTCTTTGGCCTCTTCAGGTCCTGCTGGGGTCTCTGCTGAGCCCCAGCCTCAGACAGTGCATTGCCCGGTGGAGCCCATTTGTCTCCTGAAACCTTGACCCAGGTCCTACTGCCTCTGGCCCCCAGCCCCAGGACCCCAGAAGTCACAGTGCCTCTCTTCCGGCTCACACAGCCTCGCTGAGCCCTGTAGGGGCTCCTGAGACTCCGCCAGCCCCTACCTGCCTGTGTGACCTGGGCCCAGTCACCCTCCCCCCCGTGCCTCAGTGTACCCCCATAAGAAGTGGGCCCTCCTCAGATGTGTGGCCCGCTTTCTCCTGGCACCCCTGTCTGGAGGGCAGCTGGCTGGCAGCCCTTCCCACTGGCCTCAGGCTGGGGCCCCCGGTGTGGAGGGAGGGAAGTGGCACCCGAGGACGTCTGCCTGGCAGCTGAGCCCGGAGGCTGGCGGCTGTGTCCTCTGCTCCTGAGGACAGGGCAGGTGAGGGAGATTTGCATTTGTGACTCCACTTTTTGCCTCCTGTGAGTCAGTAGACAGCCAGCCCCGGGGTGCCAGGGGCGCCTGCTGCTCCCTGCCTTGGTGGCTCCAGCGGGGTGGCAGCTGGGGCCGTGGTCTCACACTGCTCTGCTGCAGCTGAAGCACCCAGCGTCAGGGCAGTGGGGACACTTGGGGTATGTGGCGGCTTCCTGGCCAGCCCACCTGGGCTCTATTCCCAGCCGCTACCTGTGTTCCTCCAAGCTGGTGGCTGAGCTGCTCTCTGCCTCAGTTTCCCACCTTTGCAGTGGCTGACCCTGCTTTTCAGGACTGCTCTTAGGCTTAGAGCTGATGTGTGGGTGCCGAGGGCCTGATGGGTGAGCAGCGTCAGGGGTGAGGCAGCCCACCACGGGGGACAGGTGGGGGCCCACGTGGGCCTCACCCGGCCTGCAGCTCCTGGCCCAGCTCTGTTCAGCCCTGTTTACGCCACCAGTCTCCAGAGCCCTCGGCTCCAGGGACACAGCGGCTACGTCCTCACCAGGCATGACGTGACGTCACCTCTCCCGGGCCACACTCCCTCTGGGCTGTGTCCACGGCCCACTGGCTCTCCCGGCACATGCTGTGCGGCAGGACGAGGAGTCAGAGACCTGGCCAGGCTCCGCCCCTGACAGCACAGCACACTCAGTGCCTCGTGCCTCGGGAGGAGCGAATGGCATCTGGAGCGAAGGGCATCTGATGGGCAGAGCTGGGTCCCCAACCACTTCCTGCTCCTCTGCCACAGTCACGCAGGCTCAGGGACACACAACAGCTCTGCCGCTGCTTCCCCAGATGCCAGTGTCCCCGGGACCCTACATGGACAGTGACATCTCAGAAGCCCAGTTGGCACTGTGGTGGGCAGGAGAACCAGCGAAGAGGTCCAAGGAGCCTCGACAACCTGACAGCAAGTTCCAATACTTTGTGGGGTCCCCACCCCTTCCCCTCACCCACTTGTGCGTTGGCTCCCTGTGTGGGTGCAGGTAAGGGCACAAGCCCCATGTTGCCCCGCGAGGGGCCCCAGAGCGAAATGTGACACGGGTGTCATGATGCAGAGGGGACCAGGTGGGGTCTCCCGAGGGGCCTGGGCCGGTCCAGCCTCAGCCTGGGTGGGGAGGAGCTGGCAGATACTGCTCCCATGGAGGCTCATCCTGGGCCTCCCTGGCTCAGGCCTGTGTTGTCCCCGTTGGGCTCCCTGTCCTGGGGCCTGGCGGTGTCCCTCTGCTGTGTCAGGGTCAGTGCAAGCCCCAAAGGCCTGAGGTCCACAGCTGACCATGCTGACTTGAGAACCCATTCCTGCTGGGGCCGTGGCACCCCAGAGTCCTTGCCCCCCGTCCCTGCCTCTCAAATCCTGCTGCTTCTTCCAAGCAGTTCCCTCGGCGTCTCTGCCCACCACCCCTGCAGCTCCTGCCCCCGGCCAGTTAGCATCTGGGGTTTGAGAAGTGTTTCCGGGATGCTGAGCACCGTCCTGCAGGTGTGGAAGACGCCCAAAACACCAAGCCGTCTCAGTTACGTCCCTGGGGAGGGCACAGCCCAGGTGGCAGGCAGCCAGTGTCACCAGAACCAGGCAGGAGGCAGAAAGGGCTGAGACCGAGAGGAGTCCCTTTCTCCTGGGGTCAGGAGGGCTTCCTGGAGGCGGCAGCAGTGGGCCGGGTCCCAAGGCCTGTGCGTGAGGCACTGGCAGGGAGCCTGTCACCACCCACCCCCTGCTGCTCCTGCAGCGGCCAGATCCGTGTGTGGCTCCAACTCAGCATTTCCCTCCAGCTCTAAAGCCGGCCTGTGCCCCCCTTCCCAGCACTGGGGAGCTCTGTGGGGTGCAGGGCTGCAGGGGTCTGCAAGAGCCCAGTGTCCCGCAGCGGCACTGTGCCTGCCGCTGATGGTGCTGGCGCGTGGGGTGCCCTCCCCGAACCCTGGGATCTCACATCTCCACAGCACGTTTGCAGTCAGCCGTCTCCTTTTCTTCCTGTGTGGCTTGTCCCTTGGTGTGGGATTACCTGGGCCTCCCAGGGATGTGTGGAGGGGGCTGGCGGTATCTGGCTCCTGGGACACGGAGCCCCCGGCTGGCTCTCGGTGATGGGTGACACTTGCAGGAAAGGAAGGGGAGCCTGCAGACAGCCTCCCAGCTGACCCAGAGAGACCACCCAGCCCCTCGTGCTGGGGAAGGGACCCAGTGTGGTCCCTGTGGCTGCTGTGATGGGGGACCACATAGGACGTGGGAGAACAGAGTTGCCTCCTCCTCCAGGCGAGTCCAGAGTCAGGACCCTGAGCTTGATGTCAGGTGTTGGAGCCATGTCCCCATGACCCGGCAAGAATCATGCTGCCTCTTCCTGCTTGGGTGGCTGCTGTGTCCTTGTGGCTCATGGCCACATCCCTCCAGTCTTCAGGGCAGACCTATCTGCTGCATCTGCCCTGGGCTGCGTTCACATGACCTCAGTGTGGGTGACACTCTTGCCACCTTTTGATATGGACAGATGACTGCATGTGGGGTGTCTTAGTCACTTTCCTGGTCGCTGGGACCCAGCACCCTCAATTAAAGGAGGAGAGGCTGATTCTGGCTCGTGTTTTAGAAGTTTCAGTCCACGTTCGGCGGGCTCCAAGGCAGGGTGGCTTGGCAGGGAGGCCTGGTGGAGAGCTGCTCTCGGCATGGGCACAGGAAGCAGAGAGCAGGGAGGGGCTGGGAGGGGAGGGGCCTTCCGGGACGCCCAGTGACCACGCCTCCCACCAGGCCCCCCTCCTAATGTCACATTTAGCTGTAAACTCATCAGGGGACTAATCCACCAGTGAGCAATCTGGTCACCTTTCAAAAGCCCTGCCTAGATATAAACCATAAAACTGGGCTGCCCAGCAGTCCAGGAAGCCCCCTTCTCAGTACCCTTACTCGCTCCCCGGGCAGCACCCTCCCCCTTACTCTGTGAGGCTGGACTCACCGAGTCTGTGAGGGCACCCTTGAGGGCTGTTCAGCTGGCCTGCAGCACTTCCGCAGCATTCTGTTCCTGGCCGACCCTTTCCTTCTCCCCCTGGCTTCTCTACACTGGCTGAGGATGCAAGCAAGGCTTCGCAGAGGGCAGAAATTTTGCTCTCAACTCAGCTAAATTTAAACACTCCCGATCCCGTGAGCCTGATGCTACCACAGTCTGCTGACAGGGACATCAGTTTGTGCCATGTTTCAGGGAGCAGTGGGATGGGTGGAGGGAGCATACAGAGCCATAGACACAGCCCCGCCTGTGGATGGGGCGCTGCCACCTCTGGGAATCTCTTCTGAAAAAGGCTGGGGACTGGCTATTGGCTGTGCTCAAAGCCATTGGTGGCCTCGGTGTCACAGAAATGGTCAGCTGCAGGACACTGTCCATCCAGAGCACCAGCTTCCAGCTTCCAGGACCTAACAGAGCCCTTGTCTGCCTGGATTCTATAGATTGATATTTACTGTGTTAGTAAACCAGTGTGAGTGTGTGTGCGTGTGGTACTGGGCATTGAACCTAGAGCCTTTGGACTGAGCTGCATCCCTACCCCACTTTTTATTTTTATTTATTTTTATTTTGAGACAGAGCCTTGCTAAGATGCTAAGTTGCCCAGGCTGGGTTTGAACATGACATCTTCCTGCCTCAGCCTCCCAGAGCGCTGGGATGACAAGTGTGCACCACCACAACCAGCTAAAAGAGAGCTTTAAAAAAAATTGTTGTGTTAAGAGTCATAAACCCTTTGTGTGTTGACTTAAGAGCATGACTAGTGGGATGTGGTATTGCTTTGTAGTTTGGCAAATCTTGATTTCTGGATTGAAGCACAATGGCTGGACTCTGGTACCCGGGTCTGCATTCCAGCAGTGTGAGGTGACATCACAGCTGCTGCAAAGCCCCACCGTGGTCAGGAGAGAGTGACTGTGTCGGCCAGTTTCCCGTCACTGTAACAAAACACCCAAGGCCGTTTGTGTGTAGAGGGAGAAGCTTCTGTGGTCTCATGGTCTTGGAGGGTTCAGTGGGCTCCTGCAGCCTAGGCTTCATGCTCACAGCTCTGTCCGTTGCCCTTTTGGGGTCTCCTTGCAGGAACTCCAGCTGTGCCACACTCCCTGGCCTCCTGGCCTCCCTTGACATCTTGGTGGAGGCCCCTCACCCCATCTGTCTTGAGTCCTGCACACCTGCAAAGCCAGCCTCGGTTGAACACCACAAGGTCTCTGCCAGTGCAGATGCACCTGGGCCCCCTTGCACCATGGCTGTAGAGGCCTCTGAGTGCCTCAGTTGTCAGACTCAGGAAAGCAAACCCCTAAGTGGTTTTGGGCACTCACACAGGGCTCTTTTCTGAAAAAATTCTGACCTGCAAAGTCTTTAAAACAAACCTGCATCTGTCTGTCTCTGAGCCTCTGTGGGCGTCCTCTTTCCGAGGTCTCAGATCATCTGTCCTTCAGAACCCTCCAGCCAAAACGTCACACACGCCTTTTCTAACCGTGCTGCAAGTTTCCCAAACCTTTCTTCCCTGCTCCTCTTTGCTCTGAGTCTCACTTGCATTTGCCTGAAAGCAGCATTTGTGCACCTGCCTGGCAGCTGTGCTGCCTTGAACTCCCTGCCAGCCCACCCAGCCTGTCGTCTTTCCATTCAGCCTCCTCACACCATTGGGGTGTGGACGGAAGCAGCCTCCCTCTTTGGCATGGTGTAACCAGGGCGACCTCTTGTCCGTGGAGTCCTCATTTCCAGCTGCTCCGCATAGGCTTCACGCCTGCCTTTCTCTCAGCGCTCTGTTCGGCCAAGGCCCCACTAGAATGCTATGTTCAGCCTGCCGACGCACAGCACCCAGCCCCTCTGTCCTGTGCCTCCAAGGACTCTCAGACTCTTCCCTACGCCAGTTCCAGCGGCTCCTGTGCCCACCTCGAAGCTGCTGTCCATGGCCCACTTCTCAGTGGGCTTTTCTGCTTCTGCAGCCCAACACCCAATGCACCCACCTTGCTGGCTTGTGCTCTTAGAGGTCTCAGGGCTCCCAGCGCAGCCTCCTAGGGGACTGCACTTCCACACAGGGGTGTTTGGGGGGCATTCAGCTCCAAACTACAGCAGTGACAAAGGGAAACGACAGGCTAGTGTAGTAAAATGGTTTTGATCCTGCTAAGCCCCTGATAGAGTCCTGGGGACCTACAGGGATTCCTGACCACACTGTGAGCACATCTGATTATGGGTGGAATATTATACAGCCATTAAAATGAAGATGAAGGGTTAGTAAAGTGTGTGTGTGTGTGTGTGTGTGTGTGTATCTCAAAGCTCGTAAGAGATGGAGGTACAAGATACAATCTATGCACAGTTGAATCTCTAAAATATTCAGAACAAACAGGAAAAATCTGTCAAGCTGTTCAGCCTCATGGGCAACTTTTCCTCTGTTCCTACCGCTTTGCTGTCATATGGTTTTGTTTTGTTTTGTTTTGCAGGACTGGGGCTAAAACTCAGAGTCCTGCTTAAGTTGCCCAGGCTGGCCTCTAACTTGTCACCCTCCTGCCTCAGCCTCTTGTGTCTGGGATTCCAGGCAGGCTCCACAGCATGCAGTGGTTTTGTTTCCAGGGCTTACTCATTTCAGGGCTGTGTGAGTGACAGGGTTTTGCTTGTGGCAGGTTCCAAGGACACTCCCCCAGAGAGCAGCTGCTGGACTCCCTGGCCTGGGGCCGGGTCTTGCTGTGAGGACAGTGGACATTCACTGTCACCAGGGCTGAGGGCGACACTGCCATGTTACCAGCACGGGGACCACAGCCGTGTGTGTGCGAGTGTGTGCACGTGTGGGCTGTGGCCCCACTTTCCACTACAGGTATAGACAGAGGGGTTCTGCTCCGGAGGAGTGAGGAGGCGCTGAGATCTGTATCCTCGGCTGCGTGCTCACAGCTGGCAGGCTGTACAGAAGCTAAATATATCCTGAGCATGCGTGGCCTCCGGAGCCCGGGTGACCTCTCTCCAGAGTCAATACCCGTCTTCCTGGAGTGTCTCGAAGCTGCCCCTGTCCAGGCCCTGCCTCTGGCCTGCCCGCCTGTGGTGGATGGCATCGCTGTGGCTGTGGGCAAGCAGCTAGAGCGTGGGTGGAGGGTTCCAGTTCTGCAGCCGGCAGGGCCAGTGGCTTCTGCACCTGTGTCTCCGGTGGCCCTGCATCCGCAGAGGGTTTCCTGTGCTTTCTAAATGCTCGCGCCAGCCTCTTGTTGCTCACTGTCCACACAGGTGGGGACACTGAGGCAGAGTGGGGGAGGAGCTGCCCAGTGTGGCCCAGCTGGCGGGAGGGAGACAGGCTCTGGCCCTGGAAGCCTCTTCCATGTCCCCCCTCCGCTGTCCGGTGCAGGGTGTGGGTCAGCCTCCTCCAGGGTGGCTGCCCCTGTGCCACCCGTCTGTGCTGCCCCACGCCTGGGCTCCGGCTCTGCAGCCGATGACACTGGAGCATGCTGGGACGGCAGGACTCTGGGAGAGACTTGTAAAGAAACAAGGCTGGCCCTTTTCTTACTTAAAATGTGGCCCATGGCCCCCAGGTTGTGCACCTTGGAGACTGGGGACTCTTAGGAGCTCTGTGTCTCCACATCCGGGCCCCAGGGCTGCTCCCCCTTGACAGTTTGCTCTGAGCTGTGACATTTCCCTGTCCCGGCCCCAAAGGGCACTCTGAGGCCCAAGGGTCTCAGCAGGGCTCTGCTTGAGGCTGGGGATGGCCTTGAGTTTGCCCGGGGAACCCCAAAAGACAGCCTTCAGGGGTGTGGCCCCTCCCCCTGCCCACCCGCACGCCTGCTCTGTTGCGAGGACCCGTCTCTCCCGGGGCGACTGACACGGAGATGGCCACCCACCCAGACCTGGCTTCCTGCAAAGGCTTGCCCCGGACTCGTGTCACAGACTGTGGGTCCTCTAACCAGCAGCAACCCTCAGCAGGAGTGGGGCAGGGGACACAGCACTTCCATCGAGGCCATGGACAGAGAACAGTGAATGAACCTGGTCCAAGAGGGATCCTGGCAGGCTCCCTGCAGGAGGTGGCATCCAGGAGTCAAGCAGAAAAGGGTGGGAGAGGGTGTGTGACAGCCCACTCCATGCCCCTCCTTGGGCCTGGGGAGGAGTGTGGCCGGAGCAGGTCCACCGAAGCCTCCTCCCGCGTTGGGATAGCGTGAAACCCTGCCTCAGGCTGGGCCTTGGAGGACAGTGGGGAGTGGAGCAGATGGCCCCAGACTGCAGACACCGCAGAGCCCCTTTCCAGGTGTTCAGCAAGGAGGGAGGAGACAAAAGCCAGCGCTGGCGCGGCTGGGCAGGTACCAGGCTGCCAGGCTGCCGCTCTCCTCCCTGTCTCTGAGCTGCTGCCCTCCCCAGACAGGGCCCCACCGCTGACCTCCCCTCTGTGGGCCAGAGGCTCCCAGGCTCCCCTGGAGCAGGGTGCTGTCCTGGGGGACCTGTCCCTGGGGCCCCACCTTCCCCCTCGAGCAGCGGAGAGAGGCGTGGGCTTGGGCTTCTGGTGAAAGCCTGGGTCCCTCTGCCCACCGTGTGGCCCTGCGGCCACCAGGACCCCTTTCTTATCGGTGCCCAGGGCAGAAGCACGGCTTCTTTCTCTCCTTGCCTCCCTCCCTTATTTTCTTCCAGGGCTTGAACCCAGGGCCTTGGCCTGAGTTACATCCCCAGCCCTCTTAACTTTATTTCTTTTGAGACAGGGCCTTGCTAAGTTGCCCAGACTGGGCTCAAACTTGCAGTCCTCCTGCCTCAGCCTCCCAGAGTGCTGGGGTTACAGATACAGGCCACCACGCCCAGCTCCAGGCACCTTTAGGTGCTGTGGCTCTCTAGGCTCAGGGTGGCGAGGGCCATCATGAGGCGGGGTGAGGAAGATGTGCTCCCTCTGTGCCTGAAGGTGGAAGGTCATCGTAAGTGAGCCGCTGGTGGCTCCTGGGTGTCAGGGGCTCTGCCCGGCCCTGGCTGGGCGACGTTGGGCAGCACATGAGGCAGGCGGAGTCCACGGGCACAGGTGGCCTTGGTGGAGGACACTCAGGGCCATGGGGTCGCAGGGAGGGGCTGCAGGGACCCTGGGCGCTGCCTGGCCTGGCCTGGCCTCACTGTCGCTGTCCCAGTTCTGGAAGGAGATGTGGCTGTGCCATGAATAGCACCACTGACCCGGGTAGAGAGGGCGCCCATAGCGGGTGGCACGGCTGGAGAGGGCTGGGCTTGTCCCCAGCCACCATGCCCACTCCACAGTGGCATGGTGGGCTGCTCCCCTCGGCCCCACACGGTGGGAACGGCATTGCCACCTCCCCGTGCCGTGAGCCCACCTTACCTGGGCTGCACACTGTCCTGCGCCCACCCCAAGCCCAGGTGGGATGTCTGGAACCCTGTGCCCAAACATACAGGCCAAAGAAGTTTCCAGATGGGCCTGAGGCCAGGGTCGAGCTGGGGCCCTGTTGCAGCTTCTGTCTTTGCTTACGATCAGCATGGGGCCTTGGAGGGACCCGGCCAGGGACCTGTTCAGGGGCTCATATAGCCACACAGCCTCGCTGCCCCGGTCTAGGACTTGTTTTTGGCTTTTTGAGGCAGGGTCTTGCCATGCAGTTCAGGCTGGCCTTGAACTCATGATGTAGTCCAGCCTGGTGTCAAACTCCCGGTGATCCTCCTGCCTCAGCCTCCCAAGGGAGTGCTGGGATCACGGGCATGTGCCACCACACCTGGCTGCTTCCCTGCTGAGGGACTGTTAGATATTGACCTCTCTACCCACATCGCACTAATGTGTCTGGCAAAGGCCATTTCCCTGGCACCCAGGAGCTCCTGGGGAGCAGAAATGAGTGGCAGGGGAAGCTCACAGGAGGCCGGCGGCTGTGGTTGGCCGGGCGGAAGAGGGCCTGTAATTAACTGCAGGTGGCGTCTGGGGCCTGGCGTGGGCTCTCAGGCCATGCAGTCGCACGGCCAGCGAGGCGAAGTGGGCCTGGAGTCTGGCTGCCCATCCAGGCCCAGGCCTGCCCTGCACCGTGCTGCGTCCTGCAGGAGCCGGGCAGGGAAGGCGGAGGGGCGAGGCGGTGGCCTTGACTGGGCCTGTGGTCGGGCTGGGAGGCGGCGGGCTGTCAGTGACCATGAGGAAGGAAGAGGTTTGCGGGGTCCCTGCTCCCGGCCAGGCCTCCCGGCCTCCTCTGCCCTTGCTCAGTGTCCCGGCCCCTCCCTGCCCTGCCCGCCGCCCCAGATGTTGCTAGAGGAAGCATCCCTCTTCTCACATCCGGGTGCCCACTCTGCTGGCCGCGAAGGGATGTGGAGGGGCCCGGTGTCCCTGGGGCTCGGCCCCCCTACATCTTCCCCAGTAGATTTTACAGACATCGCTTGTTTAATGACCGAGTTCCGGTCCCATGACCAGGTCGGTACCTGGATTGGTCGCTAAATGAGGAGTTGTGCAGCGTGTGTTCAATCCTCAACAAAGAAGCGGTCCAGGGAAACTCGGGCTTGGTGAGTGCTCTGCTTAGCATAGCTCTCACAGGCAGCGCTGTGATGTGTACCAGAACACAAACTACGGTGCTGTACCGCAAAGCACAGCTGCTCAGTCTGCAGCGCTGTACGGGAGAAGCCCCACAAGCCGCCTGGCCACGCACCCCCTGCGTCGGGGTCCGAACGCGAGTCCTAAATGCAGACAGTCTGAGGGGCGCCCGTGTTTGCCTGTGTCAGGAGTCACAGGAGCCACAGGGGACAGTGTCACACATAGGGCTCTCGTTTGCTTTGCGAAGAGCAGGACCTGGCCCACAGGGGCCCTCACTGCCGCCCTCCTCCCCAGCGCCTCGGCCTTCTCTGGACTCTCCACCTGGCCCTGTGCCTGTCCTAAGTGTCCATGCTCCGAATCGCTCAGCGAGCCCAGCCAGGCCGAGTGCCACTCCCCGGGGGGTGGGGGGGTTCTTCATGGTCCCCAATCCCTTTAAACTTCCTGCTCCCTTTAAACTTCCTGCTCCCTTTGAACTTCCTGCTCCCTTGCTGGGTGGGGCCGGGTTTTGTTCTGCTTTGGTGTTAGTGTTTTATTTTTATCATGATAATCTATCTATACAGCGTAAAGCTTAGCATCGTGAGTGTCGGTTCAGGGCGGGAAGCCATTCTCATTAGTGCAGCCGCTGCCCCTTCCGGCTCCAGAACTCTCATCCTCCCGACTATCACTCTGTGCCCGTGAAACGCTGGGTCCCAGCCCCTGCCCCCCGTTCCCTGCCGTCTCTCTGGGTTTGGCCGCTCCAGGGACCTCGTAATGCTGGCGCCCCACAGCGCTTGTCCTTCTCTTGTTGCGCCATCCTTGCAGTCCACCTGGGATGTGGCGTGAATTAGCAACCCTTCCTTTTGAAAGCTGAATAATATTCCACATGATGGCCGGACCGTGTTGCGCTTCCCCTTCCTCCAAGAATGCACGCCCGTGTCTCCCTCCTCCTGGCTGCTGTGACGGTGCCCATGAGCATGGCATGCAGATACCTGCTGGATGTTCTTTGGGGCATGTCCCGGAAGTGGGGTGGCTGGGTCATCTGCTGATTCTGTTTGTGCTTTTGGGGGGCCTCCGTGCACCATGGACACATGAAGGGCCTCGTGGGCAGGGCCTTGGCAGCTGTGCCTTCCTGGGACTCTTCTCCTGCATTGTGGTGTCCGAGGGTTCGTCTCTGCCGAGGCATTCTTGGGACGTGCTCCCCTGGGCTGAGTCTCTCACACTGTTGTGCAGATGATCACGCTCTGCTCCCGTGTGCACACCTGTCAGGGACCTGGGGGTCATCTCCACTGTGGGCCAGGGGGCAAGGGTGGCAGGTACCTGTGGGCCACTCCTCAGCATGTCTGTTCCCAGCCCCGTGTACAGATGGTTAAACCAAGGCTAGCAGGGTGGGGCCACTGCCCAAGACACAGCCTCTGGACTGGTGCTGGGCTCTGGGAGGGGTGCTCACATCTCACTTTTCTGGGGTCACGATTAGTGGCTGTGGGCACTGTCCTCTCTCTGACACTTTAGCTCTCTGCTTCCACCCTGCTGGCCACCAGGGGCTCCCAGGATGCGGAGCAGAGACTCCCTGGGGACAGTGGTGGGCAACTGATCGGCCGCGCCTGCCACAGGCGCCAGAGGAGCTGCGGGCTGGCTTGGGGTTCACCATCATTTGCAGTCCCAGGGGAGAGGGCTGGCTAAGTTGTCAATCCAGCCGTGAGCCTAGAACCAGGTCTGTGGCTGCTGCTCATTTCTGGGATCTTCGAAGGGAAGCGCGTGAGTCAGGCTGCGTCCTGTATCCTGCGGAACTGTGAAATAGTACACTGAGGGAAAGGATCTGAAGCAGACCCAGTGTCTTGGGGCACCTCTGCCCGCCAGATGCCATCGTCCTGCCTCGGCCAGGCTGGGCACTGTGACAAGACCTCGGTTCTCTGTGTCCCCCCACTGGGCCCGCGTGGGCCACATTTCCGCCGTTCTTACACGGACACAGCTGAGCTATGCGTACGGGAGGGTAAGAGCTGTTCCTGGACGCGGTGACGGGAAAGTCTCCTGCCTCCGTTTATACCTCCACCAAAGGGCACAGGGTCCCTCGTCCCTGCCCGGCAGCCAGTGCAGGGTGTGTCTGCCTTTTGAATATTCGCAGTTCCATGGGTTGGGGCCTCAGAGCCCAAGTGCACCTTTACACTTTCCCAGGCCGCTTGTGTATCCCTGGGTTCCTGTCTCCCTCTTCGGTTATTTTTCTGCCCAGGTGTCTGTCTTGGCTTTATTGGTTCTGGAGGCAGACGCGCTGCAGACCGCATGTTGGCAGACAGGAGACGGACGAATCGCTGCTAGTTTTAGCATGGGTTCACATCCCAGCAGGAGCCGGAAGGCTGTGGTGGGGACAGCGGGACAGGGAGGCTTCGGGGTGTTGCTGACCTCGTGCTCCCCCAGCTCTACCCAAGACCCCATGTGTGGACCCTGCAGGTGTTGTGTGGGCATCGGGGCCTCCCTGAGGCCACTCCCAGCTTCCTCTTGCCTCTGCATCCTCCTGGCCTTGAACCCTTCTCCCCGGCTGTCCCCTCCACCGGACTTGTCCCTCTGCTCTAGTCCCTCCTCACCCTCCAAATCCTGGTATGAATGTCGTCTCCCCAGAGAGGCCCCCGGCTACCTGCACCCAAGGCATCCAAGTAGCTGGGCAGGACAAGACCCTGTGCACTGGGCCCCATGCTGCAGGCCGTCCCCGCTCTCAGGACTCCAGTGCACGGTGGGGATACCAGCTGAGTAGCCAGCTGTCCCACACCTGGCTGTTCCCAGATGGCCAGCACCTGTGGGTTCCCAGAGGCCCTGGGAGTAGATATCTCATTGTCCCACAGGTGCTGTATGGAGCTGTTGTGGCATGGGCTGGCTCGTGTGTGAGCACCGATGAGGGTGGGTGGCTCCTCAGTGCTTGGAGCCTGGGAGATCAGGGCTGAAGAATGGCACCTTCCCTGCCCTGCCTTGCCCAGGGTTCTCAGCATCTGGAATAAGGAGCTTGGTCTCCGTCTGGGGCCTCGTGAGCACCCCAAGATGGCCTTCTGGTGGGGGACCTGGAGGTCAGTCTGGGAAGGATAGGAGATGATGGGGAGTCCTGTAAGGTCATTCTGAGCAGGTGACCCCCTGATACAGTCTAACCTGTGTCCTTAGCAGAAGAGGGGAGAGAACGTAAAGGGTCACCCAGCCAGGGGCCCCATGAAGGCGGAGGTGGAGGCTGGAGCCATGCAGCCATGAGCCAGGGAACTCCAGTGACCGGCAAAGCTGCAAGGAGATATACCACTTGGCTTTCCTGAGCTAGGACCCAGTAACCTTCAACTTAGAGGAGGAGAGGTATAATTTGGCTCATGGTTTCATAGGGTTCAGTCTTTGGCCAGCTGGCTCTGGGCAGGAGCATGATGGTGGAAGGGGCTGGTGGAGGAAAGCTACTCTTTTCATGGTGGCCAGGAAGTAGGGCACAGGGGAATAGAGCCAAAGAGGAAGGAGCAAGGGACTAGACATGGACCCCAAGGTCTCACGCCCTTGACCACCCAGACACACCAAGGAGTGTGCTCTACTCGTTCCCTTGGCAGCTCCTGAGCCTGTCAAGTCGGCAATGAAGATGAACCCGCAGAGCCCAGGAAGCAGCTGACCCCAATCTCAGAGGGACGTGGCCCTGTCCTCCCTCGATTTGGGACACCTGGACTCCAGACCCACGAGAGGACAAACGTCTGTTGTTGAACCCAGCGGTCTGGGGACTTTGTGACAGACAACAGGCATGGCTGGGACCTGGGAGAGGAAGCTGCTGTTCCCAGGTGCCTGCCGTGTGCCAGGCAGGTGCCAGCATCCTCACCCATGTCATCTCATTCGGGCCCCCTGCAGCCCTGGCACCAGGCATTCTCACCGAACACACAGGGAAACTGAGGCTCCAAGACTGGAGAAGTTGCCAGGCTGGACCCACATGGCTGCTGGGAAGCGGATCTTGGAGCAAACCCAGGACCGCCCGAGTCGCCCTCGTGATGTGTGACAGCAGTGACAGCCCTCTGTTTGCTGGCTGAGAGGGACTCAGGGCACCAGGGCAGGCATCGTGTGGGAGCTGCCGCCAAGGACGGAGAGCTCGGGCGAGAGTGGGCTGGGCGCTGGGCTCCCTCCCCTGGGGCTGGATGCTGCCTCAGTCCCTTGGATCCTACAGCTTTAGGACCTTAGGAAACTCAGTGTCATCTCTGCTTCAAAGTCATGTTGAAAATCTCAACCATCTGCCACTGGCTTTGTAAGCCCTGGATTTTGCTTGCTTCTTGGCTTCTGAGCATTGTTCACAAATGAGGATTTCAGTAAAGAGGGTGAGGTTGGAGATCCTTAATCTAAAAATCCAAAGTGCTACTTAATGCCACAAATGGAAAATTCCACACCCTGAAACTTTGTTTCATGCTCAAAACTGTTAAAAAAACGTGGTGTTCAGTCACCCCAGGGTGTGTGTTTAAGGTGGAGGTGAAACATTAGTGAATTTCAGGTTGAGACTGGGGTCCCAGGTATCTCATTATGCAAATGCAAAGATTTCAACATCGGAAACACTTCTGGAAATCTGAATGCTTTCAGAAACTAGAAGTCTGAAGCACTTCTGGTGCTGGGCATTTTGGATGGTGGATACCCAGCCTGTAACGCTGCCCTGATGGTGCTGGTGGATGTGAGAATTGTGTTACAGTGTGGACCGAGGTCCCTGGAGGAGGGGCAAGCCTCGCATCGCTGGAGCTCAGTGAGGATGGGAGCGTTCACAGCCACCTGGGACCACGGCTCGCTCTCCTTTTCCCCGAGAGCCCCGTCCTGAGCCACTAGATGGGCCAGAGCGCAGTACCCAGCGGCTGGCTTCCTCTGCCAGACACCTTACCCCACGCAGAAACATCTGGGCACTGGGTCCTGGGGTGCGGGCCGCTGTGGAGGTGGCTGTGTGGGTTGGGACAAGGCGCCGTACCAAGAGCAGGCTGGAGAGTTGGGTGGGCTGTGGGGGCCCACCTCGAGATGTGCATAAAGAGCCTGTCTCCGGAGCTGCTTGACAGCCTCATAACTTCCACAGCTGTCCCCACGCTGGCAGGGACAGCTATGGAAGTGAGGACAGCACTGTCTACACTGCGGGTGGCCACCATTCGTGGGCACAGAAATCAGTTTACTGGGTCGCTGCAGCACTCCTTTATGTAAGAACTTGGACTGAATACAGAGTAGCAGAGCGCATCTCAGGCACTAAGGGTGAGTACTGTGTGGCAAAAAATTGCTACATATTTACACTTCATACCAGTTAAATTGCAGGTGCCCATGATAGGCTGAAAGTGCCCCCTGTATGTCATTCCCTAGTGCCTGCAACCTGAGTCATTGTAGTTGGAAAAGGGGACCTTGCAGATGGGATTATGTTAACGATGTTGAGATGGGAGATAATCCAGGATTATTAGAGTGAGCCCTGAATGCCATCGAATTTATTCCTAAGAGAGAGAGGCAGAGGGAGGCTACAGACAGACCCACAGAAAAGGACAGGAGGCCTAGTGGTCCAGACTAGGGTGGCACGGCCCCAACTCGACAAATTCGGTGGTCCTGGAAGCTGGACCAGGCCAAGTACAGGCCCTCATCCCTCAAGCAATCAGGCCTCGGGATATGCAGATTTCAAATTAGCTTGAGCCAATCAGGGCTTAGCTCTGGAACTAGAAGTGGGGCCAGGCCTGCTGAGTCAGGTACTGAGAGGGGGAAGCAGGCAAGTGCTTCCTCAGGCAGGTCTTTGGTGGAGGAGGAGAAGGTGGTCACTGGAGCCCAGCACCTGTCCACCCCTGGGACGTGCCCCTTCCCTAGCTCCCTGCTGGGGCCCAGGAGGTCCCTGGGTGGATGCCTCCCTGCTCCATGGGGGCAGGCTGGCCTCTTCTGGCTCCTCTGGGCTGGCCTGGTGCTGCCGTCCTGCAAATCCTAGGCGCCTCCTGTCAGGTCCTGCCCAGTCCTTCCGTCCACCTATCTGTCCCGTGGGGCTGCTCATGGTGCCACTGTCTCCAGCTGCAGGCAGGTGGAGCTGACTTCATGCTTGTAAATCTGAGTGGAGGCTCAGGACCAGCCAGCATGGGCAGCCCCTCCCTGCACAGGTGTGGGCTGGGCCCTGAGGCCAGCCTCTCTCTGGGCACTCAGGGAAAGGACCCACATTGCCCCGAAATGCAGAGCATTCTTCCTGACACGGGCCTTCCCGGAGCCCATGCGGATTCTGCACGGCCTCAGGGATCTGGTGTCACCCTGGCCACTCTGCTGCAGATGCCCACTGGCCATGTCCCAGGAACCGGTGTCTGCTTGGCTGGGCCGCTGAGGGCCTCCCTTAGGAGTGGCCTTTCAAGTAAGTCTGTGCTCGGGGTGGGGCCACCTCACTCACACGTGCAGGGCCTGAGGGGTGGAGTGTTGCCGAGTCCATGGGTGACCGGGCAGGGTGTGCAGATGGAGAGAGAAGCCTGGCTTCAGTACCCTCTCTTGCACACTGGTCTCCTGGGCTAGGCTGTGTTGCTCCCAGGAGTTAGGGGACTGATGTCTCCTCCCAGGTGAGGGCACCTGATGCACTGGCAGCTGCCCAGCCGAGGCCCTGAGGCCTCTGTTGCCAGCCCTCCAGGGCTGCTGCCTGCACAGATGCCAGCCAGGACCCCACGGGCATGCCTGTCTCAGGGACACATGAGCGTGCCCGTCTCAGGAACACAGCAGCCACAGGGAGGTGTTGGTGATGGACACTTCCCTCCTAGCATCCAGCGAACCTGTCAGCAGCTGCCCCTGCTTGTCAGAGTAAAACCCTTGCTTCTCACCAGGGCATCCACTGCCTCAGTTTTCTCATTGGGAAAGCAGGGATACTGGTGTGGCAGTGCTGAGTATTCAGTGGGCAGCTGCTGTCATTGTCATCGTCGCCAGCAAGACTTCTACCTTGAGCTGGGCATGGGCTTCAAGACAAGCCAGTGGTAGAGTCATTGAATGGAAAAACTGTTTACTTCTACACTTGACCTTAGCTACAAGGCCAAGAAGTGATGGGACTGTTGACCTCCAGGCAGAAGGAGCCATTGACCCTGTGGCATTGTATCTGGGGAATATGTTACCTGCTTTCTGAATTTTGCAGGGGCCTACAGTTAAGAGTTTGCCTTGAGTCTCAGAGAAGACTCTGGACTCGTACCTTTGAGCAGTGCTGGAACTGTGAGCCTTTGGAGGAGGAATTAGTGTTTCCAGTTGTATGTGGAGTAGTTCCATCACTTTAGAAGGAATTGTGACCTTGTTCTTGACTCTCTTTGGAGGTGAAGTTTGGTTTCAAGAGTGTTTGGGCGTCAAGTTGACAAAGGAGGGGTGCTTGTGATGGTTCATCTTGATTGTCAGGCTGGCTGGTTTGAGAACTCCATGGGATTAGTGACTTTTTTTTTTGGTACCAGGGATCGAACTCAGGTCCTTGTGCTTGTGAGGCTGGCGGTGGAACCGCTGAGCTAAATCCCCAACCTCGTCCATGGGATTAGTAAAGCACATTATGTGTACATCCAGTGGGTCATGGGGCCCTGTCCTTGGTTCTACATCTGGCCTCTGCCCCTCCCTCTCTGGCTCTTTTCTGGTCCATCTGTTACCTGGTTGGCATGAAAGAAGCAGCTTTGCTCTACCATGCTCTTCTGCCATGATGTTTCTGCCTTGGAGCCAGCTGCCCATGAACTGAAACTTCTGAAACCATGAGCCAAATGTAAGGCTTTTGTCCTTTAAGCTGTGTATGTCAGGTATTTATCCCAGCAACCGAGAGATGACTAATACAGAGTCCAATTCTTTGCCTTGAACACAAAATATGTGCCCAGTGTGGGCTCTGTGGACTCCAAAAAGGAATATTGCACACATCCCTTGGGATTCCTGCTGTAATGGCTGCTCCTCAGCACCCCTTTGGTGGGCAGAGGTGGAAGTTTCAACAGCATGATTAAGTCAGACCCAGAGGTACAGTCGACATTCACCTGGCTGCCAGCTCCCCAGTTCTTTTCCCAGAGCCAATTGGATGAGGCAGTTTTGTTGGGGGTATGAAATATGACTTGTGCCTAAAGGTGTTGCCCCAAAGCCTCTTACCATGACCTGACTTGCACACACCCTGTGCCCAGTTAGCCAGGATGAGGACTGTGGCTTTGCTCCTCCACACCCTTCCACCATGATGCTCCTGCCTTGGAGCCAGCTAACCATGGACTGAATCTCCTGAAACTGTGAGCCAAATCATACCTTTCCTCCTTTAAGCTGTGGGTGTTTGGTATTGTGTCCCAGTGATAAGGAAGCTGCTGAATACAGGGTCTTGGGCAGCCAGATGTGGGCAGGGCCCAAGCCCTGCTGTTCACTGTCCAGGGGCCTCCTGTAGCTTGTCTAAGCTTCCTCAGCCTCAGTTTCCCCTCTGGTACATTGGTGTTGTGTAGGGAACAGGGAAAGAACCTCTAGAACCTCTGCATTAAGTTCTAGTCTCCTGTGAGCCACAACAGCACAAGGAGAACTAATTAATATATGGACAGACATGAGACTTAGAGAAGAAGCTCAGCTTTGGGTCTGGTCAATGCTGCTCGGGGCAGCAAAGACCCCAGATCCGGAGCTTGCCATAGCTTCATTCGGTACATCGGGAGAAACAAATGTAGCAAATGACTCAGAGGGGGGCAATAATCCTAGAACAATGAGGAACTATGTAGATGAAGATTTGGGGGCTGGGGATTTAGCTCAGTGGTTCTGGTGTCTGCCTCACAAGCGCAGGGTTGCAAGTCCACCTGCCCTGGCACGTGGGGTCAGTAACTGTCCCCCTGGGCCTATTCAGTGTCCCTTTCCCATACACTGGGAAACAGGTGTATGTTTGGGGTGGCAGTGTGGTAGAGGCTATTTTGGTGTTCCGGGAAGGGCCTGGCCCTGCCCGCCTTGGACCTGGGGTGGCAGCTGCCACGTGACCTCTGGCATGTCACCGGGAGAGGTGCCCACCGCGGAGCTCTCTGCCCACGCAGCTGCCAGCGCAGCTCCCTGGTGCCGGGGCCTGTCCTTGGAGGGAGAGCGCAGAGCCTTTGAGAGGAGCCGCACCCTGGGGATGCCTGGAGGAGGGACAGGTAAAGCCCGAGGTGGCCCTGTGTTCAGTTTCTAGCTAGAAGTTGGTCTCGGGTCCCACGGACAAGCCTCGAGGGTCTGGCTGCCTTGTGATCCTGGGGAGAGCGGCACTGGCGGCGCCAGCTATGTGCAGGCTTGGGGACTTTCTCTCAGACAGTGCTGTGTGTGAGTAGGGGACGCGTCTTACGGATGATGAGCTGAGGCTCGGGGAGGGGAAGGGTTGGGCCCTCGTCACGTGGTGGTGAGTGTCAGAGCCGTGACCGGGCTCCAGCAGGCCCAGGGTCAGGGCCAGGGTAACTGGGCCCCGTCTGTCCTGCCCTCTCTCCTCCGCCCTTCTTTGCCTCTTTCCTTTGAGGCAGTGCTTCTCAGCCAGGGGCCAGGTTGCTCCCCAAGCAGCTGGCAGTGTCTGGAGGCATCGGTGGGGGGAGGGGACCGGTGGCATCTGGAGGGGACAGGTCAGGACACTGCGGTTTGTGTAGAGCGTGCAGGATGTTCCCCAGCAGGGCACCGCCCAGCACCGGGCTTTAAGGAATGTCACCCGGTGTCCCTCCTCTGGTGTTGATGGGAACAGGGTGTGTCTGGCCACACAGATACAAACAACACGCCCGTGCCGAAGGCCCGTGTCCTGCATGAGGCCAATGTGGCTGCTGGCTGAGGGTGACAGGACGGCCTGGACCCCAGCAGCAGAAGGCCACGGCTCAGGGCCACAGGGCAGAGCTCGGGAGCCCCAAGCTGCACCAGTCCTGCCTCCCTCGGGCTTCCTGTCCCACCCTGTGCATGGGGCCGAGCCTTGTGCCTGGGCTGTCCCCTCCCTGCATCCTCCTTGCTGGCCTGTGCCATCTCCTGCTCAGCTCCCACTCTGAGGATCCTGGGCTGTTACTGAGGAGCTGCTCTGACTGGAGCAGAACAGGGAAGCCTTGGGCTCTGCTGGCCGACCTCTCGGGGGACCCCAGCGCGACACCTGCACCTCTCTGGGGCTCAAGGGCCCCATCTGTAGAGGCTGACTGTAGCGCCTCCTCTTGGGGTTGGCAGAGAACCGCACTCGGCATTTGTCCCCCAAAGGGCATAGCTGTGGCTCCCACTCTGGCCAGGCTCTAGCTGACCGTGCCACTCCTGGCCGTGGAGGGTGAGTCCACTTGGGGTGGGGGCAGCCTGGCCCCGCCCGGTGGATTCCGGAGCTGAGCACAGTTGACAGCGACCGTTTCCCAAATGGAATTTCCACGCCGGAGGCTGGCAGGGCTCCCGGCCTGCTGATACAGGCGCCTCCCACACCCCGTGAGCCCTCACCAGCAGCCGGCAACAATGTGGAGGGCAAAGAGCAAACAGCAACAACACGAACACTGTGCTGGCGTCTGCACCCCGAGCTGGGGGATCAGCACCGAGGCCCCAGCTCAGAGGGAGCGACAGCCTCTGGCCAGGAGACAGGTGGCGTGGGTGTGATTCTATTTATGGAAAGTTCCTCATGCAAAATTATAGTAAAAGCTAAAACTCAAACCCTAAGGAGAAAGAGTAAATATTCATTATCTCAGATTAGGCAATAGTTTCTTAGAAGTGACACCAGGCACACAAGCCCCAGGAGAAAAATTGGATTTTATCAAAACTAAAAACACTTGTGTCATGAAAGACATCGCAAAGGAAGTGGAAAAACAACTCACAAACAAAGACGGTGTTCATACATCTTCAGCCATCGGGGAAATGCAAACCCAAACGAGGTGCCAGTGGGTGGGGGCCGCACACCTGTCATCCCAGCGCTCTGGGAGGCTGAGGCAGGAGGATCACAAGTCCAAGCCCAGCCTGGACAACTTAGCAAGACCCTGTCTCAAAATCAAAAGCTTAGTGGCTGGGGATGTAGCTCAGTGGCACCGAGCCTGCCTCACAAGCATAAGGTCCAGAGTTCAATCCTGGTACCAAAACAAAAAACAAAAACTGTCAAAATCAAAAGTTGAAAAGGACTGGGGATGGAGGTCAGTGCAAAGGCCCTGGGTTCAGCCCCACCTGGAGGAGGGGGAGGGCACTTCACACTCTCTAGCAGGCTAGAATCAGTCAAGCAAACCAGAGTTGGTGCTGAGGGTGTGGAGGAATCAGCCACGTGGGAACAGCGGCCGTGCAGCAGTCCAGCGGCCCCTCAAAGTGTTACACAGAATGGCCCGTGACCCAGCATTCTACTCCTAGCATATACCCCGGAGCAAAGAAAGCACACAGCACCCAGAATGAGCGCACAAATGCTTGTAGCAGCCAAGATGGAAACAGCGGATAAATGGCCGTACAACATGTGCTCTGTCCATGTGCTGGAAGAGCGCTCAGCCACGAAGGCAGCGACACACCAATGCCTTTCACCACAAGCAAGCCAGTCCCCGAAGGCCGCTGACTCCATGTGTGTGAGACGCCCAGCGCCCACCAATCTGCAGGGATGGATCCATTGCTGAGGGGTGGGGAGGAGGAATGATGGCCCGGATTGAAACTGGGAGAGGGTTCCTTCTGGGGTGGCAGCAATTTTCTAAATTAGGTTATGGCGTTTGACCCAGAGTCCTGGGCATATATGAAAAACTGGCAAACTGAGCGTTTTGAACAGGTGGATTGCACGGAGTGTGCGCTCTGTTGCAGCAGTGAGAAGCTGTGTACGCCGGGCGCCTCCACCGAGCTGGGCTGGGGCCGTCCTGGAGATGACACAGCCCGGACATGAGGGCCAGGCACAGGCTCGGGCACCGTAATTATGACTGCACCGGGTCACCTCGTCCTACCCCGGCATGCAGAGTCACAGGGTGGGCGGCCGCCCACAGCCGGGTGGTCATCTCAGGGGAGGAGGACGGCGGGATTTGTCGTGTTCCCCTTCCGCGCACTGATAGGGTTTCTCCCAAGTTGTTTTTGTGGTTGAACTTGGGCCGCTCGTGTCTCCCCAGGCCAGCAGTGGTTCTGGGCCAGGGTCCCAGCTGGTTGTCCCCACCTCGACTCTGGGCCCATCTGGCAGAGCGGGTCCTGGTCATGCCGGCCATCGGGGACCGAGGTGGGCGCACCCTGCCTGCCCACAGCCGCCCCATGCTTGGGAGCCGACACCTCGATCCCTGGGCTTCGTGGAGCGCCCCGCTGAGCAACTGGGACGGTGTGTGGACTGGCTGCCCAGAGCTCGGCCCTCTGTCCTCTCCCAGCTGTTGGCTAGTAGCTGGGTGCCCAGCTTTAGTTAGACACTCAGGAAATGCTTTCCCAGTGACAGTCTTCCTTGGCCCAGGGGCTCAGGAGGACGCGAGAAGAGCCAGGAAGTGAAGGGGCCAGGCCCGGTTCCGGCGCTGCCCTGCCAGCTACAGGCTGTGTGGTCTCCGAGGTGCCGAGCCTCGCTCAGCCGTGGGCCTGCTGGCAGCATGTGGGTGATAGTGCTTCTCATGCCAGCTGGGGACTGGTGTGCCCACTGCGCCTGCAGCAGGCAGAACACCCAAAGCCTGGCATCACCGTGTGTACCGAGCCAGCCAGTTCGGCCCTGGTGCTTGCAGAACCACCGATTCACAGGCGCCTTGGCCCAGCAGCGGCCGGGTCCACTTCCTGCCCCGCCCGCCCTGGTGGCAGTGCCCTGTCCCAGACTGCTGGGCACCTCAGCTCACCCCAGGGTGCCTGCCCCACTGGGCTAACCCAACCCGTGTCTGCTGAGGAGGAGCTCTTGGTGCAGGGCTCCCACGTCCCGCCTCAGGGGAGGGTCTGTGGGTGATGGGCCCGCCAGCCCCCTGGGGTGGGTGGTGCCACTGTGTGCTGTCACAGTGGTGCTGGGCACATTCTGAGTCCCTCGGGTGGGCTTCGGTCTCCAGCGCTGTCGGGGTGCTGTCCACTGCAGAAGCCCCCGTCTGTCCAAGGCATTGTTACAGTGGCCCGGCTCTCCAGGCAGAGGGTGTTCTCCTGGGGCCAGGGACGGGAGGGGAGCCAAGGGCACCTCTGGGCCCTCACAGGCATCAGGCTGGACTCCAGGCCAGGGCTGTCCTGGGTCGTCCGTTGTCGTCGATGACGGTGTACAGTGGAGCGGCCGGACCCCAGCCAGGCTGGTGTGTGCAGGGCTAGGGCCTGAGCAGGGGTGGGGCAGTGGAGGGTCGGCCCCTGGGAAGCTGAGAGCTGCGGGGGCCTGGCAGGCCTGCTTCTCTTCCAGCTGAGCGGTCTGCCCACTTGCAGCATGGTGGTCCGGGCAGTGGCGCGGTGGCTGAGTGCAAGCCCCAGCACAGACTGGCCACGGGAGCCGAGGGGAGGCTGTGTGGACCGTGGATCCCCCAGGGCCCATGCTCGGATCTGCAGCCCCAGACATGCTTCCTGCTGGGCGGCCTGGGCCGGTCAGCACCCATCGGGCCCTTGTGTGTGTTGTCAGCCCAGACACTTGCTGACCGGGGAGATTTTTCCTTTAAAAATTAGTCATTCCTATTTATTGTGCAGCGTGGTAACACCACCTGTATACAGTGTAGTGATCAAACTGGGGCAGTTGGCATTTACTTCCAATCCTTTAAGCATTTAAATTTTTAACACGTAATAAATATGCATGTTTATAGAGTGTGGTACTTCAGCAGATATATACCATTCTCCCCCTCCTTTTTTTTTTTCTTTTTTGAGACAGGGTCTCGCTATGCAGATCAGGCTGGCCTCGAACTCTCAGTGACCCTCTTGGCTCAGCCTCCCGAGTGCTAGGATTAGAGGTGTGCACCACCATGCCTGGCCCTACCATTTTCCTTTTGATGAAGGTGTGGTCCTGCTGGGTTCAGGACACCCTAATGGCCTCCTTTTCCCTTAGCTGTGCCTCTGAAAGCCCTGTCTCCAAATCCAGTCCCATTCTGGGGTCTGGGGTTCAGGGCTCCCCATGTGACTTTTAGGGGAGACAGTTCAACCTGCACAGGTGGGCTCTGTGTGGCCTCCTGGGGCCACTGTCTTCATGCTCCTGTCCCCTGTCCTGGAGGGTTGCAGGAGATGCCATCTTGGCTGTCTTCTCTCTCAGGCTCTGAGGCTCCCTGATCCTTTCCACCCTGACTCGGCCCACACCAAGACACTCAGGACCGCCTGTCCTGGGTCAGGAGCCCCTGAGGGTCAGAGGTGCCCTGGCCATTCAGGCAGCCCCGGGATCCTCCGTAGGACTCCCGAGCTACGACCACGCCCGAGCTGGCCTGTGCATCCACTCTGGGTCTGCACTGGCCTGCCTGCCCCTCTGGTGCCTGCCACAGTGCCAAGAGCGTGGGAAAACAAGGACTTTCCTGTGTAGGTGGCTTGGAATTCTCCAGCCTGGTGGCTGCAGGGCTGGTGGTCGGGACCACACCCAGGCCTCTGGGGAGAATCCTGTGCATCCTCGTCCAGGTGCTCCCGGCAGGGGGTTTAGGTTGGAGGTGCTCTGCAGGAGGCCCAGGGCTTTGGGGCTTTGTCCCCTCTGGCTTTCGCCAGTGGGGACCTGGGAGTCCTCTGATGTGAGCAGACCTGGTATTGGAAGCATGCCCAGAGGTGAGAATTGCACCCAGGGCTGTGGGGTCCTGCACCGGGACTTACCGCGGTCCTCACAGAATGACTTCCCCAGCTCTGGGCAGGTTTCAGGAAGGGTTTCTGGAGGCTGTGCAGCCTGGTCTGTGTGCTGTTTTCTCCAGAGTGAGGTCCTGCTGGGTGGAGGGGTCCACACGGGGAAGACCCTCGCCTGTGCTCGGCCCTGGGA
This sequence comes from Heterocephalus glaber, assembly GCF_000247695.1. The sequence goes on along the minus strand of NW_004624755.1, from coordinate 23,861,806 downwards.
GATCTCTGCACCCCGTCGCTCAGGGACATCTGCAGTGGCAAAGCTGTGAGGATTCCTAACCCTCCCAGGTGACCCTGTGCTTTTCGAAACTGCCCAGGCATCTGTACACAGTGGGAACATCCACTGGACCCTGGTGTTCACCGCACACCGATCCGTTCTCCTGCAGTCTTGGGGTGTGGGTACATTGACACACCCCTTGTGCCTTCCGGGGGCTGCGATGCTGGAAGAGCCAGGTGTGTTGGCAGAGGTGGGCGGGGCATTGAGTGGTGGGCATGGACAACAAGGGAAGAGGGTGTGGTCATGAGGAGGTGGGCGGGGACAGTGAAGAGGTAGGTGGGGCAGTGAGGTGGGCAGGGACAGGGAGGATATGGGTGTGGCCACAGGGGGTGGGCAGGGCCATGATGAAGTGGGCGGGGCAGGAGATTGGACCAACCAGCAACCTAGGGCACCTCTGGCAGATGCCAGGTGCTTCTGCCTTCTTGGGGTCCCCAGAGCAGACAGTGCATGGGCAAGGGTAGAGCTTGGCAGAGCGATGTGCTGAGGGCTGGGTGCCACTGTGATGTGTCTTGGTTTCCCCCTGACTTCAGTGCGTCACACCCTCAGTCACCCTGTGGGTTCTGAGGGCCAGGCGCTCAGGAGGGCCTGGTGGGTGTGGTGGGCGTGGCCTGTCTGCTCCACAGAGTCCCAGGCCTAGTGACCCAGCCGGCCGAGCCCGAGACCGAGCACAGCTTGTGGCTCAGGCCTGGGGGGAGCTTTTGGGAGCAGGACCAGCTCCGGAGCAGCCTCCTGGCTCAGGCTTATAATTAGCATCGGCCCTTAAGTAGGTTAGGACGGAAGGCCCATGTGACCTGGCACGATTTCCCAGCAGGTGGCACAGGAGCCTGCAGGCCGAGACCCACTCAGAACCAGGACACAACTGGAAGGACAGCGCCGAGGGCGGGCCCTGAGGACAACCAGTGGGGTGTAAACCGAGCCCTCCTCCCACCCCGGAGAGGACTGGGTGGGCCCTGCCTGTCCCCCTGTAGGGCCTGGTGAGCACTAGGACAGGGACGGGCTGACCGGCCCCCAAACTCAGGTCTGACCCTGGGGCGTGGGAGGCAGACAGGCCAGTGGATGCCAGCCACCCACGTGGCCAGTGCGCTGCAGTCGGGCTGCTCCTGTCCAAGGAAGGGTTGCTCACCCTGGGAGCCGCCCTCGGACACCTCCAGGAAGCCCTCCCTGCCTGCGTGCAGGTCCACCTTGCTGCTGGCCAGCCCCAGACCCGCCCTTCCTCCATAGTTGCCCACTGCTCCTTGGCACAGTTAGAAAGGCAGATCTTCAAGGGCGAGGTGTAATGTGTGTCCTGCCGCCTGCTCTGGTGGACTGGCACCTTGGAAGTGGCCATGTGGGGCTCAGTCAGTCGCTGGATCAGTTGGGAAACTCAGAGACCTGAGCGGTGGCGTGCATGAGCTCTGAGGCCACCTTGAGGTGGGTGGAACATCCTGTGGATCTCGGACAGCAGTGAACAGGTGAAAACCCTGGGGTTCTGGAGCGAGCGTGTCGCTGTCCGAGTGGTGGGAAGGACGGAGGTGGCCCTGCCCCACAGCCTCGCCTGCCGTGTCCCTCCCCGGGCCCTGGCCACCTGCCATCCCTGCTGCAGACCAGAGAATGCACAGTGAGCAGGGAAGGGGCTGTCCGCCCCCAGCCTGTGATGGACGGAGCCCCCACCCTCGGCTGTCATGGGGGGACCAACATTCCCGGGGGCGGGATGTGGACCCCAGGAGAGGGCACCCAGGCTGTTCCCTGTGCTCCCGAGCCCTGGAGCGACACGGTGCACAGGCAGGGCCTCCGTTTGCTGGGTGAGGGCAGGAATGAGTGGACGGTGCCGGTGTCTTTCTCGACTTGGTGTCCACGGCTGACCTTGGGAGCCTTGAGGTTCCCACGTAGGACATGAAGCTGCCGTTCCCTGCAGAGGCTTCTGGAAGCTTAAAGCACCTCCAGGGCGGGGACAGATGACGGGCATGAGGGTGGGCACGAGGTGCAGCTGCCCTGGCCAGCACGGCGTGAAAGAGAAGGGCCAGCGCCAGGAGTGTGGCGCAGATCGTGTCACCGGCGGGGCCAGGTAGGTGACAGAAAGGACCCAGACATTGGCCTCAGCAGTGGGCGGCAGGAAGTGGATTCCCTGAGCGAGGTGGGGCACAGCTGCCTGGGGCGGAGGGTGTCTGGGCACAGTGGGCAGAGTGGAAGCGGCAGTGGGCAGAGGCTGCTGGGGGCAGGGACATGTTGGTGTGAATGGCCGGGCACAGTGCCCCACCTGGCCATCGGGGTCCCCGTGGGGATGCACGGTGGTGCTGAGCTGGGCTCACCGTCCACACGGCTGTGGGGTTTGGCGAGGGTCCAGATGGGTCCTGCTTGGTTTCCGGGTGGGGGACCACTGGGTGAGGTGCTGGTCTGCACTCCAGTGCTGAGGACACCCAGAGTCACTGTCTGGTCACCCAGTCACTAACACAGCTCAGCCCTGCCCCCCACAGCCCGATCATAGGACGCTTCCCGTGTGGCTGGTCCCTGAGGCACTGAGGCACACATCAGACCCGCCCTGTGCCTCAGGATAGTTCCCACTTTATAGCGGAGGAAAGCCAGGCTCTGGGAGGTCCTCCTAGGCTGCATATCCAGTGGGTCCCCCTGCTAGGGTCAACACAGGCTGTCCCTCCGACCCCTGTCCCTCCTGGTTCCCCACTCCCACCCATGGTCCTTCCATGGCTCCTCGGGGCTTGAGAGTCATTTTTTGGTGCTAAATAATATTCCCCTGACTGGGTGTCTTACATTTGCATATCTACCACCTGCTGCAGGGTGTCTCAAGTCATCTTTGTCACATGTAGCCCAGCCATGGCAGACACCAGGAGCTGGGAGACTGAGTCCCACCAGCCCCTCCCTCCAAGGGTTGACTGACAGACAGCTGGCAGTGACTGTCGCACTACTCAGACCTTGGGCACAGCTGCCTGCCATGTGCCGTCGGGGGGTGGGGTGGCCCTCTTGGCCTGGGGGAGTCCCAGAGGTCTTTCCAGAGGCAGGAAAGGAAGGAACGGAAAAGACAGCATGTGCAAAGGCCCGGGGGCTCCAAAGACTGAATGATGAATAGACTCAGGGGCAGTAGGCACCAGGCAGGGAGGAAGAGCTGGGACCTCTGGCCTGGAGCTGCTGGGAGAGGGACCTTTAGGCTGCTGAGGGCAGTATGCAGAGGCACAGCGTGAGGCGACCTGCTGGCCAGTCAAGGTGGACATGGCTGATGAGCCTCGGGTGTCCGCATCCAGCTTGCTGGTCTGGCAGGCGCAGCGGTGTCTCATGTGGTCCCTGTAGCCTGCATCTCACTGTTCCGGGTGGGTTGGAAACCTCTGGGAGGCGGGACTCCAGCTGGGGTGTGCTCCTCCAGCCCCCCCAGATGTCCCAGGCCTTGGTCCCCAAAGCCAGCTCCCCTGTCGGAACGGCCCGGGGTCTGGGCCCTGGAGTGCTGAGGGATGAAGTGTGGGGACGCTGGCCAGGCTGGCCCTGGGGTCCCGGCCGCAGCCTCTGCTGTGCCATCTGGCATAGTCAAGTCACCAAGGACGTTGAAAACTCAGTCCCTGGGTGCCCTGCATTGGCACAGAGGCCGGCATGGGAGTGTGTGGCTGGCGCAGCCTGCGTGGCCTCTGCCTGGCTCTGGGGCACTCAGCCTCTGTCGGAGCCCCCCCCCGGGACCGCAGTGTTTCCAGGGGGCTCCCAGCTGGCTGATACGGGGCGGCACTGGAGAAACTCAGGGTCTTGGAGGAGGAAGTGGCGACGTGGTTCTGTGTCTCCCTGCTGGGGACAGAGCCCAGGCCTGGCCAGGGACGGGGCTGTGCCATCCCTGCCTGGCTGCAGGGTGGGGACAGGAGGCAGCAGCTGGCCCCGAGAGCCCCGTGCCCTGGCGGCTGCTGAAAGGCTGGCCTCAGCAGTGGCCCCGCTGGCCGCCGGGCAGTCTGTGACCTTCAAGACGGGCCTGTTCCAGCTCATGCCCTGCCCTGGCTCCAGAGCGTGGTTTAGGGGGCCACACCCAGCCCCTGGATCCCCGGGACCCAGCCCGGCCAGCCCCCGGCTCCCTGCTCCCCGACCAGCCCGGCTGCAGGCATGGGCTCCGCACGGGTGCCTTGGAGCCGCCTCGTGTGCAGTGTCTGCTTCGCGCCACCAGAGGGCAGCACCACCACCCAGACCCGCTGCTATTTGCTGGCTGGTTGCTAGGCGGACCTTTTGCCACGGTCCTAGGGGCCCCAGGGCCGAGGGCGGAGAGCAGGTGAGGGATGGACAGCACAGAGAAGGACAGGCAGGGGCTGGGGTCTTGGAGGCCACACGCGAGAGGTGGGGCTGAGGCCATGTCCTGGGCCAGCCTGACCCGTAGCCGGTGCTGCCCCGAGAGCCTGAAGCTGCCATTTCATTCTGGGGTGCAGCCAGGGTCCAGCCTATGAAATGTGCCTGTGTGGTTGGGAGGGACACAGCCCATTGTCCTTTGTGTCCCTGTAGAGAACAGGACAGTGTTGAGGAACCCTGTCTGGTCGGGGTGGAGGGGCCGGTGACTCACCAGGACGTCACCTCCCGGAGCTGCCTCGCTCCCAGCCCCCTCAGTGCCTGGCCTGCCCTGGCACCTGGGCTCTGCCCCCGGACGCCTCCAGGCACCTCCCACCTCTGTACGAGCAGGTGCGTGTGTCTCCACGGCTCTGGGGATGCCGTGCTCACACTCCAGGGACAGGTCTGCCCTCCTGAGCTGCAGAGAGGGCCCTGGCTGGACTCGGCCACCCCGCCTGCCATGTTGTCTCCTGAGCTCTGGAGAGCGAGGCCGGGTGGGCCTGGGCCCCAGTGTCCAAGGCTGAGTGGAGTTCCTTTCGGGGACTCTGCCTTCCTGTGCCCACATCTCCAGGGCGACCTGGGGCCGGCACTCTGGGCATGGTGGGGGCAGAGCGGGCACTGACAGCCCGGCCTGGGCTCCCTGGATGCCGTAGGATGGCATGAGGATGTGTGAATCCATGTCTGCAGTGCCCTGGCCACAGAGAAGTGTGCAGGGGACATCACTCTGCCCAGCTGAGGGCCCAGCTGCAGCCGGGTGGCAGTCGCCTGCCCCACAGCCCTCCTCACAGTTCAAGGCTCAGAGCTCCTGGACTCGGGCTCCGCCACCTGCCTCTTGCTGTGGCTCACTGCTGTCCCCGCTACAGGGCAGGAAAGGGCTCCAGCATCCTGGCCACTGCCTGTGCAGTGGTCTCGAGATGAGATGGGGAGTGTGGGTCCCGCCTGGCCCCAGGGCCCGAGGTCAGGCCTGTGGCTGTCCATCCTGACCCGTCCACCCATGGTTTCCAGAGCTGTGCTGTGGCCGAGTAGGCCAACAGCAGTACTGTGGGGAGGGGTCACGGTCGTGCCAGGTGGAAGCAGCAGGGGCTGGGTCACCCTTCCCAGGGGCCATGACAGCCTTGTCACTGCAGGTTGCTTGATGATAAAGGACAGGGCTGCTCATTGTGGGGGCTGCTCTAGCCAGGAACCCCACTTTGCAGTTGACCAGGTGGTCTGAGCCCTAGGGCCATAGGCAAGTGCAGCCCCTGGTGCCCTGTGGGGCCAGTGCCGGTGGGGGACCCGGGCTCCCTGCTCAGGCCCCTCATCCTGGCGCCCTTGCTGGCTTGCTCACCACTCCGGGGACACCACCCGCTCTAACTCGACCTCTTTCTCCACAGTGTCGGAGCCCCAGGCTGCTCACAGGCCCCTGGAGAAGCCGCCCAGCACGGCCATCCTGTGCAACACGTGTGGAAATGTGTGCAAGGGGGAGGTGCTGCGGGTGCAGAACAAGTACTTCCACATCAAGTGCTTCATCTGCAAAGGTGAGCGAGTCTGGTCCCAGCCCCTGCAGTGGGGCCCCAGGTCCACGGGAACTCGAGGTCGGTCTGGGCTCCTGGAAAGCTGAGCTTCTCAGTGTCCTCCTGTCACCGGTGTGGACAGGAGGCTGCTGGGTGGAGAGGGTGGATGAGGGGTCCAGGTCCCCGGGGTGCCCTCCTTCGGGTCAGGGGTCACGGTCGGCCCCATGAACGCCACAGTGCTGGACCTCTGGCCCTTGCGGGTCACACAGTGCCCCACACAGCAGCACAGAGATTGTCACCATCCATTCCCAAGGACAGTCCCTCTCCTCCCACTGTAAAAAATAACATTTAATATACTAGATCAAAACAGTACTGAAAAGAGGGGGGAAACCTAGACAAGAAGCTCATGGTGTCCCTGCATCCGAGACGGCCGTGCTAGGAGCCTCCTGCTTCCCTGCTTCACTCCGTGGGCAGACGGGACTCAGTGCACCTGCATTTAGCCTCCTAGCCACACAGGAAGGCTTGCGGGGACAGGGCGGACAGTTGTCACTGCACACTGGCCCTGGGGTGGCTGTGACACCCTCCTGCCACCGGGAGACTTGCTACCTTCACGGTGGCAAAGCGCAGGTGTAAGGAAGGTTTGCTTTTTTGTGAGCAGACATCAGGGAAACATGCAGCAAGCAGGGAGCTGGGGGATCACCTCAGGGCACAGGCTGGGACCCCCAGGTCCTGCTGCGGGGACCCAAGGCTGAAAGCCCTGGTCCAGGCTCTTCTGCCGCAGAAGGGACACCTTGGAAGTCCCCTAGTGCTGTGTCCATGGGGCCAGCAGGGGCATCTAACTTAGGGGCAGGTGATTTAGGGCAGGTGACTCTTGGTTGACCCCCAGCCAGCTGTCTCTCCCGAGGCTGGGACCCCAAAGGAGGGCCCCGCTGCCGCAGGCCAAGGCTAAACCCAGCGCCATCTGTGAAAGACTCGGGGCACCGCAGGGCCAGCTGACGCCCCAGAACACCAGGATCCAGGGGTCCCCTGTGCACCCATGGCCACCTCTGCCCCTGGCACCCCACTGCCCTCCCCAAAGCAGCCCGAGTTCCAGGGTCAGTGACGGGACAGCCCAGGAAGGTGCATGGATGACTTGGCCCTGCCACACTGGGCAGGGGAGCGGTGTGGGCCTGGGAGCGGGGCTGGGCCCCGCATGGCACCGTGTGACTCGCCCACCGCCCGGGCTCCTGAAGGAAGGGAGCCGCCATCCTCCCCTCCACATCTAACTCTGTGCCTATGAACAGTGCCGCTCCTCATGGTCTCAAGATGGCTGCTGTAGCTCCAACATCACACTCATGGGGTGGTGTGCAACCTAGGAAGGGACTGGGAGGAGATCTGTACAGGCGGAGTGCCCTGTCCTTTCCCTGAAGTTTCCCCAAAGACTTCCCATATGCCTGGCAGGGCAATGGGCTGGGGAGGGGAAGGAGAGGAGCGAGATAAGGCGGGGTTGGGAGTATGTGTGTAGGGGTCATTGTAGGCTTCGGGAAGGAGGTGACTTCTGAGGGAAGCCCAGGTGGGATTCCACGCAGAGGATCAGCCAATGCAAAGGCCCTGGGGCAGGGTGGCCTGTGTGGCTGGAGTGGAGTGAGTGGGTAATGGCCCCTGTGCCTCCTTGCCAGGACCTTGGCTTTGACACGGGGAGAGTGCAGAGGTCCTGTGGATGTCAGGGTCTGACGCAGGTGCAGGGCCCAGGCTGGGGATGGGGGCAGCCTGACAGGGAGGAAGGAGGCCTGGTTCTGGGCAGATGTCGCCCGCCAGTTGGCTCCACTTCGCTGTGAACTGGGTAGACGGACGCAGGATACACGGCAGACATTCAGGGGGCGACCAGAATAGGCAGCGTTTGGATCTTTAAATTTACTACGAAGCTGCTGTGGCCCTTCACTTCGAACCAGTCCTTCTGTGGTTCCTGCTGCCTTCTGCAGTGCTGTGCTCTGGACGTGTCCTTCTGAGTGTCCTTACCAGCCCTGACGAGCAAACGCAGTCGGGGCCGCCACCCTGCGACGCCCGGGAAGGCAGCTCTTCCCCAGAGTCCAAATGACCACAACACGAGACGCCGTGGATCCATTCAGGACATCGAAGCAGCAGCCCAACTCCGACTGTCACGAAGGCGGACTCCAGAGCTGCTGCAGAAAGTGGCGAGAGGGATGGGATGAGTGGGTTCAAATCGAGGGGAGGCTTTGGTGGGGGTTCGTGGCAAGGTGTCTTTACTTAATAATTTTAGAAAATTAAATATTCACCGTAATTTTGGTTCACACCTCGTGCAGCACATCACAGGGCCTTTTAATAATGAAGGCCGTCCCCAAACACCTGCTCCCCGAGGTTGTTCCCCAAACAACTGCTCCGGGCTGTGCTGTCCGCAGTGCTCCGCTGGGAGGCTGGCAGGTCCGACCTCCCGAAGGCAGGTGTTTTCTGATGCCTGAGCAGTGGAACTGAGTCCAGGGATTTGGAGAGAGCCAGGAACCTGGCGGAGAGGGAGGGTGTGTGTTGGGAGCAGCCGAGAGCCCTGTGTGGCTTGGTAACCACGGGTCCCCTCGGGAAACATCAGCCTGGGACTGTAGACAGGCCCTGGGCTCGCCGGGAGGGGCCCGGCTGGCTCAGGCGGCCTGCACCCTGGCCTTCGGGGCTGTGGGGGCCGGAGGGGGAATGGTGGGCGTGCAGGGGTGGCGGGGCAGAGGGCAGAGCTGTGATTGTTGTCACGGCGGGGAGGGCTCCCCGGAACAGGCTGTTTGGCTCTGTCCCCTCCCCTGCCCCCCAGCCCGAAGTTCGTTCATGCGGCACTTTGGTGCGTGTCCTCCCAAAGATTCCCCTCCGATGCGTCTCTTCTGACATAGGAAGCCACACTACATGTCATTTTACATCCTGACTCATTCTCTTCTAAATACCATGTAATCTTTCTTTCTCTCCCTCCCTCTTTTCCTTCCTTCCTTCCTTCCTTCCTTCCTTCCTTCCTTCCTCCCTCCCTCCCTCCCTCCCTTCTTTTCTTTTGCCATACTAGGAATGGAACCCAGGGCCTTCACACTGAGCTCCTCCTCCAGCCCTTTTGAAATTTTTTAAATTTTGAGACAGGGTCTTGCTAAGTCTTGCCCAGGCTGGGCTTGAACTACCAATCCTTCTGCCTCAGCCTCCCAGAGAGCTGGGAGTGCCTGTGCCACCACGCCTGGCTGTTTCTTCAGCATATAAATTCCTCAGCACGCCCTTCAGTATTGGCCCAAATCCCTTCAGGGTCCTTCACAGTCCTGGCCTGCAGGGAACTAAACCGCTCACCCCTGGGGTGCATGGGTCACTTCCGCCAGACACCGGCTGGTCAGCTTTGCACCTCATCTCATCGATTTCCTGGGATAATCGATCATGCGGAGCTGGTATTTTTAAGCCTGCCGAGGAGGACTTGGGTTTGGGGAGGTTAAGGAACTACCCCAGGGTCAGCGGTGGGCAGGGAAGGGGCTAGAGAAGGTGAGGGACCCGGGCTTCCCGACGGCAGCCGGCACAGGGAGCGTGGGGAACGTGGCTGAACCGCGTCTCTGAGGGGATTCCCGGGTGGAAGGGGAGGGGCGGGTGCGCCTTCCGTGGAGTAGGCGCCCCTTCCCACAGTCCGCCCCTCCTGGCTGCTTGCCGCACTGACCACAGCGGGAGCCCTACACCGGCCCACCCTGTCTCAGCTCCCGCTGTGCTCTATTGAGAAAGGAACACGATAGCAAGTCTTGGTGAGGATTTCTAGAATTACAGTGAATTTGGACTTTTAGTTTTGGCAGGCACACGTCTGGGGTGTTGCTGCCTCCAAGTGACCTTGGTGTCCTCGGGGCGGCCAGGTTCTGACCCTGGCTGAGGTCCCAGGAGGGGCTCGTGGGGCGGGGCTGGATGGCAGTGGGGTCACCTCGCAGCACCCACCTTGTGGGCCCCCATGGCTCGGAGGGGGTGGGGGCACTGCACATCGGCCCCCTGCAGAGCAGCCAGAGCCCCTGCATCTCTGTGACAGGCACGGCCCAGCCGTCGAGGCTCCCGTCCCTGCAGCCCGGCTGGCAGCCCGCTCTCCCCGTGAGACTCTGGGGTGGGTGTGCGGGGCTCTCACCTGTCACCACTGGCCACAGCTCCCTGCAAGGGGCCAGCTGGGCTTCCGAGCCAGGGCTCCAGCTGCCACACCCGCTTGTCCCAAGAGTGCGGCCACGGGTTTTGTCAGTGGTCTCGCTTTGGCGCTGAAGTGCCGCGGGATGTGTGTGGAAGGTGAGCTCACTGTTCCGTTCAGAGATGCCCGTGTCACGCACGCCACAGATGGCAGCATTGTTCCCTTAAGACGTGAGGGTCATGTGGGTTTTCAAAGCTCAGGTTTGGGGGTCGCTGAGCTGTGCCTGCCGTGAGGACCAGGATGGCCAGGCTGGGGACAGGTGGGGCCTCCTACGTGACTGCAGCAGGGCAGCCAGGGTGCACTGCAGTCTGTACCCTCTGAAGCCCTGCACGGCTCCCAAGTGCCTTGGGCCCGAGCAGTTACGTGGCAGGGACACACACGTTTCCCGAGGCGCTCACTCGAGCTCTGAGCTGTGGTGACAGCAGGCTTGTTCCCACCTGCCAGCTCCCTCCACCAGGCCCTGCAGCTGCCGCTTCCTGGAGCTGGTGCTGGGGGAAGGAAGCAGAAGCCCAGGCCTTGCCACCATGGGACACAGGGACCCAGAGGAGTGGGGAGGGCTGGGAGCGGCCACAGGACCGCTTGTCCTCCCTGATCTCCAGCCAGGGACACAGCTGGCGTGTAGTAGGTGCTCAGGTATTAGTCTGGCCTCCATGGCCGGTCCTAGAAATGACCTGCCTGGCATGGAGGGGCAGGAGTCCTTGGGGGCCTATAGGTGAATGGAGAGGCTGGGCCGGCCCTCAGGATAGTCTTGCCCCCACCCTGAGTCACTGTCCCTTTCCAAGATTTCTGGAGAAAACTCCACTCCACCCAGGCAGGGGCTGGGGCTGGTGTCTGTCCCCCAGCCTGGTCCCAGGCACTGCATCCACTGGGTCTGTGCCCAGATGGCTGCATCAGTGGGGGCCCTGGGGGCACAGAGCTGCCACCACACCCTTCTAACTCGCGTCCTTGCTGCAGCCTGCGGCCGTGACCTGGCGGAGGGCGGCTTCTTCGTGCGGCAGGGCGAGTACATCTGCACCCAGGACTACCAGCGGCTCTATGGCACGCGCTGCTGCAGCTGTGAGCAGCTCATAGAGGGCGAGGTGGTGTCAGCGCTGGGCAAGACCTACCACCCCGCCTGCTTTGTGTGCGCTGTCTGCCGGTGAGTGTGTCCCACCCTCCCCTCACAGCCCCCAGCAGCCCTGGAGCTGCCCCCGCTGTCACGGCAACCCTCCTGACCCTTCTGGGTCTCACCCTTGGCTCGTCCCTTCCCTCCTGCTGCTGCTCACCCGCCACGTCCATGCACAGCCCCTCCGTACCCACACGGCTGCTCCTCTGCCCTGTCACACCCATCTGCCTGCCCCACTCTACTCTGCGTCCCCAAACGTCGGGTAACACTGCACTCGGCCCCTTCCCCACATCTACCAGCTGCTGCCCTGGCCTTCCCTGGTGGCTGTTCCTTGGCCTCCGAACTCTGCACCCCCCTCTGCCCACCTGACCTTCCTGCCATGGCTCCAGGAGAATGTCCAAGCCCCTCAGCTGTGCCCAGAGGAGTATCACTGCCTATTCCTTTCATTCATCCATTCACTCATTCATCCATCCATTCTGTGCCTGGATATACCAGGTCCTCTCTGGGCCTGTGAGCAGGCGTAGCACAGAGCAGGTGTGATTACATGGAGAGCCTGGGTCCCTGACCCTTTGGTGAGGCACACCCCTTGCTTCTCCCCCCATCACCGCTGAGCAGGGAGCTGGTGGGCAGCCTCGCTGGCCCTCATCCCACCGCAGCCTCCAGCAAGTCTTCTGGGTGCCAATGTTCCATTTCCAGAAAACAAAGTGGGAAAATGAAGCACAGTTTATTTTCTGCTCTTTGCTCCCTGCCCCACCACGCCCCGCTGGAGAGGATGTCCTCTGTATGCTCCAGAGTGGCTGTCTGTGGTTACTGTGTGCAGTGAGACAGAAAGAGCCTCTGTCAGATGCTGAGGGGAGGAAACCATGGCGGAGGACATGTCTGATGAAAGAATCCATGTGTGTCATTACTTCCTGGCTCGGCTCAGAGTCCCCCAGGGATGGTCTGATGTTTGATTTCTGTGTACATAGCTTAGCGATGAGGTTGACGTAATCACAGTTGGTCTGAAAGATGACCTCTGCATGATCTGGTATTTAAAAATAATAACGGATGGTGCTGGCTGTATTGGAATGACCAGGATCAAACTGGACTAGGGCACAAACAAGAAAGCTGGACATAGCGTGTGAACCAGCTGTTTGCAGCCAGCCTGAGAGGAGGACTGTGCTCTGGAGTCACCTGCTTCCCGCACAGAGGCTCCTGAATGCTGGTACCTTGGAGACTGAGCCAAGTATGGCACCTTGAATCAGGACCAGGGTGGGAAGCCGACAGCAGCTGGGCATGTGAGGCAGAGGGGAAAGAGCAACAGAGTGAGACCTCCAGAGGTGAGCAGAGGGTGCCTTTGAGTCTGGACCAGATACAAAGTTGAGTGTGCACCGAGGGAGTATCACAGGTGGGGCAAAGAGTGCCCAGGTGCTGAGGACACACAGTTCCCAGAGAAACATCTGTGCTGTAAGCAGAGGCTAAGTCTTGATTGAACACCCAGGACGTGCAGTAAGGACACCCTAAGGGCTGTTCCTTCTTATTAATAGGACTGAAATAGCCCTGGAGTGAAAGCTTCCATAAACCCATCTACCAAAAACAACCCATCCACCAAAGATCACACTGATCTGCCAGGGGCCAACTGCTACCAGAGCAGAGGCCAACACTCTATAAGAGAAGGTAAGAAAACCCAGCACTCAACAATATAAAATGCACAGCATATACTAAAAAATTGCTTGTCCTAAGAAACTAGAAAAAGGGATCCCAAGCCAGAGAAAAAGTCAGCCAATGTCAGTACATTGGGAAAGGACAGTGGTGGTGAAATGAGCAGTCACTGGCCTTGAAGCAGCTACTGTAAATATGTGTCAGCCCCTGGACATTGCAGAGGAGTTATAGGGGGTAGCAGTGGGAAATCTAGACATGAAAAATACGTTTCCTGGAATGAAATGTGAATTTTCTGAAGTGCAAACAGAGTTAGCAATAGATTACAAACTACAGAAGAAAAGATTAGTAAAGCTGAAAACACAGCAAAAGAAACCATTCAAACTGGAGCAGAGGGAAAGAGACTGATACACATTAAAAGAGCTCCACCCATCTGTGGATGCAGATGGTGCCATCTCTGTCAGCCTGGCTGCTTATCTCTGTGCATAGGACAGACCAAAAACATGCTTGCAGAAGTAAAGGGTGGAAATTTTCCAAATTTGATGACAACTATATGCCCATAAATCGAGGAATATCAGTGAACCTTAAATAGAATAAACTCACCAGAAACCTACCAAATTCATCTTAGTCAAACTGCTGATAACCAGGGATGAAAAGAAATTTTAAGGTCCGAGAAAAGAGCCCACTCAAGTTTACAGGGAACAAGGGTGACTGCAGACTCCGTCAGAAGCTATGGATGCTGGGAAACAATAGAACAGCTTTAAAGAGTGGCCATACAGGGGGCCCTCTGCCCAGCCTCATCACAGACTTAAGCACATGATCCTGTCTCGGGCATCTGTGCCCCCTGAGGTGCCGCACCAGGGTGTGGCAGGCCTGGTCAGACCCTGGGGGTTGGCTGTGGCATCATGCTTGGGGTGGCACGAGAGGAAGGCCATGGCAGGGAGCTAGCTGCCTGTGACCAGCTCTCTTGTTGCAGGCTGCCCTTCCCACCCGGGGACCGAGTGACCTTCAATGGGAAGGAATGCGTGTGCCAGAAGTGCTCCCTGCCTACGCCAGCGGGCAGTGGTGCCCACGTACCCCAGGGCCTTCGGAGTAAGTAGGCATGGGCATCTGGATGGGGAGGGCACCAGGAACAGGGACGGGTTTGATAACATGAGACCAGGACAGGCACAGCCACAGCTATGGCGGATACACATGGGGAAGGACAGGAGCAGACATCCCCAAGGCTGCCACGCTGCCAGACCTTTGCCTAGACCGTGCCCCCACCCCATGCCACATCTGCTTTCCCACCCACCCTCCTACTAGGAGCTTTCCTGGCCTCCTCTGGTCTTTTCTTGCTGCATCCACACACCTTCCCCTCGTCCAGGCCATCAGAAGTGCTTTGGGGATCCCCCAAAGATCCCTGGACTCTGGACTCCTATGGGCAGGCAGGGCTCTTGGGTTCTTGGCTCCACCCCCAGGAGCTACCATATGCAGCAGGTGCTCAATACGGGCTTGGGAAGTGGGAGGTTGTCACTGCAAGAGCAAATGCTGGGGATGCCATGGTTACAGATGGGCGGAGTGATGGCCAGCAGGAGTAGCTGGGTGGCGTCCCCAGCCTGGGGTAGAGATAGAATGTGGGGGCTGGGAGGGCACCTCCACACCAGGACCTGCTGCTGCCCGGTGCCCACCAAGGAAGGGGCATTTCAGAGCCAGCCTGTGTACACAGCCATAGTGGTGTCCCTGGGGCAGGGCCAGTGCCTAGGGACAAAGGACAGGGGAGGGTTTCTGTGACTCTCAGGCAGCCCCAAGCTCCATCATCTCCCTCTGTGCCCCATGCCCTCTTTCTCCCCAGCTCTGTGGAGTCTCTGCGAGGGTCCCACCTCAGCCCTGGGCTCTATGCTGGCCTTGGGGGTCTTGTCATCATCATTTTACTCTGTGAGTGAAGCAAAGCCGTGCCCTAGGGCAGCAAGTGTGCAGTGGCACCAGGTGGCAGCTTGTGTTGAGGCTTCCTGGACAGTCATGCCCAGGGTGATGGTGGGGTCTCCTGCTCTCCTGGAGGTGCCCTGGGGCACTGTTCTGTCCTTGGCATGGCACAGTCCAGCTGGACGGCTGAGGGACCCCAAGCCTGGGCCATGTGCCTGCCCAGCTGTGGGGTCTCAGGAGGCAGCCCAGGACCCAGCCTGGATGGTTTCACCCTTTCCATAGCTGCATGCGGGTGCTGGGCCAAGTCCCCACCCTCTCAGTCACAGCCCCACTTCCGAACCCAGTCGGTCCCATTCCCAAAGGTGGACATCAGGTTCAGCTGAGAACTGAGGTCCGGCTGCGCCTACCCCATGGTGGGAGGTGGGTCTGACCCCACTGAGGCTGCCGGCTCTGCCGTCTGTAGGAGAATGGCCTGCAGGTCCAGGCTTGAACCCATGGCCGTGTCTCCTGGAAGAGGGGGCTCCTGGGAAGCAGGCTGGGCAGTTCTGCAAGGGTCATGAGAGGTGCGCAGCAGGTGGACAGCTGGCTCTGGATGTGTGGTGCCCAGTGCTGGTCACACACGGCCTTGTCTGTGGCTGGTAGAGCCCCTCAAGGCCACGCTGAGCTCCTCGGGTGTCTGGAGCGGGGACTGCAGTTTCCATGACGTTGTGACCCGGTCTCCCACTTGTTAGTGATGCTCCCACCCCATGTCACAGGGAAGGGGACCCAGAGTGGGGTCCATGCCACACTGTCAGGCTCATGCAGAGAGAATGAGACCTAGCCCCTTGGGGGTGAGCGGGGTGTGCAGAGCAGGCACGGAACTCATGCAGGCTAGGTGGTAGAGCCGTCAGCAGCTGGCAGGTAGAGTGCAGCTGGGCCACTAAGTAGCTGCTGCCACACATGTGCATGGAGTCGCTCGTCAAGTGCCCCTTCACAGCAGGCACAGGGCCCTGTGACCGTCCCTCACGTATACCCTTTCTGGAGGGCACAGAGAGGGGAGATGGCCCTGGTCACACCGGTGGTGGAGCAGGGCTGGGGTTTGAGCAGCTCCCGGACCCTGCCTGGCTCCACTCTGACCACCTGTGTTCCAGTCCCTACGCCCCTGGGGGCCCAGTTTGCCATCCACATGGAAGTGGACTGTCCCTATGCTGTGGATACTCGGGGACAGAGTTCTCGGGTTGGAGTGTCTGTCCCGGGCACCGCTGCTGCGCCCCCGGGGGCAGTCACAGGGATCTCCAGTATTGTCAGTGCTCCCTGGGAGCAAATGGCCCCAGCTGAGAGCTCCCAATGTGCCCGCCGCCCTGTGCTGCAGGGCCAGGGCCCCTCTGTTCTGTGGGAAGGTGACCCAGGACTCCGATGACGTTGCCCTTTATCCCTACGCGTTCCTCCCCCAGGTGTCTCCTGGCCCCAGCTGTCCTGGTACCCAGTGCCCCGAGCCTCCTGTGCCTCAGGGCCAGGACCCCAGAGTTCAAGCCTGTTCTTCCCACTGTGATAATTTAGAGACTCGGCCTGACCAGCAGTTCTGCGGCTGCTATTTTTTTGTTCTTAGAATTGATGGCTCAGCTCTCTGCCAAGGAGCATGATAAAGCCATGTATTATGCAGCATCTTCCGAGCGCCTACTGCCAGCCAGGCCAGTGCTGTGCCTGCCCTCGTGAGTGGGGCCCGAGCGCTGACGTGATCGCCTTGCACAGCCAAGCACTCGTCCACTCATGCGCACACCAGACATGGTCAGAAGGCACACCTGCAGACACACGTGCACACACACTCAGGTGCACACACACATGCACACATAGACACACACGTGCACACACAGACACAGGTGCACACGCAGACATGTCCACAGCCAGCCTCTGTCTGCAGGCGTCGCATCTGCCGATTCAGATAAACTCACCGTGTGTGTGCTGCACACATAAGACTTTCCTCGTCATTGTACCCTGCACAGTGTGGCACTTACACAGCCTCCGCCTGTGTTGGGTGTGGAAGGGAACCTAGAGGTGATTGCAGACCCAGGAGGATGTGCAAAGGGTACGTGCAAAAAGCACCTTTCACAGGAGGACTCAGGATTCAGGGACCCTCGAGGGGTCCTGTGGGTCCCGAGGGACGGCTGTACACATCACACACTCCCCGCACACACGTGACACCGCACAGACACAATGCACACGTGGTGCACACAGGTGCATGTGCACAGCCCCACGCCCATGCAGCCCACACCCAGATCTCTGCCAGCGCTCCCCTTGCCAGGCTCCCACTCAGCCCTCACTGGGTGACAGTGAGTGACAGGTTCTCGGGGAGGGTCCGTGAGTGGCTGGCGCAGCAGAGCAGGACACACAGGCCTGGCAGGGCAGGTGCTGCTGAGAGAGGGAAGAGGGCTGGTGAGGCACTCAGGGCCCCAGGCCAGGCCCAGGATGCTGCGTGCTGCCCACCTCGGGAAGGTTAGGAGTCCAGGCCAGGCCTGAGCCCTGCACAAGCTGCACCTCCGTCTAGGAGGGGCCTCATCCTCAGAAGGCTCAGACTTACCCTCCTCGCCCAGCCCAGCCCAGGCACACGCAGTCAGTGCTCCGCACACACGGGGACCAGTGTTGCCATGAGCTTTCCGTGTGCTCCCCCGCTGCCCTGTGACAGCCCCTCTATGCCCATTCCCGGGGCCGCACTGGTGCGTCTGCGAGTCTGAGAACAGCAGGGCAGGGTGTGCCAAGGGCCCGCATGCCCCGGGGTACTTTGCCCTGCTGCGCCACCCAGGCCCTGTGTAAGGGCTCTGCGTTCTGCTCCTCCCTGCAGGCTGCGGGGGCTGCGGCTTGGAAATCAAGAACGGACAGGCACTGGTGGCGCTGGACAAGCACTGGCACGTGGGCTGCTTCAAGTGTGAGACCTGCGGGAAGCAGCTGAATGCCGAGTACATCAGCAAGTGAGTGCGGCCGCATGGGGGACGCGTCATGCTCGTGCCCAGGTTCCACAGGGCAGTACGGGCCTGCCCCTCGCGTCCCAGCCCTGGCCAGCCTGCACCTTCCCTCCACCAGCTCGCTCTTCCTCTGCAGCTTGCAGAGGCTTCTGGTCCTTTTCCGTTGGCCAGGGCCAGGGCAGCCAGGGCTCCCCGCTCGGAGTCTGTCCCGGGTGTTGCCCTCCTAGATGTTCCGGGGGCCAGCATCCTGCAGAGCCCAAAGTGGCGTCAGCAGTGGCCGGCTGCAGTCCCGGAAAGGAGGCTGTCGCTGGTCATCCCTGGCCTAGGGAGCCCTCAGAGCTGACAGGGGCCCTGGCTGGGGCTGCTCGTGGCCAGCAGGGTGCGTCTTAGTGCTGGGGGAGGAAACTGAGGCAGGCAGCCCCGCGTGGTGCAGGCTGAAAGTGTAGCCCTCTTAGGGCCACTTGGTGCCTGCTAGGCTCACACTGGAGCTGCGCACTTCTGGGCACCTGAGGGGAACCAGCGAGACACAGGTTCGTGGAGTAAAGTGTGTGCCTGCCACACAGCATGGAATGAAGCACGCACGTGCACACATGGACACCGGGCCACCTTCGGGAGATCCGGGCCCAGGATGTGTCCACGTTCGCCTCCTGGTTGACCCTGCAGTCTGACTCCAGACACTGGGGCCCGGGTGGAGGACTCCGGACGCCTGTCTGTGCTGCTCTCTGTGGCACACGGCCCCACAGGGTCTCGGGGTGAAACATATTAAGGCAAAGTTCCCATACCAAGGCACGCTGACGCCCAGGGTGGGGACTGCACAGGAAGCCCCAGTGCTGCCTGGGTCACCGCAGGGCAGGCTGGGACGGGTCAGGCAGATGCTGAGCGCCGCGAAGACTGTGACAGCACCCAGCCCCCAGTCACTGCTGCCCCCACGGGTGCCCGTGGCTCACCCACACCGTGTTACTTAGCAGCCTCCTGAGCGGCCCAGAATGAGGGGGAGGGCATTGGTGTTGCCATGGAGACGCGAGCTTTGCGCCTCTGGGTGTGCGGCAGGTACACCCATCGTGGGTGCAGCTGGGCCGCCGTGGGCAGCACGGAAGACGGGTCCCCTCTCGGAGGAAGGGCTGTGTCCCCTCCCTGGGCTCCCCCTGCTCCCTGGGATTCCAGGCGTGGAGGGGCAGCCTCAGAGGGCCGGAGCGCAGTGCAGGGCAGAGGGCCGTGCCCCGAGCAGCCCGACCCCGGCAGCCCGGCAGCCTTTAGGGGACAGGTGTGTTGGTGCGGCAGGTGCCCCTGCTCTGCTCACCTGCACACCCACTCGTGGTTGAGGCCCAGTCCTGTTAGCAGTGGCAGTGGCCTCGGCCACCATTGTTCAAGTGCTTGCGCCGCAGCTTCTCTCGTGTGGTCCTCGCTGCTGTTTCCCCATGTCACTGGAGCTGCACCAGAGAGGGTAAGCGACGTGCCCAGGCCACACAGCGGGACGCCGTGTTGGAGGCCAAGCCTGTTTGCATCTCTTTAGGCCGGTGCTGAACTCTGGGTGGAAGGAGGTGGGAAGGACGGTGACGTCTGGAAACCTCTTTCTTGTGGCAGATGTGGCTTTCCTTCCCTCCCCTCAGCCCCTGGAGCCAGGCCCTAGCCCCGGGCCACTGTGTGCCTCAGTTTCCCCATCTGTGCAGTGGGACAGTCTGGTGACGGTTCCCTCGGGGCCGGCACTGTGACCACCTCGGGCCCCCACATGGACGGCAGCGCTCCTGTGACCCCGCCCATCCTGACCCCCCGTCTTTTTGCAGGGATGGGCTGCCCTACTGTGAGGCCGACTACCATGCCAAATTCGGCATCCGCTGCAGCAGCTGCGAGAAGTTCATCACAGGGCACGTGCTGGAGGTGAGCAGCGCCCGCCTGGCCAGGGCCTCTGGTGCTGAGGTCCTCGTTGTCCCCAGGTTCACTGAGGCCAGGCCCTCCTCTGGGTCGTTCGAGGGGTGCTGCCGAGCCTGGCTGCCTCCCTCCCAGCTCTGTAGAGCAGGGCAGGCCCCCCCAGCCTTCCGGGCCCAGGATGGGCTCAGAGTTGGAGTCAGCCTGTAGGGAACAGGGGAAGGGGACGTTACCAGAACCTCTGCAGTGAGTCCTGGTCTCCTGTGAGCCACGGCAGCACACGGCGAATTACAGGAAAGGTAGACAAATGAGACTGAGAAGAAGCTGAGCTTTGGGTCTGATCAGTGCTGCTCTGGGCAGCAAAGACAAAAGCCCCCAGCTTACCACACCTTTTATTCAGTACTCAGTACATCAGGTGAAACAGATGTAACAAATGACTTGCAGAGAGTTCAGTAGTTCACATTGGGATAAAGAAGGTGTAACGGAAGGCTTGCAGAGAGTTCGTACATCTTGGGCAAACAAGATGTTAACAGTCCAAGAACAAGGAGGAACTGAGCAGATGTTTGTTCTCCCAGGATGTTTCTTGTCCTGGAGAATCCCAGCATCACTGGATCACTGAAGTCTCAGTTGTGACCGGAGGCCAAACTGGAGTTATTCTGCAGCTGGGCTGTAGGCAGGAGAACTAGGCTAACCAAGTGATTTTTCCCTAGAATTATGTAGCATTGCTCCCAACAGCAGTCGTTGCGTGGGGGCAGGGTGCTGGAGCTGGGCTGGTCCTGCCTTTCCGGCCTAGCTTGGGACTCGGGCACCTGGGGTTGAAGGGAGGCAGGAGCTGGCTGGGGACCACGGTGTCCGCACTGGGGGCAGAGTGGGCACCTGGCAGATGGCTGAGCAGTGGTTTTGGGTGGGAAGCTCAGGGACTGGCAGTGCTGGCTTCCGGCTCTGGTGGCAGGAACACGGATGTGCTCCTGGATGACAGTTACACACAGGCTGCATGCTTCCTCGTGGCCCCCAGCTCCTGGCCAGCCCCTCCCGTGGATCTCAGGGGACAGGAGGCTGAGTACTGCCCAGGGGAGTGGGAGGCCTTGCTGTGGCCGCAGGGGCTGCTGCTGGGGATGGAGATCTGGGAATGAGGGACCCCAGGGTCCTGAGGCCACCCACACAGTAGGCGAGACACTCTGAGGGTGAGTTTAATGAGTCACTCTGATGGGAGAAAGGTCCATAGGTAAAGAGCCGCCTGAAGAGAAAACTCACCGAAAGTGCAGGTGGCTTAAGGTTGGGGCCGGGTAGCCCCCAGCTTCCTCTCCATGAGACCATCATGGATGTCAAGCCATTTATGCAGTATTATGTCATGAGTGTTTCCGACTCCATTCGCCAAGGCCGTGGGTTTCGGGTCATTATAAAGTCCTTGTGAGCGCTTTATTTCCGTAGTTGGACTCTCTGAAACAGCTTTGCTGAGATTCAGATCTGCTTCATCCCCTTTCACGTGTACCATTCAGTGGCGTTCAGGGTCCTCCCAGGCATCACCACTGCCACTTCCTAGACACTTCCACGCTGTAGTGAGAGCTGCACAGCCCTTAGCCACCATTTCCTGGAACCCCGAGCCCCTGCCACCACGGATCAACTTTCTGTCTCCGTGGAGTCCCCTGTTCCAGACATTTGCCATGGATGGGATCCCTCCCGTGCGTCTCTGGGGTCTGCTCCTTCCTCTCAGCGGGTTGGGTGTTGGGGTCCTTCCTGGACCGGCCGGGGTCAGCGTCACACTGCGCTTCACTCCACGACACCAGAACTCACTGCCGACTGTCTGCGGTGGACGTGGAGGCGATTTCCAGCTTTCTGCTGCAATAAGTGGCTGCAGTGAACCCCTTTTTAAAAAGTAATGCTTTCTTTGCATTTCTAATTTTTCTTCAGATAGATTTACAGAAATGGAAGAGCCGGCTTAAAACTGAGGATTTTTACAGTTCTCTGTGGTTCCCAACCACAGCAGTTACCGTAAACTGCTTTCTAACTTACACAAGTAGCGTTTCCCATCCACACCTTGCCAGTGGAGAGGTGAACACAGATTTGCCTTCCTCCCATCCCTAGGGAGGCTGAATCTTTTTTTTCTGTCACTTTTAGACAGTTATAGTTCTTACATTTTAGTTATCTTTCATGGATTCGGCCTCCTCATGTAGTAGAGTCTTCCCGTCGTTTGGGGCGAGTGGGCAGTGTGGTCAGAGTGTGATGTTTTCTCTGCCTTATACCTTCGAAGTGTCTTCCTGGCAATGATCATACATACTGTATCTGATACCCGTGTGCACGTCCTTTGGGTGGGACCAAGGACCCCTCCTGCCCCCTCCCCACAGCCCTTCCCAAGCATGGTCCGTCCCTCCCCTCCCTGCAGCCTTACCTGTCCACCCTCCTACTCCTGGTGGCTTACGAAGTCCCCGTTCGGAGCACCCGCAGGCTCAGCCTGGCGTGGATTCCTGCGGCTGCTGTGGACTCCCTCTCCTCCCACAGCTGCCATGCTGCCTCTTGAGGACCCCTGGAACCTCGTGTCCTGGAAGCCCCAACATCTTCAGCTTCCCTTACGGACCAGTCCCTACCCAGGGGTCCCCTGCCTCCCCCGCCTGCCCTCTTCTCATGTCCCTGGCACCTGGTACCTCTGCCCAGCCCACAGCTGCCCCCAGTCCGTCATCCTCCGAAGTGCAGGTGGCGCCAAAGCTCAGCCAGGTGTGGGAAATCCCACAGGGTGGGCAACCGGCGGCTGGCGAACAGGAGGCAGAGCTGGACTTGAGCGCAGGCTGCCCCTCCCTCCGCTCGCCTCTGCCTGCAGGGTGCAGGCCTGGGTCCTGCGTCCACGCTGTGACCCTTCATGGCAAGCGCGGGTGCAGCTGGGCTAGAGGCTGCAGATGTGGCCGGTTAGCAGTGGAGAGGCCTGGCTGGGGGAGGGAGCCACGGGGCATCCTCTGTGTGTCCCAGCTCAGCGTTGTGTGGGGAGCGCATGGGAGCGGCTTCTCCATCCGCCTCTGCTGTCCCTCCTTGGTGGCTGCGAGGGCAGTGCAAGCCCGTGTGTGCAGAGTATGTGTCCCCAATCGTAACTCCGGGCCAGATACGGGAGTGGGGACGCTGTCCCTGTGACCGCCGCCAGGCACACTCTGGTCCCTGGAAGGGCCCTGCCTGTTGCCGGGCCTGGCGGGGAAGAGCCTGCTCTTGTTTTGTGCTCTGCTGGGAGGCAGGCGAGTGTGCAGCAGTGTCTGAGGCTCTGCACGGCTCAGCAGCCTCCTGGTGCTGCGAGGCGGGGGCTGCAGGCGGAGAGGAGCCTGGCTCCGTGGCAGGGAGCTGCTGCTGCCTTGGCACTGCCTGACGCTCCGCCAGGCTGCCGGCGCCCAGCCGTGGGTTCTCAGGGAGCAGCCGGAGCCGGTGACAGATCCCAGCTCTGGACACAGGGAAGGAGCGAGGGCACTAGCTGAGGCTGAGGCGGGCGGGCGTGTCCACCACAGGCTGCTGCCCTGGAGGAAGGCAGGGTCCCAGGACCCTGTGCAGGTAGGAAGCAGGGAGAGGGGCTCGTGGAAGTGTGCTGGGGGCAGCAGGGTGGGCTTGTGGGGGCTGGTGCAGCGGGCATGAGGCCCCCCAGGCCCTTGTCACTCCTGCTCCAACTGCTGCCAGTGCACTGCTGTCCTCCTGCAGAGGCGGAGCGGGAGCACGCGGGCCCGGCCAGCAGCCCAGCCCTTGCCTGTGCCGGGCCTGTGTGCGGCGGGCACAGTGCCATCTTAAACACTGAGTGCCAGCAGCGCCTGCCCGTGAAATGTGCATTCGTGGTGACAGGGCTCTTCCTTCCCCACTCTGCTCCCTTCCTCCTGAGCGTGTAGCCTGCTGCCTCCTGCCACCCCTGGGGTCTGTCTCGGGGAGCCTGCTCTGCCTGTGGGGCCTGGCTTTGCCCCCATCAGCTGAGGTGGGCAGCTGGGCACATGGGGGCAGAGGTGCTGCGGTGAGGAGCTCGTGTTGCCTGGCAGAGGCCACGGCCAGGCTGGGTGCTGGGAGCTGCAGCCTGAGCCAGGGGAGGGGGAGGCGTTGATGGGGGAGCCCCTGGCTGTGTGCCCACGTCCTGCCCCCTGCAGGGGTGGGGGCTTCTTCTCAGCCCAGGCTCTAGGCCCTGCCTGCGGCTAGCGCGGGCATCTACGGCTATCTCCATGGTAACAGGAAGCCTAGCATCCCTCTGGGACCACCAGTTCCTTCCTTCCTCGCTTCTCTCCCTCTCTGTCCTTCCCTTCTTCCTCTCCCCACTCAGCTCCTAGACCCTTGCTGGACTCATGGTGTGTCCTGCCCTAGTCTGGGGCTGGGTCACGGGAATGACGGTGACACGCACACCTTGAGGATGGGTGGTCTCCTGGGGACCTGGCAAGAGAGGGGCCACAGGTCCCTGCAGCATTTCTCCGGTTCAGATGCAGCCTCCTGGGCCATGGCCTCCTCCTCTTGTCTTCTCGGGGCGCCTCCCATTCTATCCCATGAGCTCAGCAGCTTCATGGTCAACAGGAAGTAAGCTGTGTCTGGACGCACACAAGGCCCCACTTTTAAAATACAAGTGTTCAGAACACACGGCCAGAAGGAATATTTGTTTATCACACAGCAAACAGAATCTTTAGTAAAAAAGCCACTGTCCAGACGACTGAGCACTCAGAAGTGATTTAAATCCCGTGCACTAGACATTACCAGACAGACACGCAGCTGCATGCCACAGGGCCACACACAGACACATGGACACAGACACGCCGTTAGCCTGTCGTTGCTCCCTTAACATCAAGACCCCATGGGGCCCGGCCCTCTCCCCGAGCGACCAGCTGCGCGGCCATGTTCCCTGGCCCGGCCTCAGGGCCTCAGGTGGGGGTGTGGCCCGGACCCATGGTCTCCCTGGCAGGTCCCCAAGCCGCGCATGGCCGGGCTCCTCAGCTCTGCACCGGCGCACTCCACTCCGTGACACCTCCGATGCAGCGAGGTGGTGCGGGACACAGGCAGGGGCCACCTGGCCCTGTGGAGGAGCTGCAGGAGGCGCTGGGGAGGGGAGAGGCGGGCGGGGAGGGGCCCTGCAGGGGTTGGGCGGGGAGCCCTGGCTGCTGGTCTCTCCCGACACTCCCCGACTGTGGCCCTGCCCTGTCTCCATTCTCTCCTCACTGACCCTGTTTTGCCTTGCGTCTTGCTGATCAGGTCTTTTAAGACCCAGGTGCAGTTCTGGAAATTCGGAGGAGCAGCCCCAGCTTGGACCCAGCCGAGGGTTCCTGGCACTCCGGCAGGGAACCTGGGGGACGTGGGTAGCAGGAGGCATGGCCAGGTCTGGGGCACAGAGGGTGTGGACCAAGGGAGGGCGTGGGCTGGCCCCAGGAGGGGTCCGGCGTCTGCCCTGAGCCCCACCTCTGTCCTCCCGGCTGGCTCTGTGCCCACATAGGGGTGTCCCGAGCCCGGCCTGGAGCGGGTGTGAGCTGTGGTGGTCACCCCAGCCCCGCTCCCCGCCTTGCTCTGTCTTCTTAAAGCTGACAGCCACTCGCCAGAGGCACAGGTGTTTTTCTGAGATGTGCACCCCACGGTCTCCCAGACATTCTTGTGCTCTGAAAACCCAAGCCATCCCGAGCCTCTCGTGGATGAGTGCCTGACCATCTGCCCGGGGAGCTGGGCCGCCCAACTCCAGGGCTGCTGCAGGGAGGGGCTGACCGGGTGGGTGTGCGGAGCTGCGTGCTGGGGTTCGACTTGCCTTTGCTGGCAACAGTGATCTGATGCTGTCTCGCGTCCACCAGTCCTTTGCCTGTTTCTAAACGGGGCCGTTTGTCTCTTGTTGAGTGGTCAGAGTTGTTTATATATGCCGGGTGCCACACCTCATCGAGTGGAGGATTTGAAAATATTCTCTCTCTCTCCTCTCTCTCTTTTTGGGTTTTTTTGAGAACAGGATTTCACTACATAGCCCAAGCTGGCCTTGAACTCACTACAGAGCCCAGGCCAGCCTCAAACTTGCAGGGATCCTCCTGCCTCAGCCTCCTGAGTGCTGGGATCACAGGCGTATGCTGCCATGCCCGGCTCTTTCCCATTCTTTACTTTGTCCTTTCACTGTTCTGTTCATGTCCTCTAGTGACCAAAAGCTTTTCATTTCACTGAAGTCCGGTAGCTACTCTTTTCTTTTGCCACTCGAGGCTTTTGGTGTCAAATCTCCGAATCCATTGTCGCATCTGAGGTCATGAGTTTGTTCCTGTGCTCCCTTCTAACCCTTTACATCTTGGCTCTGGCACCCAGGCCTGGGGTCTGCTGTGTGGGGTGCATGGAGCCCTGCACGATCACAAGTGTGCAGCTGGCACACAGCACTTGCACGTGTGACCGGCACCCAAGTCCAGGCCAAGAGCCCAGGCCTGGGCTGTGAGCGCCCCCTTTCGGCTTCTGCTCCACGTTAGGTCTTCCTGTGTCCTCAGTGTTGCTTGTTCAGGGCACGAGGGGTGGGTCGTGGAGAGCAGGCTGAGCCCTGCCGGGCTGGGCGGGACTCACACCCTGTACTCCAGGGCCCCCCCATCTTAGAAGCTGTCCCCAGCAGCCTTCCCTCTCCTGACTCACGGGTGGACACGCTGTGTAGACATGCCGTGTGGAGTCAGGGCCGATTTGCCCCAGAAGATGCGCTCTCTCCTCGTGTGGCTGTCATGGAGCTTCTGCTCTTAGAAGCCGTGGGGTGGGGACGCTTGCATGAGGTGCCGTGGGCACAGGTCACAGGGTGCAAGCTTGGGAACTCCTGTTCTACTCGGGCTCGTCAAAGATGCCCCAGGCCCTCAGTTGGCAGCTGCGGTGCGGCATTGCCGTCAGGTGACTTTCACTCCTAAAACAGAGCTGTTGGACTTTCATTCATTCCTCACGCACGAGTGTCGCACTGACCGCCCGTGTAGTGGCCCTGTAACCATGGCGGTGGTCCTGTGCTGCTCATTCAGGGCAGGAGCTGTACGTGACTGCTGCCCGACAGAGCCCTTCATCGGCGGCCCTGATGTGGCCCAGCTGCCACCTGCCCGGGGGCGGCTCACTGAGGAGAGAAGCCCTGATGCTCACGGACACCGGAGACAGGGCTGGAAGGACCAAATGGGACCCAGGGTGGTGGGAGCCGAGGCTGGGGCAGAGGGCCAGCAGGACGGGGGCGCGAGCGGGTGCTGTGATGGGCCTAAAGGACAGGCAGAGGCCACGCAGGCCCCTGCAGGGGAGGAGCGCACTGTGGATTCCCCTCCCTTCCTCATGGGCTGGCACCGGGGCGAGGGAAAGAGGAGGCGCTTGTGATGGCATCTCCCTGCCACTTACGTATCGGGAAAGTGACGACTGCAAACTCAAATCCAGGTGACGAGTGCACACCGCTTCCCATTTTAGGAAAGAATGAAACGTGGAACTTACCCCCACATCCAGCAACAGGCTTGCGCCCCCTTCCCCAGGGCAGGAAATGCTCACTGCCAAGTAACGCCGAGCACGATTTTCTGGGGCAATTAGATTCTTTCTGCACCTTGCAAAAACAAGCCAGGCCAGCTCACATAATTTGTCTGGTTATTTCTGTTTTGATATTTATAATCTAATTTAATGGAGCTTAAGCACTGTGAAAATCAGAAGTGCTAATTGAGCAACTCGAGGACTACAGAGGTATGGAAAGACCGTTCATTTCCCCTCCGCCTGGGAAAGGAGGCTGGCTTCCTGCTTCCCCGCTTGCCCGGCTGCTTCCTCCCACCCTGGAGAAGCAGGGCTCAGAAGCTGGCACCCCATGTAACCACCCACAGCCTCACCTGGGCACTGGCGGCGACCTGGCCTCCCTGATGTGGAGGTCGGGCGACTGACAGCAGCTCGGTGTCACCTGCCTCCCCCAGGGCTCTTTCTGTAGCGGGGAACACAGGGGCTCGGCTCCGTGAAGGGGCTCTGTCCTGGTGCCCGCCGGGAGTGCCAGGACGGACACCTTGTCTGCTCTCTTCCAGGCCGGGGACAAGCACTACCACCCTTCCTGTGCGCTATGCGTCAGGTGTGGCCAGATGTTTGCGGAAGGCGAGGAGATGTATCTTCAAGGTAAAAATCCACCCGCGCGGCTTTGTCCACACTGCATGCTGGGCATGGAGGGCTAGCTGCTTGCTTCACCCGGGAGCCTGGGGTGGGCGAGTGGGACTCACAGGGCCCGGGGCCTCTGCCCTCACTGCCCGCTGAGGGTCCCTGTGAGCCCAACACAGCACAGCAGAGGGCAGTCGGGGCCGAGGTGAGGGCGGTGAAACTGAGGCTTCATCGGCCACACTCCTGTGCGGTGACTTTCTTCCTCCGGGGGACTCAGAGGCAGCGCGACAGAGGCAGAGTGGCAGCAGCTGCGACCCTGCGTTGTCCTGCAGACAGGCCGCTGAGTGACCTCCCACGGAGCCGTCCCGGCCGGTGTCCAGCAGGCCTCCCTTTCCGGGGGAACCTGGGGGTGATGCCAGATGAGGCGGCCTTGTCGGCAGCCCAGTGTCACTGTTGTCCCGAGTCTGCGGAGGACTGAAAGGCGTCCGTGTGTGTGCGCCCAGCTGTGCGGGGCTGCCCGGCAGGGAGGGCCGCCCGTGAATGGTGCCCTCAGGCAGTGGCTGGGGGTGACGAGCATGGCAGTACTCGGGGACACGAGCTCATGCCCAGGCGACCTCATCCCCGAGCAGAGAGGCTCTTCGCACTCCGTCTGAGGCTAGCCCCGCCCCGGGTGGGACCTGCTGGCCGCCCCACACTGCATGGTTGGAGCAGGCGGGTGGCATTTGGATTCTGCTCTGTGTGGCAGGTGCCTTTGTCCAGGGCCCTCTGTAGAGCCAGTCACCCCGAGACCTCTGCTCAGTCTCCCTGGTGTGGGGCCTGCCAGTCAAAGCCCTGGCAAGCCTGAGTCCCCGGGACCACCATGGCCTCGAGGCTGCCCCAAAACCACCCCCTCCCGCTGGAGACTTGTGGTAAACACGGGCGGGGAGGCCGGGCCAAACACAGCAAGGAGCCCAGCAGCCTGGGCCATGGAGTGAGACCCTGTCTCAAAATAAAATATAAAAGGGCGGGGATGTAGCTCAGTGCTGAGGGCCTGGTGAGAAGCCAAGGAACGGCCCCTTCCCCGCTGCTGAGAGGTGGCAGTGGGGAAACCGCAGCAGGACACCACATGCTGAGGCATCGAGGCTCACGCACAGCCCAGGCTGAAGGAGCAGGAGCAGGAGCGGGTAGGGGCTGCGTGTGCCGAGGCGGGTGCCACAGCTCCCAGTTACATCCCGGTACCTCATGAGCAGGGCTCAGGACACAGCGCAGTTGCAGGTGTGAGACGCGTGTCCCGAGGAGCCTGTGTCCTTAGCGTGCGCGTGGTTCTTTAGTTTGCTTTCTAGGTTTCTACACTTTTTAATGGGGAATGCCTACTGCATCTATAAGCATAAAAATTAAAGCAGTGTTGCACACGCACGCACGGCATGGTCTCAGAGCCCCGTGGATGCAGAGATTTTGGGGGGGGTCATAAGCTCCCTCCCAGGTGGGCCCATGTTCCTGGGGGCTGTGACTCAGGAAGGGCGTGGAGTGCCCTCCTCAGCCCCTCGTGTGCCAGCCCGGGTGGCAGGTGTGGGGGCATCCGTGAGTGGGATGCAGCCCCTCCTTCAGGGGCCCAGGGGTCGGGGAGAGGACAGCCACAGTGGTCAGGGAGGAGAGGGAGGACCCGGCTTTGGGGTACAGGGGGAGCCAACCGTGTCAGCCCTGGGGCAGGAAGTTCTGACTGTGGTCAGCATCTCTATAGCCATCACCAAGCCCCTGTCCACCACACATCCTCCACTTAACCAGGGCAGGATGACGTCCAGCCCTCAGTTCTATGGGGACAGCCAGTGCCTGGGCAGCTTGAGGCCGAATCAAAGAGGAGCAGAGGGCTGGGCATGGGGCCCAGGGCGCCTGGCGGCCTGGTGCATGGATGGTCATGTCTGTTGACGTAGTGGTGGGGCTGACAGGCCAGGAAGCCGAGGCAGGGCAGCCTCCGAGACCAAGTGGGTTGATGACAGGGCAGGCTGGGCACTGGAGCTGGTGCAGAGTACACTTGTGCCCACTGGAGCTGTTCCCCTCCAGCCGGGAAGCTCTGACTCACATGAGTCCTCCTGCCTGAGGCTGGCTGCCACCCGGCTGGGCTCGCTGTCCCCATGGTTGGGCCCAGCTGGCAGTTGGCTGGGGTCACCAAGGTGGGCATGATGCCCTGCACTCAGGACCCCTGCTTCCTCCTGGGGAGCGGTTGGCACACAGGGTGCATCTGCCCCATCGGTCTGTGTGCCCCAGGCCACCCCAGGCTGGGAGAGGGCTCAGGGCCCGTGCCACAGGCTCGCCCTGACCTGCACCTCTTGGCATCCGCCCGCAGGTTCTTCCATCTGGCACCCAGCGTGTCGACAGGCAGCCAGGACTGAGGACAGAAACAAGGTTGGTGGCATCCGGCCCCCGCGTGTTCTTCTCGGCCAGGCTCCTTGGCCGTCCCTCAGGCTTCGGTCCCAGGGTGCCAGGCCTGGAAGGGCAGGGCATGAGCACAGCCCAGGGAGAGGAGGTGTGGGCCTCAGAAGCAGAGCTTCCTCGTCATCTCTCTGTGGGCTCAGCATGCCTCACCCCGCTATCCCCCTGACCTTGCCTGGGCTTTACTGGGGTTCCCTCATGTGGGTGTGATTGTCAAGCGATTCTGCCAATCCGCTGGTCCCATGGGACCAGCAGCTCCCCTCCAAGTCACTCGGTTGGTCTGATGTGGCCAACCCCGCCCTAAACAAAGATGGTCGGTGGCGTAGGCCTGTCATCCCAGCAGCCTGGAGGCTGAGGCAGGAGGATCGAAAGTTAGAGCCCAGCCTGGCAACTTAGCAACTTAGTGAGACCCCGTCTTAAAATTAAAAAAAAATAAGAAGCGCTGGGAATGTAGCTCAGTGTAAAGGCCCTGGGTTCAATCCCCAATACTGCCCAAAAAACTCCCCAAAACCAAATACTCCTGTCAGGTCAGAAAGAGATGGCCTCCCCGAGCCCCCAGAAATCGAGGGCAAAGGCCAGCCCTCTCCCGGGGTGCAGCCAGATTCTTACTGCTCGAGTGGGCATGGGAGGTGGCTGTGACCAAGGCCGAGAGGACTGTGCTCCGGAGCTGGCACCCAGGGAAGAGACCAGGTCAAGCCCTCCACAGCCAGCAGTGCCGCAGCAGCTGGCATGGTGGCTGCATCCCAGGGAGGGGCAACCTGGGAGGGCCACCCCTGATGGCATGTGGGCTGCCCCCCAGGAGAGAGGGCTGAAGGGAGTCGCTGTGAGGGGTGGGGCCAGCAGCTCAAGCAAAGGCCCTGCGGTCAGCACCTTCCTGCTCACTCCCCCTGGGGCCTGTGGGGCCACGCTCTTGATCCCAGAATCCCTGTTCCAGTGTGGCCTCTGTGAGCAGTGCTGCAGGAAGGAACCAGGCTGGAGGGTGGACTGCAGCTCCCAGGGACCACGAGGTTTCTGAGGACTGGGGCGTGGTGGGGCTTCCCCTCATAGGCACCTGCCCTGCCGGGCCCCATCCAGACTGGGAGCCCCGGCCCCAGAGGCCCAGGGCAGGCAGAGGGCAGGGCTCTTGTGGTGCACCCAGGATGGCTGCCTCTGCCGGCAGTGAGGATGCAGAGCAGCCTGAGGGTGAGGACGGGAGCCAGTTTGGGGGGCACAGGCTGGGCTGCAGGGAGGCAGGGAGGCCACGCCGTGGGGGGCCTGGCAGCCCCCTGCTCCTGAGACCCCCCAGTTGTGCTGGGCCCCAGATTCTGCACCTCTCTCCCTGCTGCGGTCACCACTGTCCTCGTCAAGTCCTGCTATCGCTCTGGTGGCCAGGATGGCAGGAGCTGCTTCTCACCAGCTGCTCTGGTCCATGATGCATCCTGCAAACTGCAGCTGCACCACCCCAGGCCCCTCCGAGAGCCAAGTCTGCCACCCGGGATGACACCAACCTGACCCCCAGTCTCTGGGCTCCTTTGTGTTATCCCAAAGGCCGGCAGAGACCCACGGAAGGGACCCAGACACACACATGCGTGTGCATGGGAACACCCTGTGTCCTCCACGCAGCCAGAACTGGGAAGGCAGCCTACGGTCACAGCCAGCTCCCTCAGGGACAGGGCAGCCTGTTCCTTGCAGAGTGAGGCCGAGCTGCAGGAAGCAGCTGAACAGCTGCAGGGTTGTTGGCCACCCAGGGGACCTCGAAGGCTGGATGCCCAGGACGCAGAGGGCCTGGTCTGGACCTGAGCAGGCAGGCAGCTTCCTGGCCGCTGCGTCTGCAGCTCTGAAGCAGGGGTTGTGCAGTTGCGCCTCAGCATGGTGCCTCAGCTGGCCCAGCTCCAGCCTGGTGCTCTCTCTGCCTAGCTGGTGGGGTCGGGGCCACCCTGCTCCTAGACAGTGACCTGCACAGCCAGGCAGAGGTGGCGTCCGTGTCACCAGGCCCTTGACGCTGTCACCAAGGCAGAGGTGGCACCAGGCATAAGATGGGAATGACTCACCTGTCATCAGGCCCAGCAGCTGGTGTGACAGTGTCCCTTTGTGCCGGCCTCGGTGCTCTGGGCTCGTGGTCCTGTGATCACTCGACACATGGCTGCCGCGTGCCCACTGTGCGTGTATGGAATCAGTGCCCGGAGCCCAGCCAGTGGGGACAAAACCTGTGGTGTCCCTGGCCTCCAGGGCCCCTGTGTCTCATGTGGGAGACGGAGGTGGGACAGGTGCTGGAGGGGGGCCTGGCCCAGTGGGAGCGAACTGGCTGCTGAGTCCTGGCCCGGCCTGCTGCTGTGTGAGGAACAGGTGCCGGGTGGGATGGAACGGGCCCGGCCATGGCCAGAGGGTGACTGAGCTGCCCCTGGGGTCTGGATGAGGCTGCCTGGTCCCAGCCCTGGGAGGACACAAGATGTCCAGTTTCTTCTGAAGCTCACTGGGCAGGGCCCCCCTTCTGCACACCCTTGCTGGGTCCCAGGGACCCCATGTTTCTTCCCTGGAGCCATCCCCTGGGTGGAAGAAGAGGCCGCCCATGTCCTAGAGAAGGCAGTTGAGGCCCAGGGTGTTTTCATGGGTGCAGACTGGGGCCACCTTCCATGCAGGCAGCACTGGGGACAGACTGAGAAGGCAGGAGGGCAGCAGCCGAGCCCTGTGTGCTGCCCAGCCCTGCTCAGAGGCCCGCAGTCCGAGGGGGTGGTCGGTCCTCAAGTGGACACCTGCCCCGTGTGCAGTGCTGGGCCTGAGAGGACTGAGGAGGAGGCAGGGCTCCCGCAGGGGCCAAGCGGGTATGTGGGAAAGGAGAGAGCCTCTCGGCGTCAGCTGTCCCTCCTCTCTCCCTAGACGCAGAGCTCCGTGTGCAGCCAGGCCTGCACGGGTGCCGTGCCCTGTGCCTTACAGGTTGGTGCCCCCGCTGCCAGCTGTGTGGCACGACTGGTCCCCGTGTCCGCCTGTCACGCTGGTGCTGGCTGAGCATAGGAGGAGCTGCGGGGACTGCGACAAGGCCTGCAGCAGGGCCTTCAGCCATGGAGACTCCTGTCTCGGGCTGCAGGCCCAGGACCTGTCTCTCTCCCGGGCTGCCGACAGTGTCTTCTCCCAGTGTCCTCATGTGGTCGTCCCTGTGCGTGTCTGTGTCCCATTCGCATCTTTTGCTTTTTTGGGGTGGGGACAGGGTGTCACTATGTAGTTCAGGCTGGCCTTGAACTCTCAGCAGTCCTCCTGCCTCAGGCTCCCCGGTGCTGGGATCACAGGCGTGCACCGCCACACACCGCAGGCTGTCCTCCTCCTATGAGGACTCCAGTCAGATCGCCGGAGGCCCATCCTGGTGACCTCATGACCCTGGTGACCTCTGTCACCTTTCTGCACACAGGCGCGCCCTGAGGTCCTGGAGTCAGGAGTTTGGGGGTGTCTAGCTCGGCCCCTGGCAGCCCCTCTTCGGGGGTGGGGAATGAGGCTGACTGGGTGGAACTCTGGGCAGGGGCCACGAGTCGGAGGGCATCCGGCAGAGGATCTGGGGCTGCGGGCCAGGAGAGGTGTGAGTTCTTGGGGAGACCCTGAGACCCTCCTAGAGGGGGAGAAGGGGGCTGGGCCCCGGGTGACACAGTGGGGGCACAGGAGGGGGCACACGTGGAAGGGGAGGAGAGGGAGGGCAGGAAACCGCCAGCCCAGGGGTGCAGCAGGCACGAGGAGGGGTCGGGAGGGGGCCCCAGGGCAGGGCAGCCACACAGGGGCCGGGGATGGAGACCGAAGGCAGGGTGGCCACAGTGCGCAGTGCCCACCTGCAGCGTCCCGGCACTCATAACCGGGAGGCTTCCGGAGGGCTGGGCCTGCGGGACAGCGTCACGAGTCACCCCAGATCCAGGGGGAGTCTCTGCGCAGCAGACGTGGGCGAGGGGCACCTGCCTTGCGGAGTTGAAGCAGCGCAGCCATGTGGCGCCGTGGCTCGCCTCGTCCGGAGACACAGAGGGCTCCACGGGGCAGCTCAGGATCCGCAGGGCTCTTCCCAGCGGTGCCAGGCACGGCCGCTTTGCCCGTGGCTGCGTGGCCTGCTGCCTCGTGGGCCTTGGCTTCCTGGGGTCCATGCTGTGCATTGTTCTGAGGCTGCAGTGGCTGCTGGGGGAGGCAGGGGCCCCTCCTCAGCCCCCTCTCTGTTCCAGGAGACCAGGACGTCCTCCGAAAGCATTGTTTCTGTCCCCGCCTCCAGCACATACGGGTCTCCAAGCCGCGTGATCTACGTAAGTGGGGCGTCTGTGCCCGTGGGCGGGGGCAGGGGGCCTTGCAGGTGCCATGGGGACCTCCGAGTGGCTGTGGGGCAGGGGTGTGGCTGGCCTCCTCCTCTCTGCCTTGGGGCTGACTCAAAGCCGGAAGCGGGAACCGGCATGCTCAGCTGCCTGGTGACACAGTGTTGGTATTGGTGCAAGGACAGCATTGTGTCTTGACCTCTCTGGGTACGAGGTGTGCAGTGGATGGGGTGCTGCTGTCCTGCGTATGCGGATGTGGAAAGCGTCCCGTGTGCTCTGGGGAGGCAGCATGTAAAGATGCTGTGTCTCAGGGGGTGCATTTTCATAGAAGAGTGTGTGTGTGTGTGTGTGTGTGTGTGTGTGTCTGCGCGTGTGTGTGCATCCAAGTATAAATACGATCAGAAACATTGTAACAAATGGTTACCAGCGGTTACCTGTGCACAGTAGGATTGGAGATGGTGGTTGCTGTCATTGGCCAACAGCACTGGTGTTCAGAGCCGAAATTCATCTTCTAGGGAGCCCCAAGACATAGGGTGAGGGTTGGTGCATCGGGCAAGGAGCCCGGGACCTGGTGGAAAGCCAGGTGACATGTGACGAGTCACCCTGCACCCAGCCCAGGGCCCCTGGTTTCTACACTGCAGTGGGCTTGGACCCACTGAGTCTGGGCACGGTGATAGCCCTTATGTTGCACAAGGCTGGGCCAGGGATTGCTCCAGACCCTCCGTGGGACAGGCGAGACCCTCTGTTCCCTGGGTCACAGCCAAGACTGGTGGCGCCGAGGCCCTTTGGGGCTGCCCGCTCTGAGGCTCCGCCTGCCGTCGAGTGGAGTGGCTGTGACCCTGGGCGCAATGTTTCCCTCTCCGATCCCTGGAGAGCCCTGCACCCACTGCCCAGGGCTGGGAGGCTATGTGTGGGGCTTGGGCACAGCCCCGGCTCAGAGGGTGGACCGGAGTGGAGTGCCGCTGTCATCGCTCTTACTCCGGGGACACCCGTCCTGGGGGCTGGAACGGGAGGGACGGCTGTCTCACATCCTGAGGCCTGAAGTCCAGGACCAAGGAGCCGCAGGGATACCTCCTCCTGAGGCTGCACCCCGGCTGGCAGACGGGGCCTTCTCCGTGTCCGGGCGCGGCCACCCCGTGTGCCGTGTCCTGGCTTCCTCTTCTAGTGACACCAGGGCCCCACCAGGCAGGCAGCCCTCCTTTTGCCTTCACGACCTCTTTAAAGGCCCGATTCTGAGCCCAGGCACTTCCTGATCCTGGGGGCTAGGATGTCACCCTCAGGATTCAGGGGACGCGATGCAGCCCGGAGCCTGTTGTTGTCTTCATGAATAATGATAGTTGCAGCTGGCGATGCTCACACAGGGGCATATGCAGAGCGCTGGGCACAGGGCCTGGCTCAGGTTGGCTCTGGGAGGGGCACAGCGTGCAGTCTCTGTATGCCGCAGACAAGGCCAGATGTAGTGGCGCATGCCTGTAGTCTCAGCACCCTGGAAGGCTGAGGCAGGAGGACTGCAAGTTCAAGCCCAGCATAAGCAACTTAGCTAGACCCTGTCATAAAATTGTTTTTAAATTTCTTGTAAAGATCTGAGGACATGGAGGAGTGCAAAGGCCCTGAGACAATAAGCAAGTAAATGATAGAAAAGCAAACTGGCCTTCACAGAGGGCCTGGTACTCTAGACCACACAGCCACACCTTGGGCGGTGACAGTCCCAACCCTGCTCACAGGCCCAAGCTGGGGGCGACAGAGTGGGGCTGCAGAGCCGCTCTCTGGGACCCCAAGCCTGGGCTCCCTACAGAGACCCCACAGTCCCTGCAGCGGAGAAGCAGTTGCTAGTGCAGCCCAGCGCCCCGACGCGGGCCCTGGGACCCTGCTGTGCGGGGTGTGGACAGCGACCACAGCACAGTGTGGTGTTAGCAGTGAGGACGTCCCTGAGGCTGGGGGAGCTGCTCATGCTGGGTCTCAGCGTGTGGGCTCCCACCCAGCAGAGAGGCACACGGCTGACTCCAGTTTTAAACAGAGCCCTGGCACAAGTCCCGTGGACCTGGAGTCCTCTATCTGGAGAGCACCACGACACCTCCCCGACCTGAGAGCCATCGGGGGTGGGCATCCAGAGAGGAGCAGAGCGGCCTGCATCACATGGCGTGGGGGGAGGGGGGCGCCTCCCAGCATCCACATGTCCTCCCCGAGTGGGGCGCCCAGCTGTGCCTGCTCAGGGTGGCATCCGTGCCCTCGGGCTGTGCACATCACCCGGGTCCTTCACCAGGAGGGCGAGGTCCACAGACACCCGGCGCAGGCTCTGGTCTGCCTGTCATCTCCTCGCTGCGGCTGTCTGCTGTGGTCCTACTGCCTGGACTCGGTGCTGGGTACCCTCCACATCCACCTCAGGTGCTGCCCAGCATTGCACCGCCCGGCATCTGTCTGCTGCTTCTCATCAAACACAGCTCCCCTGCCGACCCCAGGCAGGTCGGTCGCCCCCATGCCCATGTGCACGGGAAGGGAGCAGAAGGCCTGGGGCTGCTGCATCTTCCCCACAGACCCTGGAGGAGCCACTATCGGTCCTAATGTCGGGGGTCAGACATGCACACAGGAGAGATGCTTAACAATGTTTTTACAGTACTGGGGGTTGAACCCAGGGCCTTTGCCCTGAACAACATCCCCAGTCCATTTTTTTAATGTTTAATTTTGTAACAGTGTCTTGCTGAGCCATTAAGTTGCTCAGGCTGGGCTCAAACTTGAAATCCTCTTCCATCAGGCTCCCCGACTGCTGGGATTATAGGTATGCACCACCAGGCCCAGCAAAATAATCTATTTTGCTGCCTTTTTTTAAATTACAAAAGCAGTGCATGTTTATTCTTAATAAACACAGTGGTCAGCACAGAGGAAAGGCGGACACAGTTCATCTCCCCCTGCGGAGACCACCGCCGGCTGGTGGAGTGTGCCTGGGGCTCTCCTTTCTCTAGGTCCTGCTGCACACAGTGCTTCATAACCTTTCTCTGCCATGGCAATAAAGCTGCGGGTACAACAGTGCAAAAGCAGCAGCCCTCCACTGTTAATCCTGGCCGTGCATGTGCAGCTGGGAGTCAGGTGTGGTCAGGTGATCATTCATCTTGTTGCATGCAGTACAAGAGAGAAGAAAGCAAGGAGAAGAAGCGCTTGTCCACACACACACACACACACACACACACACACACACACACACTGCAGCAGCCTTCCTCCAATTAGTGAGCATAGCGTGTTGTCATGGCAACCACCCAAGGACCCAGCTCGGGAAGAAGTGGATCCGGAAGGCCACCTTAGCAACCTGTCTTTGGACTGAGATGGGCAGCAGCTGGGCTCATTACTCAGGCTGCCTGCTCAGATTCCTGCCAGGATCAGGGAGGGCCATATGGGGGACCTGAGGGGATCCCCAAGGCCAGGTCTCGCTGACCTGAGGGGCCAGGCTAGCAAAGCCAGAGGCAGGTGAGAGTGTGGGGTGTGGTCTTCAGCATTGGCATCTGACATCCACTGCAGGTGCAAAGCCTCAGCATGGTTCCTCCTTTCTACAGGAGAATCCCAGAGAGCACCCACCTTCTAACACTGCTGCACTGGTTTCA
The DNA here is from genome assembly GCF_000247695.1 of Heterocephalus glaber. Next base: position 23,824,095 of record NW_004624755.1, on the reverse strand, counting down.
ACTCCATTTGTCTCAGTGACCCCAGCGCCTGGGCTGTGTCAAGCTGAGGATAGGGAGAGGGAGCCAGGGGAGGACATGTGGGCAGCAGACAAAGGTCAACCCCTTGCCCCAGAGAGAAAGATGGAAGGTAGATGGGGCCAGGAAACCAAGGAGGGAATCCTGGAGGAGAGGCCTCGGCTTCGTCCAGAAGGGGAGAGGATGAGCAAGGAAGAGGCCAGGAAGGGTGCATCTCAGAGCAGGAACAGCACGCACCCAAGACTGTGGGTGATGGGGTCTGGGGAGACCCCAGGGCCTGGCTTCAGGTTTCCCAAGCGCAGAGGGAGTGGCTGGGAATTCCTGGCAGAGGCCTGAGCGTCATGGCACCAACTCTGGCTCAGAATTTGACTTCAGGCTCCATGAGGAGCTGCATGAGCGTGAGATGTGGCTGTGCTCAGGGTGCATCTGACACATGCAGCCCAGGGCCTGGCTCAGGAGAGTCTTGGCATTAGTCCGGAGTCTGGGGAGGCTTCCTGGAGGAGGCAGGCTGGAGCTGCTGGCCCTGGGGACTCCAGAGTGGGACTCAGCCTGGTTTGCAGCAGGCCTGGGGAGAGATGCCTTAGGGTAAAGAGGCTGGGAACCCAGGACAAGAGCAGGGGCTGCCTGGAGGCGCGGCCGGGGCTTGGGGGACGTCGCTGGCAGCAGGGCCTAGGGAAGGGAGGCTGCGGCAGAATCTCCATGTGGGGAGGGAGGGTCCAGCCCAGAGCCACCTGAAGCTGGCACAGGGGCCAGGCCGGGCAGCGGAGCAAGTGAGTGAGCTTGCAGGCGGTAACGGAGGAGGCCGCCCAGGACCCAGGCCGGGAAGCGGCTCCAGCCAGGTGGGCCCCACCTGAGCACATGCGGGGCTCAGACGAGCGGTCAGCAAGCACAAGGAAGGCCTGGGTGGCCAGGTGTGGGCTGGGCCCAGGACATATCCAAGGTCCTATCCCCTCCTAGCGTCCCAGAGCCCCATCTAAGGCCAGGCGTCTGGCTGTGTATTGTGCGTGCTCACATGTGCTGAGTGTGTGGGTGTGTGAATGTAGTGGGGTGGGGTGATCGTGTGCACTACTGTGTGTGTGTGTGTGGGTGCACATGTTTGTGGGTGTGCAGGTAGGGAGTGCATTTAAAGGGTTCATAAGCAAATGTATGGGCAGTGGATGGATATAAAGGGTGGGTGGCACAGAGGCCAATTACTGGAGACCCTTGTAGTTAGATTTTAGTGTCTTGCCCAGTACACGAGGCAGGCCTGAGAAATAAATACACTGAGAAACAGAACTAGGAGAGAAAGCAGGGGCCAGGACGACCAATGAGGGTGCAACTGACAAAGGCCCTGCATAGTCCCAGGCGCTGACTTTTACTGGAAATCAATTGGGGTAAAGGCGAGCTACGTGCAGTTTCTATGGAAATTAATGTAAACAAGGCTCATACAGGGCAAAACAAAGCCTTCTCAAATTAGGAACAGAATAGGCAAAATATATGATTGTGATGAGAACATTGTCCTTCCAATCAGAAGGTTTAGTTGTGGGAGTGGAATTTGGGTGCGAGTTACTCTGACCTCGGCACTAGGCTTCAGCCGGACTCACTTCTGTAAACAAGCAGTCGTGGGGTTAGCTCTTCACAGCCTGCCTTGGGCATGATCAGTATTGGGGTCCTCTGCAATATAGTGTGGGTGGCACAGATGTGTGCTAGTGCAGTATAGTGTGGGAGTGGGTGTGAGTGTGGTATGTGCCTCTCACGACCTCAGTGGACACATTCATCCTCACAAATGTATGTGTGGTGTGAAGGCATGAGTTGTGTATTTGTATGTGTGTATCCATGCACCTGAGTGTGTATACACACACTGCACTTATATACATGCACACACAGTGTACATGTGTACACACATGTGTTTGAGCTTGCACATGCAAAATGAACACGTGTATATCTGCATGTTTATATCTGCACATATGCACACAGGCATGTATGTGTGGCCACATGAGTGTTTTCATGGATGCACACATGCACATGTCTGTTTTGTATGTGTGCATGCAGCTGTGCATTTGTGTGACCTACACACGTGTGTTTTTATGTGTGCAAACATTCATGAATGTGTTTAAATGTGTACATACATGTAGGTGCATGTTTGTATTTTGCTCATGCACACATGTATATTTGTGAGCCTGTGTGTGTGTGTTTTTATGTGGACCTGTGTGTTATGTGGGTGGATACGTGTGTGTTTGTGTGTATACATGTGTATTTTTGTACCTGAGCATGAGCTGTACACATGCACCGAGTTTATTTGCATGCCTTGCACCTGCCTGTGTCTGTGTGTGTGCATTTAGGTCACAGTGAGAGCCTCATACCGCCAGGCCCTGGAGCTGGCTAGGTGATGATTTTCCGGACTTAATAGAGAAGCAAGCTGAGGCCCAGAAGAGACTCTCGAGGCCATGTGGCCCTCGTGGCTGGCAGCTGGGTCTGGCCGTGCCCTGTCCGCCTGGTCCTGTCCTCCGGTGCTGATGGCCGAGCTGCCGCAGCCCCTGGGACTCCACCGTGCTCCTCATTCCTGTCCTGGAGCAGCCACTGCTATCGGGGACCCAGCACCCTCTGGTCTTCATCTGCAGGCAAAGCTCGGCGATGAGATCCTGGACTACAGAGACCTGGCTGCTCTTCCCAAAAACAAGGCGATCTACAACATCGACCGCCCCGACATGATCTCCTACTCTCCCTATGTCAGCCACTCCGTGGGTGACAGGCAGAGCTATGGCGAGGTACGGCCCTGCCCCCAGGGGGTGCACGTGCCCGCGAGCTGGTCCTGCAAGGGGGAATCAGCCCCCACGTGTGCCCTTGCTGTTACCATGTGGTCGATCGCGTGGCTCCCCGTCCCACAGGTGACCTGTTGCCCTGAGTAAATCCCTGGTGCTGGCTGACCACAAACTCCCCCTCGCACAAGGGCTGGGTCTGGAGGAGCTATTAACCGAACAGGAAGTCGGACACCCTGTTGTTTAGGGAGAGGGATGCAAACCTCTGGATTTGCTCCATGCCGGAGCATCTTTACAGAGCATGAGGTGCTCCCCTCTCCATTATTCTGAGCACCCAGCTGCACAGCACCATCACTCCCCGGCCCGCTGCCCTCCCCGGGGACTCCTCTAGCCACTTCCCCACCCTGGTTGGGCCACAGATTGCCGCCTCCTGATGTTCCTGGGCACAGTGACCTTTGTCATGTGGTAGCTTCTTCTTTGAGAATTTGCTCTTCTTCTGTGGCTGCCTGGGATAGGAGGGGTTGGTTCTGCCGGCCATCGGCCTGGGTGTGTTTTGTGCAGCCCAGGACGGGTGCTCTTGAGAAGCAAGGGCTGAGGCCCCCGGGGTGCTGTGCCTCGAGCGTGGTGGGGGAGCCCAGCCTGGCCACGCTGATGCCTGGACACCTGGACCAGACGCCCGCATGCCAGTGGGCGCTGAGGGCCAAGTGAAGGGAAGAGGAGGCCAGGGACCTGCAGGGCCCCGGCTGGCCCTGGGGAGCCTGTGGACACGGGTGACAGCTGTCTAGAGGGGTCTGACTGGCACCCATTTGCCATGTGCCCCAGATGGCCTGGGCTTTGTTTGTGACAGGCAGGCCCTGGTTGCAGGTGGGTCTGGGGCTGTTCAGAGAGGTCAAGCCACCAGGCTCCTGCCCCTCTAAGGCCCCAGCCCAGGCTTTTACCCAAGGGCCACCTGCTGGCTCTCTTCTTTATGCTTTCTCGTGCTTCCTCTGGGAGGTGGTTCCTCTAGAGAGCCGGGTTCAAGTCCCACTCTGCCCCTGGGCCCTGGGACTTTGCCAGAGCTCTCATCATTGGTACAGTGACATCCTGGACAGCCTCAAGATGCCAGGCTGGGATGGGCGGGTGTGAGCAGAATTCACAGGCTAGGTGCCGGGTGTCCAGGGTCCCATGACGTCACCACACTCGTGAGTGGAACGCAGCATGGGTGCAAGTGTCCCGAGCCATCCTTTCCAAGGCCACGTCTCCCCACCAATGCAGGGCGAGTGTGAGCCATGGCAGTTCCTAACATGAGGGCCTGTCCCCTGGGCAGGGCAGCCGTGTGGCTCGAGTCACCCTCATGGCACCTGGGCCTCTCCCTGGCCTGCTGCAGGCCACACCTCTGTCCACTTGGCTCTGTCCCCACCTGACTGGCAGCGGGTTGTGTGGGTGGCCCTGGGGTTGACCTGCTCACTGGAGGTCCTCACTGCAGCTGCTGGACACGTCCTAAGGTGCCTGGTCACATTACCAATGTCCTCTCCACTGTCCCTGGGGCACACTGTCACCCGCACCGGGAGCACTCCTGCCCTGCCACATGTGAGACCAGGCGAGAACTCAGACCCAGGGCCTGACTCTGGTCCCTGTGTCTGGATGTCCCTCCCTGCATCTGCTGTCTGCAGGGTCGCTCTCTTCCCTGGTGGGGTGGCAGGCTTGCCGCTGTCCTGAAGCTCATTGCAGCAGAGGGACCAGGCTGAGGAAAGGTTGGCCGGATACTCGGGGACCTAGCCTTTGCCCTCGCCTCCCCAGGGAGGAGGAGGAGGACACTGCTGTGAGCCCAGAGTCCTCCTGGCCCCTGCCCACCCCCAGGATTTTACTGGGGTCCAGGGCCCTCGTGTCCTCTGGCCCCCTGCTGGCCAAGGCCGCAGCTCTGTGGGTGGTGGGCAGTGCTTTGCTGGGCAGCGGGCTGCATCCGCCCAGCTCCGACACTCCCCAGCCTTCCTCCTGCTGCCCCGAGTTGAGGGAGGAGGGGCTCCCGGATGGCCCCACTTGCCCCGCTCCGCCAGCAGACTTCCCGGGGAAATCTGTCTCCTTGGACAGTGGTGGGTGGGGACATTCGCTGGGGCTGTCCTTCCTGGGCACCGTGACTGAGGTCTCCAAAATCAAGCCTGCACCTGGTCTGTGTCCCTCCTCAGGTGGGGTCCCCTGTCTGGGTCTCAGGGCTGTGGGGTGAACGGGCCCCGGGTGGCTTGCCAGTCACCAGATGACCTGTGTCCCCATACCCGCCCAGTGCTGCAGCACTAACAGGCCACTCTGTTGTGTCCACAGTCATCTCAGTTGCTCTCGCCAACGCCGACTGAGGTAACCCACCTGCCCGCATGCCTTCCCTGTCTGCGCATGGCGCTGTGCCGCCTGCTTTGTAAAGATGACCAGTGTCAGGGCCTCAGTCCGCCCCCAGGGCTGTGACGCCTTCCTGTGTTAGTTATTTCTGTAGTCGTGTCTCATCTGCATGTCCCCCAGTCTGCAGCCCATGCCTGGGGCAGGGCCACTGGTCGGGTGGTGGCCTGGGTTGTGGCATCCCTGGGTTAGCTCAGGTCCACGTGGGCAGTGCCCAGGCCCTCGAGGACAGCGCTCTGGAAGTGCCTGCAAGTAGCCTTCCTACCCGCACTCATCAGTGGTGCTGGTGGCTGCCAGTCAGACTCGGACTCAGGTGGCTACAGTCCAGGGACATCACAGCAGCCAGGAATGAAGGACAGGGACAGCAGGGCACACTTGAACCCTCACTCTGTGCTCAGCACCCCTGGAGGAACTTCTGTGATCTGCCCCAGTTACCAGTGGAGAAACTGAGGCACAGGGAAGTCAAATAACTTTGCTAGGATCACAAGCTATAGGAAGAGGCAGAGGAGGGCTCCCTGGCCCCTCGTGCCACACCATCTCGCCCAGGAGCTGGCTGGCATCACCATGGACACCGTAAATGACCAGAGCTGAGTAGCCCTGGCATGCTGAGCTATGCACTGTCACCTGCAGGGGACTCCCCAGGAGAGGCATCGGCTGCCCTCACACAGGGCTGTGGGTCTCACTGCAAAGTCCCTCTTGGGCTGGACGTCAAGCTGGACACCACATCCAGGGCTCATTGGGAAGCGACACAGCCTGTAGGCTTCTGGTCCTCACTGTGACCAGGGCCACAGCCGCCCTGGCTGGGTCCCCGGTTTCCAGCCTCCCCATCCTGGCTTCCCAGCCTGACCTTCAGTGTTCTAGAAGGATGAATCCCCTCCCCTCCCAGGCCAGGGCCCTCCTCTTGATTCTTTTAGCTTTGGAGAAGAATCTTCCGGAGAACCTCTCCACTCCCCTTAGAAACAGCCCCAGGAGGCCTGAGAGGAGCCGGCACTGTGCCAACCCTGCTGCTGCTCGGCAGCCAGGAGGGGCTGGCCTTGGCTAGACACCTTGGCACCAGGCAGCCCGAGCAAACGGCCAGGTGGCTGCCTCGGCCCAGGCTCCTCAGCCCATGGCAGCCGGTGGCCCAAGTCCAGGCTGGCAGAGGGCACACCTGTAAGGTGCTCAGCAGGTGCTGGGGCTGTCCAGAGGGTGCCCAGGGTGGAGGGGACACCCTGGGACAGATGCTAAGGCAGAGTGGGACAGGCCTGGGGCTCAGGGAGGACAGGCAGGAAGGAGCCCCGAGGTGGCATGGAGGAGGACATGGCAGGCTGTGAGCAGAGACCTGGTGAGGAAGCTCAGCTCAGACAGGCCGGGCAACTGTGAGGGCTGGACTAGGCCCCGCCTGTGCTCAGTGAGGAGCAAAGCAGTGGCAGCCACCCCTCAGCAGGATCCAGGCTAGGCTGGCATGACCCAGGCCACCGTGCCATGCTGCAGAGGGCTGGCCAGCCTGCTGCCCGTGCCAGGTGCGATACCATCTCACACCAGTGCTGTGACCACTCCCCGCAGTACCCTGCTGCCGGGCCAGGGCTGTGCTGTGTGCACTTGCAGGGCTCCTTCAGCTGGGCTTCTGGACCTGGGAGGGGCACCCTCTGTCCTTTGGCAGTGGCCACAGAACACACATGGGGAGTCCCCACTGGGGTAGAGCCATCTCAGTGGTTCTCAGACCGCGTTCCAAGGAGCCCTGGGTGACAGGAAGGGCCGGGCAGGAGGGGAATGCCAAGTCCTCGTCCTCCCGCAAAGTCCCAGCCCGCAGGATGGGCAGGCGAGGGGAGCGGAGGGGAGGCGCCATGGGCTCAGGGGCCATGCTCAGCACTGCCGCCGGCCCACCTGGCTCCTCAGTTGCTCCCGGGCAGGAGCAGGGGGATTCTGTCTTGAGGCCAGGTTGAGTCCCCCACTGGTGGGCAGCGATGGGGTGGGCGAGGGTGGGCAGTACCCCGGACATGCGTGTTCACCAGCCCGGTCTTCCCTCCCAGGGGGATCAGGACGACCGGTCCTACAAGCAGTGCCGGACTTCCAGCCCCAGCTCCGCTGGCTCTGTCAGCCTCGGGCGCTACACCCCAACCTCGCGGTCGCCCCAGCACTACAGCCGTCCAGGTACTCAGACCTCTGGTTCCTCGGGCCCTGGGTGGAGCTGGGCTTCTCCTTGCTTTGCTCTTCTCAAGGGGGCTCCATGTGCAACCAGAAACATGGCGGGGTGGGATCACCAGTGGGGGCAACAGAGAGCCCATCCTGTTAGCAATGTAAAGGTGAAAAGGAACAAAGCCTAGCCACCCGTGGGCTAGAGGAGCTGCACCCCCTGGGAGGCGCATCTCGGGAGGCACACGGGAGCCCTGAGTGCCGAGCTGTGTGTCAGGGCCAGAGATACCAGGCAAGCAAAAACCACAGAGGCAGGAGGCCAGACGCTGGCCGTCCCCAGGGGAGACACAGGCTGTAGAGGAGAAACCAGCGGGCCCAAAGAGGGGTCCCAATGTCTATAACACTTCACCCAGAGACGGCCGCCCCCGGCTCTCCCAGCCAGAGCTCGGGGAGGGTCCTCCCACCCGCATCACCTCCTCCCCACCTGCCCCACTGTGTGCTGCTCCCCAACAGCTGTGAAGCTCCGGCCCGAGCCTGTCAGGGCCTCAGGGACACCTGCAGCCACTGCCTTCTCAGTGACTTTTCCAGGCTGCTTTCTTCCTGGTCAGCTGTGCATGACCCGTTCACATTCATGGGTACAGCTCTCATTTTTGCAAATTGTGGAAAAATCAAACCCATTCATTTGCAAAGTCATTTCATTGACTCCTTGCAACGCATGCGGTACAACTTGCTTGGCAAGCGTTAAGAGACTGAGTGAATAATGCAAGAGACTGAGGAGCTGAATGAGGGAGGAGTGAGTGAATGGGTGAGCAAATCAATGGGTGAGTGAACGGATGAATGGGTATATGAATGAGTGAGTGATGAATGAGTGAATGGATGTGTGAATGGGTGAGTGAATGAATGAATGGGTATATGAATGAGTGAGAGATGAATGAGTGAATGGATGTGTGAATGGGTGAGTGAATGAATGAGTGAGTGAGCAATTGAATGCATAAGCAGGTGTGCAGGTGGGGCAGCAGGTGGACGGCAGTGGCTGACTCCCCAGAGCCCTTCTCCCGAGCCCCTCTGCTGCCTGCCCTGGCCCCCGTGTCACAGGAAGACCCACTTTGCCGACTGCTGGGCCCAGCACTAAGTCCCAGAGAGCCAAGACCCTGTCCTGGCTGGCATGGCCGGGGAGGGTGTTGGGAACAGACAGGCCTCCAGCGCTTTGACCCCAAGGAGCCCCCCAGAGTGGAGTGCCATGGCCCAGCAGCCCTGGGCCCATCACCCCATCCTCCTGAGGGTGGGTTGGCCCACATCTGCAAGGACGTGGTCCAGGGCCTCCTTGGGGATCCCCTTCGGGTGCCTCAAAGAGATGTGCATGTCCAGAGAGAGGAGCCCCAAATGTTCCTAGCAAAGAGGACCAGGAAGCTTTGGGGCTTTGCACTGGCCGGCAAGCCAGGCTGACTGACCTGCTCTCTTGCCCGCAGCTGGTACTGCAAGCGTCGGTACCAGTAGCTGCCTCTCCCTGTCCCAACACCCAAGCCCTACCTCCGTGTTCCGACATCATTACATCCCCTACTTCCGAGGTAAGGCACCAGGCTCTGGGCGGGGGTGCCTGTCCCCAGTGGCGCATGGTCCCCGGCCTCTGTCTCATGCTGTGTCCCTCGCTGTGTGTGTCTCGTGCGCCCGGTCTGTCCATGTTGGTGTGTACGTGTTCCCAGAAGGAAATGCTGGTGCCCATCACAGGGAGCCGCAGGCAGAGGGCACGGGGTGGAGGTGAGGTCGTGGCTGCCTCCCGGTGCCCTCCCATCCCCTGCCCACATCAGCCCTGTGGGGATGGCACTGTCAGTGTTGGGACTGGGCAGACGCTGCAGTGTGGAGGGGCCAGATGCCCTTGGCCTGGGCTCCCGGGGGCAGGGCCAGGCCTCTGTCTGCGTGGCTCCAGTGCCTGGGTCTGGCCAGGACACAGGCCCGCCCACCATCCATGTCCCCCTGAGGACACATGGACACAGGCACCCCAGCCTTGTGCTTTCCTGTGCTGAGGACTGAACAGGGTCCCCCACATCCTGTGTTAAAGCCCTGACCTCCCAGGACTGTGTGGAGAAAGGACATTCAGAGAGGTACACGAGGTTAGATAAAGTCATAGGTGGTCACAGGTGTCCACCAGGGCTGGAGGCCTTGAGTTAGCCCCAAACGGGCTCATGGTGTTGGAAGCTTGGCTGCTGACAGGCTTTGGAAGTGGCGGGGACACCAGGCCTCTGACCTCGTCAGTGCTAGGCACACTGCTGAGAGGTGATGGGAACAGGGGTGGAGCCTAGGTAAGGAAGTGGGCCTTGGATTTGGCCGTGGGGACGTGGCTGTCCCTGGCCCCTTCCTCTCTGGAGCTTTTACCCTCTGCTTCCAGCTGCCATGAGGTGAGCAGCTCTCCCTACCATGCCCTTCCACCATGCTGTTTCTGCCTCGCTGCAGGCCTAGGGCAAGGAATCAGCTGACCATGGACTGAGACCTCTACAACCTTGAGCCAAAATGCCCCTCTCCTCCTTAAAGTGGGTCAGGTCAGATGCTTTGTCACAGTGATGGGAAGCTGAGCGAGACGCTGTGTAAGAAGAGCAAGTGGCCCAGATGTCTTGCAATGCACACGTGCAGAGCAAAGGCCACGTGGGAGGCTGCTGGCAGGCCAGGAGACAGGAAGAGAGCCTCATGGGGCTGCACACCCTGCAACCTTGGGCTGCCACTTCTGGCCCCCAGAACTTTGGGGAGACGCATGCTGTTGAAGGTCCTACTCTGTGGGGTTCCGTTACGCAGCCTCACTGACCAAGACATGACAGAAGGAAGCTCAGCATCAGAGGCTACAGCGAAGACACAGCTGGGGGGCTCCCTGTCCCTCCCTGCTGCAGGGTGGCATGGCTCTGGGTCTCCCACCCTGGGGAGTGGGAGGTCCCTGTCACCGAGGGTCACCAGATGGGGTCCTCTCACTCTTGTGCATTTTCATCCTGTGTGTCCACGGAGAACACCCTGGGTGTGTGTCCTGCGGTCTCACCCTTCACGGGTGTCCCTGTAGCTCGGTCTCCAGGTGGTGCTGACTCCTTGGTGAAGCAGCAAAGACCATCACTCTGCATCCCCAGAGCAGGAGACACCCAGGACTGTGCCATGTGTCACTCAGGGCCCACGGAGGACCCACAGCGAGGGCGCAGGCCCAAACCCAGAGTGCTCAAGGAGCCATACAGTCACCCAGGTTGACGCTGCCCCTCACTTTCTCCAGGCCGCAGCTCTCCTCCCTACTTTAGTGGTTGTCACACTGTGGACCCTGGCAGTGTATGGCCAGAGACAAGGGCAGGCGCTGGGCTGTCCACACTCTCACCTGGTGCCCAGGCAGCTGAGCTGACTCGCAGACTCCTCCGGGGTGCATTTCTGATCCCCACATGGAACCCTCACCCCTCCAGGGTGGGTCCTTCTCCACCGGTGGCCCCTGCTCCGGGCCAACACAGCCAGCCCCTCCTCAGCCGGGAGGCCAGGGGAAGGCGGGCAAGGCCACCAGTCCCTTCTTTCCTCCACCCCTGCAGGAAGAGCATGTGGAGGGCGCCCTCCTGCCCGTGGAATGTGCGTCGGAGGCCACTGCACCACAGCCTGCCCCATGCGGGAGGCGCCACCCTGGGGTCTGTTCTGGGCGGGGTGTGGGTACTTCCCGTGGGTGGCTTTGGTGCCATCCCCATGCATTGGTCACTGGTACCTTTGCTTAGCCACCAGTGCAAGCCCTTCTCTCCAGTACCAGATTCAGGGTAGCCCGGCACTCATAGCTCTGCCTCTTGCCTGACTTCCGTGGCTGCCGTGACCTGGGAGCCCCCGGCTCTTCCCAGAACTTGCCCCGGAGGGCACCAAGACACAGAGAAGTCCCCAGGACATGAGGGAAGGGGAGGGCCCAGCTGTGAGCCTCGGGCCAAGCCTACTTTCCCACCCACTTGGGGTACGTGCGGGTGCCTTCGTCTTGCTGAGTCCCTGGGCCCTCAACCTTACAGGGTAGTTGTGGTCAATGATGCAGACAGGAAGTGGCAGCATGTGGCACTACACACAGACCTGCACGGGTCTTGACTGAGGCCATAACAGGCTCTGGCTTTACTTTGCTGTCACCTTGAGAAAGGTCACCAAGAGCCACTGAGCACCAAGGACATGGCAGGCACAACTGGAGCAGCAAAGAGACATGGTGTCTGTGAGCCCACATTGCAGGAAGGGAGGGCTGGGATAGACAAAGGCAGATGGGGAGAAGGGACAAGCATCCACGCAGAAGCACTCAGTGGGCAGCAACACCATCGAGGGCATGGCCTGACTCCCATCCACACGTGCGACCTCCTCCCAGCTTGGAACAGAGGAGAGGAGCAGCGCAGCATACAATGGACACCGTCCCAGCCTGGCGTCACCACCAGTGCTGGTGCCCACGATGCAATGGCACAAACGAAGAGGGGGCTTCACTGCGGTGGTCTTCCTCCCCAGACCCACAGCCGATGTCCCCGCAAGGCAGATGATTCCTAGGTCGGGGCTCCACAGAGTCCCTGGCTAGCGCTCCTCAGAACTGGCACCATCATCCAAACTGAGGGCAGCTAGTCACTGCCAGGAGGAGCGAGGAGACGCATGGGCTGGTGTAACATGCTGTCCCAGAAGACGGGTCACATCCACGTGATGCAAGGGGTCAGAATCAGGGACAGGACAAGACGTGGCGGGGGTGTGCAGGGACCTCCTGTGCACCCCAAAACTGTTCTTCAGTTTTAATTGAAACTTTTGTTTCAATTGAAGACAAAGGAGGCTTCTGCAGTGGCCTGGGCTGCCCAACTGCCACAGGCCTCGGCCGGGACGAGGGACCCCAGGTCCTCTGGTGGATGCGGGAGCTCTGGACGTGACCCTGCCTGGTGGATCCACACACTGTGCCGGGGGAGGCTCCACGCCTGCTCCGTCACTGCCCTGGCGAGGCGTCTCACAGCCTCGGGGACACCAGTGTCCTGGGTTTCTACCTCCCAGGCCCAAGGTGGAAGCTGGGCTCGAGTGGCAAGCAAGCCCCTCCCAGGACAGGGCCCTGCCAGTGACCACAGCCTCAGGGCTGTTGTGGGTGTGCTGTGAGAGGACATGGGGTCCCGGTCAGTGGTACACTGGGTTCAGGTGCAGCCTCATGGGGGCAGGCAGGGAGCCTGCAGGTGGCAGGGCCCTCCCGCGGCTCTGGGCCCTGTGCCCGGCCAGGGAGATCAGCCCAGCAGGGACCTGGACAGGGCACTGCAGCGGGGTCAGCAGGGGCCGAGGTGGCAGGATTCAGTGGCAGGTGTCAGAGGCCCCACCAAGGCCACCAAGGCTGTGCCTCAGTCTCCCCTTGGTCTTAGCCCTCTGCCGTCTGATAAGAGCCGCGGGGGCCCCTGAGATAGCTGTGTGTGCGTGTGTAGGGTGCTCCTGAGATGGGGTGCACACACATATGCAGTCTTCTCTGGCACGTGGTGGGGTCCCTGGCCACCAGGAGCTCTTGACAGAAAGGCAGAGCCGAGCCATCGCAGCCCCTGACTCCAGCTGGCATGAGCACCTTCAGCCGTCCCCAAGTCTGTGCCAGGCTTCTGTTAAAGTCCTGCTCCACTGCCCTTGGGGACCTGTGGTCTCTCTCCTCGCTGGTGCAAGGCCCAGGCTGCCACCAGGGGGCTCAGGAGCCCAGGCTGGCGAGCCCAGGAGGTTCTGTGGTGTTCTGGAGGGATGCGCCCAGGGACAGAGTCCCCTCAAGCTCCATCAGTGGCTGCAGTGCCGTCCTGCTGCCCCATTGGCTCACCCTGCCAGGCAAGGGCTCCCTCTGGCCCTGTGAGCCAACGTCTGAGCAGCCCACAGGGTCCCGGCAGGTCCCCTTCCTGACACTCACCACTGAGGAGGTTCCATTCCATGGCAAGGTCACTCAGGGTCCCAGGAAGGTCCCCAAGTCCAGAGCGCCCCACCACCAAGCTGTGTTGTAGTGCCCTGCGGGGTCCGTGGGGCGAGTGGGGGTGTCTCGCGTGGCCGCACGCCTCCCGTCAGCATGTCCAGTGCCGTGACATCCTGTCCATCACACCATCCTCACGTCGTGTGGGGTCACAGGGGTGTCCCCCGGGCAGCCCGGCCACCTCCACCTGTGACTACTAATCCAACCTCCTCCCCAGAGCCAGAAGTGATTCCAGATGGGCTGAGAACGGAGCCTGGCTGGGGCGCGTTCCGAAGGGGCTGTATCTGGGGACATGACCACTGTTTGATACAGATTTTCTCTCACGCTGTGGCTGGCAAAATTACTCAGTGGCTTTTGAGGACACTTCTGCCACATTCGAGGCCTTGAACCCTGTTCGGTGGCATTGGTGGGTTCCGCCTCTTCAAGGAGGACTGCGGCAGGCTTTGGTGTCGGCGAGCTGCAGGGTTCTGGGTCACGGCCAGCCATGGCGCAGGGGCCCTGGGGTATGTGCCCAGGATCCCGGGCTCTGCCAGGCGGCCGGGTCCACCTCCCCGGCACCAGCGAGCTCTTGGCCCTGCTTACGGCTCCTTTATGGAACCGCTGAACGCTCAACTCGAGGTTGGATTAACAAGTCATCAGGCCCAGGCTGGAGGGTTGTGGGCGCTGCCGTCCCTGCCGAGGCAGAGGGCAGGAGAGGGGCTCTGTGCCAGTCAGCCTTTCGCTTCAGAGACTGTTTGCTTTTCTCCCGCCTGCCCTTCCGCCCTGCCATCTGGAGGCAGTGAAAGTGGCCGCAGCACACCCAGCCTCTCGGTGCTCTCGGACAGCCGGCCGCCCTCCACCACCTACCAGCAGGCACCGCGCCACTTCCACGTCCCAGGTAGGTCCCTGCACGCTGCGCTTGTCACCCCGAGTCATCGAGTCACCGGGGCAGCTGCCGCGCCTGCCCTGACTCAGCAGGTCCCCACAATCCCCACCACTCTGCTCAGCTCCCCCAAACGCTGAGCTGCCCACCCCCAAACAAACGTGGGTGTGAGTCTGTCCCCAAGTCCCCCGCACCTGGAGACCTTTCTGTCCTCCTGGGACCTGGAGAGCAGGGCCGTTTGCTGGCTGCTCCTGGCGCTCCGGGCTCTCGCTGCCCTGGCCTCCCTGGCCGCCTCTCTCCCTGTCCCCCCATCCCCCCTGTCCCCTTCAGAGCAGGTGGCATCTGGAGTGGGGGCTGCGTGATCTGGGTGTGAGGCTTCAGCCCAGCTCCTTCCTGGTGATTCTAACTCTGGGCCACTGGGCAGGAATCGTCACATTTGCTGCTTACCCGCCTGTTCTCTCCTTTTTGTTTCTCTCTTCTTTCCCAGACACTGGCGTAAAAGATAACATCTATAGGAAACCCCCTATCTACAAACAGCATGGTACAGTCGGAGTCGCTGCCGTGGCTCACCCTGCATGCCTGTCACCCCACTCGCTTCTGAACGTGCCCTTTGGTGTGGCGCAGGCATGGGGCCTCGCTGTCTGGATCCAAATGTGCGCCCTCCAGTGGGTGAGGGAGGCGCTTTCTCTAAGGGCATCGGCGCGGTTCCTAACCCAGTGGCCCTGGCGATGCTACTTGGAGGGAAGCAGTCAGACTGGCTCCAGTGGAGATGGGAGGGACGGTGGCTTCCCAACAGATCACGGCCTGGTTTTCGGAAAACTGAACAGCCCCGAGAACCACCCACTGACACCTCAGTGGGAATTTAGGTCTCATGTTTTAAGAATTCCTGACCACAGTGCACAGTGCCTGGCCTTCCACTGAAGGGGTTTCTCACCTTAGCGAATAGGGGCTGGAGGAGTTGAGCAGCGAGGGCGTCTCCTGGCCCTTGGCTCCACCTCTCCTCTCCTCTCCACATGAGACCACCTGGGACAGGTGTGGAGGAGCCGACTGCCTGGATCACAGAGCAGGAAACCCCGATGGGGTGTCTGTGATTGGGGGCTTGTTGCTTTGCTGTCCGAGCCTGTTTCCTCATCTGCAAGTCAGGTCCTTCCCCTCTGCCCGCCCTCTGCCCAGACTGCTTGTGAGAACCTTGTGAAGTAGCAGATATGGAGACGCAGTTGAGACCCGGGTGTGGTGTGTGCGAGCAGGGCTGGCAGTGTGTACAAGGCCGAGAGGAGGGTTCCCCCATGGGAAGTGCTGTCTAGATCCCCGAGGGAGCGGCTGCCGCCCGGATGCGAACTTTTCGGTGGAATCCTGTGAAAATTCCTCCCGTGGCCACCTAGCAAATCCAGTTCCCTTGTGTGAATGTGGGTGGCAGATCTGCTTTCACTTCCTCCGTGATGGCACCAGGCTCTGGGCTTCATGCATTTCTTCCTCTTCCCGAGCAAGAAACAGTGAGTTAAACGTCTTGTTCTCCAGAGCACTGTGAGTTTCACCCTGGGAGCCTGAGGGCCCCAGATGGATCAGAGGGGACAGGCGAGTCAGACTGTTAGACTGCCAGACTGGCTCTCTCGTGTTATGGGGGAAACAGACTCGCCCGAGGAAGGAGCGTCCCATGAGTGCCCTCGTGGCACTGTGCTGGAAACCTGCGTGGACCCACATGTCCTGCGGTCCTGGTACCGAGGTTCAGAATGACTGGCGGCCTTTTCACTAAGCACTGTTAGCTCCGGGTCTCAGGCCGGGCGCTGCAACCCGGGTAAAGGAGCGGGCGGCCGCAGGGGACAGCTGTGAAATGCCCACCAGCCCTGCAGGCCAGCTCAAGACACAGGAAGTCAGGTATGCTGTGGCCGTCATTGCATTTTTAAAGTTTCAGGATATAGGGCCGGGGATGTAGCTCAGTGGTTCCCCTGCCTGCTTCACAAGCGCAAGGTCCTGAGTTCAATCCCCAGTACCAAAAGAAAAAAAGTTTCAGGATATAAACATGACTCCTATCCAAAGGCAATATAACTGTTATTTTTAAAAAGCCCCAGGCAACTGCCAAAGCCCCTTTATCATTCCTGAATTTTGTCACATCAGTTCTTCCATGAAATAGATCTTAAAGAGCTCCCTCCCCCCTGCCTCTCTCTCTCTCTCTCTCTGCCCTCTCTCTCCTCTCTCTCTTCCTCTCCCTCCCTCTCTCCTTGTCTCTGTCCCCTCCCCAAGTATTTGGCCATGGCCTGGGCCTAAACACAAGCAATTCTGTCGTGGCTTCAATGTAGGTGGGCCGTGTAAATCATAGGGCAGTTGTGGCCAGGCCTCCTTAGAGAACCCTCAAAAGACAGTGCATTATGTGCTTGGTTTCCAGCCCATGAGACATTTTTACAAATTTTGCGAATCTGGTGGCTTAGATCCTACTGGAAGAGCGTGTGTGTGTGTGTGTGTGTGTATGTGTGTGTGTGTGTGTGTGTGCGCGCACACATGCCCGTGTGTGAGGCCCACACCCAGCTCCGTGCTCCCCTGGGGATCTGACCCTCCAGTGCCCTCTTGGGAGAGGGGAGAAGGTTCGGCCTAAGCAGCTCCTTTTAAACCCCGTCCCACTGGGGCAGACTCTGGGAGAGGAAGTTGAATTACTGGACTGTCTGACTGGCTGAAGATCACGGAAAAGCTTAAAAGCTCCAGTCCCTTTAACTAATGTGTGTACTGACCATCACTTCGTTGGGCTCGCTGGAGCTTTGTGTTTTCCTGTGAGCATTGCTCCTCCCTTGGGCACTGGCCTCGGGGGTGAGGGTGTCCAGGCCCCAGGCCCAGGGTGGCATCATGCGGCGTTGGGGACAAGGATGGTGAGTGTCGCAGAGCAGCCATTTAATGTGTGGCAGCCCCGTGCTGGGCTCGCTTCCTCTCATCACCCTTGATGCTGGGATCAGCACAGGGGACATGTGTGGCCCTAGGGCCTGACAGAGTCTCCGCACTGTTCCAACCCCACCTGGTTATAGCTATTGGCTTTAAAAAAAAAAAAAAAAAAAGGAGGCAAAAGGAGTTGAATGGCAAAGGACAGGAAATGGGAGACGAGAAAGGGGGGGCAGACCCTGCCCCGCACCGTGGGGACAGATGGGTCTAGAGCCCCTCTGCGTTTCCATGTTCCAGAGTCACTCACGTCACTTGTAGGAGACACACAGGGCAAACCACAGCCCCTCCACTTCTGGCCAGGGCACTAGGAGTGAATCCTCCCTTCCTGGGGCCTGTCTCCTCCTCTGTGAGAGCGAGGCCACGTCACTTAGGGTTCTGAGGAAGTCTCTGGGAGGTGACCCTGGTGCTGGGACACAGAGGGGGGCTGGGGTTAGGGCCCTGATGGAGGGAAGCGGGCCAGGGTTAGACCGTGTCAGTTGGGCTCCCCACAGCATTCCCGCGAGCTCGGTGTGGGCCCGGGAGGACACTGGATTCTCAGGGCCACCCACCCGCACGGAACAGTGGAAGTGACAGGCCTTAGTCCTTCAGCCCCTTTGAAAACGGAAGTGAACTGCTGCTTCCTGTGCCTCTGAGGGTCCAGTGTTGGGGGCTGACTCTCAGTTTGGTTTTGGGGTCATCTCTTGGGATGTGAGCAGAGGGCAGGGGGTGCAGGCTCTGATTCCAGGAAGAAAGTACGAGGCCTCGAACTAGCATAGGGACCTCGAGCGAGGTCCCGAGGGCACAGGGAGTGACCCAGAGGCCCGCTTTCCCAAGGTGGCTGCTCAGGACGAAGGGTGCTGCAGCCTCCCGTGATCCGGAGGGTAAACGAGACTTGGTGCAGAACACGCAGACAGAGGGCCGGTCACCAAGAGGGGGGAGGCAGAGGCAGTGACAGGGGCCAGAGTCACCAATGTCATTTCCCTTTCCTTCTGATGCCACCGTGAGACCTGATATCACCAGTGAGCAGGTGTCCTAGGTCCTTAGAGAAGGAGCCAAGGCTGGGGAGGAAGTGAGCTTCGTCATCCAAGGAATATTTTTTAAGCTGATTTGCTGGGCTTTGTCCAGTGCTGGGGACACATGGCTGTGTCTCTGGGAGCTGAGATGCCAGGGGCCAGGCACAGTGCATACACACACATGCACACACTGCTCATTCTCTCTCTCAGTGC
Organism: Heterocephalus glaber; assembly: GCF_000247695.1. The sequence continues at coordinate 23,805,948 of NW_004624755.1, read as the reverse complement.
AATTCCGACTTCATTTCAATTGGAGAGACAGGTGTGGCTCTGGGAAAATCAGGATAAAGCATGCTGATGGGTCTTCCTTAGAAGCCAGGTCTAGAGGCCAAGGGAAGAGCAGACCCTGCAGACCGAGCTCCAGTGAGCTCCTCCCCTAGCCAGAGGGGACGGTGGCCTAGGGAACAGTGGCCGGCACGGCTCAACAGCTCTCACAGCCCCCGGACAGCCAGGGAGTTCTGTAAGGAGGTGAGGAAGTCCTCATCAGATGTGTGTTACTGCAAGAGCACCTCTGAGCTGAATTTCTCCCCCATCAAGGCACTTGTTCCTCCTGCTGCCTCACCTCTGGGGCCTGGGAGCTTCTGGAGGAAGGGTCTTGTCTGAGGTTTTCTGCATGCCCTGTACTCAGGACATACAGGTGCAGACTGCTCAGGAAAAGGGAGGGGACAAAGGATGAAGGGCCTCCTGGCACACAGAGGGCAAATCCAGGGAGGAAGCGGTGGGCAGAGGGCTGCATGATGAGTGGATGCATCGGTGGGCGAAGGAATGGATTGAAGTTGACAAAGAGAAGGCTGAATGGATGGGTGAGTGGATGATATGATAAGAAGGTGCATGGATGGATGGATGGATGAATGAATGGATGAGCAGCAGATGGATGAGTGCATGGATGGATGGGTAGAAGGATAAAGGATGGGTGGGTGGGTGGGTGGGAAGTTGAAAGAGTAGATGAGTAAGTGGAGAGGAATGAATAAGAACTTAAAAGGTTGCATGTATAGGTGTTCAAATTATGAATGAGTCCTGAGATGCAGTACGGGAAAGAGTGAAGTCCGGCCTCTTCTGTATCTAGGGAGGAACAAGAGACTCGGAGATAGAGGGGAGGGATCCTCAAGGCAGATGAATCCCCAGGCTCAGGAGCTGCCTGTGTGACTGAACACCACACCCTCTTTTTCTGGTTGTCCTGAATTGATCTATCTTTTCCTGACGCTCCAGAACAGCATGCTACAAATTAGTCTCCTCATGGCCTCGTGTTTATTCCTAATTCCTCCTGAGCTGCCCGTTATTCCAGCACTCACATCGGTTTTCTCATGTGACCCTCACAACCTGGAGGGGTAGGCATCGTCTACCCATTTCACAGATCAGGAAACCGAGGCTCAGAGCTGCCGAAGACGCAAGCTACCAATCCTGCAAAGCACTGTGTGCAAATCCTCCTGCCAGGCTCCTCATTCCCGAGAGAACCCATCGCGGCTTTGTGGGCTGGCGCACTTGGCTCTGAGGCGCTCTTGGCTGAGCTTGATTGACTGCAGGGCAGTGTTTGCCAAGGGAACTGGCTGAGTCTGAGCAGTGTCCCCTCCCAGCCAAGGTGGGGCCATCTGGAGCCCTGGATAGCTCTGCGGCCAGGTCGTGTGACCACCCCATAGTCCACGGCCCTGTGAAGGTCTTAGATGGATCCCTGGCCTGAGCCCCAAGGGCTGGGATTTCACATCCAGAGGCCCTTCATTGTTTCCAACTTGCAGATCAGCCCAAGAGTGGCTGCCACTTCAGGGGCTCCTGGCTTGCAGGAGTGTGGCTGGATTGTTTTGGCCAGCAGACTTGGTCCCAGGGGCTTTGCCTGCATGGACGGTGGCCTTGCTCCCAGACCTCCAGGTCCCCAGGCCCGCTCTGCCCTGGGAGGTGATGATGGGCAGCTGCCAAGCCTGGGCTGATGTATGGCCACACTTGAGACCACCGCTGCCCAGCAACAGGAGCGTCCAGCTGCTGGGCCTGTGCCGGCCTATGTGCTCCCTGCCCCTGCCTCCCCACCATGGCCTCCTTGGCAGACTCGCCATCAGGTCGCCTCTGGGAGTAGAGAGCAGGGCTTCTTATTTTCACCTTGAAAATCACTCTCTCTCCTGGACAGCAGTGAAGCAGGGGGCCACAGAGTAGGGAAACATCCATGTGTGCAGAACGGAAGTGCTCAGTCTTCGATTTTGGCCTTATCTTGTCAAGGTCCCGTAGCCCAATCCCCAATGTCCAAGCTTTCTGGCCTGGTGTCAGTCTTGTCCTTGGTGGTGCAGGAGGCAGGGCGCTCCAAAAGACTGGCAGGGCCCAGCTCGCCCCTGGCTGCAGGTAAGAACCCCACCCTGGTGGGTGTGTCCCACCCAGACCTGGGCCTGTGCCCAGGAGACCGGGTTTCTGCTCAGTCGTGTGTGCATGGGGCTGGCACTCTGGCATGGGGTCTGTGCGCTGGCTGGCTGGATGCCGGGACCTCCGCATGCCTCGTGTGGTTCGCTGGTTGGGAATCGGGGCAGCCCTGCGGGATGCCCTCCCCCAAATGCTGCATGTAGTGTTCTTGGTAAACGAACTATGCAAAGTGAATGCTTGCTTGCGCATTTCATTGAGTTCATTTCCGGTTGTATTTTTCATTTCTGTTGCATGGACTCTGCCCGGTGGCATAAATCACTTCATGTTCTGTGTTTTGTGGGCAGCGAGGTGGGGGAGACAAAGACTTTGGGCACAGTCTGCCAAGGTTCCCGTCAGCCTCTGTCCCCACTAGTCGGTGACCTTGAGCAAGGCACTGCCCCGAGCCCCGGTGCCCAATCTGTGCCTTGATGTGAAGCCCGGCCTGCAGGGTCCGGTGCGGAGAGGCGGCGATGTGCAGAGTGCTCTGGGCTGGAGCTGTCCCTTCCGCACCCTGCCTGCTGCGCAGGCGTCCTCGCCATGCAGGCGGCTGCCCCTGAGGATGTGACTGTCTCCCCCTCCGGTGTGAGTGGGGCTGACACAAGGGGCTGCTTCCCCACCTCCGGGCATGTGTCCTCCGCCTGGAGGCTCCCCCAGAGCGTGCTCCAACTCACCTGCGTCCCCAGCTGCTCAGAGGCCCTCTCGCCGTTGCCCTTTCTTGTCTCCTTTTTCGTTTCTGACTGTAGCGGTGAAGTGGGAAACCCAGAATTCTTGGTGTGTTGCCTCTACAAATTTATTTTTCCCTTCCAGCTGCAAGACGATTGGACGGGGAGGATGGAAGTTTTGACCAGGACAGCAGGAAGGTAACTAGGGGAGCAGCTTTCACTCTGAGAGCCCCATGGCTCTGTGCCAATCCCCTCTGCAGCTGCAGGGTCCTCTGCTCCTCTGTTCCTTGGGTTCCTGGAGGTCCACAGTGGGGTGTGTCCAGTGCCTCCATCCTGGGCTCAGGATGAGTCTTCTTCCCCCAATCCTGGCTGGTTGCCAGGCAACCTGGCCCTGGCTCTGTAACTGAGGAGGATGTGCTGTGCCCAAATGGATTCTGGGGGCACTGGGGATGACGGCTCTAGAGCAGGTTGGGATTTCCACCAGGGTCCCAGGCTAAAGGTTTTAGACTTTGTGGGCGCAGCTCTCGCCAGGGAGGCACAGGTGTGAACAGTAGGCATGGCTCTGCTCCAGTGGTGCCATTTGGGCCCCTGCCTTCCCTGTGCCTCCGTTTCCTCATCTGTAAAATGGGACAGTAGCATTTACCCTGAATGCGTCCCATGCTCCAGTCCCCCTATGTGGTGAGACTTTCATAAAAGCTGGGCCTTGCTCACATGGAGTTTCCTCATGGTGAGGCCTGCACGTAGACTACAGGAGGCTCCTAGAAGGCTCCAGGGACCTGTTTCCATCATTGCTGGTAAGCTTCAAGTTCATGCGACCTTTTCTACTCTGCAGAAGACCAGCTGGCTGCTGCTCAAGGGTGACACCGACACGAGGACGAACTCTCCAGACCTGGACAGCCAGTCTCTGTCGCACAGTAGTGGGCCGGAGCGAGAGCCACTCCCCAGAGCGCCTGGAGACAGCTTCTACTCACGTGAGTGGCTCTTCTGAGTCCAGAGCTGCATCGCACATGGAGGCTCCAGCCTTGGGGCCCCAGCACCGCGCAGCCCCTTGCATATCAGCCTGGCTCCTTAAGACATGTGACAGTGAGCTGGCCCTGCGAGGGCACCCAGATAGGAGAGCAGAGGCCTCTCCACTCACCACGTACCCGTGTGGACATCAATCAGTCGGCGTGCGGTGGCCATGGCACGGGGTCTCCTAGTGACACTCCCAGAGCTGCTGGGCAGGGGTCCTGAGTCACGGGAGAAAGAGCTCCCAGGCCTAATTCCCAGCAGAGCGGATGGGGGCATGGTCCAGGCGAGTCCAGAGCTAGAGTGGGCGACGGGGCTCCTGGGCGAGGTGCAGGAGAGGCTGGTGACCAGGCTGGCGTTGCCTGAGCTGGGGTGTGGTGAAGACTTGAGGTGAGAGCGAAGCTGGAGGACAGAGAAAACCTGATCTAGTCTACTGCTGTCACTCCTGGATGAGCCAGCAGGGGGCGCCAGCGGGAGCCCCTCAGGGCCTAGCAGGTGGTCATTTCTGCAGCCCAGGTGGGGGCTGAGGTTGGAAGCAGAGGCCAGGAGGTGTGGGCGTGGGTGCGAGGCACAGAGGAGAGGTCCTGGCTCTCAGGACTCTCAGGACACTGACCGAGCTCAGACCCAGCCCCCCTGACCCGCATGTGACGGGGTGGCTCTGCGCGGCTGCCCCACGGGTCTCTGGGATACTTGGCTGGGCACGGTGGTGCCCTGCCTGGCAGGTAGTAGGTGCACGGGGAAGGGCCGTGTCCATCCTCATCCTCACCCTCACCGCCATGACTCTGAGCTGCACTTCGCTGCTGCTGCCTGCTGAAAGTGGCCATAGGAGAGGGCTGCATGGAGGCACGGATGCCTGGAATCGTGGTTGTCACAGGGTGGCCGCAACTAGGACAGCTGTGCTCTTCTGCGTGGACCTTTGTCTCCTCCTGCCTCTGCCTCCAGGATCTCAGAGTTGGGTGCCCAAGGCTGCTGTCGGCCTGGCAAGCGACCCCAACACTGCCCCAGGAAGGGGACGCCTGCAGCCATGTGGTGGGCAGGGCCCAGTCTTCCCATGGCTGGCTGGGCTTCCTGGGGGCAGCTGCACACCTGCCCTGCAGCCCTCCCTTTGCCTGTGTCCCTGTCCGGGTTCTGTGCTCCTCCCCGGCATGTGTGTGCCCCTCGTGTGCCCCAGCTTGGGAGCAGCCCCGTGGCCCTCCCTGCCCAGACATTAGCTCCAGGACCTAGAGTGAGCACTGGGGCATCTGAGGACAGTGCTCTCTGGCGTCCAGTCCATCCCCTTGGGGTGGGCAGGCCTCGTCTGCCAGCCTGGTTCCTCGGTGCCCGACACTACTGTCCCCCGCAACTCCCACTGTACTCTGTGGCCCAGGACCAAGGGAAGAGACGCTGCAGGGAGACAGCCGGCTAGAGACAGCTGCCACTGTCAGGCTGTGTGACCCGTGTGCGTAGCCCTTGCCCCAACACCATTTTCACATTTGCAGATGCCAGGTTGTGGGTGCCCTGGGCCATTCCGGGACCTGTGGGCTGAGAGGGGAGGCCCCTGCAAGGCCAGACTGTGCTGGCCACTCTCACAGCTGCAGGGGCCTGCCTGCCAGCTCCACAGCTTCTGGCATGTCCCCGCCACCCACCACAGCCCAGCTGCCTGCAAACCTGCATGGCACATGCACCCTGGGTGCGTCCTGGCCTCTGCCACCCTTGCCTTGTGACCGTGACTGCGGCTGCGTCCTGCCTCGCTTCCCCGGGCTGCCCTGGTGCCTCCTCCACGCAGGAGCCCCTGTGTCTGACTGTGCCTGTGCTTCTGTCCGAGTGATGTCACCTCGTTTCCTGACGTGGCTGGAAGCAGCCATGAGGCCTGGGCTGTGGTTGGGCCTGTCCCAGGCGAGCCTTGCTGTCTGCCTGCCCCGCGAGCCTGCGGGGTCCATCTCTCTTCTCGGGGCCCTTTCCAGCCTCCTCCAGTGCCCCCAAGGGGGTCCCTGGCTCTGGATCCTGTTGTGCTGCCTTTGCCTGCACAGAGCATTTGCACACAGCAATGGCCACCCGCCTCCCGGGTGTCCCTCTGCACCGAGGAAGGTAGGGCTGTGACCCCAACACAGTGGGCGCTCAATAAATGTTGGTTGAATTGAGATGCGTTAAATTCAATGGGTATTTATTGAGCACGCACTCTGTGGCAGACACTGAGCAGGCGCCGAGGGGAGACAGGAAGAGGAGAGCGGCCCCCAGCAGTGCGGTCGGGAGCAGCAGCCATGTCCCAGGCCGCCTGCCTGCCCAGTGCCTTGTGGCTCTCGGGGCCCAGTCACAGCCTTGTCCCACCATGATGCCATCCACACATTCCCGAGCTTGTCCTGCAGCCGTCCATCCATCCACCCACCCATCCCTCCGCCCCCTGATGGGCATGGTGCTGGGTGGCACAGAGGCAGTGGTGGCCCTTGTCCCCTAGGGCTGTGGCCCTCCGCCTCTGTGAAGAAGCACACATGTGATGTGGGCGGCTTCCTTTTCCTGTTGTACATCTAGGACTGTCTGGACCATGTGTGATAATCTGATATGGACACACCATTTCTGCACAGCTTCCGGCCCTGCAGGGTGAGGCTCACTTCCCGGAAGAACACAGGGTGGCCGTCCCCTGCCCTGCCTGGCTCCTGAGGACAGCCTGCTGCCTCTCTTTCCATCTCACCCTTGGGCATGGTAGTCAGAGAAGCCCCTGGGTGGCTGGGGACCCTGCCCAGGGGACTTTGAGGTCCCAGAAGAGCCCTGACACTCTCACAGTGGATAAGCCCCCTGCTCAAACCCAGCATGGCGTCTTGGAGGGGCGGTGGGGTGGATGCAGGGGGCGGAGCTTGGCGACAGATGGAGCAAAGCTTGGAGTCAGCAACAGAGCCGGCGCAGGGAGGCCCCAACCCGCCTGTCGGTTTGGCATTCTGTGTCCCATTCTGTGTGTGCCCTCACTGTGAGGCCCCTGTGGAGTCCTCTGCAGGTCTTTTCTGGTTACTGACCCCACAGGCCACCCTTGGGGAGGGAGGTGCAGGGCCCAGGGCTGCTGCAGGGCAGGGTTCTTTGGTGGCTGCAGGAGGAAAGAGGCAGTAAGGTGTCGTCCTCCCCGAGTCCCGCAGGCCTCCAAGGTGGGAGGACTCTGTCCTCGCGTGTCCTGGTCCTCGACTCCTGCTTTGTCATGGGAACGTCAGGCAGGACCAGCGTAGCCTGGTGGAGGGGCTGCAGCGGAGACCCTGTAGGGATTGCGTGCACCAGTACCAGGTGGGAAGGACAGCGGCACCACACCCTCATTTTACGACAGGCAAACCGGGCCCTGGGGGGAGGCACGGCCCAGTCACCCAGTGAGTCTTTTGTGACCCCTTCGCTCTGAGCAGAGGCCAAGCTAGGCCTCATCCCCTGCGGGTCCTACGGGGCTTAGCCCGGTGCAGTATGGGGCAGCAGGAGGGTGGTGTGAGCTGTACTAATGGGCAGTGCCAGGGTGTGCAGTGGGTGGTGCGCTCTTACACACAGGAGTGGCAGGGCAGGAAGTGGTGTGCCGCAGACCCAGGGCACAGCCTCAGACAGGCTGCTGCTGGTGAGAGGGCAGAGGTGTAGCTGGTGGTGGAGGGCCCACCAGGCCTGGTGACCGGGTCCCAGAGGAGGCAGGTCCGGAGGGCTCTGGGCAGCTCTCGCCTGCATTTCCGGGATGAGGCTAGGTGAGAAGGGACCAGAAGGCACTGCCAGCACCCAAGAGGTCCTGAGAGGTCCTGGGCCCTGCACACACCAAGGCTTAGAGGCCAGTGCAGGAGACAGTGGGGGCAGGAGCAGGACTGGCAGGGACGGTCAGGGCAGGTCTTCTGCGGTTCATGGAGGGGATGGGCACTGCAGGTTGCCAGCAGGAAGTGGTGCCCACCTTTGGGTTTAACCCACTTGGCAGAGGGCGGGCAGGGACAGTCGGGGCTGTGTGGTGAGCAGTGGGAGCCCTCAGATAGGCTGGCTGGGGCCCTGCAGAGGGGCTGGGGCCCTGGGTGGCAGAATCAAGAAGCCCCTGGGGCGGGGTGGCAGCCTAGGTGGGCAAGGAGCCTTTGTCAGGGAGGGGGTGGAGAGGCAGATCTCCCCTTGTTGGCTTGGGGACCCAGAGCCATCCAGGTGGCTGTCAGGAGGCGAGGGCACAGCTCAGAGCTCAGAGGTGGAGGCCTGGGAGCCCAGCTCTCACGGGCTGGAGCCTGAGCTGCCAGCGGCCTGCCTGATGTCCCCGCGGGGACACCTACGTCCTCAGGGCAAGCACACAGCCTGTGTGTGAGCTTAGTGCGCAGTGAATCCCTCGTCCCACTCCCAGCTCACACTGGGTCAGGTCTTCTGGGTCCCCATCTCTGCACGGCGCTGGGGACAGAGCGTGCAGCAGGTGGGATGGCACCTCGACTCGACGCTGTAGGCAACAGGGATGGAGAAAGTGGCAAGGGTGAGGCTGAGGATGCCAGGCTGAGGGCACCAGCTGTGGCCTGGGCTGAGGAAGGCAGAGAGGAGGCCGAGGGAGCCAGCCTGGCATCCAGCAGCCCCTGGATTCGGGCAGGGAACGGCCAGCCTGGGTCTTTCTGGAAAGACAGGCATCTGGCTGGGGAGACTGGTGCTCTCTGCTCTTGCTCCTCCCTGAGCCCCTAGGGGCAGTGGGAGCTGCAGGAGTTGGGGAGGGCCTGGCCCCAGTGGATGCTCGGGAGCCCTGGGAGCAGCAGTGCCCTTTGGGGGGCCACCCGCAGACCCTTCACCTTTCAAACCTCTCGTCCTCTGTGACGGTGGACTCACCCACAGCAGGGACCGGGCAGGGTGTGCCTCCAGGTCCTGGGTCTCACCATGGGGCGTGATCTCAGGGCCCCTCTGCAGGCTCCTGTGTCCCCCTCACTCCCCGGGCCTGCAGGTTGCAGTCTATGAGAAGCTCTGTCTCTTGTACCACAAGTGCTGGGTTTGTCGGGGAAGGCACAGCCTGGGAGCTGTGAGATGGCTTGGGAAAACAGCCACCAGCATGGAGAGCCTGCTGTATGTCACGGAGCACGCAAGGGGATCCCACCCTGCTCCCCAGGAGCCAGCCGTGTCCAAGGGAGAAAGCAGAAGTTAGAGTGCTCCAGGCTCCCAGTGGTGTGGGGACGTGCGAGTGGCTGCTGTGTATACAGGGTTACAGACGTGTCCAGGAGGCTGTGGGAGGGCCCAGCAGAGAATGCTGGGGTTGAATCCTGGCTTGTCCCCTGCTAGGTGACCTTGGGCACAAGACAAAGCTCTCTGGGTTTGGAAGTCCCTCGGGTGTAAGAACGGGGATGGTCCTGGCAGGGAGCTCACATGGTGGGCACATGGCATCCTATGGCCAGGCCCTCGGGAGACGTCTGGGCAGGGCCACAGCCAGGCAGCATCAAGGCTTGGCAGCCGGCTCAGAACTGCCAAGCTGCTTCCAAAGCCTGAGCTCTGATGGCTCCAGGGGCCTCTGGTCCACTGTCACCTGAGACTCTCAGGGGTTCCAGACCACCTCCCTCCTCACACGGGGACACAAGGCTCAGGAGGGACCAGACCCGACAGGCATGCAGCTGCAGTCACAGGCGCCGGTGAGACGCTGGCAGTCCGCCTGGGGAGTGGCTTGCTGGCCAGCTGTCCACAGGCAGCCCAGGGTGCTGGGCCAGCCACCTGCCTCCTGCTGCCTCAGGACACCCCCGCCCCCATGAGGGCTGCACCTTGAACGCCCAGCAAATACTCTGACCTCATGAGCACTGGAAGAGGACAGAGCCAAGTGCAGCCGCGGGGCGGTGAGGCAGGGCTGGGCAGTCTTCGGTGGGGGTGCAGGCGGTGCTGGGGCCAGCCTGGTGTGGGCTGGGCGTCAGGGATCACAGGGCCCAACATGCCCCGAGGTCACCGTCACCCAGGTCCAGGTGGCCTCAGGTCCTCCATACCCATCCTCCCTCGCCGGTCCCTCAGTTTAATGTGCACACAGCCTCACACCGAGCGCCTCCCTTGCACAGGCCTGAGAACACTGCCTGCAGCCCCACAGGACTGCTCCAGGGAGCAGATGGGGTGACGGGCTCCTGAAGCCAGAAGCTCTGGGTGCTCCCTGGTTGTGCAACTGTCAGTCACTCGATCCCACTAGGCCTCGGCTTTCTAGTCTGTAAAATGGGCTCACATTCAGCACACAGGCAGTGAGAACTGAGTGACATTGCTGGATGTGCAAAGGGACCTCACATAATGGCGGTTCTTGCCCTGAACGCACAAAGCTTCTCAGGGCCTTTAAATTCACCAGGGGCTGGACCCTCCCCAGAGAGCCCCAGTGTGATGGGTGCAGATAGCAACTCAGGCATGCGCTCACCTGGACACACTCTCCTGCTTCCCTCTCCGAGCACAAGTGAGAGAACCTGGAAATGACACGGCGGATGCCACAGGGAGAGAAGAGGAAGAAGGGCTGGCCTCCCACCGAGACAGGAGGCAGGGAGCTGTCTCCCTCCCCACACCCGCAGGCCCTGAGCAGGAGGCCAGCGGGCCCTGAAGCCCGGGGAACGCCAGGAGATGTCTGCGTCCATGGCGGGGCCTCTGTCTGCACCAAGGAGGCCCACCACGGGCAGCACCAGCAGAGATGAACAGGAGACCGGCAGGCCAGGCCAGAGAAGCACTTCGACAGCATTCTGAAAATGGAATTGTCACTGAATCAGACAGAGTGACAGTCTGCTAAATTGAGACCAAAACTCCTCACTTAATACCCACAAGTGTCCAGGATTCTGCTGAAGAATTGTTCCGCACAGCAAGAACCATGAAGCTAACTACGGAAGTGGAAAAAGACAATCGACAGATAAGACACAGAAAAGAATGAGATGCTGGAATTACCCGGTAAGGATTTTAAGACAGCTACCATAAAAATATTTGAACAAGCATGTGCAGGTCATTTTGGAACGAGCAAGAAAACGTCCCACCAAAGAAAGAGAAATTATTTTTTTGGAAACTATAGAACTGAAAAATAAAATAACCAAAATTAAAAATCCACTGGATGCGTTCAAAAAGAGAACAACCAAATATGAGGAAAGAGAATCAGCGTGTGCACATAGAGCAAGGAGAACAACAACATGAACAACAGAGAGGAAGGACGCAGTGACCCAGCACCCAGGGACTTGGGGGATGGTGTTTGTATCACTGGATTCCCAGGAGAGGAGGAGAATGGGATTGAAAAAGGATCAGAGAAATGTGGTGACATGACACTGTAATCCCAGAACCTGGGAGGCTGAAGCAGGAGGATTGTAAGCTGGATCAATTTAGCAAAACCCTACCTAAAAATAAAAACCAAAAATGGCCCGGGGATGCAGATCAGTGATAGAGCACCTCTGGTTTTGATTCCCAGTACTGCAAATATATATATATAGTTTTTTTTTCAAGGAAGTGATGGCTGAAAACTCACATTTTCCAAAAGGGACAAACCTACAAATTCAAGAAACTGAATGAACCTCAAAGAAATCCACACCAAGACTCATCATGATTAAACTCCTGAAAATTAAGGACTCAAAAAACCCACAAAAAATAGACACCACTATCTTGAAAGCACTCAGAAAAGATGGGAAACACCCAACTGAATGACCGCAGATTTTGCAGTCAAAACTATGGCAACCAGGTGGAGGTAGCACGTCTCTCATGGATAAAGAAAAACATTGTCAGTGTGGATTCTAGAGTCAGCAAAAATATCCTTCAGGATGGATGGGAAATAAAGACTTTCTCGGACTTTAGAAGAGGCAAACATGGGGCTGAATATACAATATGTCACCCTTCTTTTCTCAGTCTCTTTGATCATATTTGATGGTTGAAGCAAATGCATTACGGTGTCTGACACAGGTGCCCCAAGCAGGTGGAAGAGAGCCCTACTCAGTGACCTCAGGGTGTGTGAAGTGGCTTAATGGAAGTCGGGTTTCCACCCTGCCTGGCGCAGTTGAATGCCGGGACTGTGGACAGCAGCCCAGGCCCTGGGAGCCGCCCCCATCCAGGTGCCTGTGGTGTGTCCAGGTCACGGCTGTGAGGTGAGGTACAGGTTCAGCAAGGGCACTTGCTGATCTTAGAACCAAAGGGCAGTCGTGTCCAGGTGCTGCTGTCCAGCCAAACACCCTGGAGGGCTTGTAAAAGCCCGGGCACTGGCCAGAGTCCCAGCCCTGGAATTCTGACTCCAGGTCCGCAGTGGGGTGAGAATGTGTGTTTCTCACGAGGGGACTCCCACGTCCCCTGGTGAGGTTCATGGTGCTAGTTGGGGACGCACTTTGAGAACCACCGCATGAGGCATCCTCACAGGCAGCTCGTGTCTCGGCTAAACGCTGTCCAGGGTCCCAGAGCGCCGGCTCCGAGCATAACTCAGGAAGCAGGTGTTTCTCGCCTCGGTCTCCCTCTGGGACTGCTGCTACCGAGCTGTGTGACCTCAGGCAGGTACCCACCCGTCTCTGGGCTGGTCCACTCACTGGGGGCCTCAGAGAGGCCGGGGCAGTGGGGAGCAGCCCAGCCGCATGCTCTGGAGGCCCAGCCCCAGTCCTCTGTGCACACACGGAGGGTGGTGGCCCACCGGCCCTTGCCGCTCTCCCAGGGCAGCCCAGGGGCCCAGAGGCAAAAGACTGGTGTATTTGTGTCTGGTTGGTCTGCGCTGCTGGCTTCCAGCTAGGGACGCCCGGCAAGGCGCCATGGGCCCTGCTCTCGGGGTCCCAGGCGGTGGAAGGAGACCATTCAGGGACTGAGGCAGGCCTGTGAGGGCACCCCCAGTGTGGGCCACCCCATGGCTGCGGGAGGCTGTGCCACGGCCCCTCCACTAGAAGGCGCCTCAAGAGCCAGGCGGGCTGCTCCCCTCTGCACCCCTATGATGACAAGACCAGCCTGGGCAACATAGTAAGATCTTGTCTCAAAAAAGGAAAAAGGAAAGAAGGAAGAGAAGGAAAGAAAGGAAGGAAGGAAGGAAGAAAGGAAGGGAGAGAGAGAGAGGGAGTCTCCAGGTCCCATGTGGCGGGTGGTGGCGTGCCTTTGCCGCCCCTGGCACTGGATGGCATACCCTACTGCCCCCCAGGTACCAAGACCCAGCCCCGTGTGGACAGCGAGGGGCTGGCTGGGGTGACAGATGAGGCTGAGGGCCCGCCCATCATGAACACAAGGCCAGTGCTGCTCCCCAGGCAGTGGTAGGCTGGGGTTGGCCCTGCCTGGCTCCTGCCTCCCTGTGCACTCTGGGGACAGGAGTCCAGCTGAGGTGGCAGGCTCCTTGCAGCTGTGTCCCCTCCATCAGGAGCCCGGCCAGGGGCCTCTCTCCAGCCGTGCCGAGCGCGTGACCAGGCTGTGCTGTGTCTGTTTCAGGCTTCCCCTATTCCAAATCTGACTCTCCCCCAGGACCCGGGAAGAACGGCTTGGACCACAGGGTAGGTACCCGCCCCGCGACCACCCGTACTAACCCAGACCCGGCCCACAGCTTCCTGACTGCACAGCCGGGAGGGGAGGCTGGCACCCACCTGCCGCTGGGCCCGGGGCTGCCACCACCTCTGCTTTTCTGTACCAGGACCAGACCAGGCCGGCTGCACGGGCCCCTCTCTGCTCTGCCCAGGAGCCCTCAGTGTGAGCACCCGACACTGCACAGCTCGGCTGTCCCTCCTTTCCCGTGCTGCTGGTGTGGGTCTGCGGGGCGGGTGCCTGGGGTGGGAAGGGTCCCATGCTGCCAGAGCCACCTCCTGCCCTGTGACCAAGGGTTCTTCACCACTCAGGGCACGCACCTCTCAAGAGAGGCCACCAGGAGCCTGAGGCTGTGTGCCACTCCGGAGCAGCTGTGACAGCAAGTGTGTGGCCCAGAGAGACCGTCCCTGGGGTCAGAGGGACACTCACTCGAGCGGGCAGGGACCCCACCTCTCAGAGCCACAGGTGGCCACCAGGGCTGCTTCTCTGTCTTCCTCCACCTCAGGCAGACCTGCGCTGGGTTTTGGTGCCAGGCCCCGCCGCTGGGGTCTCCGGCAGCCCTCTGCATGGTTGGTTTCTAGCAGATCCTGATCCCGTTCTCTCCCGCTAACCACTCTTCCCATTCCGGAATGGGCCGCGCCGGGACCCTGCATGGGGCATGCTCTGAACCTCCTCCCAAAGACTTCTCCCCACTTTGTCTTCCACAGGGAAAGCAGGGGGCAGGAAATCAGTGCCCAGGACCCCTGCACCACTAGGAATGCGAGTCCCCCACTCAGTGTCTGGGGCCGGGGCACTGGAAAAACTGTCTAGAATGTTCTCTTCTCACCTGGAACAGCTGTTCTCTACTTGGGACTGCAGGGCACAGTGCTCAGGGTGTGGACCCAGCCACGTCAGTCCCTGGGGTTGCTCAGGGTGAGGGAGGCGCATCAGGAACAGCGGGCTCTGCTTTCTCAGCCTGCTCAGTTCACATACAGCAGTGGCATCCGCAGAGCTCATGGTCACCTGAAAGGTTGAGAACAGCTGGCCCAACATCTGGCAGGACTGTCGTTGGCCCGCCAGGACCACAGAGGGCCGGCTCCTAAGCCTTCCTGTGAGCACGCTTCCTCTGCCAGCCCAGCGTGGTGGGTGCGGGGCCCTTTGCACCCTGGCAGGGCTCCATAAGGGTGGGTTTGCTCTTACGTGGAGACGGCAGCTCTTCACATTGACTGTGCAGATTGGTGGTCTTACTGTGCTCGGCTTCGGGAGTTTGTTCCCCTCTAATGCCCTTTTCCTTTTTTTGAGCTAAGACCGTTTTATTCCCACTCTCGGCGGAAGTCCCCATGCGTGCCCTGTCTGATGACCCACCTTTTGCACTGCAGCCATCCCACAGGTGGACTCAGGGCCTTGCCCAGGCTTCCCACTGAGCTCGCATCCACGCACCTCTGCCCATGGCCTGCAGTGCCCAGGGTCATTTACTAGGGGTTTCTTGGTTTCTTTTACTTGCAGAAAGGATTCTGGGAGGGCCAGAAGCAAAAGCTCAAATAAAGGGAAACTGAAATCCTGCTAATACTAAATCACAAAGGAAGAGAGACTACAGGAGAAAATTAATGTCCAAAGCAAAGGAAAGGGTGATGAGTTTCCTGATAGCCCTGGTGCCAACACAGCTGTGAGCTGGGCCACTGGTGAGGTTCTCGTTGTCTGATGGTAGAAAAGGAAAAGGTCTTGCTCCAAGAGGAATTTTTAAATGAGGGTGCACAGCACCACATGTGTCACAGGTCATTACAAAGGCCTAGTAGCCAAGCCTGTGTGGGAGGTAGAAGCTCACCAGCTGACTGTGACACGGACAGAATAACAGGTACCTACTGCAGGTGTCCCTGGGGTGAGGCAGAGAGATTCCAACCAGGCCACCTGCGGGTCTGTGTGTCACTCCGTGAAAGACGTTCCATCCGGAAAACCTCGATGTTAAATGTGAGCAGACAGATCCAATACTGAATGATAGAGGCTATCCAGTGAGCTTTAAAAAAATACCATTGTCAGAGTGAGGCATTACAAGATACACACTTACAGTTATTTTTAAATAATTAGAAGTAAAATGATAAGAAAAAAGATACTAAAATCACAACTATAAAGAAGGCAGGAGTAGCAATATTAGATAAGATGGAAGCTAAGAGAAACTAATAGAATTAATAGTGTGAAAGGGAACCCTAATTCATGCTAAAGGCCCTATGTAATAAAGCAGGTATAGCATTTATAAACTTAATGCACCAAGCAACACAACCATGCCAGACACCTTGAAAAAATACAAGGTAGCTGATTTGAATACAGCTCTCTTGAAATAAGACATGAACCTATTAAACAAAAAAATTTACAGTACAAAAAATAATTGAATAGTACAAAGAGCAAGCCTAATCTAATAGGTATATGAGAAAAATATATATCTTTTGAATCCAGTTTTCACATATTCATAAAACATTTACAGAATATGTAAGTATATACAAACATACATGATTTGTTAAAACAAAATTATGTTTGTCTATAACCTGTGCAAACAAGATCGTAACAAACTGAAGAAGTCTGAGATTTCCAAACTGTAATGCTGGAAAGATCACATACCCATATGACTTGGAATCAGATGGCTCTGAATTCAGATCCCCACTGTCTTTGAATAGGTTAAATTTTCTGAGTCTTCATTTCCTAAAATTAAAAAAAAAATCCTTACCTCTTAAAGTCATGATGGAGACAAATAACATCTTGGTTGCAAAGCATCTTCCTATTTTCCATAACATGATTCCCACGTGAGCCATTATTTAAAAGCAAGTCCCTACCCGCTTCGCCCTCCATGGCTGCTGTGAGGAGACATAGCTCCAACGTAGCCGTAGCAAGAAAGGAACAGCAGCTCGGGGCAGGTGACGATCATCTCGTCCCTGTCAGTAGTGATCTCAGCACAGTTTTTGGAAAGTCAAACACCTGGGCTCAGAGCTCTCCAGGCCCACGTGTTTGTTGTGTGATCTTGGGAAGGATGCTTAACCTGTCTGAGCCTCATCTCTAGAGCAAGTGATCCTGCTCCCTCCCAAGTCACAGTGAGATTAGAGAAGCCCCTGCAGAGCCCTGGGCCACGCACGCCAAAGGGGAAATACATAATTCATTGCCTTCAAAGTCCCCAGGAGCTCCCCTGAGAGCCACCAGAGGCAGCAGCCCAGGCCTCACTGGCCCTAAACTCTTGCAGAGCCCTGCCCCCCTGTACCTAGCAGACCAGGACAGCGTCCTGCCCAGCTGTGACCCATCCAACACTTCCTCCTCCATCCCTTCCAGAGTCTCCATGGCCTCAGGGGCTGGGAGACAGAGGAAGCTGGTTGTGCTGGGGCGGTGGGTCCCCCCTGGGTGTTCTGGTGGCTGTGATGCGGGGCACTGCCGCTAGGTGGCAGCGTTTCCCTTTTGCGTGAAGGTTGCAGGCAGGCTCCTTGCTGGACTGAAAGCAGGCAGGAGAATACATCTCAAAACCCTGCTCTCATAAACTCCTACAGGGAAGCGGTGGCCGTGAGAGGCCAGGAATCTGGGCTAGGAGGAGGGTGAGGCGCCGTCAGCAGCTACATCCTATTTGCGTGCAGTACTTCAGAAATCCAAATGAATGCAGACAAACTCACAATTTAAATATTTCAATAAAGACCAGTTCCAGTGCTCCACTGGCACTTACCTCACTCACCAGCCTGGTCCCAGCAGGAGGAAGCCCTGGCTTCTTTCTGGGCCTCGGTTTCCCTATTGCAGGCGAAGGGCTCTGGACTTGGAGTCTTTTCCTGCTCCCACATGCTAGGGCAGCGCCGGCCAACCTTCCAGAGCTTGCAGTGATGACAAACAGCCGGCTGTGGTCCGTGGGCCATAGATTCCCCATCACTGCTCCAGGACCACAGCCAGCTCCTCGCTTCTCAGCCGCTGCAGTGCGTTACCCCTGGCAGCAGCTGTCCCCGTGATGGGACCCAGGCTGCACACGCTGGCCTTCACCTGCAGAGCTCTGCGCTCGGTTTCAGAAGTGCTGGCCGCCAGCCTTGACCTCATTTCAGCCCCTGCACCAGGTGTTGGGGGATGGGGCCTAAGTAAGGCATTTTCTTCCAGGGGCTTAGCCTGCTGCAGGCAGCGCACGCGCAACCGTGAGCAGGCGCAGCTCAGTGCAAACAGCAGCTGCCCGCAGTGGGCAGGGGCGGACAGGAGCGGGATGGACGAGCCCTGTGGGGTCTAGCTCGTGCCCACAGTGCCAGGGACTGCAGGGAGGTGGGCGGTTATGTAGGTGACGTCTTCAGGTGGGCAGAGGGGATGGAGCGCTCCAGGCCTGAGTGGTCATCACGCACTGATGTGGCAGTTTGCTGGTGGCTGCCAGGGCAGGCGAGGGAGGGGCTGTTGCCTCCGTCCCTCTAGGAGGGTCACCCCTTGGGATTACTGTCATAGCCAGGGTCACTCTCCAGGGACTGCTGACGACTGCCCAGGGTCTGTGCCTGGGGCTTCCAATCACCGGGCTCCTTTGGTCCTCCAGACAGTCGCCCATGAAGCTGCTGGGCCACCAGGGGAGAGGCAGGGCCACGCTCGCCCTGGGGCCTCGGCCGGGTGGACTTTGGCACGCAGCGCAGGCCCAGTGCACCTGGACCCTGGGGTCTGGGAACAGTAGGCTGGGCACGGCCCCCACAGGCAGCAGCAGCCAGTGCGCCCCCTTGGCTGTCTCCGGGGCACAGGGCACGGGGTGGGTCTGAGTCCTCGCAGAGAACCGGGGACAGCAGGTGTGGTAGGAGCAGAGGAACCTCAGAGTGAGGAACCAGAGCCCAGCTGCGTGCTGGGGTCCATGCCAGCTCAGAGCAGGCCAGGCCCGGGTGTCTGTAGGGTGGGTCAGAGCTGACCCAGCAGGCAGCGTGTACCGGCAGGCCCATGGGGTGGCATCCTGGACCCTTCTTTTCAGAGACTGTGTTGGCCTCACTGGTGGTCACTCTGCCTTCCGTGTGAGGTGGGCGTCCTCCTCCCAGCTGCGCAGGCCTGGGCCATGCTGTCCCGTGCAGGTGCCTCTTGCCACCCTCTCTCTCTTTCTCTTCCAGAATGCCAGTGTGGCCCCTTGGGGAGCAGAGCCAGATCCCAGCTGGGGCACGCGAGGTACATGCCGCGGGGACCCCGCAGGCCTCTGGCTGGACAGGGGCTTGCTGCCCAGTTCCACCACTCTTGTTCTGAGACTGCTCGTCCAGTCTGCTGGCAGAAGGCTCTGGGCATGGTGGGCAAGGGGACCCGGGGAGGATGCCTGTACCTCCCGGCCTTCGTTACCCATCCAGGTCAGGGCTGCCTGGCTCGTGGGGTGCTCTGCACACTTGGGGAGACAGAGTCAATAGCTAGAATGTGCCTGAGGTACACCACTGGGTCATCGCCTGCCTCCCTGGCTCCCTGTGTGCTGTGGCCTCAGTCACGTGACAGGTGCTGCTGAAGGGCCACCCTCCTGCTCTGAGTGGGGTCCCAAGCCTGGCCGCCTGCCCTCCTTCCACCCTCTGGAGATGTTGGGGTGGGGTGCTCTCGTAGGCTGGGTCTCAGCCTCCTTCTCTAAGTGATTGTCCAGTTCCCACGCAGTGCGTGGGGGACCCCAGGACTGGCCCCTCCCACAGGTCTCCTGCCTTGTCTCGGGTCCTGCGTGCACCAGGGCCTCCTACCCATATGGCTTTATGTTCAGTAAGGAGCTTTCTGTCTGGAGAAAGGTGTTTCCAGGGCTGGGGTGTAGCTCAGTGGAAAGTGCTTGGCCGACATGCACAAGGACCAGGTTCCATCCCCAGCACTGCAAAAGAAAGAAAAAGAAAACCTTCCGAAAGCCAGAAAGCCAGGGCGCGAGCTCCGCAGTTGAAAGGAAGAGGAGTTGAGGAGGGCAGGCAGTAAGAGGGTGGGGTGGAGAGTCAGATCGGGTAACGGTGTCAGTCTGCCAGAACCCCAAAAGGTGTTGCCCTCGGATGAGCAGCACAAGTGCATAAACCGAGACACACAGTGCTCCGGGTGGCCCAGACCACCAGGAGAGGCTGTGTCACAGCCCGGCTTCCACTCTGGCCTCAGCCTCCTGACCATGCCTCCTGCTCTGTTTCCCTTGGAGCCCCCAGGACCCCCAGCCATGGCCCCAAGACCAGAGCCCCACGCAGGCTGCTCAGGGCACTGCGAGACGTGCATGGCTGA
This sequence comes from Heterocephalus glaber, assembly GCF_000247695.1. The sequence continues at coordinate 23,786,584 of NW_004624755.1, read as the reverse complement.
GCTGACTGTGGGGCCAGGGGGTCCCCAGGGCGGGTTGCTTCCCCAAACGCCCCACACCCCGTGGTCTCCACTTTTCTCTTACAGAGTACAAGGTAAGAGGGCACCGCCCGCACTGACCGCTGCCACGCCGCACTGCCAGGTGAAAAGTTCCTTTTTGTTGCTTTCCCCGAGAAATGTGTATGCATCTCGGTCAGCCTTTGGCTCAGCTCGGGGCCGGGGCCGGCACACGCCCGCCTCTCCAGGGGAACCTGTGGTCTCCTCCCCAGATCTACCCTTACGACTCGCTCATCGTGACAAACCGCATCCGAGTGAAGCTGCCCAAAGATGTGGACAGGACGAGGCTGGAGGTGAGGGGCCGGTTCTGCCAGGGAGAGGCCCCCGGCTCTGGGGATGGCCACGGGGACCATGCAGGCTCAGCATCCAGCCCCACGCTGCTTCCAGGGCCCCAACTCTGCTGCCCTGCAGGGGCCCGGTGTGGCCGGGCAGGTGTAGGGCCCCAGGCGCTGTGGCTGCTCAGTGCTTCCTGTGGGCCACGGTCACGTGGTCTAGAGTAACGAGCCTGTTGGTAGAAAGCAGGCACGGCTTCAAAGTCCCAGCAGGAGGCCGCCCAGAGTGGTGTTGGCCAGGAGAACAAACCGCTGAGGACCCACTGTGCTGAGGCCCAAGGATGCCTTGAGGCCCTGCCAGGTCCTTACGGCCGTCCCAGGAGGACAGGGCCTCAGCCAGTCGCATCCCATCCCCAAGCCCTTCCTGAAGGTGGCACTGCTCCTAGAGGGCTCTTTTGCAGGGGTGAGGGGTCTCCAGGCTCCAGGCAGAGGCCACAGCCCTGTCTGTGTCCCAGGCTGGGGCTGTGTAGGGAAGAGAAGTTGAGGAAGGCACGGAGGCCTCTGATGGCGCCCAGCAGCACCTGGGGAGCAGGAGGTGGAGGCCAGGGGATCCGCACGGGGTGGTTTCTGTGGGTCAGTGGGACCTGGCAGGCCCTGTGGGCTGGGCATGGGGAGTCCCTGGGGAGTCCTGCGATGGGGGGCGACTCCCCTCAGCAGAGAGGGGTGAGCATCCCAGGCAGGCCCGGGCAAAGGCTCTGGTGACCCGGGAGCTATGGCAACTCAGCATGCAGCAGGTTTCCTGGGCCCTTAAGCCTTGATTTCCACATCTCTAAGGTGCATGTATTCTCCACACGTGGTGGTGCATGCCCATCATCCCAGAACTTGGGAGGCTGAGGCGGGAGGGTCACACTTGAGCCCAGCCTGGACAATTTAGTGAATCAGAGCCTCAAAGTAAAAAAATAACAGGGTTGGGGCCACAGCTCAATGCAAAGGCCCTGGGTTCACAAAAACAAAACAACACCCACGCAAAAGCCACCGTGCAGATCTGCGGCTGTGTAAGCTGCTACCTGGGAGGGCGGCCCCGGTGGCCGGGCAGTGGCTGGCTGTGAGGAGAGTGCTGAGCGTGCTGCTGTGGCTTCGGCACTGCGAGCGGCCCCGTCTGGGTGACCTGTGCTGTACCTGATTGGACCTGGCCAAAGTGATTTGCTTGGTCGGGGCTGGACCGGGTCCCCAGCCCCGTTGCTTTCCTTCCACCTCTCTGCCAGCTCCAGGTGTGGACAGATTGCTCGGGCTTGATGTTTGCAGAAAGACCCCCCCCATCCCTCAGCAGTCCCGACAGAGCCCTCCCTCGGCCTCGGGTGGGTGATGGGATTGCCTCTAAATCAACCAGCTGAACCCAGGGAATGCGATGCCAGACTGGCCACGTTCTCGGCCTGGTGCTGAAGCTGCTGCGTATGCCACCCGAGCTCAGGGACCCAGGTGGCTCTGGGGAAATCAGACCTGGCCTGCCACCTGAGATGCGACTTGAGGGTCTGCATGACAAGCAGGAAGAGCCCGGGCAGGGAGCTGGGGCAGGATGGGAGGTGGCAGCACAGCCCCCTCCACCATGGTGCCCGTCTGCTGCCAGGCCGCTCTCCTGGACCAGGCCCGCTCCATGCCACCAAAGGACCGGTGGGGCCAAAGCTGGCAGCCTAGCCGGGCGTCTGGATGTTGCCTGCAGAAGGGGAGGCTGCACTCCTGCTGGTGCATGAGGGGGTGTGGGTCATCGTGCAAGGGGCCGGGCAGCAGGTGTGTGGGTCTGGGGTGCCGGGAGCCCCGGGCAGGGACTGCGATGCTTGGCACACGGAGGAGCTCAGAGTGGGAGAGGTCCCAGGGTGTGATGCAGCGTCCTCCACCCCGTGGCTGCTGGTCCTTAACGGTGCTGCGTCTGGCTCTCTGCAGTGTGATGCAGGTGCCTCCAGAAGCCTCCAGGAGCCAGGTGGCTCCAGTGAGGAAAGAGAGCACCTAGGCGGGGCCCAGCGTTCAGAGGACGCCAGCCGGCAGCCTGTGGGGACTCGCTGCTGCCCTGGGGGCTGGGTGTGCCTTTGGTGACTTGATTTGCCTGTGTGTGTGTGTGTGTGTGTGTGTGTGTGTGTGTGTGTGTACGTCCACGAGTGCACCTAAACTGATACAGAGGGAAAGGTGGGGAGTTTCAGGTGGATCAAGCAGGAAAATGAATCCTTTTAGGAAGCTGTGGTGGGGGCACTGGCATCTGTCTCTCAAATGTCTGAGTCACCCAAGGGCGCGCTCTCCAGCCCTCCGGCAGCTCAGCCTTGCTGCAGGCACTGGATGTGTTCCCACCTGGGGCGTGTTCCTATCCCTCTGAGCCTGCAGGGCAGAGACCTGGGGTGGGGCTCAGGAGGCCTGTCCCAGCAGAAGCCGGGCCTCTGATGGAAACATCAGGGAAGAGCTTTCTTTGTTTTATCAGAACACTTCATAGCTACTGTAAAAGCCCAGGGGAGTACAAAGAACACACAGACCTTACCGGGTTCCCTCACCCAGGCCCCAGGGCCCAGCCCCGAAATCTCTTTTGCACGAACCCCAGAGGTAACAGAATCCTCTTTTGGATAAGTAGGGCTACCTCTTGCCTTTTCCTTTCAAATTTGACACGGACATTTTCTGTGACAATTCATGGAGCTCCGGCCCCACCTTTGAGAGGGCCACAATGGTGGGTCCCATGTGGGAGGGTCCCGAGGCCCAGGCTTGGAGTGAGGAATGGTCCCTCTGCTCACACCCCATTGGCTGGCAGCATTTCCACTCACACCCCATTGGCTGATCTCGGCACATGGCCAAGCTCACTGCAAGGCAGGCTGGAAGGTGGAGTCACCTCAGTGCCCAGGCAGAGCATGTGGACATGGCAGGCAGCTCTGCAGGGCCATACCCAGAAGGAGGACTGTGCTGCCAAGTGTCACAGCACGTCAACCGCACTCATGGCGCAGTGCCCCCTTTGCTCATTCTGTGGATATGTGCCAGGCACTGAGCGGGGCCCAGGGTGTGTGTGAGCAAATCCTGGCATGAGCTCAGACCTAGCAGATCCACGAGAGGTGGGCATCAATCAGGGAATTGTCCAGATGAGCATTATAGTCATATGCCAGCCCTAGGGCCCTGAAGGAGAAGAATGTGGGCCAGTGAGCATATGGTTAAACTGAGTAAATGCTGATCAGTGCAGTCAGTGTGCATGCGTGTGTGTGTGTGTGTGTGTGCACACACATGTGTTTTGTGAGCAAGGGAAGGGATAGAAAGTAGGAAGAGAATTTTAGGAAGAGCAACCTGCATGTGCAAAGGCCCTGGGGCACAAAGGCCAGAGCTGTCTGAGAGGCCCGAGTAGGTGAAGCGGCAGATGGCCTGGGCCCTGTAGGATCCTGGCTGTGTCAGGTGGGCTGGGTTTTAGCTTGAGAAGGATGTGAGTGGAGTTACCTGGTTAGGTCTGTGATTAAAAACAGCCCCATGGCAGCAGAGTGAAGCTTAGACCCCATGTATAGACCCAGGGAGCCAGTGTAGGGGAGTTTGGGTCCTCAGGGCAAGATATGACACCATCATGGACATGGGTGGAACAGATGAAGGTATGGGCAGGTTCAGATGATGCTCAGGGAAACTGAGGCAGCAGGACTTGGAGCCTGAGAAGTCGTCGTGGTGACAGGGAGGAGGTCCCAGGTGTGACTCCAGGCAGGCTGCAGGGACGCCATGTGGCAGTCACTGCGTGAGGCAGAGGGCGCCTGGGCTGATGGTGCTCCCTGCCCTTCACGAGGTGCCTGTGGACACTGAGGGTCAGCCTGGAGACAGGGACAGTGCCCAGTTGCTGCCCAGTTCCCGCCAGTCACCTGTGCATGTGTGGTGACCCTGCTCTGGAAGGGGATCCACTGAGCCATGTGGCCTCCGTGAGCACAGCAGCATCAGCAGTGGACTGTGGGGCCCCCAGGGAGTCCCGAGACGCCTCCTCCGTCCCAGAGGATCGGATCCCAGTCCTGGCCCTGGGGCACCACGGCCCTGCCTTGTCCATCTCAGGCCTTTGTGCATGAAGCAGCTGCCCTGGGGCCTGGTAGGCCAGGAGCCCAGCCTGAGGGGCAGGAGCTCATGTGAGCTGCAGTGAACAGGGCAGGCGGTGCAAGAACAGGGCTGGGAGCCCCATGCTCGGTGCGGAGCCAGCGCACACTGAGCCAGTGGACGCATGGCCTGTGCTGCCCTCCTGGCCAAAAGCCAGGGCAGAGGGGACGCAGAGCAGGGGACATGGTGTGGCCCCAGGACCGGGTGCTTAGTGCAGTCCAGGGGACCTCTCCAGGAGGTGAAATTGGAATCAGGACCTGCAGGAGAAGGGGGAGCTGTTGGTGTAGGCCTAGTGCACTCCTGAGCCTGTGGGTACCCGTCAGGGAGCAGAGGAGCACCTGGAGGGCTGGGTGAGGCAGCAGTGAGGCCCATGGCACTGCAGCTCTCCACCCCCTGCGCCCCACAGGCTGGGGAGAGGTCAAAGAGGTGGTAGCGTGGGCAGGCACTCCACAGACAGCAGTGGCTCTTGTCATTACGGAGGTGACATTGCTGAGGCCCCTGGAGGGGACCGATCAGCCCAGCACTGGTGCAGGGGCAGCCAAATCCAGTGGGCAGGCAGGAAGAAGGTGACACGTCCAGGCTGGGCAGGGTGTGTGGGTGCCCAGGAGGAGACTTGGGGCTGGGCCAGGGCACTGTCCTCGCTGGAGCGGAGGCCACATTGGGTCCCTGTGGCCTTCACTGCCCTCCGAGGTGGCCCGGAAGCTTTACTGTTTTTTATTTTTTCCCAATCGTGGGGATCGAAGCCGTGCCTTCTCCCTGAGCTCCATCCAAATGGTTGGGTTTTCTCCAGTAGCAACTTCTGGACCCGTGTTCTGGGGGTTTCCTGACTTCTCTCCTTCCAGTCACTCCAACTGGCTCCACAGCACAGCACATGCCACGAGGGTTCAGTGATTTTGTGAAATACACACCGGGTAACGATCAGTGTTGGAGGTTTCCAGAGACCATTCAGTGTCCCCATCCATTTCTCTTGACCAGGACAGCTACCGTTAGTAGCTTTGCTTGAAAGTTGAGGAAATCGCACCTCTTTTTTCTTTCTTTTTTTGGCAAAAATCATTTTTTTAATTGCAGCAAAATTCACCATTTTAACCATTTTAACCCAGTGCAGTGGCAGCTCATACATTTGCAGTGTTGCGCAGCCGTCGCCGCTGTCATTCCAGAACATTCTCATCTCCCTGAAGGAAACCCCACACCCACTAGTTCGCAGTCACTCCCGGTTCCTCTCTCCCCACCCTGGCAGCCACAGTCTGTTTCCTGCCCCGCTGCACACACTGGAATCTTTTATGTGGCTTCCTTCCCTTAGCCTGGCGTTGTCAGGTTTATCCATGTGGCCCCGAATGCCAGGATCTCCTTGCCACCTAAGATGAGACAGTGCATCGTCAGGATGTGTGCCCCCTCTGCCACGGCCGGGCCCAGCTTCCCGTGGGCCTTCCGCTCGCACGGCCCTCCCCAGGTGGAGCCGCATGAGTGGAAAGCCCCAGGCTCCCCAGGAAGCATCTCGGAGCGGATGCCCTCGCCCACCTGAGCCAGGGCCTGAGGCGTGGGGAGTTCCTGCGATGTGAGAGCCACTGGGCCAGGGGGAGTTCTGGGGACCCCTCAGACATTACCGGAAATCTCCGCAGTAGGCTCCAGTCGCCTGCTCAGTGCACAACGCAGGCCTGAGCAAAAACCTAACAGACAGAAATAAGAGAGACAGAAAGTGGAGCCCAGGACGACCAGTGCCGGTGCAGACGACCAAGGCCCTGGCCAGTCCAAGCCACTGATTTTTATTGGCAATCCGTTGGGGTAAGGGTGAGCTGTGTGTGAGTGTGGAGCTACATCCAAGGAAGTACAGTCATGTGGTTTCTGTGGAAATTAATGTAAGCAAGGCTCCCAAAGGACAAGACAAAGCATTCTTGAATTAGGAACAGAATAGACAAAATATCAGGTTGTGATCGGAACGGTGTCCTTCTAGTCTGAAGGTTTTAGTTGTGGGTGCGAGTTACTCTGACCTCAGCAAGTAGACCTTGGCTGGATTCACTTCTATAAACAACCAGTCGTGGGGTTAGCTCTTCACGGCCTGCCTTGGGCTTAATCAGTATTGCAGTCCCCTGCAGGAGAGGCTGGGTGGGGGGCCCTGGTGGAGGTCGAAGTGAAGGTGGACATGCCAGCGCTAAGCACTGAGCAGCGCTGACTCTAGACTCCAAGGAGGCCCAAGGGCGACTGCTGTGCAGAGGCAGAGACTGTGGCTCCCTCAGGCCAGCTCAGTGCATTGCAGCCCTGGTACCTGGGCCTTGACCTCCAGCTGTGCATCCGCCCATGGTGCCCCGGCCCAGGAGCTGGGTGCAGACTTGGAGCAGTTGCCCTCGGTCACACACTGGAGGCCCCTTTGCTCCTTGGCCAGGCCTCAGCTTCCTCAGCTGGAAATGGGGAGGGTGGGAGGAGACCACCCATCCCCTGCTCACTAGCAGCAGCCATGACAATACAAGGAGATGGTAAATATGACAGTTTAAGGAAACTGAGGACAAGCTGGGCTTTCCCAGCAGGCAGGTGCCCTGTCTGGTGTCTGACAGCAGGGGAAGGGTGTCTCGGGATCAGGAGTCCAGGGCGCCACCTCCAGCTGTGCATGGTCTTTGCATGACCCTAGTGGAGTCTCTGTCCTCTGAGCGTGGCAGAGAAGGGATCCGGGAACCATCAAAGGCCACCCCTGTCCCCAGCCCTGCCTCTGGACAGAGGACCTTGGAGGCTGGCCCAGCCGGTGTGTGGCTGCAGAGCTGCTAACTGCCCCTCTGTTCCCCTTGTTTGAAGAGACACTTGTCGCCTGAGGAGTTCCAGGAAGTGTTCGGGATGAGCATTGAGGAGTTTGAGCGCCTGGCCCTGTGGAAGAGGAACGACCTGAAGAAGAAAGCCCTGCTGTTCTGATGGCCGCCAGCGCCTCTCCCTGGGCCCCAGGGATGGGAGAGAACCATGCCAAGGCCCCACGGCACCTCACTCTGGCTTCTCTGTGTCGGGGGAACAGGGTGCCTGGGGAGGCCGAGCAGGGGTAGCGGGGCCCCAGCAGTGCCCCTCTTTGTGCCAGTGACACTCCTGCCTGTAGTTTAGGGCTGTCCCAAGTTTGACCCACCTTTCCCCGCTGTGGCTGGCGTCAGGAGATCCTGTGGCCTGGCTGTCCCAGAAGGTGGCCACAGCTGTCTCCCCAGGTCCTCGGCATGTCCGGCCCCTGTGCCAGGCACTTGCGGGCACAGGCGGCTGGGATGTGGTGTTGGTGGCTGATGTTGATGCCCTCGGAGTGGCTGCTCGGAGCAGAGTGGGCACATCCAGGCTCGCAGACAGCCCGGGGTGGGAGCGTGATGCTGAGCATCCTCAGGGCTGTGCCAAGTGCGAGGTGTGGGATTTTCGCAGCTGTCGGCGACTGGTCTTTTGGGGGACAGATGTGAGGCTGGTACAGCACCTACGCCAGGGCTCTGCCAGGCCCTGCACCCTTCTTCAAATCATCCCCTAGATGCCTCAGTGATATCTTTCGAGTTACACAGAAGTTTTTATTTTATTAAAAAGTATAGCTTCTTTCCACATAAGAGGACATATATACAGAGTTTAGTTTCAGTCCCTGCGAGGGGCATCTCCAGCCTTACCCCACCTGCAGGTCTCTGTGGCTCCAATTCGCCGTGTTCCTCATGGACACGGCACCTTGTCTGTCTCCTCATGTCTCTCTTCCTCTGTGTGTCATTCGACACCCCGAAGACACACCCCTCTGATGCTGTGTGTAAATGTGTGTGAACTGTACCCACCCGTCTTCCTTGCTGTTGTTCTTCTAAAGTCTCAGAAAGGAAACCTCCCGTTGGCCAAAGCCCTGGAATAAAGGTGTCCATGCCCCAGCCTGGTCTTATGTGGCTTCGGGCACATCTGCTGGTGTTGTCTCCTCTTGCCCACCTGAAACACAAGCCACACACGTCCCCAGGGGACGATGTCCTCACGTGCGTCCTGACACACACACAACAAATGCTCTTGGGGCAGAAGGGCAGAGATGCTGCCTCTTCCAGTCCGCAAGGCACCCACCGGGCTCCCAGGGATAGGCGCTCATGTCTGTGTTTAGGTTTAGTCCACTGTTTGGCCATCACGGGACCACAGGGCTGGCTGAGGCCAGTTTCCCTTCCTGGCAGGTCTGGGCTGACCCCGCCCAGGAGTGGCCCTTACTCAGCTTCCCTGTGGCCCGGCCCCGCTTGGCACCCACTCCACACCAGCCCACTGTGGACGGGGATTTTTAGCACCAAATGCGCTTCCTGCCACTCAGCCGTTCCAGCCTGTGCAACTGGAAACCCCCCTTTCTCATTGCCCAATGTCAGTCTGATCCCAGGGCTACCTGGAAAAATAAAAGATGCCGAGCTACACCTTGGAAAGGGAGAGTTCTGAGTGTGTGTGGCCTCTGAAGGCCTGTGTGGGTCACAGGGGAGGCCCGTGTCTGCAGCAGGAACGCAGGGGTCTCATCCCCACCTCCACCCCAGGCAGCTGCAAGGGCTTCTCGAGATCCATCCTCAGCCTGCCAGGCCAGCAGTTGGTGGCTGGGATGTGTGGGACCTGGCATCTGCTGCCCCAGAGCAGGCTGGGGAGACGAACCCAGGTAGTCGAGCCATGACTGACCCCTGCTGGACAGAAAAGGCACCCAGGGGAGGCTGTCCAGAGAAGGTGCTCTCCCAGTGAGGCGCTGACACAGGAGCCCTTCCTGGAGAGGCGGAAGGGAAGGCATTCAGGGCAGCTGGGGCAGCAGGGCAGGTTCCGGAAGCTCTGGTGGCTGGCGGTGGCTGAGCACAGGGCCAGAAGGAAAGAACACAAGCAGCCACCCCACGGGATCAGCACATCCCCAGCTCCGAGGTGGGCAGGGTGCAGAGCCTCCTTGCATCCGGGGGAGGCCTCCACCTCCCCACTTCCGCCTGTTCAGCTCTCCCCAAGCCCAGTCCTTTGGGGTTTCGTGTTGACTTCATTCCTTAGGCTTGCTTGGTTACATCACCGCGGTGGCGGTCAGCTCAGCCTGCAACCCCTCTCTTCTCCCCAGCGGTGGGTGTGGGCTGAAAGTCCTCAGATCTGGCTTCATCCGTGACCAGACCTGCCTGAAGCCACCAGGGGCTGCCAGCTCAGCAGGCCCCTCAGCATACAGAAAACCCCTGTGGAGATCCAAGGACTTCAGGAGATTCCTGCAGGGAGCCAGGCCAGACGGATACCCATTTCCCAGTGTCACACCTGCCCACCCCAGGGCCACTCTAGTGGCTGCTGCTGATGGCATCAAGCTTCTCAGGTCAGCGGGGTCTGGGCCTGTGTCGGAGCACCTAGAACGGAGGGATGTGCCGGGTCTCCTTCCTGTGCCTCCCCAGGGTGGTCGTGAGTGGCAAGGGACTTGGATCCACAGCAGGAAGAGTGTGGCCAGGTCTCGGTGTTGGGCTTGAAGTGATGGGCGTCACTTGTGCTCACCATCCATTGGCCAGAACTGGTCACATGACTCCACCCAGCTGCAAAGGAAGCAGGACGTCCATGTGTCAGAGAGAGGACAGCCAGGGGAGGACCCGGGCGTCCTACAGCTGAGGCCACACCAGGTCCCCTCTTCCCCATGTCAACCCCTAGTGCCCTTGGAGCTCTTCTTGTGAATCCTTTCGGGATCATCAGCCACTGAGTCCTCCATGCAGCCCTCCCCACGGGCACCATGTAGGCCCTGGACCCTCCAAGTCCTTGGTGTGCCCTGCCCCTCCTGGGGGTTTCATCTGGGACGCAGGTCCTACTCCATGACCCACAGTCCCCGGCGCAGGTGGTGGGAGCAGGGATGGCCCAAGCCACCTGCAGAGAGGACTTCTGGTGGCCTGGTGAAGGGCTTTGCCCCATGGAGACCCTTTGTTCTGCCTGGGCTGCACCCCCTGGAGGAAGGTGATGTGCACCCCAGGGAGCTGAGAGGTGGGGGAGCCAGGAGCAGCGGAGGTGGGGAAGCGGAGGTGGGAGGCAGTGGCCAGGAGGAGGAGAGGTGGCAGGAACATGGGGCTGGAGGGGCCACGCTGAGAGCAGGGGACACCGTGTGGCTGTGACCCACACTGTGCAGAAGCCCCCTAGCCCTGCAGGACTGGAGAGCAGACGCGCAGCTGGATCACGAGCCAGGGACAGCACCAGTGTCCCCCATGCACCCACCCCCAGCCCCAAACCCAGACTCTGAACGGCTGAGCGCTCCTTGTGTGTTAGGTCAGAACGCCCTTCAAGCCCTGTCATCGGCCTGCCGCACCTGAGTCCTCCTGAGGCCATGCTGGTGCAGGCTACCTGTGAGCTGCACTCTGGACTCATCTGTCACCCCAAGAGCCCCAGGCTGGGACCCGCCTGGCCAGCCACTGGGGGAGGTGGCAGAGGATTCACAGCCTCTTCCTCTCTGAGCATGTGGGGTCCTCTTGATAGTCCTGGGAGGTGGACCGTTCCAGAGCCCCACTTTCAGGAGGAGGCAACTGAGGCAGAGACAGGGTTACCTGGCTGTAGGTGTCGCACTGAAGATCCACACCCCACTCTAGAAAGACCTGTGCGCTTGCTGGGCGAAGCAGGGTTTGCAGGTCACCTCCAGACTGGCCACCCTGCTGGGCCACTGATCTCACCCACGGAGATGCCCCTCGTGTGCCAGGGAGGAGGGGGTGGCTGGCGTTCCTGGAAGTGGCCCTGACGTGTGGCCTCCTAGGGGGGGCTGGATTGCTGCGCTCCAGCTGGGGACAGGTAGGACATCACCACTGTGCTGGTGATCCTGGAGCTCCCCATCTGGGAGGCTGGGCACGGGGTACACGGCTGCTTCCTGTCACCTTAGTTCTCGACACCAGATGGCCACAGCCCCACAGCCGCGCCTTGGTCTGGTGGCTTCCGCTCAGCTCTGCCCCGTCCGAACTCCCACCCCAAAGCGACTGAGCTGTGGCCTGCCCCACCCCATTCATGGTTCCTGCCCCCCCAGCCTCTGACCAGACCTGAGGTGTATACGTCGCACATTTGTGCAAATGACATTGGTGAGCTCTGGATCACCCTGGAACCTAGCCCCTCCCACAGGGCAAGAAGCCTGGGGTCAGGTAAGCTGCTCACCATGCCAGGCAGGCCCCAGCGAAGGGGTCGTGTCCCCTGCAGGAGCACACCTGTGTCAGCTGGAGGGGAGGACACCAGTGCCCCGGGCACTGCCACCCACACTGGGCCGGGCTGAGCTAGGTTCCTGGGTCGGGAGGTCCAGCAGGCAGCATGCATGGTGCTCAGGGCCCACAGCAAGGCCTGTGTCTGGCGGCTCTGCCCCCCTGCGACAGCCAGGGCTCTGCACCCCGAGCTTGTGCCCCGGCTCCTGCACCCTGTCACCCCTCCAGCACAGCCCGCTCTCTGGTGCAGACTGGCCGAGCCCCTGGGAGGACCTCGTGGGCCCCTGCTACATCCACACTGCTGCCTGCCATGCTCTATTTTCACCACCTCCCTCTCTGGCTTCTTTTTTTTTAAATACCCCCCCCCCTTTGTACTTAGAATTGAGCTAGGCAAACACTCCCCTACTGAGCAATATCCCCAGTCTTTTCATTTTTATTTTGAGACAGTTGCTCAAGTTGGTCTGGAACTTGCAATCCTCCTGCCTCAGCTTCCCCAGTAGCTGGACTTACAGGCCTGAGCCACTAGGCCCAGCCAAGCTCACCCCTCTCCTCTTACAGCCTTGCTTCTTGAGCAGCTTCTGCTCATCTCCTTCCCAAACACTGTCCTTAGCAAAAGTTCTTCCCTCTGCCTGGAAGGCCCTATCTGGCAAACTCCTATTCATCCTTCAATTCCCCATAACTGTCTCTCCCCCAACTGTTAAACCCAAATAACCCAGTTCATCAACAAAAATGTACTGAGCAGGGTGCTGATAAAACGGAGATAATCAGATTACCCGACCTTAAGGACCGATCACAAATCACGAAGGAGATGACCAAAGCCAGGGGCCTTGCTATCCAGGGAGCCAAGCTAGAGCAGGGGAGGAGCCGGGGAGGAGCCCAGAAGGAGGGAGGCAGGGTGCCTGGGAGGGCCCTGGAGGGAGTCCAGAGGCGAACAGGGGTCAGCCAGCAAGGGGTGGGGCCCAGGAAGGGCCTTTGGGGGCGGGGAAACAGCGCTGGCCAGGTGGAGGACAGAGCCAGCAGAGCCCTGGCGGGAGTCGGCCCCTGCTGGGGCTCCAGGCCTGCCGGTTCTGGACTCTTCTGCATCAGCTGGCCATGGTCCCTGCTCCCTGCCATGCCCTGTGCTGCCCCCTTGTGGCCATCTGTGGGCTCCTCCTGCACACATGTGTATGCAGGCAGGAGGCCTGGCAGGGAGCAGCTCAGGTGGGTCCCCCCCCCCAGGCCTCCTCCTCCCCACTGCTGCTCCCTGGGATGCCCCTGGACCCCAGGCCTGGCGTCAGGGTCCACTGTGGGCAGCCCCGGCCCCAGACACCTGCATTCGCACCTCCCTTGCCTGTCTGGGTTGTATGACTCCACGTCACATGGCCAAGCCTGAGGGCCAAGCGTCGCTCTGAGGCCAGACATGCGGGTGCCCCAACTAGGTCCACACTGCCAAACCTCTGGCTGCAACAGGATGGTCCCGAAGGGCCTGGGACTGTCCATGCTCGCCCTGTGCAAGGGGACACTTCCACCTCAGCTGTTCCCAGCACTCGAGCGAAACACTCCTTAACATGTGTCGGAAGCACGTGTGATTAGACTGCTCCTGCCTCTGAGGCCACTGTCACTCCCTGCTCCACTAACCCTGACTTCCTTTGGGTTCTGGGTGGCAGCTCCATGCCCTCTGGGGCCAGGCCTGCTGTGGCCATTGTTGTCAGTGAAGAGCCCGGGGAAGGGCCTGGGCACCAGGGTCCCTGAGCTCTGCTCACCCATGCTGCCAGAAGGCAAATGCTGCTGAATGAGGGTGTGGAAGGATGAGTGGATGGGTATGAATGAAGAGCTCAAGTGGGAGAACCATAGTTACCGTAGACCAGAATCAGAGCAATGTGTGGGAGCTGGGGCCTCAGAGACCATCCAGCCCAAGTCAGACTCCACAGGAGGAGCCCTGAGGCCAGGAAGGAAGAGACCACCATGCCAGGAAGAGAGCTAATGCTGTCTTGGTGCGGTGCAGACCCTGCGTGAGAAGCTAAGTGAAGGAGTTTGTGTGTGAGCCATGCTCTGCTCCAGAAGGAAATACCTGTCATTTTTAGGGCCACCCACACCTACATTTGGTCTGTTGGGCTGGCCGGCTGGTCAGAAATCCATGTAGGTCCTCGTCCTGCAACTGGAGAAAAGCTCACTGTAAAGCGCTGCAGGATGGCTCTGCCCAAACAGCTGGGCCCACTCGCGACTCCTGGGAAGCATGTGACATTCGGATGGGCTCGATGACAGCGCTGAGGTGTCCCCCCCCCAGCTCCAAGGTGACCCTGACATCGCAGTGCCGACCTCACGCTGGCCTTGTCCTGGAGGACAGGAGACAGCCCAGAGCTGGCCACTGCCCGGGAGGACACAGGGAGACCTTGGGCCTCTTGTTCCTCATGCTCCAGACCACTCTGGCTACCGCCTCCCCCACTGCCCAGCATCCCTCGGCCTGGAGAGCTTCATGGTCAGGCCCACTAGGGACTGTGGCTTCTCAGAAAGGATGTGCAGGCTTGCTCTGAAAGCCCGACTCCCTCCCTCCCTCTGCCCTGGGCTGCCCTGTAGAGGACGGGCCGGGGGAGCCAGGCCTGGGAGCGGGGAAGATGACCGAGGATGCTCTGGCCAGAGTTCTGGGAAGGATGTGCGTGCCTGGCTTTCTGTCTCACAGAATGAATGGCTGTGGTGGGAAAGACGGATTTGACTGAGGCCAGAAAATTTCAGTTTCATCAGGGGAAAGTGTCTGCTGATCCCAGCTGTGTGCAGCATCTGCAGGGGCTGCTGGCTAGGAAACCCCTTGTTTGTAGAGGGAGGGACAGGCTGGACCACACATCAGGTCTTGGGCAAGTGTTTTCAAGCACACCTTGGAGGTCAGATGAGTTTATTGATTTATTAACCCCACACATATTTGTTGAGTGGCTACCTACTGGCTTCAGTTAGAAATCCTGTATGTTAATGTCAAACTGACACATTTGAGTGGCTCAAATAGGGAATTTTTCTACCTAACAGGCAGTTTGGGGTTAGGCGGTTGCTGTTTCAGCACAAGGGTCAGGATCCTTCTCATTCTCTTGACTTTTCCTTGTGGCTGCAAGATGGCTGCTGTGGCTCCAGCCATCACATGTGTTCAATCAGGTATTGATCTCTGCAGCTGAGAAACAGCATGGGCTGTGTCTATTCCTTTTCTTTCTTTCTTTCTCTCTCTTTTTTTTTTTTGGTACTGGGGATTGAACTCGGGTCCTTGCGCTTTCGCAGCAGGTGGCGAAACCACTGAGCTAATAAATCCCTGGGCCTCTATTCCTTTTCTAAGAGAACAAAAACTTCCATAGAAGCCAGCAGTGTGCAGGAAATTTTTCACACCAGCATTTTGGGGCTGAGGAGGAAGGAGGAAGTCCAGATCTTTCACAGGTGCTGATTTTTGTTGCATAAATTCTCCTCCCGGGCCCGATTTCAAACTACCAAGACGATATGGCTGACTGCAGAAAGAGATGCCAGCTGCACGCAGTTACACAGGGTTTCTATCATACAGACGCAGTGCAGATAAAATCCTCCAGGGTACAGATACAGTAAACTATAGCAAAAGAGTTAGTGAATAATAATTTTGACTATTTTCTTTGTTTAAATATGTGTGTTCAATTGCGAGTTCATATACAGTGATCTTTCAGTAATGAATGTATTCAGTCGTGGACTCACAATTCCTGAGCGGTGGACGGGGCCCTCTCCGGCTGAGTCTGCTCCAAACTGGCCCGGCCGGCTCTGAGGACCTTTCGGTCTCCTTCCGCGGTCACTTCCTCGGCCAAAGCCGCATGGTTGCCCCGGACACGGGAGACCGGGCCAGCAGGAACCGCGCCTGCCGCCTGCCGCAGAACTCGGCCGGGAGGAGGGGCTGGGGGCGGCCCGACAGCCAAGCGCAACGCTTCCCACCCACCAATTGCCCTGGGAGAAAACGGCGCCGGACACTGGGGGCATGCGGAGCCCGGCCAGGAGCCGGCCCCGCCCGTTTCTGCTCTCACAGAGGCAGGAGAGAGCTTTGAAAAGGGTACGCGCGAGTGGCTGAGGCCAGAGAGCAGGAGCGTAGGACGCTGCCCAGGTGAGGAGAGGGGCCGCGCCTTGCATTCCTTTATTGTTGCTATTGTTCAGGAACAAACCACACAGAAGCTGGACACAGCCTCCTTAGCCTAGGGCTTCAGGGGTCCCCCTGGTCCCCCTCAGGTTCTTGGCAGAATTCTTTTCCTTGGCCTTCGTGGCCAAGGGTCCAGCTTTGGCCTAGCCCCAGCCGCAGGCGCCCCAGGTGCCGGTGTCCTTTCTGCCCAGGGCCTTTCCAAAGGCCGGCTCGGCAGGTGCGGCCTCACCTTGGGGAGGCCACATCCCGTCCCGCCACTGTCGGTTAGCGTCCAGGCGCCAGCTCTGCCTGCACTCAAGTCCGGGTCACCTTAGGGTAGGCCACCACCGCTGGACACGGTGAGGGGTGGCCTGATGCCTTTCTGGGGACGGTGTCATTCAGGTGAGACTTGGCCAGGCACACAGGGGAGAGAGAATGTGGCGGGCACGGCACAGAGGCCTGTGGCTGGGTTGACACCTTTTATAGTCACGGGGCTACTCTGTGG
Source organism: Heterocephalus glaber (assembly GCF_000247695.1). Next base: position 23,770,483 of record NW_004624755.1, on the reverse strand, counting down.
TCCTGATCCCTGCGGATGTCCCTCACCAGGGTCGGCCCTGGCTGGGGAGGGGCAGGGGGCTTCCTGTGGCCATGGAGGATCTCGCTGGGAGATGGGAGTCGAGCCCAGGGTGTCCGTGGCACTCATGTGTGTGTGCACAAGCGGCACAGGTGAGCACAGGTGTGCAGGGAGATGGGGAGGGCTCGGCCCCAGACTGCCCCAGGGCCTTCAGGGAGCCAGGTCCAGTGCCGGACATACAATCCTGCCAGAGTCAGCCCTGGGGTCCTGAGGGGTCTCCTCCCCGGGGGCTCAGCCACTCAGACAGGAGCTTCCTTCAGGGCTGCCAGGACAGGCTGGAGTGCCTGAAAGGGGAGGGAGAGGCGGCTCCAGGGTTAGGGCCTCCAGAGCTTCCGCTGTGCAGCAGTGGCAGGCCGGGCTGCCTACCCTAGGGGAAGACTGGGCAGGAGCGGTTGAGGGGCCTGGAGGAAGCGCTTTGCTTTGGCCTCCTGGGACCTGGGGAGGTCAGGGCTGCAGACGGGGACCTGCACGCTCCGGTGGGCAAGGAGCGCACGCTGGAGCAGAGGAGGAGCAGCGGGTCCCGGGATGCGGGGTCACCTTCCGGAAAGCGTGACTCAGAGGAGAGCAGAGGTGCTGAAGACCACGCACAGGTGGAAGAATGGGGGTGGCAGGTGGGGAACCGCACAAACCTGAGGCGCCTCATCAGGCCTCGAAGTGAGACCCGGAAATGGTCCAGCCCCGCAGGCTCGGTCCCATCTACTCCTAAAGAACACCTACATGCCCCGAAACGTTTGCAGAGTGACTACACGAGGAAGGAGGGACGGGACCCTGTCACTTCGGGCGGCACGTGGTCTCGTTCCTTAGGCCTCAGTTTCCCTCCGTGTAAAGCAGGCCTGCCTCGCTCCCAGCCCTGCTGACCCGAGTTCGGGGATTTGGAGGTGCGCCGTAGGCTCTGGGGCTCTTCGGCCCCCCTGAACCGGCCAGTGCCGGCGAGGGCTAGCGCTGGACCCCCACCTCCGCCTGCGCGGCCCCGCCCAGCCTCCCTTTGTTCCTCCAGGCTCCGCCCCCTCGGCCCAGCTCCCTCCTCATAGGCCTGAGGCTGTGCCACGGGGCGGGGAATAGGCGGTGGGCGGGGATCCCGGCGCGCTTGCGCAGTGTCCTCCGGCCGCAGCCCAGTGCCGGGCGTCTGTGGGTGCCGAGCGGGGCCGAGTCGGGACTCGCAGAGGCGGCGCCGGCCCCGCCCCAGGCTCCATTGTTGAGGCGGCTGCGGTGAGGTGCGGTGCGGTGCGGGAGCCTGCGACCTGCGGCGCCGCGGGCTGGAGGTGAGGCGCGGAGCTGGGCTCCCGGGTCCGGCGGGTCCCGGGGCGGTCAGGGTCCGAGGGCTGCAGCTGGGTCCGGGCCTCACGGTGCAGGGCGGATCGGGTCCCCGAGCCTGGCGTGGGTCGGGGATCCCGGGCCCGGGCTGACCTGCGCCCCCCTGCGCCCCGGGCCGCTCCGCGCCGCGCGGGTCCGGCCTCCCCGTGGGCTCCGCCGCCGAGCGTGACTGCGGCCCAGGCCCGGCCTTGCCGTCCCCTCCGCGGCGTGGTGGCCCGGGGCGGTCCCCGGAGGGAACGCGAGCACTCGGCGCTGTCACCGGGCCCCCGGAGCCGGTGCGTGCCAGCGTGGGCGTGCGTGCGTGGGGCTCCGCGCCCGGGCCTGTTGCCTGTCGTCTCGTCGGGCGCGCCGCCGCGGGACGGTCGCCGGGTCCTTGGTTGACTGCTCGGTGGGATCCGCGGGCCGTGTCGCGTCCCCGAGAGCCGGGCTGACCCGGGCGGGGCGCGGCGCTGTCCTGCCCCGCGGGCCTCGGCTCCCCAGCCGGCTGTGGCTGGAGGCGGCACGGCCTCTTGCCCCGCCGCTTCTGGCTTTCTTCCGTCAAGATTGACCAGAAAAAAGATCTGGAAAGCCAGATTCAACTTTAGGTCTCAGAGCCTGGAGAGTGCAGGAAACTCCCAAGAATTTGGCGGGCTGGGAAACGGTCCACACCCGGGCAGGCGGCCGAGGCGGCTCCAGTGGAGGTCCGATCTAAGAAGGCAGGGCGGGGAGAGCCCGCGGGGAGGAGAGGGCTCCATCCAAGCCGGAGGGGGACCCGCTGCTGTCCCTGGGCGCCGTCTCTGCGAAGCAGCCGCTGGAACAAGCGGATCCACACATCACTTTACAAACACCTATAGTGTTGAGGCCAAAATCCGTCCTTCCCTTTGAGAGCCTTGCGGTTGAGTGAGAAAGCAGCAGCCTTGGGCGCCAGGAGCCCTAGCATCGAAGCTGGAATTCCTTCTGAGTGAGAGATGTTGCCTGTCTGGGACACAGACAGAGCGGCCGGGAGCCCTGTTTGGGCGGTGTTTGCCTCTGGGCCTCCACCTGTCGCCACCTAGCATTCTTACTCGGCCGAAGCCTTCCCAGCCCAAGTCCTGGCAGCGGAATTACCATCTTCGAAGACAGCCTGGGTTTGGGCTGTAAGTGGCTAACTGTCGCCCAGCTTGAAAAGCGCAGTTTGTGCGGAGCTGGCAGAGAGCAGCACAGTGAGAGGTCTTTCTCTGAAGGAGGAGCCACTCCCGTGGAAACCCTCGACTCTCTAAAGGGCTTTCAGATTAGCTTCTTGCTGTCACTTTGTAGTGTGTGTTGCATAGTGGAGATCAGAATTTATTGAGTCTAATTTGGCTCCGGAATCATTTGTAGATGGTTTCTGAGAACCTCAGCCCACCGCCTCTAATTCTTCCAGCCAGACAGAGCAGAGGAAAGTTCACTTAGTGGCATTAGTTGATAAAGACATAGTCCGACGAGAAAAATTCCTTTTCTTCCCCTACCCCGTCTGTTCCCCACTTCTTCCTCTTCCTATTCCTCCTCCTCCTCTCCTCCTCTCCTCCTCCTCCTTTCTCTCTCCTTCCCTCCTCATTTTCTTTTTCCTTTCTCTTTGCAGTAGTGGGGATTGAACCCAGGGGTATTCTAACATGGAGCTACATCTCTAGTCTTGTATTTTTTATTTTTGAGACAAAGTATTTCTAAGTTCCCCCAGGCTGGCCTCAGAATTTTGATCCTCCTGCCCCAGCCTCCTTAGCTGGCATTATAATTCTGAGCAACTACATCAAGATCATTTTGGTTTCTTTTTCAAAAGCATATGGAGTATACAGTCTATCAGTGTTATGGACAGATATCTATGAAAAGCCTTAAGTAACACTTTTGGTATGTCTTTTGCATTCTTCATGTTATTCACTGTGTTTTACTTGCAACATTTCACTGTATCAAATTGATGCCGTTTTTCTTTCCTTAATTAAATTGCTGAGCATATATATGTTTTTTGAGGACCATTTTGACAATCTGTTTTCTTTGTCAATCTTTTAAGTGTCACATGCAGTCTTCCAACTGTAAGCTCCTCTATGTCCCAATCTATAACAGAGATTCTATTTTGGAGAATCTGAAATAAATGGAATGTTGAGAGTCCCTTGGGTGCACTTTGGCTTTGTATGATGGTATAAACAAGCATAATTTAAATGATGATGTACAGAAAGTTGTATCTTATGTTAAATGACCTATAGGGAAGTCTGATTCTAGGGTCTATAGTACCCAGCCCTTTAAAATATTCAGTGTCTTTTCAGCTTATCTGTTTGATGGGGTGAAGACTTTGGTTTGCTTGAGTTTGTTCCAGCCATGTGTCTCCGTCAGTAGAAAGAATTCAGTTATTTGGGTGATGACAGGGATTAAAAATAGATGACAGCTGCCTGGTCAAGTGGTGATGCTACCGGGTTACGATTTTTACTTTTTAGGGTATTTTGCCTTTTTGATTTCTGTTCTTTTCTTTAAAATGCCCCTTGTTATATGCGTCTTTCTTGTGGTTTCTTTTGTTAGGAAATCTTATTAAAATCAGAAGGATCTTCAGAACTTGACTAGTGTTCTTAGATTTTAATGTTTTAATTGAAATGCAGTTGGTTAATGCTGAGTCTTCCCTGAGAGCACTTCTTGCCAGTGACAGGCTTGTGTCCTTTTCTTTCTTTCTTTGAGACAGGGTCTCTCTATGTAGTTCAGACTGGTCTTGAACTCACTTTGTAGCCCAGGCTGGCCTGGAACTTGCCACAATCCTCCTGCCTCAGCCTCCCAAGGGTTGGGACTACACGTGTGTGGCACTACACCTGGCCAGGCTTGGTTTTTATATGGGTTGAATGACAAGGGGTTTCTGATGGAAGGTCATGTGGGTGGAGGGAGTGGACTCACTCTGTGCCTCAGGAGCATCCTCTTGCTCATACCCAGGGTCACACCTGTCACTGCAGTGCCCCTTGGTGTGACACGGTTGGTGTGTGTGCCAGAGATCTGATGTGGGAGTGTTATTCAGTAATGACATTTCTTCCCCCAGGCTGGTACATCTCTATGAATCATCTTGTGTCTTTATTTTTGCCTTGAAGTGGAAGCTCAGAGCAAGTTCTCTCTGTCTGAGTCTTTGGGATTAGCCAACCCTCCTCACAGCACTACCGAGTGGTTTCTCTTTCATTTCCATTTTAATGTCCTGATTGCACAGGCAGCTGTTATTGCGGAGGCCTCAACCTTTTTGGTTGTTGCCAGGATGTAAATATGAAAAGCATATCAAGGACCGCTTACCTCGTTCTTTGGAGCAGCGGACTGAAGTGGAAATGGGGCCCTGTTACGCTAGACTTTTTTAAGCCCCGCTCCCCGGACTCCAGCTCCCTCCTCTATAAACGGAGTTAGTTGTTCTAATACCTGTTCCACCTAACTCAAGTGATTGTTTTGAAGAGCAAATGAAATTATGAAAGCAACAGAATTTTCCAAGTTGTAAAATACTGTTGCTAAAGATTTAAAAAGATGTTTCATGAAGAATCTGGTGCGTGTAAGCTGGGTGTGGTGGTGCAGGTCTGTAGTTCCAGCACTATGGGAGGCTGAGGCAGGAGGATGGCAAGTTTGAGCCCAGCCTGGGCAGTTTAGGGAGACCCTGTTTCAAAATAAATTTTTTAAAGGGCTAGGGATGTAGGTTGATTTTTCTTTAAAATGTCAAATATTTGATATACTCAAGATCTTTAGAATGTATGTTAGGCAGTTTTATTTAGGGTTGTTTTTTATCTTTAATCTGCCAGTATCATTTGATATATGTGTCGGGGTGGGGGTCATCGAGTTCACGTTCCGATTACCATTCACCTTTGTAAACAAAGTAATGAACGTGCAAGGCTGAGCCTTTGACGGTCTCTTCAGCTGAGTTCGTCCCCATGACCTTCTCCTAAGGACACATGATCTCTTTCTTGGCCTTTCGGTTCCAAGGGCCTTGTCTTGAGGTTTCGGCAGCCAGGGGTCAGGGACGAGAAAGTATCTGCCTGCTGGCACCTGAAGCGCTAGCACTGTGTCTCAGAGAATTTTCCCTTTCTGCACAGATTTTTGTTTCTTTTCTTTTTCTTTTTGGTACCGGGTATTGAACTCGGGACCTTGTGCTTGCGAGGCAGGCAGCGGCACCACTGAGCTAAGTCCCCGGCTTCTGCACGAATGTTAAGTTATGCGACCCTGTGTGGCACCAACAAATGAAGCACAGATTTCTGCGATTTGCCAGAGCTCAGTGCTGGGCGCAGGGACTCAGGGAAGAGGCGGGGCTCAGTGTAGAGGAAAGGCAGGCCCGGAGGCGTCTCGGGCAGCAGAGCAAGTTCTAGGAGAGGTTTCTGTGGGGCTGGGGTCCGGGTTGTTGCCCAGGTAGTGTCCCGTGTGAAGCTTCTGTCAGACGGTCAGGAGTAGTAGGTTTACGTGTTAAAGGAAAGGCAATGAATTAACGGAAACTTAAAATCTGCAGCTGTTCTGAGCAATTCATAATTCCCCAAATCTGCATTTGCCAGGACAAGACCGGAATCTGTTGTTTGGGGTGGAATCCGGCAGCCCTGCCATTTGATTCAAGGAAATCGATAGACTTTTGTTGGATGCCCAGGTTGTGGCACTGTGCTGCACAGCTGTGTTTCCGGCAGTGCGAGTCCCCTCCCGCTGCTGTAGAGAGCCACACACATGCACGCACGCTGTCTCATGGTCCTGTACAGGCCTGACCTGTGTCTCCTGGGCAGAAGTTCCAGGTCGGCAGAGCTGAGCTCCGTCCGAGGCCCCTCATGCAGGTCGCTGGCCAAATGCAGGTCCTTGTGTAAGTCGAGGTCTCCATCCCCTTGCGTGCTGCCACCTGGGGACACCAGTGGCTCCCAGCGGCCTCTCTCTGGCTGCTGCCTGTGGCATGTTTGCTCAGCACCAGCAAGGGCTGTGCACCCTGCTCAGGCTGTCTGGCTTCTCCTGGGCGAATGGGTCCTTTACTCAGAAAAAGTGGGATTGGACCCGGCACACCTAGTAATCTGGAAAATCTCCCTGTCTGGGGTCTGGATCAGAGTCCTTTTCGCACATAATTTCACACAGTCACAAACTCCAGCAATTAGGGTAGGGACGTGTACACGGGCCAGTCATTCTATCCACCGCAATTACCAGATCCTCTTATTACATCCTGTGCGGTTGTTATTGTTACCTTTGGTTAACAGAGACGTTAACTAAGCCACCAGCAGTTTAAGCAAATTGGCAGGAACATTAAGATCTGTTTTAAATGACAGACCTCTGACTCAAATTGAACTGTTGGTCAGTTTTATAGCCATGGCGGTAGATCAGTCGGAAACAGCTCAGTTTTGTGTTTGGAGCAGTAAGTGGCCGGCTCTGAGTATAGAAGTTTTGCCAAGAAGTCGTTAGAATAATTTCTGCGCTGGGGAACACCATGTAGGGAGACAGGACCTGGAGAGCCCTTCATGGGGTGAGAAGTGCGTGATTCTCCTTTCCTTTCAGGGTGGAAGCAGCTGATTCAGCTCACAGCTTGTGGGTTTGTGAGCATGAGGTTCTTTCAAGGCCCACGCAAAACGCAAGAAAGAAAATCTGTGGCTTTGCTGATAGGAAGGAGGCAGCTGTGGACAAGGAAGCAACTGTCAGTGACAGTCACCAAGGATTTCAAGGCCAAGCATGAGCTTGTTCATCATGTAGATGTCTTTGGTAGTTCTCATTAATTTTTTTTCCCTGTATAGTAAGGACAAGCTCTGGTTTGAAATACATTTCTAATAAGAAACCATAATCTGGGCTGGGGATGTAGCTCAGTGGTTAAACGTTTGCCTAGCATGCATGGGGCTCCTCCAGCCCCAGCACAAGACAAACAAACAAAAAACCAAAACCAGAAGAAAAAAACCCACCAAACCAGAATCTACAATCGTAAGGTTTTTGACTCGGCCTTCAGGAATTTATAAACTCCCAGGCAAAATTTCATGTGTTTACTGGGAAAAGAATTACAGCTTTCAAAGTGGTGGGATTCCAAGAAGTTGGAGAATATGCCACCTAGTATGATACTCTTGTTGATGAAGTATCAGATTTTGTTTAAACATCAAATACCAGTTTCTAAAGAAAGTTGTATGAGCACATAGTTTTAGGGTCAAAAGTTCTTTAAGGCTTAGAACAAAAACATAGCAATCATCAACCCAGCCCTTCTGCATCCCAACTCTAGTCCCCAGAGGCCATCACTTCAATATTCTAGCTGAGGGGTGTGAGTGTGAGTGTGTGTGTGTGTGTGTGTGTGTGTGTGATCTGCATCATCTTATGGGGGCTCCTGGGTGTCACCAGTGTGCCAGGTAAGCCCTGTATAATAACGAGCTGGCTGGGGCTTGGGGTCTATAGACAGTGTTCGGCTGGGCCTGCTGCTGAAAAGATCAAGGCACCACTCCCTCATGCTGAAAATTTCAGCCCCACCCCCCAGCTTCCCGGAGGGTGCAGGAGCTAGAGACTGAGGTAGTTGCTAGTAGCCCAGGCCGCCTGCGTAACAAGATGAACAGAACCCTGAACTGTAGGCTGGAGAGCTTTCCTTTTTTGGAGGGGCCAGGAGGGCGCATGTCTGGAGGGGACCCTGCCCCACTCTGTCCCCTGCCCTGGGCTCTTCCTTTGAAATAAGCTGGTGCTAGAAAGCCAAGTGTTCCTGAGCTCTGGGTGCCCTGCCCAGGACAGCCTGCAGCTCCTGCTGGGCAGCCTGCATACCAACCCCTGCTGTCCAGGTGCAGGCCGCTCCTGCAGCGCTTGGCTGAGCCCGGTCGGTCCCTGTGCCCTCTTACTGTTCATTCACTTGTCCATTGTGCGCCACCTCCGTGGGTGGCATCAGTCCTGTCCCTGCCCTGGTGGGCTGCGGTGCTGAGGCGTGGGGCAGTGTCTGGTGGATTGTAGATGTGCTGAGGTGGCTGGGGAGGTGGGACAGGGTCCCCTGGGGCTTCAGCTTCGAGTACACCCCTGTGAGGGAGGGGAAGGGGCCCAGGAGGAGGCGTCAGCCGCTGTGGGGAGCTGGGCCCTGAGGCTTTCTCAGCGCTAGAGGTGCCTTCCTGGATCCCTCGGCGACCCGAGACAGCGTCACCCCGGTGCCACCAGCGCTCTGCTCTTCGCTGTCCTGTCGTGTTGCTGATCAGATTGGGGTGGCCTGGGCCATGGGAGATCAGAGAGTGGCTCTGGCCCGCATGGACATCGGTCTGTCCACTGTGGCACTGGGCAGTGAAGCTGCCTGTCTCTCGAGGCGCCAGGTCCATGTTCATTTGGGGAAAACAAAGATGTTTCACCTGACTCAGTCCACTCGCCTGGAGCCTGCTGCAGCCATCTGTCCATTGTCACAGGACTTTGGGGGTGTGGCCAGGTGTCATGTCAGAAACACAGCTCTGCCACTAATTACTAACTAGAGGCATCATGGACATGTAGTGTGACTGCATGAGCCCCATTACAGACGGGTGGACACCTGGAATGAGATAGTGGCTCTGAAGCTCCCTGGGAGCACCAAGCACAGTGATGATGATGCGCACGGTGATGTGAGTGGGCTGCACTCAGGAGGAAACTGGCCGGTGTTTGTACTCGGCAGAGATGAATGGAGGAGCTCGGAACAAGGCGGCTAAGAAATGGCTGTGCCGAGGAACGAGGCGGGATTTGTTACTTTGAAATAAGTGAAATTTGGGCTGTTGATTTACAACCAGAGGGGCACCGGGCCTTAGGACTTCTGGGTCGCGCACCACGGAGGGCTTTGGCGCTGTGCTGGGGTGGCACTGGTGGCAGTGTGACAGCGCGGAGGCTGGAACTGTCACACAGCGGGGCTGCAGGGCCTGTGGGGCCGCTCAGCTGACCTGGGGAAGGTCAGGGAAGGAGCCCGGGGGAAGGCTTTGGGCCAGTGTGGCTAACTAGTGCCCCCGAGAATTCCACCGTGATTCCAGCGCTTTTGAGTCAAAGTCACACTGTCCGGCTGGCCATTTGGGGTCAGATTTATATGCACACGTTGGTATAAAAATTTCAGGTGACAGAGAGTTATGTAGGTGAAAAGCTGCCTTGGCACCCATTCTTGAAAGTGATGATTGCTAATAGCTTTGTATGAATTCTAAACATTTTTGTGCGTTACAAGTGCAATGCGAGTCCTGGACATATGTAATAATAGCCAGCAGTTACTCGTTTATCTAATACCTATTTATTGAACTCCCCCTATATACAAGATGGATCTCAATGCTTTATATGTGAAACTTGTTTTGTTCTTAGAGCAGTCCCATCGCTGTGACCACTGGGGAAACGGAGGCACAGAGAGATTGAGGCCATGTCCAACTTCACACAGCTGGGGGCTAGGGTTAGTGTAGGACTGGGGCAGCCTGGCTCTGGAGCCCTTCATGGTCACTGTGTGTGACCTGTGCTAAGCTCTCCCCTGCAGGTAACCCTGCTGTGTCGCAGCAGAGCCTGAGGTTCTTTTACTCCCAAGCCCAAACTTGAATTTCAGGGTTGCTCCACACCCTGCCGGGACCCCAGGGCACCTCCCGGCCCTGGACACAGGTGGGAGAGGAGAGTGCACGGCTCTCGGGCAGTGGGCGTTGGTGTTCTGGGCTGCTGCCCCTGGCTCCCTTTGCCCTGGGCCCGGTGGTCCCCGGAAGCCCATGCACACAGCTTCCGACCTCCCCAGCAGGTGTTTTTAGGCCCCTGTCTGAGTAGTGTTCTCGTCACACCCTGGTGTCTCCGGATGGCCTTTGGTGGGGTCTGGTGGGCAGTAGCTTTTCTAATGTCCTGCTGCTAAAGATGCCTGCCAAACATTGAAGTTTCAGTTCTGATTCTGAACAGGATTTGGAGAGATCTGATAGCCCGTCCAAATCCACCCTAAAGAGTCACCTGAGGACAACGTAGAAAAATCATTTTTTAGTTATGGATCCTCTGATGTATTGAAAGCCACCTATGCCTATGTTGAAAAATCAAAGCAAACTTTGTTTCTTGGTGACACTCCCAGGTGCGAGTTGCATGCGCCTGGTGCAAACACAGGAACGAGAGTCCCTCTGAGCCCTCTGCATTGCTCCCTAGGCAAATTGGGCAGGACAGGAAGTCCCATGGGCTGAGCACTGGGTATTTGTCAGCTGCTTTACATGTGGTATTGCAGTTGATACGACCATGCAGGTAAATATTTTATTAACAATGAGGGCAGAGGCTTAGGGAGTTGACAGTGCTGCTGGTGGCCACATAGTTATGAGTGGGAAAGTGAAGAACTTGGTGAACTCAAGGGCCTGGCTTTGAAGCCCTTGGTCTTTCCGAAAGGCTCAGATGCTTCCTGATTGGTGGGACCTGACTGATATTTCCAGACTTGGAATCTGCCGCTCCAGGCTTCCAAATTATGTGTGTGATTGACCTGGGGAGAGAAGCCAGCCAGGCAAGGCTGCCCCTTTGTGGGGATCAAGATGCCCCACGCAAGGAGTCAGAGGCCGACGTGTTTTGGTGGGAAGGGGTGGCCCGGGTAAGCCTGATGGCCGCAGTCACCGTGGAAGCCGGAAGTACCGGCCAGGAGCCAGCATTTCCTGTGAGGGGCTGGGAGCAGGAGGGTGACTTAGGGCAGTGGCCATCACTGAGCAGGTCCTGGCCCTGGGGCCATTGCTGCAGAGCTGCTTTGTGGCCCCTGCTGGTCACAGAGATGGCGCCTGCGGCTGGCGCACCCACCCGGCAGGCTGGCGTCCCGGCTGTGGGCCTCGAGTGGGCTGGCTCCCGGCAGGTGGCTGCAGGCTGCGGCCGAGCCCTGTTTTTATGTAGGGCCTGGGCTTTGTCTTGTCAGTAAAAATATTAAATTACAGGTTGCATATGTTGGAAGTTTCTGGAAGTATGTTTCCTGAAAGAAGTTTTTCACACTGGAATTTAATCAGAAGGGATGTAAACAGGTGGCCGTTACCCTGGAGGACTGAGGTAGGAAGGCCTCTGGGTGCCGCCCAGCATCCTGGTGTCGGTACCCAGGGCAGCGCCTGCTGATCGGCTTTTGGTCAATACAAGCCGCACTGCGTCTTCTGTGCATTCCGTTGTTTGGGGAGCTGTTTCCTCCTGACCCGGGCAGCTTATGTTTGTGATCCTTATTGGTGGAATGGTGTCTGGAATTTGGGTAAGCGGGACTCAGGCTCTGGCCAGCTTTCCCAGTGGCTCAGCGCCTGGGGAGGCTGGATGTGTGGCCTTACAGCTGCCTTTGACTCTTGGTGTCTCAGAAACCTGAGATTGCCCTCTGGGGTCATCAGAAATAGGAAGTGCCTTCCGGGGCCCACTTCTCAGTGCCCTTTTCACTCTGCCAGTTGCCATCTGGAGCATGGTCGGAGGACCCTGCTGTGGACTGGATCTTGTGACCCCAAATGTATACGACGATGCGCTAGCCCCCGGGGTGAACGGAGCTGGGCCTCTGGGAGGACCTGGGGAGGGACTGTCTGAAGGTTGGATCCGAGGAGAACAGGCCAGAGCAGTGGGGGCCCTGTGGGAAAGGGGGCAGGAAGGGCGGCCTCCCCGGGCCCTCAGCTTCCTGGCGCTCTGTTCTCGGACGTGCAGTGTCCAGGCCTGTGGAGGCCGCCTGGTGTATGCTGTCTTGTTGCGGTGGCCCGAGCAGACTAACGCGGCACACTTCCAGAGTGCTGACGAGCGCCTGGGCAGAGTCCTTGGGAAGTGAACAAGAGCTCCGTGAAACTGGGCCAGTGCCCTGCTCCTGTCCCCCAAGTGCATCTTGTCTGTGTTTAGCCGCCTCCTGTTCCCTCTTGCGCCTCTGACCTATCTGGATCAGTCACACATGGCATGGCTTTGTGCTTTTAGGGTCCCAGCTGTTTTCACGCTCTTAGTGACTTTTCTGTTGTTCAGGTGAAGTGCAGAGTCCTTGGCTTGGCATTCAAGGCTCATGATCTGGGTGCGATCTACAAGTTGGGGTTTCATTGTTTTCAGTTACTACCATCAGCTTTACACTGCAGCCAGTAGCTTAAGCCCTTTTCTGGAGCCCAGTCTAAGACCCACACTGTGGCTTGATCTTTTCAGACTCTTCATCTTTGTGCCAGCCCCTCTCCCCCCTGGAGGCTTCAGCTGCTCCTGCCTCTTCAGCCTGCTCCACACTTCGAGACTCGGAGAGCCCCATTTTCAGGGCTCCTCTCCAGACTGGAGCCATTTGCTCACCCTTGGAACTCTGCTACGGTTTAATTTTTCCTCTCAGTCAGGATGAAAATATTCACTCGAGCTGGGCATTTTTTTCTCTTTTGAGCTGGGATTTTGAATCTAAGCAGCGGAACCACACCCCCAAGGCCCTGGTGTGGAGAGGAAGCCCCGCCCGGCACTGCCGAGTGGCCGCTGTTCCCACGTTAAAAACCTTTCCAGGGATCTTTTAGGGGTTACACACTTCCTGCTAAGAGGACCCTACGTAGCTTCGCAACCCCTTCCGGGTGTGAACTTCTGTGTGTAGCTGGTTGAGTTTCCCGCAAGACTTCAAAGATTATTCTGCGAGGCAAGTACTGCTTAGCAGTTATGTTTGCTTCCTTACTAGTATTACATTATCTTTCCTTCCTTCATCCACTACAGAGACAGCATAAAAACTGCCCACGGGCAGGGGCTGGGGTTTAGCTCAGTGGTTCTGGTGCCTGCCTTGCAAGCGTGAGGTCCTGAGTTCGATCCCTTGTACCAAGAAAAAAAAACACAAACTGCCCACAGGGTTTTGGGTTTCCTTGTCACCTAATATGGGCAACTGCAAACCGTGTGTGGATGTGCTGTGGGAAGACCCTGCAGTTCGTCACTTCTCCTGACAGCTGAGCTGGGTGACACAGTCCCGTATTGGGGAGCTTCCCTCAGGCCGACTCCCCACATGCATGCGTGATGGTCCCGTGTTCCCAAGCGGAGTGGATCTCCTCTGGATCTGTCGCCGGTCCTGAGCGCTCTGCACGGGTGACGGGCCTCTCACTGGAGGGCCCTGGTGCTGGGTAAACAGCTCAGGCCTTTTGCCACTGGGAAGAGAAAGTTCACTGGTTCCGGGTGTGGCCAAGGGGCCGTGGGAGTCAGAGCAGGGGCTGGCTGAGTGTGTTGGCTGAGAAGTGGGGGTGCCATCAGAGAGCCTCCACGTCACGCGGGATGACAGGGTGCGGTGGGACCATGCCTGGGGCTCTCCCCCTCTTCGTGATGGATGCTGTCTAGTGGTACAGGATTTGCACACAGTGCACTGGATTTCTGCTGCGCGTGCCCTGTCCCATCTTAGTGGGCTTTGCCTGGCTGTCTCTGTAGGGAAGGAGGGCATCAGTCCCCGCCAGCCGGTGTTTATAGCAGCTGGTGGCTCCTACGTGGGTCCCTTCTGTGCTGCGGTTTCTTAGGGGAAGTGGACTGTAGGTCCCCTCCGCAAACCACACTGCTAACCTTCAGTAGTTAGCCAGGAGACAGCGCAGCCCCAGGGCTAAGAGGACGTCTGGGTCTGTAGACCAGACGCAGACCAGCTCATTTCTGAAAGGTGTCTTCTTGCGGGGGCCCTGGGCCTGGGCCTGGGCTGGCGTAGCCTCTGCGTGTCCCCCCCAGCCCTCGGCTCTCCCCCGGTAGTGTGAAGTGTTGGGACACATTTTGTGATGAGAGAAGCAGCCCTCCAGGCCTGCACTGGACACCGTCATTATCCCTACTCCTTTTACACAGTCAGTGGGGAGTTAGAACCCAACTAATAGGGTTAATTAGAGGGCCTGCTAATTGTCTTTTCTTATTATACATTTTTAGTTGGTCAGGCTTTTTGAAACCCCTGTAAATCGTATTTGATGTCATAGGGAGGAATCAGAATTTTAAAGTAAATTTTAAATTCTTAGAGCTATATAATCCTCTTCAAACTTTTGAACTTAACATTTTCCATTGTCCAGTATATATTTGGAATTAGAATTTCCCAAAATAGCACTTGTCTTTAATATGGGTGGTGACCAGCATATTTTCATTCTGTTAAGAAATGTTGCTTAGGGCCGGGGATTCAGCTCAGTGGTTCCACCACCTGCCTTGCAAACACAAGGTCCTGAGTTTGATTCCCAGTACCAAAAAAAAAACTTAAAAAAAAAAAGAAATGTTGCTTGCCTGGGGCAATTGGACATTCATACACACACACACACACACACACACGAAGAACATTGATCTAAACTTCATTTATTGCATAAAATTAATTCAAAATGAGTCACAGCCTTAGATGCGAAACATATAACTATACAACTTTAAAATGCAAACCATAGAAACTCTTATTTAGGGCTGGGTGCAGAAGTCTTGCTTAGACTTGTACCCAGGAGCCGAGTCAGTAAGGGGAAAGACTGATTAAGTGGACTTTGTCACATTTAAGAGCTTTTTTTGTGCTGAAGCCCCCGTTAAGAGGATGCAAAGGCGAGCTGCAGTCCGGGAGGGAATTTTTGCAAATCACGTATCTAATGAAACACCCAAGTCTGCAGTTTGTAAAGAGCAAAATCTAACAGTGGGTAAAATACAGGAGGAGATACCTCACCAAGAGGGTGTACTGAGGACAGAAGGCCCAGGAAGACGCTAATGTCCTTGGCCATCCAAACCGAGGCCGCAGCGAGACACCACGGTGTACCTACCAGAATGGCCAAAAGTGGAGTGGCGATGGCCGCACTGGTGCGGCTGCAGGGAGACTGTCACACGCACGCCGTGCTGGCGGGAGCGGAAGAGAGTGCAGCTGCTCCGGAAGACGGGGTGGCGGTTTCTGAAACAAAACGAGGGCTCAGCCTATGACCCAGAATCATGGTTTAGGGATGAGGTGTCCCCAGAGACACTCACGGAGGGCTCAGTCCCCAAGGCAGCGGGTTAGAAGGTGACAGTCAGGAGGTTGCAGGTCCCTGCGCTGAGCCTTCGGAGGCCCCGTCTTTTCTCTGCCTTCCCCATCAGGTGTTGGCCTCAGCCAGGCCTGGTGGAGCCAGCTGGTGGGACGAAGACCTCGGCAGCCATGAGCCCCGCAAGGCTCTCCTCCTGCAAGTGGTCACCTCTCCGAGGCGAAGAGCTGAGCAGTGCACCTGGCAGTTCCACTCCAGGGCGCTTGTCCCACAGAACTGAAGACGAGTATGTAGTGGCGTTCTGCGTAGAAGCCCAAACTGGAAACATCTGATGCCCCTTGGGTGAGGGGTGGAAGCGACCGTGGCCATTTGCGCCATGGATGCAGCTCAGTCAGTGACTGTTGTGTCTCCTGAGCTAGAAATGCCCGGCTCGGCCCTCTCTGTCCTCCTGTGCCTGCTGGGACTGACTGCGCTGGGCTTTTCTTCCCAGGGCACTGCTGTGCCTCTCGCTGTGACAGCCGGGGCACTGCACTGCGTGTGAACGGTCTCAGCACCTCGTACCTGCACCTCTGCCAGGCTAGAGGACGCTGCCTGCTCCTCGCTGTCCATGCTGCAGGGGAACGAGCTTTCCAGACACGAGTGGGCCAACTTCCAGGGGTCCGATTCAGTGTTCCAGATAAGCTCAGGCTCTCTGCCTCATCTTTAGGAGGCCCAGGGGCAGGGGAAACTTGGCCCGAGTTGGGAGGTCAGGTGAGAGCCCTGAGGGGACCGGGTGACATCGGGCAAAAGTGTTGGTTCTGGGATCAGAAGGCCTCCTGTCTTTGCTCTAATACAGAGGTCCTTGGAAAAGTCATTTCATTTCTTTGAGTCTGGTGTCATTTTTTTCCTCTCTCTCTCTAAAAAAAGAAGCTAATGAAACCTAGGCAGTGCATCTCACAGGGTCCCGGGAGGAGGGTGAGAGTCGAGGCGGGCCTGCTTTTTGTCTGTAAAGCAGTGTACACGTGTGGGAGGTGGAGCGGTGAGGGGCATTTTTGCCAGTGCTGTGTGGCCTCTTAGGAAGGACGCTGGCAGAGCTGCCTGCGACCGCCCACGGTACTGTGATGTGCACGCCTGTGACGCGCGTGGTCCTCCTCAGGACAGCTGGGGTTCTGTCCCAGTGCAGAGCAGCCCCGCTGCCCCCGTGGGAAGGCTCAGCGTCCTGCTGTTCGGGGGTTCTCTCCAGAAGGACCCCGCCCTGGAGGGCAGGATTGCTGCTGTCCCCTCATGCTGCCAGTCTGCACCCTGGGGAGGAGTGGAGGGGATGGGAGGGTCCCTTCACATCAGCCTGCCCAGCCCCTCTGGCAGAGGTGACCACACGACAAGCAGCAGACCCGGAGACAGCTGGGCCATGTTAGCCCAGGGCTTTTATGGTTTCTGTGGCCTCCAAACAGCCAGTGGCAGAGCTGCCAGGGCTTGCGAGCTCTCCGGGGACACTGGGTCAGCCAAGGGACTGAAGGAGCCAGGAAGAAAACCCGCTCCACCCACGCTGGTCTCTGTGGCTGGTGGGAGGCCAGGGCTGGGCCGGAGCTCCACGCCCTCGGGGCCACACTCCCAGCGCTCCTCTCAAGCCTCCTGGGCCTCTGGACACAGTTGGGGACCTCAGAGGGCTCCAGTGAGATCCAGTTAAGATGCAGTGGAGCAACTGATCTGGGAGCCAGGCAGCCTGCAGCAACTGAGGGTTTGAATTGGTGTTTGTGGGAACGTCGTGTGCAGCAGTGGTTGTCTACCCAGGCCCTGCGTGGTCCTGGCACTGCTGTGAACGGAATGGGGGTTTGGTCTGGTGCTTTCACATTTGATTATTTGAGAATGGAAAGAGCAGCTGGAATTGGTGGCAGAGACCTGGAATGCCAGCTACTTGGGAGGCTGAAGCAGGAGGATTCCCTAGTTAGTGCCCAGCCTGGGCAACTTAGCGAGACCCTGTCTCAAAATAAAAAGTGTAAAAAGGGCTGGGGATGTAGCTCAATGCAAAGACCCTGGGATCAATCTCCAGTCTTGCAAAAAAAAAAAAACAAAAAAAAAAAACAGTGAGGGGTGAGGAAGCAGCCAGGCAGGGCGGCACCCACCTGTGATCTCAGCTGTTTAAAAGGCTGAGGCAGGGGGATCATGAGCTCCTCTGTACGTTGTACTCTTGATCTCTGAGGGGCACGGAGGCTTGTGTGCTCTACCTTACTTATCTATCTCACTGGAGGCAGCGGGGCGGGGCAGCCAGGGCCACATTCCCAGCCTGTGGCTGGCGCTCCTGCTGCCTGCTCTGCTGCTGTCCCTCGTTTCTGCTCTTGTAAGATGGAAAGCTGTAGTGTGAGGTGTGTTTTGGAATTGGGGTGGGGTGTGCTCTGTGTATGCTGAACAGTCAGACTCGCATTTTTCTCTCATTCAGAATCCTCCTGGCTCAGTCAGCCCTGCCCGGGAACTACAGGAAGTTGTTTGTCTGGAAGCCCACACCAGAATATTTCTTTACCTGGGGGTTTATTTGGTTTGGACCAGAGCAAGTTCCTGATGTTGGTTGTCTTTATCCTACGAGCACAGAGCCCTCTGAACCCTTGTGGGGCCAAAGGACTCAGCCTCACTTTTGACACGCAGACCCCAGGCGGATTTGTGGCGCTGAGCTGCAGGGCTCGAGCACCTGGGACAGGTCTGCAGCCCACTGGAAAAGCTGCAGCTCAGACGGCTGACCCGAGCCTGCAGGAACGGAGCCGGGGCTGTGCTTCACCTCGAAGGCTGAGAACCTCTGGCCTCCGGGAACTGGACGCCCAGCAAAAGCAGTGCCCGGGCCTTCACTGGGGAAGAGCTGTGGGTGCCTTGGGGTGGTGGAAGGGATGTCACCTGGACAAATACGGAGAGGTGAAGATGCCGCATCCTGCCACCTCTGCCATGAAGGAGATGCTTCAGTTGTCAGTTTATTCTGTTCTCTTCCTGCTCTGCCCTCTTCTTGGGCGGCGACTTGACAGTGGGCAGAGCCATAGCAGTCTGGTTCTTGCCACGGGGATCTTGTGTGAGGCGTCTCCAGGTGTTTGTGGCCGCACCGTTGGTCACACTGTGTTGCGCTGTGCGTGGCAGCTCACAGGCACTGCTTCCTAGCAAGCAGTGTGGAGCCAGGTCCCAGCATTTTGCTCGGTAGCTGTGTTTTAAAGCTGGCCTGCACCTGATTTCGTCCTAAAATGGGCCAACCGGAGACTGTTGCCTTTCCCCGGGGTTGTCCTGAGGTCTCGAGAAGCACGTAGCTTGAGGCCTAGCGCCTGGAAGGTGCTCAGTAAACTTGCCGTTGCTTCGTCACCACCACCATTGTCGTTGTTTTCAATGTAAGCTTTCAGAACTAGTAAGTTGCTCAAAGGTAATGAATGTATCCTTGGCCCTTGAACCAAGGATTTCTTTGATTTTAACCGGAAGGGTGAGTTTACCACCTAAATGTTGACCTCTTGAAAACCTTCAACTTCAAATGAGTGTAGCCAAGGGTTTTCGGAATTGGACCTTCCTCACTACGGGCTGGGTTTCATCTCCCTGCGGGGACAGCCCTGGGGCTTTGCTCGTCCTGCAGGGCGCCTTCTGGCTCTGACTGAGGGAGCCGCTTCCTCTGGCAGCTTCCTGGGTGGCCGGGGAGGGCCGCTGCAGGAAGCCCTCTGTGCCTGGCCTGTGGCATCGCCCAGCCCCGTGGGGCACGTGGCCTCCCCTGGCAGCTGTGCTCTTGTCCCGGCTCTGTCCTCCCTCTGCTCGCGCTTCTTTCTTCATCTCTTCCTCTAGGTTATGGCTTCTTGTTGAGCAAGGACTGCTGACCCGGTCACTCCTGGGTTCCCAGCGTTTAGCAGTGTCTGGCACATGTTCGGAGATGACAACCCAACAGCACACAGGAGAGGTCTGCGTGCTGTCTGAGCCTCGTGGTGTATGTGATCGGGGTTAAGCATGGGGAGTTCAGTGTCATCGCGTGACGCGTGCCCTCGTCTGCCTGTGCTGCGGGAGTGCACGGGGTCTGACCCTGAGCAGTGCCAGAAGCCTCTCGCATGGCTCTGTGACTTAGCTCTGGGTGCCTTCACGCCAGCCTGAGAAGATGCTGTACTCCGTGTCATGTGCTTTCTCTCTCCGAGGACCAACTGAGGCTCCAAGGGAGGGACACAGAGAGAGCCCAGGAGCCGAGTGAGGCACCCTGTGCCCATTCTGGGGTTGCCCAAATGCTCCGGCTGCCCGTGGGGCTCCTCTTGCTGGGAGGTGGGGCAGCGCTCTGGTCTTAGGTTGTCACGAATGCTAATCATGGTTTCTTGCATTTGTATTTTGCACATAATTGACAAGGAATTTTAAAATCCATGACCTCATCTTACCCCTTCTGCGACTGGCAGGGCGGTTTTCTTCCTAGCTTCTGTTTTCTGGTTGATTTTCCTGTGGCTCCTAGAAGCTCAGCCTAACTGCATCCTGGAGGGGCTTAGCCGCTGGATGCCCTGGCTCTTGGGCTCTTGCTTGCTGCAGGCTGTCCCTGCTGTCCCTTCCTGTAAGGCTCAGTCCCCTGTGCAGCCCTGTCCTGCCTCCTTCCTCCTCGTGCACGGCCTTCTGAAGGGGTCAGAGCTGTCAGTGGGGTCAGTGGCGATCTCACTGTCTGGGAGCTGCATCTGTAGCTGTCCCTTCCCAGCGTGAGCTGCTGACCGGGACCCTGCCATGGTCACCTGTGTGGCTGCTGCAGAGCCTGGCTGGTGTCTGGGGCACGATAGGCCTGTCATCGATGCACATTGCCCCACGAGGCCACCAACAGCATTCACCCTGGAAAGCGACAACCGAATTAATCAAATTTTTATTTAAGACATTTGAAAAGGAATCTCTTTATGAAACCTGTTTCTCCACTGGAGTTACATTTCAGCCCAGAAAAGCAGCTGTGTGCTGAGAGGGCTTGGGCCTTCTGTGGGGGACACATGAATTTAATTTGTCTCTGTGTGACTGTACCCTCCTTCTGCGGCTTTATTAGACCTGCTCCCAAATGGAATAGATTTTGCTATAAAAGTCACACTTCCTTTTTGAGAAGTGTGACACTGATTTTATGGGACAATCTCCGAGATTACCTGCCAGCAGCCGACAGCCCCGGCCTGCACCCCGGCTTTGCTCCCTCGCAGCCCAAGGAGAGAGGAGAGGTCTGTATGGGTTCCTGGCTGCTGTTAGGCCTGGAAGCCGGCATTGCTGCAGCTTCCAGGAGGTGGGGGCGTGCAGGTGACTTGGAGGACACTGCCGTGTGACAGCCATGGTTCAGCCTGGCCCCTGCCTGCTCTGTACCCTGGGCTCTGCCACCGAGTGTCCTTTCTTTTCTCTCTCACCACAGGCCGTGAGACAGCATGTGAAGTGCTTTTAACTTTTACGTTTTGGGAAATTTCAGACCCACTTTTTTTCCTTTTCCGGCACTGGGGACGGGTCCCAGGGTCTTGTGCATGCCAGGCAGGTGCTCCGTCCCTCGCCACATCCCCGGCCCTGCTTGTGTTCCTGTCACTGTTAATCAGCTGTATGTATGCCATGAAACTGCGCCCGACCTGTTGAATTCCCAGTTTGTGCTGGAGGATTTAACTACTGTTATCCTCGTTTCTCAGATAAGGAAACTGAGGCATAGAAGAGTTAAGCACCTTGCCCGAGGTCACAGGAATCTTTTTTTTCAAAAAGTAAGTTGTTATTTGACACATAATAGCTGTGCATGTCTATGGGGTTGTGAAGTGTGACATTCCATCTAAGAGGGTACCTTGATTTAACTGTCTTACAAGCTGTATGTGTTTTTTGGCCTGTCAGACTGTTAATCTGAGTTTATGATTATTAACGTGATAAGGACTTACAAAACAAATAAATGAATCCAATGCTGTTAAAAAAGTTTTAAAAGTGGAGGAGAGAAGGGGAGAAAAAGAATTGAGATGTGCCCTGTACACGGACCAGTCCCCCAGTGAGTGTGATCTTTATGCACTGCAAACAAGGACTGGTAAAAATTAAAAATTTTAAAACCTTATGACATTTTATTTTGTTTTTTATTTTGTACCAGGGATTGAACTCGGGACCTTGTGAGTTTTGTTTTGTTTTTGAGGCAGGGTTCCCCTTTGTAATTCAGGCTGGCCCTGAACTCACTCTGTAGACCAGCCTGGCCTGTAACTCTTGGGAATCCTCCTGCCCCAGCCTCCCAAGTGCTGGGATCATAGGCCTGCACCACCGCACCTGGGGACAAAAACTTGTGACATTTTAATACACGAGTACACTGTGTAGCTGGGAGTGGTGTCACACATCTATAATCTCAGTGCTTGGGAGGCTGAGGCAGGAGAATCAAGAGTTTAAGACCAGCCTGAACTATGTAGCACGATCCTGTCTCAGACAAAACAAAACAAAACATTAAAAAAAATAGTGTCATGATCAGATTGGCGTACCTGGCATATTTGTCATGCAGATACTTATTTCTTGGTGTTGGGAACATTAAACCCTCTCTTCTGGCCATTTGGAAATGCTGCTTGTTGTCCACCCAGGGCCCCCAGAGCCCACACGCTCAGAGCTGTTCTCAGCCTCTCTCGGGCACTGTCTCTTGCCCACCTGCTGTCTTACCATCCTACTTGCAGCGAGCCTCCACAGCCCCGGGACTGGGCCCATGTTGCTCTCCACCGTGTCTCCAGGGCCCAGTGTCGAACAGCACATGGTGGCCTCTGTGCAGTATGGATCTCATCATTGTCACCAGATGGATTCTTGCGCATCCAGTTTTGCATTTGACCCTCCTAGCTGGGAGGCAGGCAGTGTTCCCCTCCCCGTAAAGACAAGGACGCCGTCCCTGAGCACACCGCAAGTGTGTGGATCCAACTCTGATTTCCATACTCTGGCTCCATACATTGTGAGTGCTTTCTTTTGAAACATTCAGATCCTGTTCTTGGGTGGGGGTCCTCAGAAAGAAGCACAGGTTAGGAAGGGTTTTGATGCTCAGATTCAGCAGGCCTGTGTAAACACAGGTTGAATTATTGGACTGATGTAACATCCACCATGGGTCCTGAGAACAGAACTCTGCTTCTGGAAGTTCTCGCTGTGGAGCTTGTGTGATGGAGGGACAGACTTGGATGTCCCTGTGACACTGATCAGGGTTTCATCTCTGTGCTTTCTCCTCCATTCACACCTGGCTCCTTTCGGCCCTTTTGCCAATACTTCCTGTCCGCTGCCTTCTCCAGCCCTATGTCTTTCCCTTACAATCATATCAGATATCTGCATATCAGAATATCTATGTTCTCCTCCTGTAAAAGCTGAAAATCCGTCTCCTATAGTGAAAGCAAGTGCAATAGAAGAGTTTAAGGGTGTCACATCCCCCAGACGGTGAGGGACGTGTTTGCTGTGGGAAGATACAGGGGAGGGTCGGTCCTGCCAGCAGACTCGACTCCTGTATGCTCTGGTCTTGTGCAGCTGAGTTCTTGGGGGGCTCAGACCTATCCAGGAGGCTCGTGTGTGGGGTGGGTCTAGGAACTCAGGCCGGGAGGTGCCCACCTCTTAACTGACAGGAGGGGCTCCCTGGGCCTGGGCAGGCCGTGTAGACAGTGCAGCTTACGCTGACCCTGAGGGGCAGAGGGTGCTGAGGGCACAGCCTGGGTGAAAACCCTGGACCCGGAGTCCCCACTAGGCTCCATGCTTTGTCACAGCTCCCTGCTGTGGGTATGTGTGTCCTGAGTGAGCCCCACGAGGGGACCCTGGTGCTCCCCGGGACTCCGCCCATGCACTTTCTCCTGTGCTGATTGAGTCCCCTTGCTGTGATCAGTCTCAGCCCAGTGTGCGCCTCTGGGCTGAGTCCTGAGCGTCCTCCGAGCCCTGGTGTGTGTGTGTGTGTGTGTGTGTGTGTGTGTTGGGGTGGTCTGTGGACCCCCGACAAAGGCCTATTCTTTTTCTAAGCATAAATAAACATGCAGGGTGTGTGTGTGCCTGTGTGTGCAGATGTGTAGTTTGTTTTTGCAGTGCTGATGGTTGAACCTAGAGCCTCATACACACCAGGCAAGCACTCAAGCGTTGAGGCACACCCCCAGGTCTGTCTGCATTGTAATGAGATGGTTATTATATCATATGCTTCTGAGATCTCTTTTACTTTTTATTTATTTATTTTTTTGGTTGAGATCTCTTTTATTTAGCAAACATAAGTGGTCATTTTATCACGATGGAGTGTGCGTGAGCTCAGAATCTGTATTGTCATGCAAGGTGCTGACAGTCCTTGTGTGTGAAACTCTTTGGGTATCAACTCTTTCCTGAGGAGTGGGAGAAGGAGGGATGGTTGCATAGGCAGGATATTCCTCTGAGAGGCAGCCTGCATGTTCTTCATGACCCACATACATGTGTTCTCATCTCTCTGAGTCCACACCCATTGTCTTAGTTTCTTTTCTCGTTACTAAGACAAAATATCCAACACCCAAAGTTAAAGGAGGAAAGATTTACTTTGGCTCACAGTTTGTAGAGGTTTCAGTCCATAGCCAGCTGGCTCCATGGCAGGGTGGCATGGCAGAGGAGAAACAGTCCATGGCAGGGCAGACAGGAGGCAGCAAAGCAGAGAAGCAGCAAAGCAAACAGCAGCAGCAAGTGATGGCAGCAGCCTTCTTTCTGTCCCTTTATATTCCCTCCAGGGTACTTGCCCATAGGGCGTGTAGCACTCACCCCCAGGGTGGGGCACCCTTAATCCTAGTATCACATCCTTGGTCCCAGCAGCACACACCAAAATCCAGATCCAGCCACCTCCAAAAAGCCCCACCAAGATGGCATATAAGGCTTTGGGGCAACATCTAGACAGAAGCCATAACTCCCATCATTATTTTATTTGTCAGTTTGTTGGATAATAAATGATTTTACTTTTTCATTTGCATTTTTGAACATTAGTGAAGTTAAATGATGTTGCCCTGTGACTTGGCTGTTCTTGTTCTTTAAGGTGAGAATAATGGGATTTTGTTTTCACCTTTTTCTCAGATATTTTATGATTATTATGGGCTGGGCTGTCGATCTCAGCGGGTATAGTTTCCACTGTGCCTGCCAGAGACTTCTGCAGCCCTGTGCCTGTGGAGGGGCCTTCAGAGGGGCCCGTGGTGGTGAGGAGGAACGTCACGCCTCCCATAGGTCACTGCAGCGGCTGTCAGCCCCTTGGGGGTGGGGGCGGTTGCTTCTGTGGAGGGAGAGGTGTCGGAGGCCTCCTGGACCTTACTTTTTGCTGTAATGTTATAAATGTCTGCACTGGGTTTGGAGGTCTTCGTGTGTTTCTGAGGAAATGTACAGAGCCTCATGGCAGGAAAGCCTTCATTAAGGTGCTGATCTCACGTGAAAGTAGCAGTGGCAGTCGGGTGGAGGGGGGAGCAGGGAAAGTGCCGCAGGGCCCTGGGGGAGACCCTGGCTGGGCGCAGGAGGAGGCGCGCTGAGGGGGCTACAGCAGGGCCTGGCGGGGCCTCGTTTTGCTCTGTGCCCCTCCCCGGCTTGCAGGGCCGGGCCTCTTCCACTCGCCTCGCCTGGCTCAGGGTCAGGGTGGCGGCCCCCGTGGGAGGGTGGCACAGGCTGCCAGGCCCTCCTTGCGCGGGAGCGGATGGCACACTGTATGTCTGGCTGCGGTGAGGTCCATGTCCACGCCTGTGCAGTGTGTGCATTGCCCAAGGAGGCAAGGCCTGGCCGGGAGCTGGGGCTGGAAGCAGTGCTTGTGCCATAAGCCACCTTTGGCTCTGTGTGTGCTGGGGCAGGGAGGAGCTGGTGGACCCGGACGTGTAGTAGCCAAAGTCCTCAAATCCTGGGGTACAACACCCAGTACTCAAGTTCAGTGAAAACAGCAAGCCGAAGAACGAGGCTGCCCCTGCCCCGCTCTGAGGGACACAGCGCTGAAGGCGCCCTGGCGTGGACGGGGCTGAGCCACGGACACGAAGGTGAAGGGCTGTCTCCCTGTTCTGTGTGATTTTGAATTCTTCTTTTTACTATTTTATTATTTCATGAGTCTTAGTGACTTCTAAGTGTGTTGGACATCTGTAATTAAGGCAGCATTTACTTTTGAGAATTTGAAAACAACACAGTATAACCTGTGACTACGGGCAACTCCCTTTCTGTGGCTCAGTTTCCTCCTCTGTAAGGAGGGGATACTATGGTACTGATTTTACAGAGCGATGAGAGTTGAGGGAGATGAATCTCCACCTGGTGTCTTAAGCGCACACTCAGTGTGGTTATCATTTCAGCATTTTCAAGGGAAGGAATGCTGCTCGGTCGTCATGACTTAATGCACTGGAGGCTCCCCGGGCTTCCTCGCGCTTCTGGAAGAAACTCGAATTCCTTCCGGATGCTGTGATGGAGAAGCTGGCCTGGGCTCCGCCTGTGGGTTGGGCGCTCATCAGCCTGTAATCTGGGCCGTGTCCTGGATTCTCTGCCCCTCATTCTCAGCTCTGTCAAGCAGACGTGGAAGCACCCTCTGTGGCTGGCGTTGGGGGATCGTATGCCATGTGATGGGCGGGAGAACTATGTGGACTGACCTTAAGAACAAAGGATGTGTCCCGTGCTGAGCTGGTGCCTTCACTGCTTCTCTGGCGTCACAAGGAACCAAGGCAGCCCTGGATGCTCCTGGCAGCCCTGGCGCTCCCCTGCCTGATTGGGCCAGTTGTCATCTGCTGTCATCACAGTGGCAGCTGGAGGGCACAGTTTGCTTTGATTTGCATTTTTGGGTGTTGGTACTATTTATAAACAATTAAGAAAAGACGAGGAGGAGGCCTGTTTATAGCAGGCTGGCAAATTCAGCAAAACAGGAGAAATCTGTTTGCACAGTTTGCCTGCACGCAGGCAGAGCAGCCGCCTGAGCGTGCACGTTTGCTTGTATTGAAACATTTTCTCTGTCAAAAAGACACGTAGTCACAGGCCAGATGGTCGACAGGGCCTTTCCCTGAGGACCATATGGGAGTGTGGCTATCTGACATCTGGGATCTGCAGCCGTCCCAAGACGTGGCTGTGATTTGGATGTCTCTCCACGCCTTCTCCTGTGGGCCACTGATGAGGAGTGAAGGGCCAGGGAGAAAGGATCAGCTTATGTGACAGTCACCGTCTCCTGCTCTTCCTTTTGTCCCCCGTGCCCTGCTTTCCTTTCCTAATGTTGCCATCACCCAGCTGTAGGGCAAGGACATCCTTCCCGTGTATCCCCATCTCTTCACACCTCTGTCATATTTTTGGGCCTGTGTGTTTCTGCCTGCAAAAGTGGAAGATGCCCGCTCTGTCATCTAATGAGTACTGGTGAATGAAGGAATGGGCTGAGAAGCCTTTTCTTTCTCCTATCACCTCATGAAAAAAGTGCTGTTCTGGGAGGAGGCTTGCGGGTGACAGGGTCACATAGGCCGATGTGGGATGGCTGATGCCCTCAGACGCTTCCCTGGAAGAAAGCGAGTGGTTGAGTAGAAGTGACAGCCAGCCCGTGTGATGTCCACAGAGGCCTTCCGAAGGGCAGAGGCGCAAGCTCGCTGCAGGTCACCCGGGTCAAGTTCTGCGGGTCTCCCTCCCCCATCAAGAGTTCTTCCTCTCCCCTCCCCTCCCCCTTCTTTTGGTAATGGTGCCAGGTATTGAACCTGTGGCCTTGCACATGCTAGCCGCACACTCTACCACTAAGCAGGGCCCTGCCCGTGAATCTCCTCCTCCTGATTCCAGTTAGGTTCTCCCTACAGCACCCCCTTCACTCTGCCTGTGTAATGAGGGGGGAGAAAATGTACTCTGCTTACAGGGGTGGAGAGAAACCCAGCGCCTGGAAATCACATCCACAGCTCTTATACCTAGAAAAAGTGGTAGTTTCAAAAGCCCTGTTGATTCCTACTTGGCCCATACATTTTATGAAACAGTTAAGAAAATTGATTTTAGAAAATGGAGAAAAAACCCCAAAGCACAAAAGTTTCCGTTTTATTTTTGGGCTACTGTTTAAGGTACAACTCAGGTCTGATTAGAAGCCAGCCCTTAGCCCACAGTTGTGCGTGAGTTTAGAAAGCAGACTCGGCACTGACTCTGTCTGTCTTGTTAATCTTGAATGCGCAGGAAGGGATGGCAGATGGCGAGGTGGGGTGGTGTTCAGATGCGCGGTCACTGATAGCTTTTCCTTCCATGTATTGCGTTGGGATTTGGGACCACGAAGCCCTCTGGGAACTGATTATTATCTGTTCCCTACCAACCAGCTGGTTCTTTTTCATGCTGGGCTTGGAAAGACGGCTCCTACTACCGTCAGTGAGGATGGATTGTTGGTTGTTTTGAAATCAGAATATTTTCTTTGTTCCATCCCCAGTTCTGGAAGCAGAGCTGTCCAAAAGTTGTCTTCTCTATTGTATTTCAAATCTGAGTGGTTTTTTAAGGATGTAAGCCAATGAAGGTCTGCTTTGGTGGTTAGTTGTGTAGTTCTTGATGTCACTAAGAGGTGTCCTGGGCCTCAGCAGGGATGTGAGTCTGAGAATGCGCCGGGCTTTCTGGATGGGGCTGTACACAGACACCAAGCACCCAGCGGGCATTTATTAAAGCCTCTTTTTACCCCACTTGAATTCAGATCTTACATCAGTATGGGCTGAGCATCCCTTAACTGAAAGGCCTGGGACCAGAAGCATTTTTAGATTTTGGACATTTTTGGATGTTGGAAAATTTGCCTTCACTTAACTGGTTGAATGTCCCTAACCTGGAAATCTGAAATTGAGCTGTATGAAGCTTAAAAAGTCTGGGATTTGGAAGCATTGTGAATTTCAGATTCATTAAGATTTGGATGCTTGAGCTCTGATCAGGAAAACAGCAGCAGAACCTGGATGGGTTTTCTTGAGGTCCAGTGCAGACCCTGCACACGTCTTATAAAAATCGCAGGTTGCTTGCAGGGAAAGTGCGTGCCCTGCTGCTCTCAGGACTGGACAGCTTCCCTGCCCCGGTCCCTCCTGGCTGTGCTCCTGTCCTCTTTTCTCCTCCTTGCGTCTCTCGTCAGAGGGACCGGCACCGGCCATGGCTTTGTGGAGGCCGATGGCGCCGTGGAGTAGAAGGTGGTGCAGCCTTAGCACCTGGAACAGTTTAATCTTGCTGGCCACACAGGTGACAAGAGGGGCGCAGTTCTGCCAAACCAGAACTGAACATGATGGCCAGAGCGATTTCTTCATCCAAGTACTCTGGGATTTTAATCAGGCTGGGGGGCAGGGACAAGCCCGTGATATGTGCAATTTGATGTCCGCAGGAAGTTGGGGACTTGTGTGGAATGAGGATGGAGTGTGGCGTTGGGGTGCAGTAGGGCCCCAGTTTTATTAAGCGAGAGTCTGTCTACCTCCCTACTGGGCACTCTTGGGGATACAGCTACATTTGCCAGGTTCGCCTTATTAATGAGCTCCTGGTAGTCCTGCAGAAAGTTGAAACAGTTACATTATTCCACGCAGCAGGCCTCGGTTCAACACAGAAATCATTCTTGCTATCCAGGAAATACTTTTCCTGTCAAGTGGGAGAGCAGTTAAACTTGGGCTGGATCCTAGCATGAGATTACCCAGGTGAGGCTGCTTCAGATGAGCACAGGAACCAGAGGAGAGAGAGGACTTCCCACCTGCTGCCCGGCTGGTGTGTTCCTGCATGTGAGAGTGAGCTGTTCCTTCCCTCTTTCTCTAGCCTGTACGCCACGCGCCCTCTGAGTCCGTTGCTCATTCCTTTGTCTCAGTGCATTCCTATGGTGATACCAGGTAACCAAGCCCTTGGGTCAGAGTGTGGCAATGTCTGCCCCCTCCCAGTTTCAGCTCTTCTTAAAAGCTCTGCCTGTGGCTTCTTGTTGGCTGGCTGCAGTTGTGTTGGCGGTGTACACTCCCTGTAGAATCTGCTGCGGTCGGGACCTGCTCAGGGTCAGTGGGGACAAGGACACTTGTGACAGCTCCTGCCCCGGGCAGAGACAGCACCCGTGTGGCCATCTCTCGCCCACCCTCGGCCTATGGCGGTGTGTCGGACTTCTCACTTGTGCGCATCTCAGTGTCCTTGGTTCTTTCTGTAACATGATGCTTCGGGCTGCGGATGAGCCCGGCGTTGTGCCACAGAGCTGCACCGGAAAGGACAGTTTGCTGGAACCGAGCATAGAGACACTTCTGCAGGCACGCATCCTTCATTCTTTAGTGAGGCAGGATAGGACGCGTCCTGGACTTGTGGTGAGTTGACCCTCACTTCCTTTGGCAGGACTGCGGAGTTTCAGTGGACTCTGATAACTGTAATCATTGCAGATGTCATTCTCGCAGGTTCCAATACATCAGGGTTTATTCGGTGTTAGAGACAGCTGTGTTTCCAGCCACATGCGTGTTAGATGTGTCCCTGGCAGGGCTCTTGGAGGTGTTTGCTGTGGCTTAGTCTTAAGGGAACCATCTGGGCTTGGATACAGTTTAGACCTTGGAGAGCTGAACACATCTGTGGGGCTTTTGCTGCACTGATTATTAATCGGTGATGTAGCAGCAAACTCTTGAGCCCAAATACACATGTTTTTTAAAGTCACACCTCTCAGGCGGTCACTTTGTCAGGTGGAGTTTCCTGTGGTTGGAACTGCGTGCCCTCTCTGCTGCTGACCTCTCCCCAGCCGCCCAGGTACCCACACCACAGCCTGCTGCAGCCCATACTCGGCCCCAGAGGGGTCTAGATGAGCAGGCTGGGAGCCCCCAGGGGTTACAGACCTCGCTGTCTCCAGCCCTGGGGATGGAGGAGCCGTCATTAGAGGCCAAGGCATTTCAGGCTTGTGTGCCACCCATGGCAGTAGATACAGACAAAGAATGTTTTGCCATCTCTCCTTGAGAAAAGGTATTTTGTGAGCTCATCCTTTCTTCCAACAAGAGCAGTATGACCTGTGCATCAGTGCATTCTGTGCAGGTGAGTGTTGACTGACAAAGTGTTCTGAGCCTCATCTTCCCCCAGGCCCTCGTCCTGGGCAGTGGCGGGTTCAAGAGCGTGTTACAGCAGGCCTGCTGGCCCTGGGGCTGATGCCAGGAGACCCGTGCTCCAAGGGAAGCAGGTGCACACAGTGACGCAAGGCCCGTAGGGGCACCGGCGGGTGCCGTAGATGTCGACTGTCCAGGAGGCTGCCGGCCTCATTAATGTGCGCCACCCCGTTGGCACTGAGAGCTGGTGAAGGACAGGCTGTGGGTGTGCATTCTCCGAGACCCATGTACCTGTACTCCTCTTGCTAAGGTGGTAAGGCAAAGGCTGAGTGTGTGTCGCTTTGCTGTGGCAGTCAGGAAATACCTGCTGAGCCGTGTAGTTTATAAAGAAAAATGTTTTATGTTGCTCTCGGTGTTGGAGCCCACTGATTGGGCTTCTGGTGCGGGCCCTTTACCCGATCACCTGACAGCAGACAGGCTGGAGAGCCCAGAAGTGACCTTCACTGGCCCCGGCTCTTAAGGGCTCCACAGCTTCGTGACACAGCCACACTGAGGACAGGGCTCCCACACGCGAACCCCTGGGGGACGCAGACCACAGCCACCCACAGCGCTGGGTGAAGACGGTGTGTTCCGCGGTGGGTGGAGAGCAAAGAGCCTCTAGCTTATCCGGGGAGGCTCACAGAGGGAAATGAGTGCCTCTTCCCTTTAACTGTTTATTTTGTAGTGTCACACAGTATCCAGAACTCTCAAGTAAGTCTCTTTATTACCATGTAATTTTCTTTTTTGGTACCGGGGATCGAACTCGGGTCCTTGTGCTTGTGCAGCAGGCAGCGAAACCACTGAGCTAAATCCCCAGCCCTAACTCTTTATTTTGAAATAAATCAGACTTACAACAAAGTTGCAGAAATATTACAAAGAATTTCTGCGTGCCTGTCGCTCAGATTCTGCAAGCTTTGTGCCTTTCTCTCACGTCTGCGTTCCTTCTGAGGTGTTTGAGGTGGAAGCCGGGATGTAGGGGTGCAGGAAAGGGGGCACAGCTGGAATCAGGGCAGCTGGGCCTGGCGGACATCTCCGTATGGGGCCAAGCACAGTGACTGTTCAGAGGTGGGAGCAGGGGCTTCAGGGACGTCGTCTTGCACTTCAGCCCGGGGGATGGGAAGGTGGGCGGGACAGTTGCTAGGAGGGGGAGTGTGGTGGGCATTTGAGGGCAAGGAGGCCAAGGAGAGTTAGGGAGGAAAGACAGAGAGCAAGACCCCAGAGGCCATAAGCACCCAGCTGGCTAGAATCAGCAGATTTCATCATCGAGCAAGGCGAGTGCTGTCGGGGCCAGGACAGACGGAAGGGGCGGTGTGCCCAGCACCGCATCCTGGGGCCCACAGGCACCTGCGTCTGCCTGGCATTTGCTAGGAGGTGCCCGATGCTTGCTTTGCTGTGGTGTTGACACGACCTTCTTGCCGCTCCTATTTCTCATGCAACTCTCAGCTTCCTCTGGGTTCTGCTTTCATCATTCTTATCTCCACCTCTGAAGTCTCACAGGCCCAGTGTCCGCGTGTGCGATTGGTTATGTCCTGCATTCGCGCCAAGGTTAGCTTGAGTTCAGCGTCCCCGAAGCAGGGAGCTGGAAGGTAAAGGTGATGGAGCGGGGCATCCCTAAGAGTGCGAATACTTTCCGGCCGTAGCTGGTGCTCAGCAAGCAGACATTGGTCCATCCTAGGTCAGTTTATATCCTCGAGTGAGTTATTTAAACTTCTGGAGTGCCCATTTTCTCACCTACCCTCCAGAGTGTATTACTGTTATTTTTAAAATACCAACTTACTCAGAAGAGCGGTTCTCATCGAGTTTGTTGGTATTCCTTGAAATCCACAGGGACCTGGCTTGGTTTCTCCAGGAGAATAATTGCTCCCGTTTATTGAGCCCTTACTATGTGGCCACCACGTGGTTGACATGTTACCTATCATCTTTCTTTACTCCTTCTAACCACTCTTTAAGGTGCAGGTAAACCTTAACAACTTCTTTTTTACAGGTAATAATTATACTGATGATGATGGTAGTTGTCAACACTTACTGAGGATTTTTTCACGTTAAGGGCTGTGCTAATTTCTTCACATAGCACATTTAGAAAAAACCCCAAATAACCACAGCAGCGCTGCAGGCCAGCCCCTGGCTGCCCTCACTTTGCACGGGAGGTAAAATACTGTGCCAGCACCAGTGGATGCGAGGCCTCAGCAGGCAGCCTGGGGCAGGGCCGAACCTCGGTCCAGTCCTTCCAGCACCTTGGTCTGTCTGCTCCCTGGGTCCAGACGGTTCTGTCATTGCGTTTTCCTGGAGCCCAGCTCTCATCCATTCCGAGGATGGCAGCTCCCAACCCCCAAACTGCAAGTGTGTGAGCGCCGTCTCCTCTAATGTGTTTCCATTAGCACCTTGGCATATGCTACCCAGCCGTGGTGCTTGCCGCCCGCCCCCAGGCCCATGCGCTCAGCATTGGGATCCATCTGCCGGTCCTGGGCCAAGACAGATGCGGCCTCCCCAGCTCCCCCATCCCTGGAGAGCAGCTCAGCCCTCGCTCCCCTGGTGGCTTGAGACCGGATCCGGATCCGGTGCCTGCTGTCGGGAGCCTGAGGCTCCTCCTCTGGGCCAGCAGGAGCTTGGGGCCGCAGCACTTCCTCTTCCTGTGACTAGAAGATGGGACCAGAAGAGCTGAGGCCCAGCTGCAGGAAGGGGCAGTGGAGATGGCGCGAGGTGCAGCTTTACAGAAGCAGCAGGTGCCGTGGAGGCTGTGGATCTGGGGAGACAGAGGCTGCTCTGACCTGGGGTCCCTGTTCTCAGCTCCCAGGCTGCCTTGTGATGTAGCCGCACTGCTCCGAACGCTTGCAGTGTTAGAATGGGGTCCTTTGTCTTGAGTTTCAGCTTTTCCTGTTTTGGAGATTAATTCCCTGAATACCCAGAGCAGTTGCAAGCAATCTTTTTCTGTAAAAGTCCAGATTATTTCCGAATCTGCAGGTTCTTTTCCTACTCAGTACTGCTCTGGGCACAGCAGGATGTTTTATTTAGTGGACAGCGGCCTGAAGGTGGCTTCTCCGGGCAGGTCTGGGGCTGGGCTCTCCTTGTGCTGCCACAGGGCTTCTCGGGGAGGGCACATTTCCCGGGGTCAGGTGCCAAGTCCAACATGGCATGGGTAGATCTGCCACGGTACCGGGGTGTGTCTTACTGCATCAAAGAGGTTATAGCAGTCCAAGTGTCTGCATGGTGCCTGCACCGGTCCAGCTGGCCTCGAGCTCCCCGGCTGTGACAGCTGGACTGCTCAGTGGCCGCTAGTTGGGAGTGTGTGGGGACTGGCTTCTGTCTCTCACTCACGCAGGAGAGTGGCATCTGAGAGCACTCGGGACTGTCGGTGAGTTCAGGCTTCAGGCTGGCGACAGGATGGCACATATTTAGAGCTTTAAATTTCTGCCGCGACTGCTCAGCCCTCTGTTGTCCCCTGAAGGCCGACCTGATGATGAACAGTGATGCCAGGGCTGTATGCCAGGGCTGGCATGGATCCCGATTTGGGCTGTCATCCCTGACGAGATGGGGCATGAGCCGTGTAGACCCTCATCATTCCTGAGCCGTTTCAGGCCCCGTTGAATGTGATAGCGTGGGAGCGATCAGCCAGGTGCCCAGCCAGGGCCGGGGACCTCAGTACTTGTTTAGCTGCCTCCTCATGTGGGGAGGGGACTTGAATTCAGTCTCTGTGGAAGCCCTCTGGGCCCTCTGAGACTGCGGAGGGGGTGACAGTGGCCTCTGTTGCTTCTTAAGGGCACTGTCAGATGCCCTCTGCTTGGTGCATCCTGACTCAGGGCGTGGCCTCACCAGCGAGACCCACAGACTGAGCACTGGGGTCCCGAGGCACTGGTTGGAAGTACAGACTCTCGAGCCCCGCTCAGACCCCTCCTGTAAGGAGGCCCCTGAGCGAGGGTGGCCCCATGACACATGGAAGAAGTGCGGTGTGGGGTGGCCGGTCTGGAGCAGAGACGAAGGCCTCCCGTGGACCCTCTGTTGCTCAGGTAGAATAATACGTCCTCAGTACCGAGCAGACGGCTTTATGTCTCTTCGCCTCTTCAGACAGCTTGGCAGAGCCCTGAGAGAAAGGCAGTGTTGTTGTTCGATACCGTGGAGCAGTGCAGAGTTGTAGGCTAGTCAGAGAGAATGAGCCACTCCTGTGGTCCCTTGTCCCCCTGTGCCTCAGTTTCCCCATCCATCACATGGAGTATCTGACAGTTCGTGAGGGAATGTTCTGCCCTGCATTTCGGGGCCATGTGTTTGGGCCCTCCATCTGCTCTTGCCATCTCAGGGGGATGTTCCTGCCCCCCATTCTCCTTGGTGGGCCCCCTTGACTGGCAGGTGCAGTCCTCCCAGCAGGCTGGGCTCGGGTGCCGGAGTCGAAGGTGTGGAGGTCTGTCTGGGGTCTCAGCCTCCCAGAAGCTGCTGTCTCCTTCCTCTGTCCATGGATCCAAAGTTCCCCTTTCCATCACTTGATCAGCACAGGCTTGTTGTTCAGTGGAACAATGGCCAGAGATGCCTAATGGAGCCGGGTGTGAGCAGATGGAGCTGAATGGGAGACGGCTGTTGTCTCGGCTGTTGGCAGTGTGGTGTCTCACAGCTGGCACCTGGCGTCCCAGTAGCCCCTTCTCTGCGCCTGTCCCCTCCCTGCATCTCCCGGGAGTGAGTGCCGAGGGCCATTGTCAGCTCAAAGCCTCCACGCCTCCCGCCAAAGCTTGTGTCCCTGAGTGTCAGTGATCTGCCCCTCTGACAGCTGCAGGCCGGAGGAGGAGGCCCCGGGCAGCTTGGGGCAGCCTCGAGGCTTGACCACAGCCTAAGTGTCATGCTGAGCAGCACCCCTCTGCTTCAGGCAGTGCCAGGCCACGGTGATGCCCTGGGGTGCCATCAAGAGGTCTCTACCCTGGTGTCTGGGGTAGAGTTTTAGTCCTCTCCCCTGGACATCCCTTTGTTCCCTGGGGTTCTGTCTGCTTTGTAGCCACAGCCCTGTGGGAGATACCTTCCCAGAGTCAGAGAGAGAGAGAGGGAGAGAGAGAGAGAATTCAGTCAGGGTGAGGCTGTCAGTGCAGGGGATGCTGCACTGGTTCCTTTCAGCAGAGTCTTTCTGCTTTGGGGGAGGCAGACCGGTTGCATTTGAGTTGCTCTTGTCCTTTCTGGCCGTGTGGGCTGTTCACCCCTCTAAACTTCATTTTCCTCACCAGCAAAAGGAGAAGAAAACATGCTTTATTGTTCTTTATTTAATGGTACTGTGTTTAATCTCCACCTTCCTGCTCTTCCCTTTCATTTATGGCTTTATGGCTTCTCTTTGATACACCGTCAGGATG
Organism: Heterocephalus glaber; assembly: GCF_000247695.1. Next base: position 23,735,212 of record NW_004624755.1, on the reverse strand, counting down.
CGCTTCCCTCCCTTCATGATCCCCTGCCTGGACCCTAAGCAGAGTTAGCCCTTCCAGTGCCGAGCTGTCCCACATGCTTGCTTTCCAGGTCCCGCTGCTATGGAACAGAGCCTTTTACATCGTGCTTACCCAGACCTTGTGTCCCCAACAGAGTGCGCAGTGTTTCCTGTTGAATTCCACATCACAGAACTGGGAGTTTTTCTCTGACTCTTCTTCAGCCCTGGTGGCCTTCTTGGGCTCCAGAGTCCTGGCCCGTGAAGGTGGCAGAACTCACCCCTCACCCCGGATCCACTCACAGCCTTTGCATCCGCCTTCCCTGCCACACAGACTCAGGGGACCACTGATCTGCTAGCTCTGTGCTGCAGATGCATTTTGCTGGCCTGGAATCTTATAGCAGTGGAAGCACACCATGTACTTTGTTAGCGTCTTCCACATAGGGGTTCCGAGATTCATCTGGCCTAAGTGTATGGGTGGGGATTGCTGACTGTTATTCCATTGTGTGACACAGCATAATTTGTTTCCCCACCTGCTTGTGGATGGTCCTTTAGGTTATGTTCATTTGGGCTGTTGTGAACAGAGTTGGCATGTTGCTGTGTGGACATGTGCGGCACTGTCTTGGGTAAGCTGTTGTGAGTGAATCAGTGCTAACGTGGTAAGTCACCTTTGGCTTTATGAGAAGCTGCCAGACTCTTCCCCAAAGGGATTGCTCCCCATTCCTTTCCCCTGGGAAAATGGATGAGGCAGGAGACTAGGGTGGGCAACCTGGCTGGACAATGGGTGGGACCTGTCAATCATGGAAAACTGTCAGACCAGCCAGGATTCGCGTGCAGAGCAGCTTCCGATGGACCGGATCAGATGGCAAGAGAGGGTGTGAAAGATGGTGGCCGTGGACTGTGGCCACTGCTGCCCTCCCTTTGCACTGGCCCATCCTGCGGGCAGGGTGCGTCTTCACTATTCTTACCTCTTTTTGCACTTCCTTCCTCCTCCTCCTCCTCCTCCTCCTCCTCCTCCTCCTCCCCTTCTCCTTCCCTTCTCCTTCTCCTTCTCCTCCTTTTCCTTTTCTTCTTTCACTTTAAGTAAATGTTACTGTTACACATTCATCGATTGTCCTGGCAATTCTTTGGATGGGACAACAAGAGCTTAGAACCACCAGACACTATGCCATTCGCCAACATACGGGGATTCTGGGTTTTCTACCATTCTGGGGAGGCTTTGTATTATCAGTCATTTAAGTTTTAATTACTCTGGCCTTGGGGCTGGTTACCACGGTTTCAGTTTGCATTCACTTAATGAGTAATGGTGAAATGTCTCTTACTCTTTGATTTATTAGGGTGTCTTTCTATATTTTCAGTGTTTGGAGCATTGCTATAAATGTTTTGTCAGTCACAAGTACTGTATTGTAAATGTTTTCTTCCCATTTTTGTAGTGATTTCATTTTAAAAATTCTGTTTATTCATATTTTTATTTGTTAGTTCTTTTGGTATCCTTAGAAATCTTGGCCTAACCTGAAGTCATAAATATTTTGTCCTCTGGTGTCCTGTAGATGTGCTATGCCTTCTGTTTAGGTCTGATTGCTTCTCATGTGGTGTGATGGAGGTGTGGAGCCCAGGGCCTTTCCATATCGGTAGCAGTATCTTGTTCCAGAGAGTGTTTGTCCTGCATTGCATTGTCTGGGCATCTCTATCACAGACCCATTGTCCTTTAAGTGTGGGTTTATTGTTTGGCTATCTCTGTGCTTTTCATGGTAGAAATAACCTTTCTTCTGGCCCCAAGTCACCTACTTCTGGAGCCGTTTTTTTTTGGTACCGGGGATCAAACTCGAGTCCTTGTGCTTGCACAGCAGGCGGCGAAATTGCTGAGCTAAATCCCGGCCCCCACTTCTGGAATCTTGACTGGGACTCTGTTGAGTCCACAGACGACGTGAGGAGATGATTCTCTTAGCAGCGTGGGCTCTTTATTCTGCCGCTCCTGCCTCTCTCCTCTAGTTTAGGTCTTCATTGTATTTTCCATCTCGTGTTGTGAGTTCATAGGTCTTTCACTGAGTTTAAGTTTATCCTTGTGAATTCTACATATTTTAATGCTGTTAGAAATGGTACAGACTTTTCTTCCTTTACTGTTCAGTTCTTACTAGTTAGTGAAGAGCTGACCATTTTATGAGGAAATGTGTGAGTAAATTGACTCGTGACCAGGGCCCGGGCATAGACCAAGGGGTGCTCGGTCTGCCGTGAACCCTGTGGACTTCAGCCCAGTCCCGCAAGGCCCTCTGGACCGGCTTTGCCTCTACTTGGAGAGAGGAGTTTTGATTGTTGGGCAAGATGAGGGGCCAAGGCCAGCACGCCGCAGAGACTAGGAGCCAAGGTCATTGGCAGGAAGTCCGAGGGGCGACCTGACAGTGTTGGATTGTGCCATGCTGCCACACGGGAGGGGAACAAGGGAGGCAGTGAACTTTCGAGGACACTGGGGCCAGAGTGACAAGGGCAGCAGCTGGAGCGCAGGGAAAACCTTATCCAGCAGGAGCTTAGAGCCCTCACATGTTTAGAGAGGCAGCAAACAACCTTTCTTTTTGTTTGTTTGCATTTATTGTATTTGTTAGAACTGCGGCCGTGGACACTGTTTCCATCGCTTGTGTTCGGTTCAGAGGCACTGAGCTGCACAGCGTCGCCCCCTCCCAAATGGAAACTGTCCCCACGTCTGCCCTCCCAGCACCCACCATTCCGCCGCCTGTCTGAATTTTCTGCTTCTCGGAACTTTGTAGGAGTGGGGTCTGCAGCATGTGTCCGGTAGTGGCTGGCTCTTCGCTTGGTGCAGTCTTGGGGTCCATCCCACTGCAGCGTGCTCAGGATCCCTTCCTTCTTTGGGCTGAATCACATTCTGCTGTGCTCACAGGCTGAGCTTTACTATCTGCTCACTGGTCCAGGGGCCCCGGGCTGCCGGCACCGTTGGGCTCTTGGGCATGGCGAGCCACTGTGAAGGGCAGTAGGGTCTGGAGCTTGGAAAGAGACCAGAAAGCAGGCACAGCCCAGTTCCATGCGTGGTGGCCCTGAAATCCAGGGTCTTCAGTAAGGAGGAGCGGGGTGGGAGAGGACTCCTTTAGTCAGTCTGCTGGGATCACAGGTGAAGCCAGCGGCCTCCTGGGCAAACCTGGGATGGATGGGCGCCCTCACGCTCCTGTGTCTGTCCTCTAAGATTAGGAGGACCCACCCCCCCAGATGGATAAAAGCCTGGTAAATGAGTGAATGATCAGAAGTCGGTGTGGAGAGCAGAGCGTGACCTGCAGGCTTTAAGGCTAGTGATCTTCAGTTCCATCCGTTCACTTGCTCCCCATTTCACTTACTGCCCTTGTTTTATTTGGGTTTTTTCTACTTTTTCACTTTTACCAATAAAGCTGCTGTGGACATTTGTTTCTGCGTCTGTGTGGGTGTAGTTTTTATTGGTCTTAGTAAATACCAGTGTCTCTCAACAGACCGGGCCCAGGGTTTTAGCGACTGTGCTCTCGCCCATGTATCGGTGGGATTTCTGTCCCTGCATGCAAGCAGGGCTCTTTCTCCTGGGAGAAGGTGCCCTCGCTGGGAATAGAGGATCAGCCCCTCGGAGAGGGCACAGCGCACATCGGTGCGTGCGTGTTTAACCCGTGAGAAATTGTCAGACTGGCTCCCAAACTGTGGCGTCACCCCGCATTCCTAGGAGCAGCATGTCAGTCGGGCCACCTCCACACCCCGGCCAACGCCTGGTGGTCAGTGTTTGCATCCTTGGCCATTGCATGGGGAAGGGTGACATTTCATAGCAGTTTAATGTGTGTTTCCCTAATAACTGACACAGAGCAGAGCATCTTTTCATGTGTTTTTTCGTTGCACTTACATCTTCTTGGGTGAAGTGTCAATTTAGATCTTTTGCCCAGCTTAAAAAATGGGGTTGTTTGAGTATTGATATGGCTGAGATTGAAAAAAATACATTCCAAACGCAAGTCCTCGTTGGATATATATTTTGCAGATATTGTTCCCAATCCCTGGCTTGCTCTTTTATCTTTGGAAAAGTAATTTTCAAGAGCATGCATTTTTTATTTTCGTGAAGTGTAATTTATAGAGTTCTTCTTTCACAGTTCTGCTTTTTCTGTCTTATTTAAAGGAATCTGCCAGACTCACTTTTAAAGTTTTAGCTTTCACACTTAGGGCTGTGCTCCGATTTGAGCGAATGTCTGTATATGGTATGAGGTAAAGAGCTGGTTACCCTTTAAACATGGCATGTATAAAGCACATCAGTAGTTCTGGCATCATTTTTTAAAAAGATCATCCTTTCCCATCACATTGCCTTGAAATTCCACTGGATTTTATCTCCTGTCCTGGTCTCCAGGCTGGCAGGTGTTCTCTTAAGGTAGACAGAAATACTTCAGGATTGTAGGCCACGAGGTCTCTGTGGCAGTTTCTCAGCCTCTGCTATGATATTTCGGACGCAGCCATTGATAACCTGAGAACAAATAGGCACGGCTGTGCTTCAGCGGACGGTATTAGGCGCTCTGTTCTACGCCAGCTTCTAGCTGTATGCCAGTGCTGTGCTGTCTCACTGCTGTGGGTTTTCAGTCAGTTTTGAGAGCTAGCAATTAAGTCTTCTTTCTTTTACTTTCTGAGTTGTTTCAGCTGTCTGTCCCAAGTCCTTTGCATTTCACAAAAGCTTGGAATCAGCCTGTTGGTGTCTACAAAGGTACCTGTTGGGCTTTGGGTTAGAATTAATTGAATTGATTCATCACTATCTTAACAGTACTGATGATCCACAATGATTCACAAACATGGGCTTTTTTTCTAGTTTTTCAGGTCTCTTAGAATTTATCTGAACAATGTCTTGTAGTTTTCAGTGTGGGTGATTGACTTGCTCTGGATTTGTCAAATTTATCCTGAAATAGTTCATAGTTTTGGTGCTAGTGGGTTTTGTTTGTTTGTTTGTTTTGCAGTATTGGTAATTGAACCCAGAGCTTTTGCGCTGGGCTACATCCTCTAGCCTGTTTTAAATTTTTTTAAAAAATTTTGACATCAGATCTTACTCAGTTGCTAAATTGCCTGGACTGGGTTTGAACTTTGAACCCTTCTCCCTCAGCCTTCCAAAGTGCTGGGATTACAGGCGTGTGGTGCTACATCCAGCTGTAAATACTATTTTCTTTTGGTACTGGGATTCGATCTCAGGACCTTGTGCTTGCAAGACAGGCAGCAGAACTACTGAGCTAAATCCCCAGCTCTTGTAAAGAGTATTTTAATAATTCAGTTTCCTATTTATTGTTTACTGCAAGTGTGCAGAAATGCTCTTGATTTTTGTGTAATGAGTTGGTGTCATGAGATCAGATAATATGGTGCTGTTCTCCACCACAGGGTGAGTGGAGCCAGCTGTTCACCCTAAGGCTGGGAAACTTCAGGCTCTTTGCCAGGCCTTTACTGGGTTGAGGCCTTCTGCTTGCATTCCTCCTTTCCTCAGTCCCCTCCCCGCAACGCGTGCTGGATTTTATCAAATGCTTTTTCTCCCTCTATGCAGATGGCCATGTAGTTTGTCTTTCATAGTCTGCTAATTTTGGAAAATTATACTTACTGATTTTCTAATGTTAAAGTGACCCTAGCTGGGTGTGGTGGTGTATGCATGTAATCTCACCACTTGGGAAGCTGAGGCAGAAGGACTCCAAGTTTAAGTCCCATTTGGGCAATTTAGGAAGACGCCATCTCAAGATAAAAGGAGCTGGGAGCATAGCTCAGTGTGAAGGCCCCAGGTTCAATCCCCAGTGTCACAAAAACAAAACAAACCCAGTTACCACCACCTTTAACCCAAGGATAACCCCCATTTGATATAACACGTGTTTCCCTTGTTGTGGAGCATTGAGGTTAATTTGCTAAAATTGTGACTGTTCATGAGGGCTATCGGCCTATTTTGGGTCCTTGTAGTGCCTTACTATTCGTCGGCCCTTCTCTTTGTTTGTATTTTCCCCTGAAGTGTTTGGTGGCGTTCTCTTGTGGGCAGTCAGAGCCTGGAGTTTTCTGCAACTGCAGCACTCAGGTCCCCCTTCTTCTGTCCGTGTCCCGTGTCTCGGGGAAGCTGTGAGGTTGTCACCGTCTCCCCTCCCCTCCCCCTTTGCCCAGCGCTGATGCCCTCTTGCTCCCTAAGGGCTAAGGGCTCCCTGTCGAGGCCTCCTGGCACAGGGTGGGCACAGAGGGCACAGATGGTGCTGGCAGGGTGTGGGGCAGCAGGGGCAGCGGGAGAGGTGGTGCTGTGAGAGCTGTGGTCCAGTGCACTCAGGTGAACCATGCTGCAAATCACTTCTGCGTATTAAGCAACTTGTTTTTCCAAAGTAGATGACCACAGTCTCCTGTTTTAAGAAGTTTTTGTGTCAAAGTTTTCCTAAAGTTAATAACTGTTCTTTATAGGATAAAAACAAATAGTACGACAACTAAGTGAATGATAGTAGTGCCACACAGTGATGGAGTGACACTTCGTATCTAGGAAGAAACTGGGTTTCCAGGAAGGGTAGGAGGCCCTGACCCTTGGGACAGAAGGGTAGCTGACTTAGAGCCTCAGTACAGCTGGGTGTGGTGGCGCATGCCTGCAAACCCAGTGCAGTGGGAGGCTGAGGCAGGAGGACTGCAAGTTTGAGCAAAGCCTGGACAGTTCAGCAACTTAGTGAGGTCATCTGTCTCGAAATTAAGAGAGGCCTGGGGATGAAGCTCAGTGCAAAGAACCTGGGCTCAATCCCCAGGAGCCCCACAAAGAAAAGCCTGTAGTTCATTAGTGCTCGTTGCTGAGGGCTGTGTCATTGCCCTGTTTTGGGTTCAGTTGATTTGACTTTTTTTTCTGGTACCAGGGAATGAACTCAGGACCTTGTGCTTGCCGGGCAGGTGTGGTGCCAATGAGCTACTTCTCTGGCCCTTCAGTTGATTTGATTTTACTTTTGTTTTCAATAGTTTTCAGCATTGTGCAGGTGACTTTGTTCCCGTTTTATTTCTTTTAATTGACCTAGAAGAATAAAACATGAGATTTTGAGAATTTGACGTAGACTTGTTGGCTGGATGCTTTCTGTGTTGTTGTTGTTGTTGTTGCTGTTTTGTTGTTTTGCTGTTTTGGGTGCTGGGGACGGGGCCCAGGGCCTCGTCCATGCTAGGCCAACTCCACCCCCGGGCCACACACGCAGCCTGGGCGTTGTCTTTTCATGGTTCCCAGTATGATTTCCGACCTTATTTACTGGGGCGCAGTTTGCTTGCTCCTCCTTGCTGTGTAAGGAACCGTGTCTGCTCTGCATATCTCGGTGTACCCCACTGCACCCCCCGATACTTGTGCAATGAATTTATCACTGTTGCTCTCAGTACATTTCCAGCATTTTGCAATAAATAGAGTGTAGCTTTGCTCTCCGGCCCACGCTTCTGTCGCTGTCATCTGTGTTCTAGTGACCACCTGAGTCTTCTCATCTCCAGCCAACTCTGGGTCCCTTCTCAGCGTGGAGACCCAGCAGCCCCTGCCCCAGTCCTGGGGCAGCCGTCCTGAGCATGCCTGTGTCCACCTTCGGGGTCTCTGACGGCATCGCACTGGTCTGTAAGTTTTGAGTAGTCTTGGAGCACAGCCAGCACTGAGCAGCTTGACTACTGGGTTACGTGGAACCACATTGTGCGCAAGGGAAGCCTGTGCTTTTGGGATCTCACTGAAGACTTTTGTCCGCGGCCAGCTTGGTTTACTGTCAGGTGTCTTCCCCCGCCTGGGAACGGGAAGTGTGGGTCCTGCAGGGTTAGCAGGTCACGGGTATCGTTGTGATTAGTGAAAACACGTCCAGACCTCGCCTCTGGCTCTGGCTTTCTAACAGTAGAAGGAGATTTCGACTAGGATTGCATCTTCCAAGCCTGAGTCCGTCTGACTCTCAAGGATCTGATAATCCCCAAAGAATGTGTTCTGTGGGGCTTACACCTGGTGCTCACAGGTCTCGGATCCCAGAGAGCCCGAAACCTTGCTGGGGAGATAACAGCTTTCCATCTGGGAACTGAGTCAGGAATGGGGGACCTGTATTCAGCAGCCTCCCGGCCTCCTCGAGTGGTCATCTGGATTGTTAAAGAATCCAGATGTCCTCTCCCCGGGGAATCTTTCTTTCCACCCAGACAGCAGCTAAGGCTGGGCTGCTTTTTCTGAGATTTCTTAGATCAACCTTTAAGCAGCCCATTTAGATTATCTGCAGAGGGCTGTGGGAATATTTGGAAGAGGCCGAGAGGAGTCTGAACTATAACCCTATAAGGGAAAGTATGCAAGGGCCTCACTCTCGCCCCAGCGCGTCTGCTTCGAGGCCTCAGAGTCTGATCTGCCCTGATGTGGAGGGAGCTGCAGGGCGGCCGTCAGCTGAGGGAGGAAATGAGCTGTGGGAATCAGTTCCTCTGCTCTGAATGGGATGTTCCACGTGTATCGCAGAGGACTGGTTAATACTGGAGGACAACCCGGTGTCTTCGATTTCCTCTTTAGGACAATCTCAGGGATTCTGTTGGCTGGGGAGAACTGGGAACACAGTGATTAACTCACCGCCTGTCACTGAGGCTTTCTGGGCAGCCTACTAGACATTCCAGGCGGAGAAGTCAGACAGGGCTCCCTGCCCACAGGCTGCCTCGGGCCTGCCAAGATGACCTCTGACCCCCGGGACAGGGCTGATCAGAGGTGTCCTAAGGGGTTGTCAGGAGAGAGCCAGGTGCAGGGGGCGTGTGAGGGACCAGGCAGAGACCGGCGGCACATGCAAAGGCCTGTGGGCAGAGCAGGCATGCTGGGTGTGGGAACTGCTGGATGTGAGGCACCAGCAGATGTGGAAAGAGATGAAGCTGGAACATGAGGAGGGCTGGTGGATCACGATGCTGGTACAGGATTGGAGAAGTTCTCGGAAAGAAGAGTGGAAGGAACGAGGTTTTTCTGACATGCAGGATTGTCCCGGAGCTTCTGAGCTAGAGCCTTGGATCTGGCCCAGGGTCCTCAGAGAGAGGGGTGACACAGTTCCCCAGTGCATGGAGGACTCCCACGGCCACCCTGGGCGGAGTCGGCCCGCAGATGGCTGTGCCTTGCTGTGCACTTGCCCCAAGGACGGGAGCATGTGCTGTGCCCTCTGTGTCCCCGTAGGGCTGTAGTTCGGACTCCACGTGTTGCTGAGCTATCCCCTTGGCCTGCCCTGTGTTTTCACGCCTGACTTCGAGTCACCGTCAGACAGTCTTCTGCTAGGCCAAGGTTATGAAAGCATTCACCTCTTTCTTCTGGGACCAGAATGGTTTTGTTTCTTATATTTAGATTCTCAGATGTCTTTGAAGTTTTTCTGGTGTAGGATGTTATGTATTCAGTTTTACCTTTTTCCCCCCGAAGTGGCTACTGCTTTGAGCTATTCACCCTAATTATTAAGTTGGCCATTTTTTTTGCTGATTGGGAGGCATTGCCTTTTCCCACATGCTGTATTTCCACGTGAATTTGAGTCCAGTCTCAGGCTTTCTGTTGATCCCGCTGGGAGTTCACACATCAGTGCGACGCTGTTTAGTGGTAGAACCTTTATGTTCCAGGAGCTCAGTGGTCTGGCCACTCTCCCTTGTTCTAAGGTTTTTTTTTGTACCAGGGATCGAACTCGGGACCTTGCGCTTGCGAGGCAGGTGCTGGAACCACTGAGCTAAAGCCCCAGCCCTCTCCCTTGTTCTTAGACCTCCTCCTATTCTTATTTCCACCATAGACTCATTTGTTTAGTTTCAGAAACGAAACAAAATTTGTTGGTATATTTATTGGGGTCACATTAAAAATATTTGTTAGCCATGTCCAATGGATGATCCCAGCCAAAACCGGTACTCACCGTGTCCCCGGTGGCCACCAGGTGCTCTGTCTGGGACAGACCACATGGGTGCCTGGTGCGGGGCCGTTTACCCCATGCTTTCAGAACACGGGGCCCTGATTTCAGCAGCCATTCATTCGGTGGTGTGCTTTCTGTGTGCACCGTGCTCTTGGCTGCTCGGAGCTCTTTGGAGATGAGCAGAGCGTGGGACCAGCTCTGAGCTGCTTGACCAGCTACTGCGAGCGAAAGAAACCCCACAAACACCAAATGCGCCCCCGGCCAGTGAGTGTGCAGTTGGCAGCACCGCTGGTCATCAGGACAGCTGGCAGGAGGTGACCAGGCCCAGGAAGAGCTGCTCGGGACATGCAGCTGGAGAAGGCTGGGAGAAAGGCGCAGCATGTGTAGACTTCGTGGCTTTGTCTGTGAAAATTCTGAAACAGAGCAGCTTTTCTAACAGTTGTGGCTCTCTGCTATGTCTTGAGAATCTTTTGGTTGTGATTTCAGGTAAACAGAAAACTAACAGATTGGCTTGAGGAAAAGAACGCGATGATGCCTTACTACAAGGTTACATGGGCCACCCGGGACTCACGTGCAGCCTGACGCCCCGCACGGGGAAGGGCTTGGGAGCCTGTCATGCCCATCTGTCTGCCTCTTCCCCCACTGTGCCTCTGAGTGTCCCAACTTTGAAGCACAGTTTGGATCGCGGCAGCTCGTCCTTTCCTGTGAAAGTCACTTTCTCATCACTGGGACACAGCACAGCACCTACAGTTTCAAGAAGGAGAGGTTTATTTTGGCTCACAGTTGGTAGTGAGCGGTTTTAGACCACAGTTGGCTGGCTCCAAGACGAGGCGGCACAGCACAGGGGCCTGGTGGAGGAGACACAGTCCATGGCAGGGCAGGCAGGAGGCAGGGTGAGACCAAGGGATGAGGGTGGAGATAGAGCCTTTCAGACAGGTGATGCTTTTGGGTCTTTTTTAGGTATCAGCACTGTCAGTGGGACCCAGTGTAAACCTGGCAGGATAAAGGTGATGTGAGAGGACAGAGGGAAGATGTGGCAGAGGACTGCAGTGCTGTGGGTTGGACATAGACTCATGAGAGTCTGTAACACTTTTGCTTCTAGCTTTTAGCACCACTGCAAGAAATTATATATCTCTGTGTTTCTGTATCCACATCTATACACGTGTGTGCACACGTTCGGACACACACACATAAAAGACCCCAAGATCTTGCATTTGTGTGGGTGTATGTGTAAATATTTATCATATTATATTTTAAGACTGGAAAATTTTAAGGTATTAACTCACTAAAATTATCAATGTATCCATTATATGTTAATAGATGTAAATATGTTTATGAAAAATGTCTGCATTTAAGCCAGGTGTGGTGGCACATGCCTGTCATCCCATGGGGAGGCTGAGGCAGGAGGATCCCAAGTGCAAGGCTCACCTGAGCAACTCAGCAAAACTATTTCAAAATGAAAACTAATAATAAGGGATAGGGTTGTAGCACATTGTGAAGGCCCTGGGTTTAACACACAGACATGCACACCCACACATGTGCACATGCATCAGAGGCGTAGCATTGCTTTATGGTTTTGCAGGTGTGTTTCATGTCTGGCTTGGCAGAAGACTCTGGATCCTCATATCTGCTTCTCCATCCATACTGTTGAGATGATGGGAAGCACAGGGGGGAACTGTGGCCTCCTGCAAGGAAGCAGGTAGAGAGGGAAGAGCTTCCCCACATCCTCTTCAGGAGAGGGTGGGTGGTCTTTGACATGATCCTGAAACTCAGCTCAACTCTGACCTCCCTTGAGGTGGAGTCCGAGGCGCCACAGGTCCCCGCTATATGAACCCCTCAGTTTATTTTGTGTTTCAGGAAGATTACTTTTACCCACACTTGATTTTACAGCGTTAGAGCATGCAGATTTCCCAAACGTAGACTCCTTATACAACATCAAAGAATCGTGTGGTGGTTACTGTTGCCCCTGACTCCTCTCTAAATAATAGGACTCTTCAGGTGGTGGATACAAAGTTTCCAAAATTCTTATTTCTGCTTGGAAGCTTAGATTTTACCATTGGCAACAAATGTTGCCCATTGTTTGTCTTGATTTAATAAAGGCAGCTAGAGTGAGTCCCAGCTGGCCTGGTATTCATTCTTCCAAGTCAAAAGGATGCCACACAACAGAGATGGCACAAGGTGGCTCGCAAGTCGGACAGTCGCCCAAGTGGGTTTCTTTAGACCAATGATGATGAACCTTTTAGAGACGAGTACCCTAACTGCTACCCCAAACCCACTTAGTTATCGAAAAGTGCCAACACTGCAATTAAACCTGAATACTGAGGTTTTAGTTTGGAAAAAACAGCTCCTATATTACCATCTTTTTGTCTGAAGAGAAAAGTAGCACCGGAGCCATAGGTTCATCACCACAGCTCTAGTCGGTCCCTATGGAGCGCTGGTGTGTTGGTCACAGGGCAGGAGAGGGGCGGCCTCCAGGTCGGAGACACAGTAAAAGCGATGGCTTTTACTGCAGGCTTGGTATCCAGGACATGCCGAAGACACTCTGCAGCCAGAGAACAGTGCAGAACATGGCAGTGAGCATGAATGTGGTTTGATGCCTCTGCTTGGTTTGTGCTAAGATGCAAGCAGCTTTACCGTTGCACTTATTTGCACCACCAGTGGACATGTCTTTGCTCCATCCTCCTGTCACAGTACATAAACTGGCTAACGAAATCTTGGCCGCAGAGCCAGCCGGCCCTGCAGAGGCAAGGGTTGGGCACTGGGTTTCTGAAGCCCTGCCCAGGAGTTACTGGCAAACTGGTATAATCTTAAATTCCCATCTCCTTCTTGACATTGAAATGTAGCGTCACATCTAACACCAGGTGATGGCCTCAGGCTCTGGGCCTGGCACCACCTGTGGCGGGCATGGGGCCCTCTCCCACCTGGGCTCTGCTGCCCCCGAGCCAAAGTGAAGGAGCCCTGCGTCTGGTAAGGAAAGGCTGCGAGGACCCTTAGCTGCCCTGGTTTCAGCCAACTTGTTTTTCCGGTTAGAACGCGCCATTTAATGGTCAGGCTAACTGTGAAGCGCTGTGTGGATGGATTTTGACTCCCCCCTCCCTCTGTTTTCAGCAATGGAAGAGTTAATAGTTGAACTACGCCTCTTTCTGGAGCTGCTGGACCACGAATACCTGACATCCACTGTCAGGGAGAAGAAGGCGGTGTTGACCAACATCCTCCTGCGGATCCAATCGTCCCGCGGTAAGCCGCACCAGCGCCGGGCCTTCTCCTTCTGGTCCTTCTTGGCTTCCACAGCCTCTCTAGCTCAGCTTCTTCATTCGTTCATCCTCTTATGAGATTATTTATTCATGAAGTTTCCAAGGCGAGCCTCTGCCTGCAGCAGGTGCTGCTCCTCCGGGTATAGAGGACGAACCCTGTACGAGCTGATACAGTCCTGGGTGCCATGGGTTCTCTAGAGGACTCTCAGCATTCCACACACAGCTGTACTTGTGCACTCCTGGGGCGCATGTGCAGTGGTGAGGAGACTCCGCCCAGCCACTGGAAGGCTGGAAAGACCCAGGGGAGTCTGGGGAGCCCATGGTGGGCTGTCCTGAGCTCTTGCCCCTGAGTATTGCAGAGCACATTTGGTCCTCAGCCTGTGTGTAGCATTTCTGTTCAGGGAGGCCGCGGAGACTCAGTGCCTGCCCAAGGTCTTCTTTGGGCTGGTCATGTGGGCACCCTGTGCCTGGCACACGCCAGAACGCGATTCCGGGAAGGGCGGAGGCTCTGTGTGAGCCGTGCTGCCCTCAGGAGTAGCGTAGGCACCGTAAACCAACCTTACTATTTAGGGGGCGGTGGGAACACTTCCGAAATCCATGTTCCCAGGCGCACACCTGTGCTCTCAGCACCTGGAAGGCTGCAACAGGGGGGTCCTGAGTTGGAGCCCAGCCCGGGCAACTTAACGTAGCAGAACCCTGTCTCAAAATAAAAGATAAACTAGGGCCAGGGATATAGCTCAGTGTGAAGACCCTGGGCTCCGTACCCAGAAGCACTAGAGAGGGGAAGGGGAGAGAAAGGAGAAAACAGTGAAAATTTATGGGTTCCCAGGAAGGTGTCTGTCCCTTCGTATCTGAGTAAATGCTGTCTGGAGTGGAAGCTCAGATGCATCAGGCTCCATCTCTTCTAGCTGGTGATGTCGCCATAGGGCTTGCCCTCCCCTCCTTTCTTGCCATAGACTCCTCCCCTGTTCCCTGGAGAATAACAGTGCCGCTTCCCCGGATGGCTGTAGAGGATCAGGAGCACTGTTCACCACATGGCTGGCACGGGCTTGGAGAGGTCACCCAGCAGTGGTCTCCTCCGCTCCTTACCTGGCTCTTGGTTTTGGCCGCCATTTGCAGGCTTTGACGTGAAGGACCATGCTCAGAAGCCGGAGACCAACAGCCTGCCGGCGCCTCCGCAGATGCCTCTGCCGGAGATCCCGCAGCCCTGGCTGGTGAGTGGACCGACCCCGTCCCCTGGGGAGGGCCTGGGTTGTGCATGTGCCCAGGTGTGACAGAAGCCAGCCCTGGAGACCAGAGGCCTCAGTGTCCCCGGCTCCTGCTGTGTTTCAGGGCCCAGAGGCCACCGCTGCTGCCGACTGGAGCCTCTGAGGGCCACCTCCCCTTGGGAAGCCTGTATTTCCTTGCAGATTGCTGGAGCTCCAGGTCCTTGGAAATGGGTTCTTACAGAAGATTGACAAAAGAAAGCTAAAACAAAAACCAACTTACAAACCCAGGGGATTTGGCTGGCAAAATAATGGTAGACCGTGAGGACACGAGGCACGTGCTGAGTTTCCCCCGCCCACTCGGGGAAGCTGGACTCCACTCCTAGTTGGGTTGCACGCAGTTCCCAGCCCTGCTCCGTATTTCCTTGCAGTGGGGATCATCCGATGTGAGCCGGGGAGGCAGGGGGTGTCTCCACTGGGGCCTGGCTCAGAGTCCAGCCTCCAGCAGTCCCCATGGTCCACATAGCCAAGCGGGAGCCCAGTGCTGGGTGGGTTCGCGACACAGTGCACAGCTCGTGTCTGCTGTCCTGTCACTTACACAGGGCCCCGTCCACGGGTGCATCCAGGGCCCCCGGGATGCCGTGGCCTTGCCTAGTGCTGCCCTTCACAAGCCTTGTGTTCTGTTCCTCTACCGCGCTGGTGCCAGTACATTGGATTTGGGTCCTTTGACCTGGTGATGATGGAAACTAAAAACCAGCCCAGCAAGTACGAGAGGTCAGGCAAAGCTTTAGCTGGGGAGCGTGAGAAAACAGGGGGACTGGGGTCGGAGACAGGTGCTGACGGGGCCTGGGACTGGTGGGGAAGGCCCACGGCGCTGGACAGGAAGTGGCCTGCTTTCATGGGCACTTGTGCTGTGCTGGGGCCTGGCTGGCCCCTGGCTCGCTATGGTTCTGTGGGGTGGCCCTGGAGAAGTCCGGAGGGCTCCATCTGGTCTCCGTGGGATAATTGCTCCTGCTTGGGGGTGAGGTGACACTGTCCAGGGAGATCTGTCTGCAGAGCACTGCTGGAATCGCGGGCACCAGGGTCAGGGTGTTATAAAAGCTGCCAGCTGTCTTCCCCTGAAGATCTCCAGGGGACTCAGTCATTCTTGTCTTGGTGACAAGGGGGACGGGGTAGGTGAGGTAAACTGATGCTTGTGTTGCCAGGTTTTAGACAGTCGTTCCTCAGTCCCGCACACCTGCTCCAGGGCCAAGCAAGCCCTCCCTCTTTCTGAGCCGATTGTATCTCACTGCCTCGTTAGGGTGAGGGAAAGCTGGCACGGAACCTCCAGAATGTCAGGGCTCTGCGCTGTCCATTTACAGTCGACTCTCCCACACCTACTGGGGTAGCTTTTGTTCTTCCAGTTTGTCTTGACCGGATCTTTCTGAGCATCTCGAGAAGCCTTAACTCTCCTTTGCACCCAGTTTTTCTCTGGTTCATTTGTGCCGTAGCCAGATACGGGAGCACGAGTTTTGAGAGCAAAGCCCACTCACAGCCATGGGGCTCAGGTGGGGCATCCTGTGGGTGCTTTGGAGCGGAGCCTGTTGGCCACAGAGGGTCAGCGTTTTGTGGACATGGTCAGGGCCTTGTGTGGAGGGACTGTGGATGTCCTCACCCCAGAAGGTCAACCAAGTGGCCACTGCGACAGCTCCGCCTCATGTTCGGAGCGTTTTCCGGCAAATGCCTGACCAGGTGAGCCGTCTAGTGCACCGGGGCTGCCTGGGACCTGGCTCCGGCGAGTGGTCTTCGCCCTCAAGGCAGACTGGCTTGTTGTGGGTAGGACAGGGTGGAAGGTGGCTGTGCCCCAGAAAGAAAGGCATGGCCCACAGAGCCAGGTGAGCAGGAGTTGAGCCCGGGCTGTGGGGTTGCTGGGCTCTCGGGTTTGGCCAGTGACCCAGGGAGGGGGGCGCAGCGCTCTGCAGGTGGAGTCGCGGGGACTTTGCCACCAAAGCAGGGTCCAGTCCGCCCAACTGTGTTATCATTTCTCACACTGTCACAGCTGTTGTTACCTCTTTGGGGGCACGTGTGAATGGAGTACAGCTGGACGTCATAGTCCCCGTGTGCTGAGTGCCTTAAGAAGTAAGATCGATCCTCTCTGTGCTCCCGTTGGTGTGCAGCAGCGCTCCCTGTGGTTAAGGGTCATCTCCACATTCTTACTGCTGAACTGACCTGTGGGCTTTGGCAGTGGCTCCTGCCTCTTATGCTTCTTGCGTCTCTCGAATTGTGTGATGTGTAGAAAGCGCCGCCAGGTCAGGGGCATGGAAACATGGTCCTGTGCTCGGTGGGATGTTCTCAGAAACGAGAATAACACTGGGCCCAGAGGCAGGAGTATTGCAGGTCTGTAGGGCTGAGAAGGAGAAGGAGCTGGTGGACGTATGGCACCCGGTCGGTGTTTTCTAGAAACCCGAACCAGGGAGGGTTCCATAGCATTCAGAGGGCTGAGGGAGGACAGTCTAATTCTCTCATGTGAGGGCCAGGCCTTGTGTAAATTTCATGCCTTTTTATGCCCACAAAGAGTGAATTTTTCTATGTGGGGAAACGTGCATACCAGGAAGTGTGCCATCCTGCCTGTTTTAAGTGCCCAGTGCACGGTCACATGGTTGTGTGTGCAGCCGCCCCCCTCCATGTCTACAACATCTGCACCTTCCCCATGGGAAGCTCTGTCCCCTGAAGCACTGCCTCCGCCCTCCCAGCCTGGGCGCTGGCTCCCCCACGACACTGTGGGGCCTGTGAGCACATCTTGTCCTTTCTCAAGTCCCCTGTCCTTCATAGCGCGCTGTCACTTCTCTGACAGAGGAGATTATAAGGCCCTGCTAGATCCTGTGACCAAATTAGGCATCACTGGTTACAGAATTGAGACTGAAGCCCAGGGTTTAAAACAAGAAAGCTGCCCATTTTCTGTGTAGCCCTATGTGGCCTTTTCAGGGATGGGGACCGTCGTGTTTTCCTTGGCTGTCAAGAATCTCAGCGTTTAGCCTCCTATGTCCCTAAATTCCCTCTTTGGTGGAATTCCAGATTGCCTGTTGGCCCCCATCGGATCTCCTGCATTCCCCCAGGAGGGGCCGGGAGATGTCGTGGTCCCAAAGGGCACCTGCTCCTTGTTGTGGATAAGCGAATGGGGAGAATGTGGGGAAATGTGTGTGATGTCTGCCTGTGTTTACTCCCACGCCATGGGGAACCGAGCCAGGTGCTGATCAGATCGGAATGGGCAGACCCAACCTGCAGGAGGACTTGACTGCCAGGCAGCGTCCTGTCTCAGAGCTCACCCTGTGAGAACTGAGTGCTGCCTGGCACTCAGGATCCCCTGGAAATCACCAACCCAGCCCCCGGCTTCCGTGGTGCGGGAGGCTTGAGTCACCGTGCACACAAGCCTTTCCCGGAGTGCAGCCTGCGTGCCTGTGTAGTCGGAAGGGGGAGAGGCTCTGGGCAGAGTGCACTTGGACCCTGATACTCTTACTTCAGATACATAATTTTTATTCTTAACAGGTTTTATTTATTGTGATGGGAAGCGTAATCTGAGCATCACTGTGTGCACAGAATTAAAGTCAGAAAGCAGCTTCAAATTCTAGGCTCTTGTTTTTCTTGGCTAAGCTCAGTCTCCTGGTTCACTGGTGTTTCTTATGTGGAGGATGTGGAATAACCTGGGGTGGTCACCGGGAGGACGGGAGCTGGGGGAGGGGGTTGGTGGTGGAGCAGCGGGACTTCTCTCTTCTCTCCCGGAAGCACACATCCTGCCGCACCCTGTGGCCCGGAAGTGTAGGTCGCCCAGGTGACCGGCTGCTCAATCCCAGCACCTGTGGTGTCAGCCCTGCAGCAGCTCAGCCTGGGGGGAGCCCTCGGGCCTCCGTGTCCTGATTGAGGGGTCTCAGTTGCAGCACTGACATCTCAGTGTGGTTTGGTGACCTAGAGAAAAACCGTAAGGTCCCAGGACCGTGTCCAACCGTAGCAGGCAAGCAGTAAACAGTAGTTATGATTGTTACACTGTTGGAATAATAGCAACAGCGGCAACAGCAACTGTATGAACACCACACAGCTACTGCTGTTGTTACCCCAGGAAGAGAATTCTCCCTAGAGTAGCGAGGTCAGTCCCAGGGGCTTTTCAGTCACGGCTGGCATTGGAAGCCACCAGGCCTGTAGATCATACACCTGAGGGTAGGCACAGCTTCCTGCAGTGAGATCCGGGATGGTTTTCTTAGGTAGATGTGAAAAAATGCTGTGGTGGGTGTGCACTGGAGGAGGACACCAGTGAGGTTGGTTCCCAGCCGCGGGCGTGGCCGTGTCTCCTCTCCTCTGCTGGGGCCGTGGAGCCCATGCTCAGCCTGTGTTCTTCGCAGGTCTCTGGAGGTGCCCTGGGCCGGGCTGCCATCCTTGGTGTCACCTTGTGTCCTGTGAGAGGCACGAGGGAAGCCTGGCTGGTCGGGAGGGGTATAAAGGGCTGTGCGTGCTGGGGGCTCCTCTGTCCTACGCCCACACAGAGTGGCTCCATGAGGCTATGCTGAGCTGCAGGCCAGGGCTCGCTGGAGGGACCTGCTCTGGCTAGAGGTCACCAAGGCGCTTATCTCTCGGTGAGCACAAGGCCAGCCCTTCATGTGCTCGGGACAAGGGAGGCCTGGGTCAGTGGCCCATTGACTTGGACCCTGCTTGGAGTCCCGCAGCAGCGCTCGTAGTCAGGAATGGCACAGAGGTGACGGCTCTGCCATGCGACAGGCCAGGAGGCTGCTTAGGCCCACCAGAGGGAAGGGTGCAGAGGTCTGGGCCCCTGGTCCCTTTGGGAACCAGCCTTTGCTCTTATGCGCCTTTTAAAACTCACGGTAATTGTGATTCCCGTGAACTGTCGCCCACTGGCCAGGGCCTGGCCACGTTTTCTCTGGAATTGGGCACTGATTAAGTCAGGAGCTTTTCTCAGCCTCCCCTGGGTTTGTCCCTGAGGAGCTGCGAGGTTCCCAGGGTCGGGGTGTTTGGGAGTGGAGTCCTGATCCTTTTTGGAGGCAGAGGGTGCTCCTGCAGAGGTCCTTTTTGAGCAGTATGATTATTTAAAGTCAAAATAGTTTGATTTTTTTTTTGTTTGGTACCAGGGATTGAACTCAGGTCCTTGCGCTTGTGAAGCAGGCAGTGGCACCACTGAGCTAAACCCTGGCCCATAGTTTGATTTTTAAACAATTATTTTAAAGGTGAGAACTATCACTCGGAAAATGCAGTCCAGCCAGATAAGTGCAAGGAAGAGGCGAGTGTTGCTCAGGTTTTAGTGAGTGCCCTTCTGTCTGTTACGAAAGCAGGAGCACACATGTTAGTCAGGGGTCTGGAGGGCTGTTGTCATTCACCTGGTGGCATCTTTGTGATGACGTAGAAAGACCATGCCGCGTATTCCGTGTCTGCCTGGGGATACAGCAACCACTGCGCCTTCCCCTCCAGGAACCCTTAGGCTATTTTAGGTTTTGCTAAGCCTCCTTGGGCATTGTTTTCTCCATGAACAATGGACCTTTGTGGTCGTATATTTCTAGGGGTGGGTTTGTGGGGTCCCAGAGCCTATCTCTCTGCTGGTCCTCCAAACATGTGACCCTGTAGGGTTGGACAGGGTGTGTTTGGATGTCCCCTGATTAGGAGTCACTTCCACCTTCCTCAAAGCTCTCAGGAAAGGCGTCTGACCTGGGCACAAACCGGCAGCTGCTGAGTCAGCTGCAGTGATGCTGTCCGGGAGGTGAGGTGAATAATCTGACTGTCACCATACCCAGCCGGACGCCTGCTCCTCCCAGGTGACACACAGCGAGTCAGACCCCTCTGTTCCAAAGCAGCAGGCGGGATTTCAACCCATGCGGCCCCTGCCCAGGCCCTGCCTGGCACTGAGCGTAGCATACTGGGCTCTGTTTTAGAATGGGCTCTTTGGGAGGCTGTGGAGGTCCTGGAGTGGCCCGGCGAGAGTGGCACCAGGGAACAGGACCTGTTTGGTCCATGGACAAGGCCGGGCCGCGATGAGGGCTGGCGGCGTCTGAATAGTGGGGCGAGTGGACGTGTGGACGGAGCCCTGCAGCTCCTCCTCCTGCTCCTCCCGCTCCTCCCCTCCCGCCGGCTGGCAGGCCGGAGGAGAGGCCTGGACTGCAGCGGCGATTAGTCATCCACCCAGGAGTCCTTGGAAAGTGATGGAATCGCACATTCTAGAGACTTTACATAAAAATAAAAAACAGCAAAAACACCATGATTTCATTGGAACAGTGTCCTACTTGGAAGCTTAAGTTGGTCAGTCTTCAATTCGGGCCTCACTCCACTCTGTTCCCTGTAAGGTCCTTCTTCCTCCTGTAGTCCCAGAAGAGAGGCGTGTGGAGAGGTCCACCGCCCGGAGAGAGACTGCAAACACGATTCAGCAGCCAGGCCCGGTGCCTGTGGGCCCCGCCCTGTCGTGTTGGCTGTGACTTTGCGCAGGACCTGTTGGGGCCTGGGCCCCAGTTTCTGCATCTGCACAATGTGAAGTCATAGAGTTCCCCTTCGGCGCTCCTGTGCCGATGGACCGATGTCCGCGTGACCACGCACGGCGTCAGCCCGTGCCGGCGGGGTCTGGGGGACGGCTTTTGTGAGGAGCAAGTGTTCTCTCTGGGGAGAGCGGCTTCCTTCTGTCAGGAGCGGCTCCTTGGCATGGGGACGAGGCTGGACTCTGAACCACACCATCCCTGGGGGTCTGGATACACGCCATGGCTGAGTGGCCTTGGAGTGCGGAGTGGGGCTGGGGAAGGGGCCGCCGGGGCGGGAGGGGCCTCCCCCTTGGCTGTGTGCGCGGGAAAGAAAGGCAGTGCTCCTCGGTGGTCCTGCTGAGCTCTGTGCACCTCCTTCTCCCCTCAGCCTCCTGACAGCGGGCCCCCGCCACTGCCGACGTCCTCCCTCCCGGAAGGCTACTACGAGGAAGCTGTGCCGCTGAGCCCCGGAAAGGCCCCGGAGTACATCACGGCCAGTGAGTGGCATGGGCTGACCAGGCCTTGCCTGGGCGTGGAGGGGACGAGCCCTGTGCACCACTGCAGAGATGGGGCCGAAGCGAACTTGGCACCAGGGCAGGTGGCAATGCAGGGAGGGCTCTGAGGAGGCAGAGGTGCCACCCGGTGCCCTGACTCAGTGGTTCCTGGAGGCCTCGAGTCAGCCGATCGTGTGCCAAGGAAATGAGTGCCAGCAGATGAAGAGCGGTGGCCCCTGTGGGCTGTTTTATGGGTGCCTGCCACCCCTCAGTCCCTTCGTCTTTGCCCAGTCTGTGACCCCTCCACACAGACTGGAGCGGCTTCTTCCAGGCTGCTGGTTAGGCAGAAGTAACTGGGTACAGAGCACAGAGGCCTCTCGACTGCAGGCTTTTATTTGTTTATTTGTCTCTCTTTGGGGGGAGGAGAACAGGTTTTGCCAGAAAGTTTGTGCCAAAGTCGCAGTTCTCACGGCTCGGCTCAGCTCGGCTTGGTGTCCACTCGCTGATAAGGCTGAGAGGCGCCCGTGGTAACGCTGACTTTGCCAGTACGGCAAGACCAGCCGGTGCGGAGAACCTGACACGTCTCTCCAGTCGTTCTGAGTAACCGGTGTTTCTCTTCGCAGTCTCCGTCAGGCAGGCGCCCTGTGTCAGAGAGGAATCACACTGGCGTCTGAGTCTGTCAGCTGAGGGAGTCCTGCTCGCCTTCTTGTCAGGTGGAGGGTGGGAAGCGAGTGCAGGCTTCACGCACCGAGCTCTCCCTGTGCTGGCCTGTGCTGCAGAGCTCCCTCCTGCCCTTGTCCCGGGGATGTCAGTTACCTCAAGTCTGCGCCGTGCAGACCTGGCTGGTGTGTTCCTGGTGTCCTCCTGCACAGTGAACAGCCTGGCTGCTGCTCAGAGAAGAATCTGTCCATGGTGGAAGGCGGCACCACAGGGGGCCCATCCCAGGCCGTAGGAGTGGTGGGGAGCCTGTGCCCAAGGCTGAGCTCCCTCCGCCCACCCACCTGACCCCAGACGTCCTGGCCGGCCACAGCCCTGTCAGTCGCCATGCTGGCAGGGGGACAGCTCCAATTCCACGGCCAGGGGACTTCAGGTGTTGAGACCTGCAAGGCGGATGTCTTGCCTTCTCTTCCACTGAAGAACCTTCTGGCAGAAGAGAGACCACGCACTGCCACAGCCTCTAAGGGTCCCCTGTCACCGAGCCGATGAGGACACACAGAAGCCGACCCGCTGCCTTCTCCAGTTAGACAGGAGTGCAGGGCGGTTCGCCGAACCCCACCCAGTTCTGCCTTTGTCAGAGGGGCAGGGGTTTGGGGGACTGAGCCAGCCACGCCCTTGGGAGTGGAAGGCTGTTGTCGACTCCACCTGGAGGGTAGGGCAGCTGTGGGAAGAGGCCTGGGGACGAGGAAGGGCAGGCTGGAACCCATGTGTCCACTCACGGATGTCTCGTGGGCCACACAGGAGGGCCTGGGAGCTGTCCCCAGAGCCGCAGTCACCCACCCACCTTGAGCCGGGACCCAGTGGATCTGGAGGGCTGTGACCCTGCCGTGATCACATGCCACTGACATGGGTGACAGCACAACGTGTGGCTCAGCATTCAGCTGCCGCCTGTGACAGGAACCCCCTGGTTCTGAGAGGATACAGTCCCCTCATGCAGGCCCAGTGACACCCACTCCTTGGAGAGCCTTACATCCCCAGACTGGGCCTTTCTCACGAAGGCAGAGGAGGCTGGGTGCAGGGAGAAGGCAGGTGTTCACCCACACGCTTACACACGGAAACAAGGAAGGGCCCTGCACGAGCTCAGTCCCCATGTGTTCAGGGTCAGCCGCACCCCAGTTCCTTCAACACCACCCAGGTTTGCTTTGCTGCCACAGCCTCCTTGCACGGCCACAGCTTATCTTCTGGTGGTGACCCAGCTCCTGTCTGGAAGGCCCTGGCCACCAGGACTTCCTGTATTGGACATCTGTGGTCATCAGTTTTCATCACAGGCCCCGGGATCCCGGCTCTCTCGTCCTGGCCCTTGTGTGGTCACAGCTCCCTCACTGTCAGGATCAGCCCCCTGAACCTCCTCGGTGACCATGACGCTTTCTCTGCCTGTGGCTTTCCTGGTCTGTGGAGCCCGGCATGGCTGGGGACAGTCTCAGCCTTCCTGCTTAGTGGAACTGTGGCCACTTCCTTCCCCTGGGCCAGTGCATCCAGAACCCTGGGGAGGGAGTGGGTCCAGAGGAGCCACTGCCCTTCGTAGCCCTGTCCTTGGGCCTGGCGAGTCCTGGCTGTGGGGCTGGGTCACACACCTCTGGGAGATACTTGGAGATGTCACCCAGCCCCCTGAGGTGTTTCCAGGGCTGGCACTGTTGCTGAGGTTCAGAGCCTGTTCCTTCTGCCTGTCTGGTGGGCTTCTGCAGGCTGCTGTACTTCATATGTAGCATACAAGGCCCTTGCTCAGTCAGGGCTGCATGGGAAGGCATGGAAGGAAGTTCACTTTCATTATCCCTTCCTGCGGTAGTGGACAGTGGTGACAGCTCTTCTCAGGGGCAGCTGATAGGGGTCAGTGCTGGCCTCTGCTGTCTGCAGGTGGAGGACCGGAAGCACCTGGACTGTTTTTCCTGAGTGGAAGGCTACACTGCCGATTTTCACGCTCACCTCCTCATGGCCACCACAGCCACTTGTATGTGAATGAGAATCTGAAGGTGACGGACACATGTGTGGGTCATGGTGGCTGCAGGCTGAAGTGGCTTTGCCGGGCACTGACCTGGCACATGGGCCCCACACTTTCCCCAGACCACTGGGAACCAGTTTTCTATCAGGTTCCCCTCAAGTCCCGAGCACACAGCCAGCCTTCAAGGCAATGCTGGTGAATCAGAGCTGACAGGAGGATGCGGCATGACAGGAACAGGCCAGGGCCATTGAAGCTAGATGCTTTTGCCACTTGCTCACATCTTTGGGACCTGATGCAGTCTGCTTCAGTGTAGACCACATTAACCCACTTCAGTTTGATGGCAGGATGTCCCTGTAGACCACTGACTTATTTACTTTTCTTATGGTGGAGACGAAATATCTGACATCCAAATTGAAAGAGGGAAAGATTTATTTAGCTCACAGTTTGTAGAGGTTTCAGTCTGTAGTCGGCTGGCTCCAAGGCAGGGTGGCATGGCAGATAGTCATTGCAGAGGAGAAACAGTTCATGGTGGGCAGAAGGCAGCAAAGCAAGCAAGGGAACAAACAAGTGACCGTAGCAGCTTCTCTCTGCCTCTTTTTATAGTCTGTCTAGGGTACCAGGATTAGAATAGTGCCAAACCAATCAGAGGACTGATTCAGTAATCAGACACCCTCAATCCCAGCATCATACTCTATATTCAGCATCCTCTGAAAAAGCCCCACCTATGACCACATGAGGCTTTGCGGGGACATCTAGACACAGCCATAACAACTGCTCTGATTGGTGAAGGAGTGCCCCATAGATGGCTCTGATTGGTGAAGGAGTACTTCGTAGATCGCTCTGATTGGTGAAGGAGTGCCCCGTAGATTGCTCTGATTGGTGGAGTGCCTTGTAGACCGCTCTGATTGGTGAAGGAGTGCCCCATAGACCACTCTGATTGGCGATGGTATGCTCCTCGATGCACCAAATAACCCACAGTTCATGTCAGGCAGCTCAGGTTGCATCCTGCCTTGGTGTCTCGTGGTGAAGTCTTCATCTCTGCTGGAGCTTCAGCAGCCGAAAGTACAATAGTGATCTTCAGAGGATGATGTAACTGTGCTTCGAAATCCCAGGGGTCTGCGAGAGCTTCACCTGCCCGAGCCTGCCAGAGGTACCCATCACCATCTGGAACAGCTGGGGTTTGATTAGAGGAGCAGAACCTCCATGATAAGGAGCAAGATCTTCTAGGGATTAGGCCTGGCACAGCCACGGGCCATTTCCAAACACGAGTCGCTCACTGCTCACTGCTCTGCACAGAACCCCGGTGGCCTTCCTTCCCACTCAGAAGTGAGAGCCACCGTCCTCACAGGGGAGCCCAGAGGAGCCTCTGCAGAATCGAGCTGTGCTCCCTCATGTGCTTGGCTTGGGCACATCGCCCCCGCAGGGCCCATCTCCCCCTAGGGTGTAAGAATAAAGCAGGTGAGTGTTTCCATGTTTGTGTCTGGCACAGAAGTGCTCAGTAAATACTTGAATTAATCCCTGGCTGGTTTTATGGCTCCTTAGCTTTGTTCTGTTGATTTGCCTGTGCAGTTATTTTCTTTTTTGTGTGTGTGCGGAACACCTAATCTGTGCCCATTTTTGGTGCTCAGAACTCTGAAATGCAAGAGCAAGGAAAGATATGTGTTAGTCACCTTCCTGTTACTGTAAGGAGATAGTTGAGCAATTAGCTTTTATACAGAGGAAAGGTTTATTTTGCCTGACAGTTCTGAGGTTCTAGTCCAACACAGAGGGGCCCTGTGCCCTGGGCCTGTGCCGAGGGCGGTGACTGCAGCAGGAGTGCATAGTGGAGCCAAACTTCTCACCCCAGGGCTGAGAAGCTGAGAGAGAGGGAGGCTGGGATCCCACAGTCCCCTCAAGGGCACGGCCCCAGTGACCCCGAGACCTCCCCGCAGGCCCCGCCTAAGGCTGCTGCCTGAGCCCACGACTTTTCTGCCGAGCCTGTTCCTTCTCTGAAAACTCAAGGTCAGACCCCAGAGAGACCTGGCGGGCAAGTCACACGTGCAGGGTCTCCCTGCTCCCGAGGGGCAGGCACGCAGACAGGGTGCCACGTTCACTCAGCGCTTAGCTCCGAGGGCAGCTTGTGGACTCTGAGGGTGCGTTCAGGACGGGTCCTGGGCTGTGTGTGAGGGGCGACCCTGGGCGGCGTGCATCACGGGCTTCCTGCGAGGGGGCTGCTCTGGTTTGCTGGATGTGCGTGCACTGTGTGCCATTGCATTTATGCTGGTTTTTTAAAAATCTGGAATAAATATTTCATAGTTAAAAATAACCGCTATTGGAGCATCCTGCCTGAAGTGGAACCCTTGGCGAGGGAGTCCAGGCTGTGCCGACTGATGGTGCTGGTCAGCGCCCTCTCCTCTGCCCCTGTGAGCCCCTTCAGCTGTGTCTGCACCCCAGCACTCATGGCAGCGTCAGAGGTGCTCTCGGTTCCTCCCTCCTCCCTCCTGCTGCTTCTCTGACTCTCCGGCGCTGTTCCTTTCCTCCTAATGTGACGACAAGCCCCAGCCCCCAGACAGGGGCTCCCTGGGGTCCCCACCCCCATTGGGTCTGAGACCCCATCTCTGTGCTGAGTGAACATGAGGGGCTCTGTTCTCTTTATTGGGCAACTGCCGAAGATGATTTTTGGCATTGATTTTTTTCTGAGGCCCTTTTGCTCCTGGCTGCTCTTGTTTCCTGTTAAGTTGGCCAAAGTTTTCTAGAGACGGCTCTGGCCTGCTGTCAGAGGAAGGCAGGACAGCGAGTGCTCTGTCTCTTCGCAGCTGTTGCCCTCAGCGGGTCCCCAGGATGAGAGGGGCTGCCAGGATGTCATTTGCCCTTTCTGTGTGAAATCAGCTGCCCTGGCTCCCGCCTCAGCCCTGGCCCTTAGGGCCGTGGTCTTGGCTGGGTGACTTCATCTTCAAGCCTGGCTCTCCCTTCGCTCTGAATGAGATTGCAGTGCTCGTCCTGCTCTAGCGGCCTCGTGAGAGCTGTTGCAAGCGCCCCAGCCTCTGTGTTTCCAGCTCTGTCCCTGCACTGGCACACGGACACCAGTGCCAGAGAGCGCTGCCCAGGCGTGGCGGGGCCCGGAGGAAGGGCTCTCACGGCTCATGGGTCTGTCCTCAGTCTTTCCTCCACTTGTCATGAAACACCTTTGGAGCTTGGTGTTCCAGGAAACAAGCTGAGCTCTGGGGGCTCCAAAGCAGAGGTGGAGGGGACCCTGAGTACCCTGCCCTCCCTCGGTACCGCTCCTGGTGTCCCTGAAGGCCCCACCCGGCCCCTGCACCAGTGTCCCAGGACCACTGCACCTGTACCCAGCAGGCACCTTGGCACTGGCCCCAAATCCTCCTCGGCTTCTTTTTGTCACTGAAGACCCTCTCAGGCTGATCATCTTTCTGCTCGCTGCTCTGTGGATTCTGGACTAGGAAACGGAGAGGCAAACACGGCCGCCCAGCACAATCAGAATGGTTTCCGGGTGCAAGGATCGAGAGCCCCACTGTGTGGCAGGTCTGCTGCTTCTGCAGCTTCTGGGTGGAGTGGGCCCTGCATGGGCCATCGCCGCTCCTTAACTGCCTCCTTCGTCATTGCCTCCATTTCTCAAACAGGCTTCAGACAGTGCCTGTGGATGGAGGGGAAGCAGAGGTGAATCGGACTCTGCCTCCAGCAGCTTGTCCTCCCAAGTGGCTGCAGGTGACAGTCCGCACATGTGCCGAGCACCTTGAGGGCTCATGGGACAGTTCTTCCTGCTGTTTGTGTACTCGCCACGGGGCAGGAACTCCAAGAGGTGCTGGCTGTCACACTCAGCAGCCAGTCTCCCTTCCACCGAGGCTCACGGGGCTCTGCGTGGCATCAGCAGTGTGACTGGAGGGCCTGTGAGGCACTGGGCGCACAGAGGAGGGAATCCGACCCAGCCTGTTCTTGGGCTCCCCTGCTATGACAGAGGTGCCCTTCTCCCCGCGTTGCAGGCTGGAGTCCCAGGTCCGACCGGTTCTGTGCCGGCCTCTGCTGGCCTGTGGGTGCTGCCGTGTCAGTGTGCCCACATGGCACAGTGGAGTGAGCCATGCCCTCTCTCGTAAGGCCACCAGTCCTATTGGGTTAGCAGCCAACCCTGGTGACCACTTTCAGCCTGAATTATCACCTCAAAGCCTCGTTTCCAGAGTCACAATAAAATGAAGCCTTGCACACGCGAGTGGTGGGGGCGCTCCGTGAGTGTGCAGCATGAGCATTGGTATTCAGAGAGGGTTGGAGGAGGTGTCGGGTACTGATGTCCCCGAGGGGCGCACTTACCCAGGCCAGGCCAAGAGGGAGCGGGTGTCACGGAAGCCTGGGTCCTGGCAGAGACCCCAGGAAATGGAGAGTGTAGCACGCGCTTCGGAAACTGAGCATTCTGTGCACAGCAGGGTGATCTCCTGGGAAGGTGACCAGGAGGAGAGAGGTGGCCTGGGCTGGGTCCTGAGTCCTTGGAAGGGTCTGGGCATGTGGTAGTGCCAGGAAGGGTGGGTGGTGCGGCTTAGGGCCTCCAGCAGTGAGGTGTGGCCATGGGGGAGCAGAGGGCCACGCGGCAGGAGTTGCAGGTGGTCACTGTGGGGCCTGGCTTGTGTCCACGGTGTAGGGTCCAGACAGTGCCCTGTGCACACGTCTGGAGGTGATTGGCGTAACAGTTGGGCTTCCCCTGCCCGAGCCTTTTAGAGGGGCTGGTGCTGCTCCATGGTGAATTCTATGGAGGCAGAAATGTGGCCACGAGGCCCAGAGCCTGCAGGTGAGCTTCAGGCTCAGCTCCCCTTACCCTGTCTGCTGTCTCTCCACAGATTATGACTCGGACGCCATGAGCAGCTCCTATGAGTCGTACGACGAGGAGGAGGAGGACGGGAAGGGGAAGAAGGCCCGGCACCAGTGGCCCTCGGAGGAGGCCTCCATGGACCTAGTGAAGGATGCCAAGATCTGTGCCTTCCTGCTGCGGAAGAAGCGCTTCGGCCAGTGGACCAAGCTGCTCTGCGTCATCAAGGACACCAAGCTGCTGGTAAGGGCCGGGCAGTGCAGGGCTGTGCGACCGCTCAGATGACCCGCCTCACAGGATGGGGCGCTGGGGCTCAGCAAGTGCTGTGCCCCTCAGGATCTGGATCCGGCCCAGGGTAAGCCGAGCCCACGCCGGTGCCCACCTGTCTTTCGGGGTGCTGGCATGACTTCCGGGATGCCTGCCCCCCAGCGAGCCAGCAGTGGGTATTGTTCCCGGGCTAGGCCTGCAGCTCTGGCCGTGGAAACGCAGTGCAGCTTGCCAGGAGTTTCAGATGGGTTTTCTCATTTGTAGTGAGTCAGTGAATTCCTCAAAGCCAGGTCATGGAAGTGGGAAGGCAGGCGGGGGAGGATGCAGGGCAGGAGGCCAGGAGGGGAAATTCTTTCGGAAAGCTTGAAGCCAAGTCTTTTTTTTCATGGAGAAGCAGAACAGGAAGATCAAGTAGCCAGAGGCTGGCTGGCCGAGCTGCTGTACTCCTCAGGCTCCCTGGAAGGAAGCGGGGCCTCTGGAGCTGCCATGACCTTGCCTGCCTCTACCCGCTCCTCCCCCGGCCTTCTCCCTTCAGAAATCATAGTTGAACTCAGAGTCATGAACTTTACAGTATTTTTTTTTGCCTTTTGTTTTTCTTTCAAATTAACCTGGGGGCGGGGGGATCACTCCAAGGTCTGCCAATAATCAGAAAACCCGAGAATTTGAGTTTCTGGACATCGTATTTTATTTTCATTTATCATTTATTTTCATTCATATCATTTTATTTTCATTTTTTATCATCGGGGATGAAATAGAAGAAGATAGTGGTTTTTTAAAAGCAAGTTTTATGTGTGAATTATGGGAGTTTTTATTTTCCTAGATTCTTAGGACACTACATTTTTTAATTAATGCTTTTGTTCAATTTTTGTAAACAGAGTGCATATTTTTTCCACATGTGTGGCCTGAATTTCTCCCAAATTTACAGTATGCCAAAACTGATGCCATGGGGAGTTTTAAAGCATGAAGAAAAGAGGGATTAATATGGTCCTTATTTATAATCTGACCTAATAGCTGCAAGATGTGGATACATTACATAAAGATTTTAAAAATACACAACTCTTTTTTTCCCTGCTCCCGGGTAGTTGGGGTCGAGCCCTAGGCTTTGCCCTGAGCTACATCTCCAGCCTTTAAAATTTTTTTTTATTTTGAGACAAGGTCTTGTTATGTTGCCCAAGCTGGCCTTGAACCTTGGAAACCTCCTGCTTCGGCCTCCTCGGTCTCTGGGATTACATGTAGACCATCATGCCTGGCTGGGCTATCAGTTCTTATTTAACAGAGAAGCTCTGCACAGTGTGGGCTCTCTTTCGGCCGTGGTGAGGTCAGCAGTTTGGGGTCCATGACTCTTGGCCTCTCTCCCTCACCCCTCTACCTGTCTCCTCCTCCTGTACCTTTTTTGCCTTTCCTAGAAGTCTCCCCTCTCCATAGCAGGAGGATAACTGCTTCCAGTTAGAGTAGCTGTAAATACTGAAGAAGAAGTTCGTGGAAAACTAGGCAAAGCCCTGGCTTTGATGAGCCCTGTCTAGTTATTTCTATTATGAAGCATTTTTTAAAGTTGAGAAGTAATCCAGGATTGAACCACCCCATGACCTCTGTCGACAGTGAAGAAGTCAACAGTGATAAAGCAAGAACTTTCTGGTCCAGAAGCTACAAGCAGAAGTGAACCCTTGGCCTCAGGGTTCCGCAGAACCACGGACTGAGCCCTCTGTGGAGCTGGTCCCCTCTGTGCCCGGGTGGCCGGGCGGGGGGGCCACTGTGATGCCGTCACCACAAGCACTTGCTGTGAGCCCAGTGTGGGTGAGAGGCCCTCGGCCCAGAGCTCCTGTCACCCCCACTCTCACAGTGCCTGCTGTGGGCCACTGGGCCTGAGTGCACGGGGCTCCTGAGCCTTTGGCTCAGATGTGCTGCTCCCGGCCTCTCTGCCCGGCCCTCTTCCTCCCCGCTGCAGGCCTGTCCTTGGGGCAGTGCAGGCAGGGTCCTGTGTTGGGGAAGCTTCCCTGGGCCTGGCTGCCTGGGTCTGCACATGGCATTTGTGGTTTTGCTAAGCACTCGAGCCCTGTGACCTGGGCTGTGAAGTCCCCTTCCCACCCCTGCTGCAGCGCTGTGGTTTCTGTCACCTCCCCTGCTATTCAAAATGCAAGAAATCTGGGAGGTGGTGAACATTCATAGTCATCTGAGCTTAGATGGCTTGGGAGTATTTTTTAGACAGGGCAACTGTCAGTCGGATTTTTGAGGTAGGTAACCCTGAGCTGGAACCGGGCACCGGGGGTGAAAGCTGTAAGGCAGGAAGGGCTCTAACAGATGGCACTGTGGCCGAGAATTTCATGTGATTCAAGTAATAAGAATAGCAACACACATTTTATTCATGAGGAAATGGGCTCAGAAAAGGAACTGCCTGGGACCCAGATTAGGTTAGTGGCAGAGCGAGGACCCAGATGTCTGCCTCCGGGCTGAGTCTTTCCTGTCAGAAGGAGCTTCCGGCTCCAGGTAAGAGTTAAACAAAGAGCGGTGGCAGCGGCTGCGGGCAGAGGGCTGGTTCTGCCCTGTGGTGAAGCAGGAACCCAGTGGGCCAGTCTCAGCAGTGAGTTAGTTGGGGGCTCCTCAGAGTGGTCACAGCGGCGTCCCTGAGCAGCAGGCTGTCGGGAAGCAAGGCTGTGTTGCTTCCATCCACCGGGCACTGGGATTTGTGCTCCTGATGAGAGTGCACATCTGCCCGCGAGGAGGGGTGTGCAGACGACAGGGCAGGTACCACACACTGTGGCTGTGGGGTCCTCACTCGTTACATTGTCTCCCCACGTTGGACTGTGTGGCCGGAACACGTGGAGCTGTGTGCTTTACACGCTGTGTTATTCACGCAAATGCAGGTAGGTCCTGTGTGCTTTTATTTGCGTGCGTATATTCCTGGAGTTTGCGGAGGGCGCTCTGGTTGAAGGGGAGCTTTGCTTCCCACTGAATCGCATCCTGGCTGCTCCAGGCCAGTGGCAGCGTGAGCAGGCGGGCACCTTCCCTGCATGGAAGCGGCGTGTGGGTGTGCAGGGGCCCTCCGTGTGTGGTGCCACCGTCGGGCGGGGCAGCACTCGAGGGCTTCCCTTGCCACGTGGACCTTCTGGGGCCCGTTCAGACCTCCTCACACGTGAACCCATCTGTTGTGTTGGTTGCAGTGCTACAAAAGTTCCAAGGACCAGCAGCCACAGATGGAGCTGCCGCTGCAGGGCTGTAGCATCATGTACATCCCGAAGGACAGCAAGAAGAAGAAGCACGAGTTGAAAATCACACAGCAAGGCACAGACCCACTGGTGCTGGCGGTGCAGAGCAAGGAGCAGGCGGAGCAGTGGCTGAAGGTAGGTGGTGCTGGGCCCTGCACCTCCTGTATTCTGCAGCAGCCCCTGGTGACCGGGACCCTGTGTCCGCCGCCCCTTTGGAGAGAGGTTGCCCCCGCTTGCAGCTGCCTCCAGACTTTCCCTTGTATTTCCTGTAGTTTTGCTTTATTGTCTGCACACGGATCTTTCTGGTTTATTCCACCTGGGGTGTATGGGCTTCTGGATTGTTATCTTTCTGTGTTTTAGGAAGAATTCTCAGCTGTTTTCTTCAAATACATCTTTGCCGCACTCCCTTTCCCTGAGATGGTGTTTCATTGGTAGACTTGCTCAGCTCTGCTTTGTATGCTCTTTGTATTTACTGTCCTTTTTTTAGCCTGGCTTATTTTTTCTTGCTGTCTTCTGGTTCCCCGTTTCTCTCTTCGGCTGTTTCTGATGTGCCGTTGCATTTGTTTTGTTCATTTGCGTTCTTAGTGGTGGTCATGGCAGTGGCCCTCGTCCGCTCACGGTGCTCTGACTGGGGGCTTGTAAACCACAAAACTTGTTCTCACAGTTTTCGAGGCTGGAGGTCGAAGGTCAGGGTTCCAGCAGGCTCAGCGTCTAAGGGCTGCTTTCTCCTCAGGAGTCCTCTCTGGGCTTCTCCCTATGTCCCCACCTCTGGGGCTCAGGGCTCACAGAGAGATTTCTTCACCTCCTGGAGGCCCTGCCTCCGAACGCCACTGCCCCAGGGTCCGGATTTCAGTGTACGAAATTGAGGCAACAGAGTTCGTTCATCCCGAGAGTTTTCAGGAGGTGATGAAAAACACTGACCCTAAATGACTCAGATTCACTCGGGAATGAAGATTTTCTTCTGATGTTGCACCTTTAAGTCTCTTGGAGGTTCAGAAGTGCTACAGATGGGCTTCAAATGTGCCTCCTCCGCTTAACTCTCTCTTCACCCTCAGAGGAAACGTTTACCCAGAATTTGGTTATTTTCACAGTGCTCCCCCTTGTGCCCAGTGTGCCATGAGCAGCACACTCTCTCGTATTTAAACTTTCCTGTGAGAGTGCCGTCCAGCTCTGTGGACCCTGGGGGGTTCCTGTCACCCGGCAGGCCTCACACCTGTCCTCGTGTGCACTGTCCTTGGCACATTCCCTTGCCATCAGGCGGACACGAAGCCAGGTGCAGCCTGTGCGTGTGTCCTGCTGGCCTCATGTGTCGCGGCCTCTCCGGGATGGGCGCTGCTGAGCTGAGGCTGTGCACCCCGTCAGCCTCACTCGGTCTTGCCCAGTTGCTTCCTAGGACTGTGCATTACACTTCGGCCAGTGGTGCGGGGAAGCCGCCTTTATTTTGGATGTGTCCATGCCTGTACAAGCAGGCAGAAAGGCTGGTTGAACTGTCCTCAGCCCCCAGTTTTTTACCTGAACAGAGTGTCTCGGGATTTTGCCCTGCCCAGAGCAGAGCCCTTCCCCTTCTCTGTTATAGCACACAGCAGCTCTTCTGTAGTGCACTGTAGTCTCAGATGGCTCCCACTCTCGGGCACGGCCTCAGTCTTTTCATACGACCCGCAGACTCCAGTGACCACTCCAGTGACCACTCCATGCAAGCACAGGCTAAATTCTCACGTGAAGGCTTTAGCGTCTATAATCTGATGTAGGTTCAGTTTTCTCTCCTACCAGCAGTGTATCAGAGTGGCCAGCAGTGTTAGCAAAGTTTTGAATTTTTTCCCCTTTCTTTCTTCTTTTTTTTCCCATCACAAACATAATATGCTGAGATCGTACCAGGGTTTGAGGGAGGCAATCTCACG
Source organism: Heterocephalus glaber (assembly GCF_000247695.1). The sequence goes on along the minus strand of NW_004624755.1, from coordinate 23,701,153 downwards.
CAGTGTCATGAAAACCCAGCCAAACACACAGGCTTAGATATCGAATGGTTTTTCTGATATGAGAAACCAAAACTGTAAATGAAAGAGCAAAATAAAAGGAAGTTAATGGGAAAGAAGGAGATAGATCTTTTTTTCTTATAAATGCATTTAAACTATGTGGGATTTTTTTGTTTTTGTTTTTGTTTTTGTACCAGGGATCGAACTCGGGACCTTGAGCTTGTGAGGCAGGCGGTGGAACCACTGAGCTAAATCCCCGGCCCAAAACTATGTTTTCTTGTAAGCATAGCCACGTCCTATGTTGTGTGCCTCTATTATCATTTGGTTTAGAATACTTTCTTTTTTTGGGGGGGGGTTTAGAATACTTTCTAATTGCTGTTTCTCCTATGGCTAATGGCTTATTTAGGAACATATCGCTGACTAAACAGCCAACAACTTTAGAAAATCATTTGTTTTTTAAAAATCTAGGGCCAGGGATTTAGCTCAGTGGTGCCACTGCCTGCCTTAAAAGTGGAAGGTCCTGAGTTCAATCTCTGGTACCACACAAAAAATAAATAAATAAAAATAAAAATCTCCATTTAACTCTATCACACTCACAGACTTCAGGTGAGTCAGTGTCCCAGAGCTGTCTGGACGTGACGCTCTGCTCGGCGGAGGTGGGCGTGGCGAGGGTCCTTTGCCCACGAGTAGAGGACCCGTGTTCTGCAGTTGTTTGCTGCTCAGGCCTGTACAGGTTTGTAGGTCACGGTCAGTGACTGTCAGGTGCCGACCTTCAGGTCCTTACTCATTTATTTGTTTGTGTTTTCAAAATAGCCTCAGACTCTGTAATGACAGTTGGATGGGAGTCAGTCAGTGCTGCCTTTGTGGCTCTCAGTCTCTCCTTGAAAAGGCCACGTACACCTTTAAGATCGAGGTAGGCTTTTTTCCTTTTTTTTTCCAAAGAACTACAGTCAAGAAAGAAACGGCCCCACCTGGGTGGAAGGTGCACCAGAGAGGCAGGCAGGCAGGCGGGCGAGTCCTGGAGCCGGAGCTGCCCGGAGCCCTTAACTCAGATGCTCGGGTCAGCCACTGCTCTCTGTCTGTCCAGTGGGAAGAGTGCTTATCAGGATCATCAAAAGGTAGAGCAAAAAATGATCTCAGGACACTCTTGGAACTATTATAAACAGTGTGTGTGCCTGTGTGCGTGTTTGTGCCTGTGTGTGTGTGTCCCTGTGTATGTGCCTGTGTGTGCATGTGTGTCCATGTGTGTCTGTGTGGGCCCGTTTGCATGTGTGCATGGGTGCCCGTGTGCGTGTGTGCTCACACATGCTGTAAGCATAAGCCGTTGTGCAGAGGTCGAACAGAAGACAAAGAGCAGAGATTCCCGGAAGCACAGTGGTCAGGTTTCCTTTAAAAATGTGCAGTGGCTGTGTTCTGGAGAGGAGGGCTTGAGTTAAAAACAAACAGAAATACCACAGAGTGCACAGCAGTGTGTTTTCGGAGGATCTGTGACTCAGGGTTTGGACGCAGAGCTCTGAAATGCACAGTGACCTTCTAGAACGTGCTTCCTAAACAGAAGCGCGTGAATGTAAAGAGCCGCCCGGGCCGGGTAAGGAGTCTGCAGTCCTTCCTTCCTTCTGAGGTCCCCTGCAGGCGTCTCCTGGTGTGAGATGAGGCCCGGGCAGAAGGACCTTGTGTGACATACCTGACTCGGCCCTGGGGGACACTGCCTGCCCAGGCGCGCTCTGCTCAGTGCCTCGCAGTGCCGGCATGCTGTCCATGTCCCGGCCAGAGTGCCTGGTGCTCCTCTCCTTCCCATGCGCTGTGGGTCGCATCGTGCAGACCCCTCTGCGGGGTATCTTACTGAAGCCTGGAGAGGCCCAGCTGTGCAGTGCCAGCCTGTGGAGATTTATCCCTGTGAAGATGCTGAGAGGGCTGCGGAAACTTTGTCACTAATTTTGCTGATGGCCTCGTTTCTCTCCTGATGTCTGTCATTTGTTCATTTCCTCCTCGTGGTGAGTCAAGTCTGGCTCACTCCCTTGCTCCTGGTCTTCTCTTGGCTTGGTCACACTGTGAGCAGGGCGTAGGGGCCGCAGACCCAAGCGAGTGCAGCCTCTGCTGTGACAGTCATTGGGGTGTGGCTGAGGCACAGCCCCTTCCTTCCCAGCTGCCCCCACCAGGCAGCCCTGGCCTCTGAATGTGTGCCGTGCGGGTGGCCGTGTGTGTGAGCAGCTCTCTGTCACTGTGACACAACACCCAGGGCCAACAGCTTCTAAGGAGGAGAGGCTCACTTGGCCCATAGGTCCAGAGCTTCTGGTCTGTGGTCTGTGGTCGAGGGCACTGTCGCTGTGGGCCTGGGACGAGGTAGCATGTCACGGCAGGGGCACGGGGTGCAGGGGACCTCTTGCCAGACAGGAAGCCAGAAAACAGAGACAGGAAGGGGCCGGGGTCCCACACACCCCAAGGGTGAGCTTGCTTCCCCACTGGGCCTCCCTGTACAGGATCCTGTCTCCTGACAGTCACAGGCTGGCCACCAGCCTTTCTGTGACAGTCCCTGTCTTTGGAGATGCAGCAGGAGCCCGGGGCTTGCTGCCTGCAGGTGTGAGTTGGAGCCCGAATCTTCAGTTCCCAAGGAGTGCACACCTCGTCCAAGGGAACCCCTACGTGCACCCCCAAAGGCCAGAGAAGAGGGGGAGCGGCTGAGAACAAAGAGGAGAGAGAAAGGCCCCATGTTGGTCAGGGAGACCAGCGGGATGCTGCTAGATTTCGTCACTGTCCGGTTTTCACACCGGCCCCTGTGCTGCTGTCAGCTGCGGAGCGTGACGCGCAGAGTAGGTTCTCAGCCTTGCATGTGTGGGGAGCCTGTGGGGAGCCGATGAGCTCAGCCCGGGCCATGGTGGGCACCAAAGCCGGGGCCTCCATGCTGTCCTGCTGCTTCCCTAGGGAAAGGACAAAGTCTTGTCCTTAAACCAAACCAAACTGGGCCCGGTTCATTGAAGATGCAATCATTGCGTGGGGGGAGGATGGACTGGGAAAGTGGAACCAGACGGAAGTGATGAACAGGAAGGGAGACGCCAGCCTCTGCCCTTGGCTACCTTGGGAAGGCACTGGTCACCAGACAGGACAGCATCGTGTGTGTCAGGCTTTCGCACCTCAGGATTCACAAGGAGGAAGCTGCTGGCGTGAGCCCCCCTGTCTGCTCCCTTCCTTGGCTTCTTTTGCCCCTCATCCCGGATGTGGACACCGCTCTGTTGCTTTTCTGTGAAACAGCTGAGCAGCGAAATGGCTGGAAACACGATCCGGGCCTCCTCAGTTCTTGGATGGAGTCCCAGCGCCAGTCACGCCCAGCGGCCAGCGTACTTGGAGCCTGCTGAGATCAGGCTGCGGGGCCGCTCGGATATCTGGAGCTTGGGCCAGGAGCTCGGGTTTGACCCAGATTGCAGCCTGGCTCCAGGAAGGGTAGATGGCGTTCTGAAAGTTTTGCCTCCCGACTGCGGGGAGGCGAGTGTCAGCCCTGCAGCGTGGGACCTGTCTGCCCCGTGCACTGTGTCCCCATGAGCAGGCAAGCCTGCACCTCTGCCAGCTCTGTAGTGATGAAGGAATGAGCTGGGGTGGCGTGCAGCGTGGGGGCCCATGCTGGCCTTCTGAGATCCTGGCGTAGGTGGCATTGGTGTTAGTGGTCTTGGTGGCGCCCACACTTGGAAGGTGTCGATGCCAGGCACTGGCTCAGGCGTGTTGGCCATGGGGCCTCACTTTCCCTTGGCCCTCTTTCTGCAAGACAAACCCTAGTGACTCCTGCCTTTGCTAGCGAGGAAACAGACTCAGAGAGGTGCAGTCCTTTCCTCCGAGGCGGCACAGTGAGGAAGTGATGTGCTTCCTTGTGGTTCATGGAGAAAGTGGACAGCCATCCGGGAGGGCTCCCAGAGCCCAGCATGAGAGCCCTTTCTGCCCTGCACCCTGCTGGTGTTCTGCTGGTGAAGCCCCGAGTGTGAACAGGCGCATGGAAAGTCCCTTCCCATGTGCGCCCCTTCGCTGTGGCCACTTCCCTGGGCTGCCCTCTGCTTCCTTATGCAGAACCCTCTCCCAGGGCCAGCGGTGCGGGTCTCTTCCTGCTCCCTTCTCCCCGCTGCCCTCTGCCCTGTGTCCGTGTCTGCACCGCTGCGCCCCATCCCAGCTTCTCACTGCTTTCTCCTCTTTGTCCACCCTTCAGGGCCGGGGGCGCTGGGGCCTTGGTCTCCCCAGCCGACCACTCCGGGCCATGGCAGTGGGCGCTGCCCTCTGGCCCGTGACCCCCACTTTATTCCTAGCTGTGACAGGAGATCTGCAGGTTCTTCACCTTCTGCATCTGCACACACAGCACCACTGCGCGCTGAGAAAACTGGGCCTGGGGCTGATCCGATCCCAGCAGACCTGACGCTGCTTCCTCCGGACACCTCCTTACCTGCGTCCGTCTCTCTCCTTGCTGCATCCTCTCTTCTCAGCTGCTGCACAAGCCTGCTTTCCCTGCCCTCTTTTCTTTTGCTCCTGTGTAGTTCTTTCTTCCCGCAACAACCACAGAGCTGTCTCCAGGCTTATAATAATCGAATGTGCGCTGTGTTAAGCATTTAGGTGTCCCAGTGCCCAATTGCTGCTATGGCAGTTTATAAATAATAGACGTTCATTCCACACAATTCTAGGGCCCGGGAAGTCCGAGGCCAAGGTTCAGGAGACTGGGGACTGGGCACGGCTTGCTCTCTGCTCCATAGATGCGGCCTTGTCACTTTGCCTGCATGTTGGAAGGGCAAAAAAGAGACAAATAGAACCCTCAGTGCTTTTCCAGGGCTATGATCCCGTTTGTGAAGACGGAACCCTCCTGTCCCAGCCGCCTGCTCAAGGCCTGGCTTCCTGCTGTTGCCCAGGGAGTCACCTGAGCATGACATCTGCAAGGACAGAAGCTTTCAGACCGCTGTGCCAGGGGCCTGTGTAAGCCCCTCCCATCCACCACCTGGCCTTTGCACCAGCTGTCCCTCTGTCCCTCTTTCTGTCAGCCAGAAGGCCAGAGCCTTTTGCACCCAGCACCATCATGAGTCACCCGAGAAGGGGTCCAGGTCTCTTGGTCTTACTAGGAAGCCGCCCTCCTCCTCGGGAAAGCACTGCCTTTACCTTTGCAGCTCTTCAGGCTGCCGCTGTGCTTTTGAAAGCTCTTACTGTTTATGATGAGACCCAAATGATAGGGGGTGAAGGGTACGGGAGCAGCAGCCTCGAAGGCGCTGCTCTGCTCTGTCTCCCACTGCCAGAGGGCATGGTCAGTGAAAGAAGGGACAGTCCCCCGCTGGTTCATGTGCTAGGGCCCTGCACCCCGAGTGCCAGCCTGCCCGCTCCTGGTCTGGCTCTCCCGCGCGGCCTCTGCCTCCGGTGGACTCAGTCGGTGTCTCTGCCCCCCACAGGTGATCAAGGAGGCCTACAGCGGCTGCAGCGGCCCTTCAGAGCTGGAGTGCCCACCCCCGGCCAGCGCCCCGCTGCAGAAGGCGGAGCTGGAGAAGGTAACAGGCGGGAGCTTCCACAAGTGGGACCTGTGGCCGGGCTGGGGCTCGCTCAGAGTGTTCTGAGATTTGCAGATGGATTTTTACCTTTGGCGGAGGCATGCGCGGCAACTACCTTCTTGTGGGGTACAGCGCGACCTGTCAATGCACTGCAGTAATGACCGGGTCAGGGCACTCGGCATATCCACCACCAGACGTTTATCATTTCCATCGTGTTGGGAACGTTCAGAATCAGCCAGTTTTAATAGCACTCCCAGAGAATTTAGCATTTCTAGGTGAAAAACAGTGTAGCCCTGCTTTCTGTCCGCTGAAATGCCTCCTTGGGCTAACTGGGCGGCCGCTTCTTAGGCCGTGGTTCGTGTGGCTCTTCCCAGCAGCAGGTGAGGATGCAGGGTTGCAGTGTGGAGGGCCTGGGGCAGATCGCCCACTGCAGGAGAAGGGCCGAGCGGGGCTGACTCCTTGGGCCCAGAGGCTCTTCCTAAACCAGCCTCCCGGCAGGCCAGGACCCAACTGTGGCCCTGGATCGCCCTCTGCCTCCCGTAAGGCAGAGGAGCCCCCAGTCTGTACGCGATGGCAGCCTGTCGCCTGCTCGCCCCACCTTCCAGAATGCATGGCGCCTGGTGAGGCCACACCACGTGCCGTCGGCCTGTGCTTTGTACACAGTTGATGCCGTTTCCATGGAGACCCATGGCTTCCTGCCCTGACGTCTTCTGCTGGCGGCTCGCGCCTCAGGAACTTTCTGAGGCCTCTCTCTTCAGCACCCCGGCCAGGGGACAAACAGATCCTTTTTCATCAGTCCTTGTGTTCGTTGGAGCTCCCCAGAGAAGCAGGCCGGATGGACGTGTGTAGGGAGGGGAGGCGACTCTTCAGAGGAGTTGGCTCACACAGCCACAGCAGGTGCAAGTCCACATCTGCAATGTGGGCGGCAGGCAGAGACCCGGGAAGCCCCAGAGCCTCTGCTGGAAAATCCCCTCCCCCAGAGAGGCGGGTCTTCCTGTTCTTTTATTAAGGCCTTCACCTGATTGGACGAGGCCCACCCACACCACAGAGGGCCCCGCCCAGAATCCACTGTTTTAAATGCTCTAGAAACACCCCCAAAGCTCACACTCAGAATTCACCATCTGATGTTTTGACAGGACAACCTTTTTTCTCCCTGGCAATAAAACGAATTCCTGCTCTTTGTAGAAAATGCAGAAAGTTTGGAGAAACAAACGGGGTGAAAAGTCCCTCGAAGGTCTGTCCCATAGAGAGGGCGCCCCCTCTTCAATGCCCTCCTTTTCCTAATCAGCCTTTTCTTGTTCCTGTCTTCTTGCTCTTACAGTTTGGATAATTTTATGCAGTAAAATTCCTTATGCTGCTTTTTTCCCACATCATCACAAGCAACAAGCATTTTTGCATTTTCCACAGCAGCATGACATTCGCATGACTGTTCACAGGTGCCTGCCCTGCCCTCACTCTATTATATTGTTCTCTGTTCAGCTGTTTAAAATGACCCAGTGGTTGATATTTTTTGCATAAACCTTTGTGGCATCTCTGCCTGTTGCCCGAGAAGATTTCTCCGATTTTGACTCATGTTGTTCATCAGGGTGCTGTTCCAAAAGCTCAGCCTGGTTTCGTTTCCCCCACTGCCCTCGGGACCAGTGTTCGCCTTTCCATATTTTGGTTTCTGAGGCCACAGGGCTAGCAGGTGCCCTCCACACCTGGCTCTTTGACCGACCGTGGCTCTCACAGGGTCACAGGCTCCTGTCTCCTCGGCCAGCACCGCCTGGCCCTGCCTTGTGAGCCGAGCCTGTGTGTCCCCATGTCCCGGGAATCACCCACATTTCCTTCATGTCGGCTCCAGGGTGAGGATCCGATCCAAGGGGCACCATCAAATGCCGTTCCCCGCCCACGGCTCCACAGGCTGTGGGTAGGAACGGCGGGGTCAGTGGGAAGCCCGCATCTCAGTCACGTGCCGACAGAGTCCTGATCATGCCCATTCAATCCAGGAACTGGGTGGAAGTGGTCAGGGACCCCGCCTCTTTGGAAGTTTCGGTAGGGACTTGTCCCTCGCTCTGAGTGTCCCAAACAGATGCTGGACACTCACCCACTATCAGTGAGTGGCAGGAGGAAATTAAGTGGATGGTGGGATGGATATTAATTTATGCAAGGATGATATGGCTCCATGAGGGGTTTTTTGTAATCCTAACATGTTCTCAGAATCGTTTGTAAGAAAGTTACTCGAATGAAGTGGGCATGACCCTATCTGAGTGTTGGGGTCATTCAGTCACAGGCAGCCTCAGGAGCAAAGGCTATGCAGGAGTAAAGCCCAGGACTCCGTGCAGCGCTGCGGCTTGGGCCCACGTTCCCTTCACGCACGGGTGAGCCTCCCCGTGCCCCAGGCCCGCAGCTGTGGTGTTGGAGTAACCCAGCCCTTGTGTGCTTGCAGAAGCTGTCTTCAGAGAGACCCAGCTCGGACGGGGAGGGGGCCATGGAAAACGGAGTCTCGTGCAACGGGAAGGAGCAAGGTGAGCCCCACTTGAGCCCGGTGTGCGCACTGGCGCACAGCTGTGGGGTGTGGCATGTGTGAGCAGGACCGGGGGGAGCCCCGGCCGCCATCCCCTGGTCCCTCTCGTCCCCAGTGCCACCCTGCAGGCCACAGTCTGGGCTTGTGCCTCAGGCGCCACACTGTGAACTCGGCCGGCCCTTCCCGCCTTGAGTGACCTCGGAGGCAGCCGGGGCTCTCGTGGGGCGTGGCCGGCGCCTCTCTGGGGGCCTGGTGTCCGGGAAGAGAGCTCTGAGTAGGGAGACGGGAACCCGATTTCCCCTCCAAGCTGGCGCTGCTTGGCATATGGTCCTGCACAGGCTCTCTGTGGATGAGCCTCAGCTTACCCCTCTTCGAAGGAAGAGGCCAAGCTCGCAGATTTCTGAAAACTTAAAAAAAAGATCGTCTGAAAATGTCTTTATTTTACTCGTATTTAATTTTAAAATTTTTTCAATTTAAAAAAACTTATGCCAAAATACTCTTATGATAAATTCACCTTCTTGACCCTCTTCAAGTGTCCCGTGCAGTGGCCTCAAACACATTCTCATTGTGTAGCTGTCGCCCCACCCACCGCCAGAGCGTGTCCGTCTTCCCACACGGAAACCCCATAACCCGGTCCCCATCTCCACCCACTGCTCTCAGTCCAGGACCTTGTGGAAGGCCCCAGAAGGCTTGTCCCTTTGTCCTGGCTTATTCACTTACACCATGGCTTCAGAATTCATCCACCTTGCAGTGGGTGTTAGAATTTCTCTCCTTTTCAGGACCGAGTAATAGTCCACTATACATGTTCACCACATTTTCCTCCTCCGTTGACCTGTAGCGGACACTCCATTAGCTACGCCTGCCTCTCTGGGCTGTGGTGAGCTCGTTGTCAGGGCAGTGCATCCACCGGCCTCCCACGTCACAGTGGGGACCAGCAGTGGCCCTTTCCTGCTGCCGAGCAGGATTCTGCCTGTGGTAGACACAGTGGTGCATCCGGGCACCGCCGTAGGACGATTGGGTGATCATGTGTGAAGCTGTCCGGACACCACCGGGCAGACTCGGGTGGACACGAGTTTCCCTGTCACGTGCATACGTGTCCAGCGTGGCGCTGCTGGGTCTCTCGGGTTCCACCCACCTGGGTCTCGCACTTCTGCCTTTAGAAGATAACCTTCCTAGCCATCTTTGCTGGCATGTGGTGTGGTGGCTCCCTCAGCGCTTGGCAGCGATGCGAGTCCTCACTCACTCCTTGCCAGTCCTCCAGGGTGAGATGCCCGTCCTCCGCCCACGTTTTTACCTGCTGGTCTGTTCTGATGGAGCGTGGAGGTCCTCCGCACATTCTGAGTGCGAACCCTGTGTCAGTGTGTTCCGCACAGGCCTTCTCTGGGTCTGCAGCCGGACTTTCGCTTCCGAGGCCAGCGCTGCAAAGAGTGGGTGGTGGAGGAAGCCAGACCTCTGTGCTCCTAGAGCCCGTGCCCTTGGCTGTGGAGGTGACAGATCCAACCCCAGCCACCGCCCTCCTTGGCCAGCAGGAAAGAGCATGAAGTCCTCCCGTGCCCAGACAGTGAGGCCATCACCACACAGGGGTCACGCCGGGAGGCCAAGCCGTCTGCTCCCCGTACGTGGTTTCCCAGTTTGGTCTGAGTATAATTTTAGTCCTGTCGGAGGCCGTTAGTGAGATGTTTTGTCTGTGTCTTCCCCGGGACACTAATTATGTGCAGTCCAGACCTGCAAAGCTATCTTTAAATTTTTCCCTGAAGCAAAATAACATCTCCATGTCCTGCTTCACTGTTTTTGTTTGTTTTCATTGTTTTGTTTGCTTTTGTCTTGAGATGCGGTCCCACTCTGGTCCCACGCTGGTCTCAAAGTCATAGGTTCAAGCCATCCTCCCGCCTCAGCCTTCCGAGTGCTGGGTTGACAGGTGTGCACCACGCCTGCCCCTCCTGTGCTGCTGAGCTGTGAGAGACACTGGCTGCCCCTGTTCTTTGCTGTAGGCTCTTCCCCCAAGGCGCCTGTGTGACGGGGGTCCCTGTGTAGTAGCGGATCTGTCCCCGGCAGGTATAGGTGAATACGTCAGTGTCTGACACCCTCATGTTTGCACCAGCCAGGGCAGCCTCTGTCCTCGGGATGGAAGACAACCTGGCCTGGGCATGGTCTTCTGCCTGGTGTGGTGCTTTGCTTGTGGCGGGCACTAAAGTCGCCCGAGGAGCCTGGTGGCTCAGGGGCATCCTAACCTCCTGTCTCCTCTCGCTCCCGGCTACCTGCCGTGGAGAGATTTCAGCTTGGCTCCTTTTCCCCACCGTGCTGTGACTCATGCAGCTCTCCCTGCTGGCCCAGGCGTCCACAGTGCTGTGGCCAGAACCAGGAGAGTGGCCCTGAGGCTCCTGCTTCTTCCTCTGAGGTGGAGTCCCTCGGGTTCAAGACACCAGTGCAGTGTGAGCCAGGCTTGGAGACACACAGGCAGTCCCAGCACTCTGGGAGGCTGAGGCAGGAGGATCATAAGTTCAAGTTCAGCCTGGGCAGCTTAGCAACCTAGTGGGACTCAAAAAGTGAGAAAGGCTTGGAATATACCTGTGCGTGGGCCCTGGCCCCAACCCCCAGTACTGCTTGAACTCGCATGGCCCCGACGGGGAGCCATTTGGGGGAGCAGTAAACATCCACCGATGCTGAGGCGACGTCAGGGCAGGGGAGGGTGAGGGCCTGGCCCCAGCCCCGCGGGGTGGCGGCACCTCTGGCACTGCACACCCCATGCTGAGGCTGGGGCCTGCGGGCGCGTGCTGAGCAGGCTCGGGGCCGGCCCCACACTTTCCTCCCACAGCCCAGGAGGAACGCTCTCGATTCCCGTTTCTCCAGATGGGGCTCTGATATTTATGGCTTTATAAACTGAGCAGAGCTTGCTTTGCCTTGCTTGTCTCTGTCACTCTTGTCCCCAGCCCGCCCGGGCCCTTGGACGCTTCTGTCCTCTGCCTGGCGCAGGCCCCTGGGGGCTCCGAGTTCAGGCTATCATTTCCAGTTCTGGGACATGCACTTGATTCTGCCTTGCGCTTGCCAGTACCCCAGGAAGGTCCTGATGATTTCCTTCCCACGTCTGTACATACTTCGGCTTTTTCTCCTGAGCCCAGTGCAGGAGAGCTGAGAGGAGACCTCACAGTCCAGCCTGGGGGCCCAGCAGGGTGACTGGCTGCCATGTGTGGGGGGGTGCTAGCTGGACACTGCTGTCCTCGGCCGCAGCGCTGGGCAGAGCTTAGCTGGATGGGGGAGGTAGAAGACACCCTGCAGGCGCTTTGCCAACAGTGGGGCATGGCCGCCGCAGGTGCTATCCCTGTTGGTGGGGTAGAGCAGCAGTCAGAGCCACCAAGCCGGCCCTACCCTGGATGCCAGTCTGATGGTGATGGGGCTGCGCCTTCAGCTGGGGCGCTGAACGGTTCTCGGTGCTTTCCGGGTGTGCACCAGACAGGGGAGAGGGCAGGGTGTCATTCCTGTAGGCGTCATTCCTGAGATCACATGAGGGTTTAATCTGATTTATGTAAAATAGCACATGATTGCTAGGACTGTGTTGTATTGGCCAGCTCAGGCTGCCAGAGCAGAATGCCTGAGGCCCTGGGTGGGCCACAGATGCCCGCTCTCTGGCTGCCTTCTCTTCAGAGGTGCCGCAGGGCTGGTCTCCAGCGGGGCCACTGCTCCTGGCTGCAGGCTGCAGCCTCAGTGACTCCTCACCTGGACTCTCTGTGCACACAGCCTCTTCTTACAGGGACACTGGGCGTGAGCTGCAGTGAGAAAGGGGGCACATCCAGTCGGTGATTGTAGGTGTAACCTAAAAGTCAGTGTGGCTCCTCTCTTAACTATAGCCTCCCTCAGGCATGGGGCCTGTCAGCAGTTCCAGGGCAGAGAGGGAGCAGAACTGAGGCCCTGGAGGGCAGGTGGCAGCCGGGGGTGCAGCTGGTGCCCCAGGGCACTGTCCCTGTGGGCTGGAGGGGTGGCCGAAGGGAGATGGAGAGAGGATGGGGCAGGGCATGAACAAGTGTCCAGAGCAGGGCCTAGGCGCACCCTGGCAGTGCCGGAGGTGTTCTTTGTGGTGTGTGTGTGTTCTGTTCCTCCGCAGGCCCTAAAAGGGTGTGTGAGGCCCCGACTGGGCAGTGCGCTCGGCCTCGACAGCCCCATACCTCTTGGTGTGGGGCCCGGGGCCCCGGCTGCAACACCTGGGCAGGGACGGGGCCACCTCAGTTCTGGGGCTGCCCTCTGACCTGTGGACCTGTGTTGCACCTCACCGATTCCTTGCCTGGTCCCCGGGGTCACAGACAGCCAGCGGTAGGAGAGGAGCTGAGAGGTGGAGCTGTGGCAGGGAGCCAGGGGGCGTGGAGCCGCTCTGCACTGGGGCCCCGGGAGCTGCCTTGTCCCCTCGGGCTCCATGAGTGGTGACCCTGCGTGGACTCACACGTGTGTCCACCTGTGAGTAGGTCCAGGCTCAGCTGACCCTCCACTTTTCAGGGGAAGCTGGAAACCCTTCCTGTGCAGGGTTGGGGTTTATGTGTTGAGCCTCAGTTCATAACTGAGCACAGCATTATGGGCAGGAAGGCAGTGCGGGTCTCAGAGTCCCCTGTGGGGCAGAGTGGGGCCCAGCAGATGGGAGGGGAGGGGGACCCAGCGCCCCATTTGCGGCAGACCCCACTGAGGGCCTGGCTGTGGCTGCACCCCTTCCTCCGCTCCTCAGACGGCGGGCTTCGCAGCAGCAGGCCCTCGGCTCCTGGAGGGCTCTCCCTGTAGGACCAGCAGCCCGGGCAGGCACTCCGACCCTCAGTGCCACTCACCACACAACCCTGTGTGATCTGCACACGGTGCTGCCGCCACTGTCCATCCCGTGTGCGTGTGTGTGTTGTTTGTGACACATGGACATGTGCCTGCGTGCACCTGTGCAGTGCTGCTTGTGCATGTGCAGTGTGTGGGAGCATGTGTTGGCTGTGGTGCACAGGTGTGTGTCTGTGTGCACGTGTCAGTGCCGCTTGCGCATCGCGTGTGGGTTTTGCTTGTGACAATGCAGGTGTGTGCCTGCACTGCGTGTGCAGTGTGTGTTGCGTGTGGAGGGTGGATGTGCGGGCTGTGGGGCCCAGTGCCCGAGAGCAGCCCTGTGTCGTGCTTTGGCCCCTGAGTCCGGACCGCAGCCGCCGACCGCGGAGGTGCTCAGGCTGCGCAGGAGGTGGACGCTGGAGGAGCAGGGCTGCGTGGTGCTTTGTGTGTCATTTTTCTCATTTCACATCTGGTTTTGCTGCTGCTGTTGGCAGTGAAGAGGAAGAAGAGCTCCAAAGCAGAGGCCAAGGGGACGGTGCCTAAAGTCGCCGGGAAGAGGATCACCAAGATCATCGGGCTGGGGAAGAAGAAGCCGTCCACCGAGGAGCAGACCTCGTCCGCCGAGGAGGACGTGCCCACCTGTGGTGAGACAGTGCCCGTGGCCGCCTCCGCGGACCCTGGGCTGCGCGGGAGGGGTCCCAGCAGGGCAGCCAGCCTCAGCGGGGGCCTCGCAGAGCTGCGGGCCTCGGGGTCCTGGGAGACGCAGGTTCTCTGCTCTCATGCGCGGTTCCTGGGCCTGGGGGCGCTCCCGGCTTCTCTCCCAGGGCCTCCGTGGGCCCCACCTGGGAGCAGGAAGTACAGGTGCTGGTGAGGGGAGGAGGGGCAGAGGGCAGCGGAGGTGCGGGATGGAGACGGTGAGCCCTGGGCCTGCAGTGAGACCTGAGCCTCCTCCACGGTTACAGCTCCAGCTAGGCGCAGCTGCTGGGCTTCCCAGTCAGTCTCCACCACCTCCTGTCCCCGGCAGCTGCGTATCCCGGGCCGTGTGGCGCTTGTGGTGCCAGCTGTGACCAGAATGGCCCTGCCCTCCCGGGACCCGCTCTAGACAGGTGCAGAACAGGGAGTCGCAGAACAAACACTTGTCCCACCCTGGTTGGAACCGAGGGAGCGAGAGGCGGTGGGTGTCCCGGGGACCTGAGTCGGCCCGGGCAGCCTCCAGGAAGGGCTGAGGTTTCCTGTATTTCTCAGCACCAGGTTTAGAAGCTCTCGTTGCTGCTTTAAGGAGGGAAGCTGTAAACTATAGGACGGATGTCCAGCTTGGTTTCTTTGATGGGGTTGGGATCGAGCCCAGGGTCTCCCCGTGCGAGACACGTGCCGACCCCACTCACACCCGTCACTCCGTCCCTTTTCAAAACATGACTGTCCATCCAGCATCCCTGAGGCATAAACCCAAGACTCCATTTGTTCCTTCTCTCCTCCCTCCCGCTCAGCTGTCACAGGTGGCTGTGGTGTAACGCCCATCTCTCGTGGACAGTGAAGCCCCAAGGGAGCACTGTGGTGCCGGGCTTGGGGTTGAAGCCACCCCTTGGAGACCGGCAGGGTGGCCACCTGCAGGTTGGGTTGGCACTGAGCTGGGAGCTGGGGTCTGGGTGAACCTGTCCTTGACTGAGGGCATCGGGGGGCAGAGATGGGAGCTGAGTCTGCCCTCTTCTCCGGGTCCTCTCCTGAGCAGGGAACTCGGCTGAGGGCCGGCCTCATGGGGCAGGAGGGTGTGGGGATGCTGCGCGCTGTGCCCTGTTGACGTGACACGCCCCGTGAGGGGACTTCCGTGGATTTGGGGAAGTTACACACTGCACTCTGGGTCCCGGCCAGCTCCCCACAGTCGGGTGCCAGCTGGGCAGAGGGACGCTGTCCCAGGCCCGGAGCCCATGTCCGGTGCCTGCATCCTGCACGCCCATGCCGGCTGGGACGTGACAGCCTAGAGGGTCAGAGGCAGCGCTGTGGTCTGGGCCTGGCACTTGGTAAGGCGCCTGGTGCCTCCTGGACGCCCTGTGGGCGCAGCCTCTCACGGACGAGTCCTTACACTGCGCTCCTGCCTGCATTTTTTTTTTTTTTGGTACTGGGGATCGAACTCAGGTCCTTGCACTTGTGCAGCATCCTGCCTGCATTTTAGTCACAGGAGACCAAAGCAGGGTCCCTCTCGGAGGGCCCTGTCCCCCTCCCTGCCTTCCTCCTGCTGCTGTCTGAATTCTGCCCTGGGACCAGAGACACCAGGCATGGGACAGCTACTGTGGGAGGGCTTGTGTCTGCACTGCAGCCTATACTTTTTATTTAGTTTGTGCCCATGAATTAAATTTGTGGGGGGAGGGGAGTGCGTTACTGGAAATTGAACCCAGGGCCTTCACATTGAGTACATCTCCAGAGCTTTTTTTTGAGATGGGGTCTCTCTAAGTCACTAAGTGGCCAGGGCTGGGTTTGAACTTGTGACTCCTGCAACGGCCTCCCAGAGTGCTGAGATGACGGGTGCGTGCAGCATGCCTGGCATGTAAAGTTAATTTCACAGTTCTAAGGAAGCCTTCTGCTGTACCCCTGCCATGGTGCTGAAAAAGATTTCCCGCTTTGGAATTTGGAGAAATAATCTCAATCCATTGAGCTGACATTTCCTATTTTAAAGATCCAGGAGCACCCAACCACGATAGAAATAGGATCAAAAAACCCCAAAGCCAGCACAGCTAAGAGCAGACCACAAGGACCGGCTGGCTGTGCGGCTCCTTAAAGCCACAGCCCCCAGCTCTGCGGGGCCCAGGCCCCAGGCAGATGCCTGCCGGCGCACGGACCCTGGGGGTGATGATGGGGCCCCAGCCGCCTGGGCCCATCAGTGGGCCGGGTGTGGGCCGGAAGGACGCGGACTCACTTCTCGCCCCAGGCCCTCTGTGGGTGCCCTGCGGTTCCCCTGCCTGCTGCGCCCTTCCCACCCAGAAAAGGGAGCTCGGGCCCCTTCGTGAGAGCGTGGGGGCCTGGTCCGCGTGGCCTCGTTGCTTCCTGGTTACATCAGCAGGCCTGCTATCCAGGCCACTGTCTGTTTTTATTTTTCCCTTTTTGGAACCCTAAATAAACCTAAGGAAGACACTGGAATATGGTCATGTCCCGTGAAGTCATGCTCTAAATGCAGTGTGGCTCTTACATATAATCATTCCTTTTGTGGCTGCAGTGTCAGGAAAGTCACAGCTTCGGGGCCCTGGGCTGCCTCCTGTCTGGGAGGGATGGATGCACGGCCAGAGTGTGTGCCTCACGGATGGCGGGCAGCTTGTGGTGTCCGCTGCCCCTGACCTGCAGGACTGCGCGTGGAGCCAGCGGGTGCCCCGAGGGACCCTAACGTCGGGGTCGTGTGGGTTCCCAAGGGAGCGCTGGCTGTCTCTTCTGTGGAGCAGGCACCACGGCAGCCTCCTGCTGGCCGCCTAAGCCCCCGACAGAGCCGCTCTGCCCTGCTCCCGGCCTGGGTCCCCTCCGGCATCTCGGCCAGCCTCCCACTCCGCCTGTGTCCTGGCTCCCATCCTTCGGTCTCTGGAGGGTCCCTGTCTCCTCCCCTCTGCATCCTTCCCTGCTGGGTGCTCGGGCTATGCCACAGCGGCCCCACGGCCTGCACTGCTGCCTGACAGTCGCTCTGCGTGTGGGAACATAGCACCCACGCGGTTGGGGACCGCAGGGGACCTGGCCTCGTGGTTCTTAGGAACACCGTCCCGTGTGTCAGCTTGTCCCCAGGAGACTAACTCAGACTCCACACAGGTAGCAGGCAGTTCGTGAAAGTCCCCACGTGGGTTTATGGACCTCGTCAAAGCTGTCACAGACAGCAAACACCGTGACAGCGATGCCCAGGTGTTCAGGCCCCAGGGTGCACTCCACGCATATGGGCAGGGCTTTCCTTTCAAACAGTAGCCACGTCTGACTGTGCGAAGATCATCCTGTGAGGCCCGTGGCTGTGTGCGGAGTGACGGCTCTTCCTGCCTCCTTTAGTACCCTATGGCAGCAGGTCTGGCTGTACCGAGGGGCTCCCTCCGCCTCCCTCGGGCCTTGGAGACACTGTCCCTGCAGTCGACCCTAACTATGTAAAGCACTCGAGGATCTCGGCCAACTTGGACCTGTTCTGTGCACACCATGGGTGCCGTCCCGGCCCCTGGGCCCAGGCTGGTGTCTCACTGTCTTTCTTTATCCCAGGGTGGCAGTGAGCACATGCTCAGCCAAATGGAGACCTAGACTTTGCATGTGGCCAGTAGATTTATTGAGCAAATATCTTGCAAATATTTATAAATAATAGACAAAGCCGCATTCTGGGTCCTGAACATACCATATATATATTTTTTTGGGGGGCTACCAGGGATTGAACTCAGGACCTTACACTTTCAAGGCAGGTGTGGTGCCACTGAGCTACATCCCCAGCCCTCATTTTGTTTTGTTTTTATGGTGTTGCCAACTGCAGTGAAGTGTGGAAGACTTGCCACATATGAGTCTAAAAAGCATTCTCTCGATTCCTTTGGAAAACCTTTCTGAAGACCAGGATTTTGTTTGCTTTTCTTAACATTTATTAGCCGCGTGTGCACGTGTGTACATGGATTGAAAGAGGTTGAACGACGTGCATGCCACATGCATGTCCAGCTCCCTTCTGGTCTCCGAGGAGGGCGGCCCTGTGCTGGGCTGTGGAGTGGCTGGCGCTTGCAGCCACCTGTCCACCCATCTCTCGCCTTATTTCTGGAGCCTGCATTTTGTGCTCGTACACCTGAGAATGTCCCATTTCCTGAATTTGAGGCATTCCCCTTTTTGGAAGTCAGGATGGTTCTTTAGTTCTGCCATTTGTGGCAGTGTCTCTGCAGTACACCGAGGGCACCGTGCCCCGCCTGGGACAGCACTGCCAAGGCCCACAGAGCTCAGTGTGCGTGGGCAGCCGCGCCAGTGGGCCTGACCTCCCATCGGTGCCAAGGTCTAGTGTGAGGCTGCGGGGGTGCCCTTGGCCTCTGCGTGGGAACTCAGGCCAAGGCTTCCTCCTTTGCTGGTCACCCCCAGGCCTGGGGACGTCATCCCTCCTCCCTCAGCTGTCTATTTCTTGCAAAGCTTCCATTTTCAGATTTCTTTTTTCAAAGAAAAAATTGGCCATTGGGCCAAATCCACTTTGCCATGACTTGTGTGTACTTGGCAGCATTGTGGCTTCTCAGAATCAGTCCGAGCCCTTTCAACGAGTCCCCTTTGGCTCCTGGACGGCAGCTGTCACCCCCCCACACCCCCCTGCTGTCCTCACCCACACTCGGTGACAGCCACCTTCTCCAGGCTGCACCCATTAGGCACCTGGAACGTTCTGAGCACATGTGATAGGGGGCTCTGGACGTGACCTCTGCCATGTCGGGAAGAGCCCCGGGCCCTGCTGGCATGGAGTCCAGTGTGGTAGCGACTCTGGTTTATGTGAATTGGCCTGAGGGATGGGATTGCTGTCTGTGTGCCGCTTTCCCTGGGGTCTTCATGAGGTGACACCGCAGGGCCCAGGGCGTCTCCCCAGCTTGCCTCTCCTGGCGGCCAGGGCTGAGCTCGTCCATCTCCTTGCAGGCTACCTGAACGTGCTCTCCAACAACCGCTGGCGGGAGCGCTGGTGCAGGGTAAAGGACAACAAGCTCATCTTCCACAAGGACAGGGCTGACCTGAAGACGCACATCGTCTCCATCCCACTCCGCGGCTGCGAGGTCATCCCGGGCCTGGATTCCAAGCACCCCCTGACCTTCCGGCTGCTCCGAAATGGACAGGAGGTGGCCGTGCTCGAGGTACAGGGTTTTCACGGCCGCTTCCTCCCCGCCAGCGCCCCCTCCGCCTGGCCGTTGGCACTGCTTTGGAGCGTCCTGTGGTGTCCCTTGGCCTTGGCATTGCCAGGTTCCTCACTCTGCGTTTTGCTTCCCATTGCGTTGGCTGGACATGGAACCCACACCTCCTGAGGGTTTCGTGTCCCAGGTGCCCGGGAGGTGTGAATCCCCGTGGGAACAGCACCCTGGCCTGTGCTGCCTCGGAGCGATGCGAATGAGTCCTGACCCATCCTTCGGGTCGATCTTGGCTTCTTTCTTGAGGGTACGCATATGGGGACCACCAGTGGCCCTGTAGACGGCAAGCCAGGGGCGCCTCTGCATTCTGGACCTTTGGCTTCCACGCATTTTATTTATTTTGTTTGCAGAAAAGGGCAATTGAAACCAATAGCTATGACTCCAAACTTTAATTTTGGAAAATTGTCCTTTTCATCTTGTTACATTAGCTTATTTTCCATCCAGTGTTAGTGGGGGTGACTTTTCCCTTTGTCTCCCCCTCCTAGCGTCACACACACACACCTGTACCCACATAGTCACAGCTGGCACGGCTGCAGAATTCCCAGAGCACATGTGTGTTTCAGCCGTGTGAGCTTCCGGGCAGTGGCTGGTGCGCGATCCCAGTCAGTCAGACCAGAACCAGACCTCAGTGCTAGTGGGGTACGGGGCGTAGCCAGCATCAAGGTGCCCAGATAGGCAGGCTACAGGGTCTTGAATCCCCAAGCGACCTTTTATTTGGGGGCAGGCTGGGGCCCAGAGCAGGTGAAGATTAGAACAGCATCTCGTTCCAGGGCTGAAGCCAGGCCCCTCAGGAGCGGGCCAGGGGGCCGACTGCACCCCCTAGTGGTCTCTGTGTAGCCGTGCGCTCCTGCAGAAGGATCCACTTGGGGACCCCTCAGGAGAGCCGCGTGTGTGAGCCCTGTCCAGCCCCGGTCACAGAGGAGTCCTCTGGCTTCTGTGTCCTCCAGCACCACACCCACACCGGGCTGCAGTCAGTGTCCATGGTAGACATTTACGTGGTCTGGGAAGTGTAGGGTTGGTGGCCTTGCCCTGTGACGTAAGGCCTTGCAGGGGCTCCAGGAGAGTGGCCAGAGGTGGGAGTGGGGGTGGCACGCGCTTAGTCAGGGCACACAGGGGTGACACCGGGGCTGGTTGGCGTGTGCAGGAGAGCGGCCCACCCACCTGGAGGGTCACGGCACCCAGAGGAGCCAGGTGCCCAAGGGTGACAGATAGCAGATTTGGTTCACCGAGTGACAGCAAATTCTGGAGCTAATCAGTGTCCCTCTGAAAGACAATTGAGTTAAAAGTGACATGAACCAAGAAAAGCCACAGCATTTTATGATAAGTGCAGAAGTCTGCCCTAATTAGCACCAAAATGCAGTGAGCCAGCTGAAAGTTGTGGTTGGTACTCCTCCTAAGACCGCTCTCACCTTTGTTTTGGGGTATTTCCGGAGACATGTTACGGGACTGGTATAAAGAGTGCCTGTAGACCCTTCACCCGTGGTCCCTAAACAGTGACATTTTCCCAAGTTGGGTCTCTTGCCAGCTTCCCCGTCCCTCCATATGCATGTAAAAAGTGTCCCAGAATCTTCTACGACATTTCCCTGTATCCCCAGCACTCCCCGTGTATTGCTGGGAAAAGGGCAGATGCCCGAGCCAAAGCATAACTGTCAGGACCTTGAAGTTCCCGCCCTGCCCCTCTATGGTTCCTCCGCCTTGCTCAGACTTCCCGGGTTTTTCCAGCCCCGTCCTTTTTGAGCAGAAGGAAGCCCTTGCTCACATGTTGGCCCTGGCTGCCAGGTGTCTGTCACCTCCCCTGCCTGTCAGGTTTCATGCTGCTGACCCTTTCCAAAGCACAGGCCGGTTCCTTACCGGCAGGGGTGCTGTTTGCTCGCGATGGAATCTGGAAGGCCCTCACCATATTTTATAGCTCCCTATCAGGGATGCGGATGTCCGTGCATCCCCATCCTAGTGGCGCTAACTAAGGCCCCTGGTTGCTGCGGTGCCCTTTACCAGGCACATGTGGGAAGGTCCACTGACCTGGCGCCACGAGTGACCCGCCCAGAACAATCACTGTGAGCGCAGTGCCGACGGGTGACCGTCTAGGCCGTTGTCCCCTCTGTGTCTGTTGTTAACACTGCGGTGAGGAAGACTGGCCCTTCCTCCCTCCTCGTTAGCTGTGCACCCACTTATGTGTGCGCGTGCATCCATGGTGGTTCCTAATCCTCTGTTACCGTGATCTTTTTCCGTCGAAGTCCTTTGCAGCTGGTCCCCGTGGCCCCTGCTGTGTCCCTGGCAATCTTCAAGTGCTTTGGATGCTCCAGGCACAGTGAGGGGCTCCGGGCCACGCTGGTCCCCTCCCTGCCCCAGCCTCACTTAGCTCTTTCCCGGAGCGCACAGTGCCTCAGTGCAGAGCAGCGTGCAGAAGCTGGCTCTGAGTGGGCGGGCCGGGCGCCCTGCCTGGGCCGACACTGCTTTAGGCCTTCTCAGTGGACACACCCAGGAAGTAAGCAGCGTGTATGTGCACATGTGAGGCACACACTTTCTCATGCATGTTTATGTGTTGTGCATATAGTGCATGTCTGTAAGTCAGTACACACGTCCGCACCCCACCCACAGTTGAGTTTCTGTGTCTGCTCATAACTGGAAGTCCCGGGGTGGCTGCTGGTCCGTCCCAGTCCAGCACCACAGGGCGGCTTCCAGAAGCTGCGAGGACTGTTCACAAAGTGAAGCGTGAGGAGAGAAAAGCACCCTTCCACCCCAGGTGTCATGTCAAGACACGACTTCCAAAGACGCCTCCATGAGGCAGCTAGAGAGACACACAGGCAAGGGCTTTGTCGATGCTGCTCTCATGGAAACCAAGTGTGTGCCGGCCGGGCGCCTGCTCCACCTGGGGGCTCAGCCCCACTCCTGGCCGAGATGTTTGCTGGAGGAAGGACTACACGCCTGGCTCTCCCTGGCATAGAATATAATCATAAACCCAATTCTCCCTAAGCCTTTAAGCACTACCTCTATTTCTTTATTTAAAAAATGTATAATTATTGCCAGGTGTGGTGGTGCATGCCTATAATCCTAGCACTTGGGAGGCTGAGGCAGGAGGATCGATGCAAGTTTGAGGTCAGCTTGAGCTACATAGTGAGACCCTGTCTCAAGAAACAAACAACAACAAGAATTTATAATTTTTTTATTCATTAATTTTATTGATACATTTTAGGTATACAGTATGCTGTATTATTCATTATTGGGAATTTGTACCTTTACATAATCTCTCTTGATTCTTATTTTTTTCCCATTCCCCTGCCCTCCCTTCAACCCCTCTGCCTATTTACAGAGATTTTGCTTCCATTTTTTCTTTTTCTCATATTTATTCCTTTCCCTTCTTTTCTTTCCCCTACTCCTCTCACTTCCCCTTTGGACCTTTTCTTCCTATTGCACATTATCTAGTATACCTTTTGATCCTTATTTACGCTTTGTTTCTCACACCAGAGAAACCATTTGGTACTACAGCTCTCTGAAAACAGAGATCAAAGAGGATATCAGAAAATGGACAGACATCCCTTGCTCCTGGGTAGGAAGGATTAATATAGTGAAAATGGCCAGACTTCCAAAACTGCTATATAGATTTAATGCAATTCCAATTGAGATCCCAGCAGCATACTTCACAGACCTTGAGAAAATAATCCAAAAATTCATTTGGAACAAGAAGAGACCCAAAATAGCAATTCTAGGCAACATAGACAAGGTAGGGAGTATCACAATCCCCAACTTGAAAATATATTACAAAGCTACTGTGATAAAAATTTATAATTTTTATAAAAATAAAATTTGTTTTTCCTTCAACATTCAATCTGTTCATACATCTGATGGCCCAATTTCCCCTAAACTTTGAACACTGTTGACATTTTGATTTGTCACATATATTTAGACCTTTTGCATGCCATTGTATAATGTAACATCCCTGGTTTTCCAAGTCATCTCACAAGGATAGTTTAGAACTCGGTGCTGATAACCCTAGGGATGGATTTTGATGTGCAGCGGAAGCAGATCGCCTTGCGGGGTGGCCTGGTGACCCTGAGCAGTGGCTCACCTTTGGGCAGTGGGTTCAGGGTGTGCTGTCCTGGCTGTCAGAGTGGCCTGCAGCCTGGAGCGGTGCTGAGCTGTCCGGGTCCTTCCGGGGCTGCACTCTGCCCTAGAGTGCTGGGCTCTCAGAGCCGCTGCCTTCACTGGTGTGGAGCTGCCAGCGTTCCCACCCTGTCACACCCACACCTCCACCCTGCTTCCCGGCCTGCTTCTGCCCTTGGCATCACTGCTCCAACACCCGCTGGAACCCGTCACACCTAGGCCGGGTCCTTGTCACACCTTCGCCTTTCACTGCCTCTCCCGGCGCGGTCCGTGGCCCCTTCTGGGCAGTCTTCGAGAGCAGAACCCTTGATCTTGAGTTAGACAGATGCCCGCCTCTCCCTCACAGGCCTCCTCTTCAGAAGACATGGGCAGGTGGATCGGGATCCTGCTGGCAGAGACGGGGTCGTCCACAGACCCGGGCGCCCTGCACTACGACTACATAGATGTGGAGATGTCGGCCAACGTCATCCAGACCGCCAAGCAGACCTTCTGGTAAGCCGGGTACCCACCGCCTCACCCCCAGGACGCCTCCCTCAGCTTCGGTGTAAGTGTGGGCAAAACGAACCGACCCGAAAGACCTTCTTGTTTGTATTACTCTAATCCTCATTTTGCCCAAATACTTTTTATCATTTCAACTCTCTGGCTCTCAGAGCAGAGATTGGCAATCTTGTGTAAAGGACCAGGTAGCAAATATGCTTGGCTTTGTGGGCTGGATGTTCCCTCTGCTAACCACTCAGTGCTGTCGTGGTTGTAGAAGACAATGTTTAAGGGAATGGTGTGCCAATAAAACTTTATTTGCAAACAGGCAGTGGCCAGATTTGGCCTGGGAGCTGCAGTTTGCCCATTCTTGTATCCTGTGCAGCAGAAATGACTGCATATCGCTATAGGGAGGACTGAGATGGTTAAGCCATCAGTCCAGTACTTTATTTTAAATTGTGATTTTTAACATAATGCTATTCTGTGTAAAAACATTCTTTTGAACCCTAAATATTTCCTTCCTATCATGATGGCAAAGTACCAGCCATAGTTCTCTGCATTCAAGACCCTTTCCAGCAGGTCCCAAAGTCTTGACACTTGTGTGCCTGACGCAGAGGCGACGTGGCCAGTAGGCTGGCACCTTGACGTGAACGTGGCTGCCAAGTGTGCTCACAAGTATTGTTCCTAAATGAGTGCTTCCAAATGCAGTAGCAGTGGGCAGGAAGCCTTGCTGGGTCCTGGTGGTGCAGTCACACGCCAAGGACAGGGTGTGTTCTGGTGAGTGCGCTGTGGCCTCACGGGCGGGGTCAGTCCCTGGGCACCGGGCCTGGGTGCCCTCAGGATGCATGGGAAACGAGAGCCGTGGGAGGCTGCTGTGCGTGGGACGTGGCACAGGGTTCACAGTAAACTGCTTCACACAAGTAGCCGGGCACACTCTGAAATGCCGATTGGAAGCATGGTACAGCGAGTGTGTGCACCAGAACGCTCAGGCATTGTCGGCAGCAAGAACCCTGAGCTGGAGATGTAGCTCCAAGGTACAGCGCTTGCCTAGTGAGTGTGAGGCCCTGGCTTCAATCCTGGGACCACCATAAAAAGAAGAGTGGCATCCAGCACAGGCATGTGTGCTACGTTCTTCCTTCCCTGGGTGCTGGGACCCACGGGGGGCCAGCTAGAGCACCGCTGTTGGCCTGGCTTCCGCTGCATCTGGGCAGACGCTGCCGCCAAGCCACACCCACCCGTGTGCCGTCCTCCCATGGGACCAGCAGTCCCACAGGTCTGTTCACACCACGTCACCACAGCCACAGGGAGACATCGTGGACCCACCAGGCCGTGGAGATCCGAGGCCCTGCTGTGACTCTTGGGACCATGGTGCGTGCATCCTGTCTGTGCCCCTATTTAGTGACCCCATCTGGTGAGCAGTTACAAGGGTCCTGACCACTAAGGCTGAGCCGTGCGTGAAGCACACTTAAGTGGCCTTCTACGAAGTGCAGTACCACAAACCTGGTTCTGCCGTGTACACAGCTGGTTCCACACAGAAGCTTGTGTGTGGTTGTTCACTGTCCTCCTCCTGAGTCCACCAGCAACTTCAGCTCCAGCCAACAAACCTCAGAGAAACGGAATACAATTATTTCCCCCAGAACCCAGCTTAGCCTTTACTTTCCGAATTGGTAGGACATTAACCTAAACCAAGTGTGAGACGGTCACGGTTTTAGAGAAAGAAATGCAGATTACAGTATCAAAAAATCAATCATTAAAAGATCCATGCACTGAGTTATGGCTGCAAGAAACTTGTTTGCCTCATTAAAATCTTTGTAGGAGATGTCAGCCAGCAATGAAGTAGTTTCACTCTTAGTTTTCTAGGCAAACATTCCTGTGAAATGTCACAGAAGAGATTTAACAAAGAAACACATTCAGGATATGTGCCGTGGCAGTGTGATAAATATTCTAAGATGGAGTCCAGTTTTTTGCTTTTTTGTAGATTGGCAGCCAAATAATGAATCTTTTTGAGGTTGTGAAGAGGATTATCTGAGGGATACTGAGTATTGCCTGAGGAAGGAAGGACAGTGATATACTTTGGAAAGCAATAATGCAGATTCTCCCAGGAAATGCAGTGTACAGAGGGCTGCTAATGATGGTACAGTTGCAGCTTATTTCCCTGAGAGGTTGTTTCTACCTGATCTACATGGAGTGTATGAGAAGAGAGAGACCAAGATGCTTTCCTGGGTCCCTCTCTCTGTGGCGCCTGTAGCAGACCCACTGGAAGCTCAGCGGCAGCGTGGGAGGGACAGTGGCGGGCATCCCGGTCACCCTCTCGTGACCGTGGGTCCTCGTGCATTGGCTGAAGCTCATTTCCGCCTTCGCTGCCTGCAGTGCTGCTGTGGAGAGCAGAGGGCCAAAGACGGGAGGCCCCGTGCTACCCGGCACCCCGAGCCTCCTGGGCCCGGAGAGGGGTCCTCCTCATCGGCCGGGCCCGCTGTCCCCATTGGGGTGCCCTGGCCACACTCTGCGTGTGTCCTGTGTATTCAGAGCCCATGAGCCTCACCGGGGACACTGCTGGCCCCTCGCGTGTCTGTCCCAGCCATCCCCGTCCTGGCGTCTGACTCGAGCCTGCTGAGGTCCGGGACTGTCTCTGGTGCGAGGAGGGAAAGACATGCACACACGAGTGTGTCCGAGCCGAGTGTGCTGCGCACACAGCCAGCCCCGTGTCCCTGTGGATGGCTTCGTCCCGCCCCGCACAGCCGCGTGACATAGCTGCCCCGGCCTGGCCTCCAGGAGACACCTCGGTCAGAAAGCAGAGGGTGCACTTGAAAGTCCCGGCCTTCTTCACCGCGGGGCTCTTTGCTGTCTTTCCCCTGCGCCCTTCTCCACACGTCTTCTTTTCCTGCATTCGCTGGTCTGTGCTGTAAGTGTGGAATGTGCTGGTCATGTCCCTCAGGCGGAGGACTGCTCCCGAATGAAAGGCCGGGTGTTAGAGGGATGCTCTAACACCTCTCTCGGCCAGCAGGGGCGGCAGCGCTGCAGGAGCCCGGGGGGCCTGAGCTGCGGGAAGCCCCTCTCGGGACCCTCTCCTCTCAGCCCTGTTTCCCGTTCAGTTTTTCACTCCTTTTTATTCTTCTGGTGGCCTTAGAAATGCAAGAGCCTGTGCAGAGACAAAACTGCGGGGCGGGGGTGGTCCTTTAAAAAACTCCAGGCAATTTTAGTTCCCCACTTGGACCATGTGCCACCGAGGTTGTTTTGTGCGGGGCATCTGCATGTCTCCTGGAACAACGTCGCTTTCTTCAGAGCCGGGCCTGGTCCTCGCCTGGCACATCAGGGCAGACGTCGTGCTGGACTGTGATGGGCAGCCCGAGGGACAAGCTGGGTCCCCACAGTGGGCACTCTAATGGGGAGAGACAGACAGCGTGTACAAACGCGCGTGCGCACACACACGCACACACAACCACGACAGTAGGGTGGGGCCCTGAGCTGGGGAAGGAGGGCCAGGAGGGACAGTGATGCGGAGGTAGGAGCTGGGCCGGCCTTGCACAGGCCTGGCAGCGGGGGGTGAGGTGCTCGCTCCCTCTCCCCCTCTCTCTGTCATCCCCCTCCGCCCCTGCAGCACGTTGGCTGTTTCTTGGATGAATCTGGAAGCTGCAGGGTGGTGCTGCAGCCCACTGGCGTGGCCTGGCCCTGCGGAGGAACGGGCACCTGTCCCTTCTCTGAACCCACGGCATTCCTGCCCTCGCCTGTGCACCAGATGTGGGGCCTCCCTGCCCCAGGCATCCTCCCGTTAACTCAGTGCCGATGCCAGGACCGGCGCCAGGCCTGCAGGCAAGGGGCTCTGAGCATGAGCTGCCCGGCTCAGGGTTGCTCACAAGTACAGGCTTCCCCTGTGCAGTGGACCGGGGACACTAATTGGCCAGGGTGGGGCAGCCAGCGGGGCACTGGGGCACCAGCCCGGGTGTGACCCTCGCAGCAGCTCTGCAGTCCCTGTCATGGTGCGGTGGCTCCGGCACACGCCCGTCCCATCCTCTGATACCACACAGCGCGTCACCGAGGCTGGCAGCTGCCTCCCAGCAAGTCTTCTCCACAGTAGTGGGCTGGCGCAGGCACCTGTGATGGGGCAGTGACAGAGGCCGATGCTCTGTGCTGACCGCACCATGTGCAGGAGTCACTGTGTGCTGGGGCATGTGGCGTCCCCATGCCGGCTGCCCTCTGCAGGGTGGGCCTGCTGTGCGTCTTCTCTCTCTGGGGCTCGGCGGCAGCCCTGAGATGTCAGCTCCCCAGGACACACCATCGGCTGGCCTTGACGCCCCTTCTCTCTTGCCCCCAGCTTCATGAACCGACGCGGGTTGTCCACCAGCCCCTACCTGGGGAGTGCCGCCAATGGCTATTCGCACCCCAGTGGAACAGCGCTGCACTACGACGACGTCCCCTGCATCAACGGCTCGGTGAGTGCCTGCACGGCTCCCGCCTCCACCCAGCTGGGGGCTCTCGGGTTGCTGCCCCCCGGGAACACTGGGACCTGGGGACCTGAGCAGCTGGTCCCTACTTGGCGGCAGTGTCATCAGCTAAACATCCCTGCATGCAGCAAGCTGAGGCTGGGGGACCGTGCATGCCATGCCCTGGTTGGGGCAGGGCTGGTGCCAGGCAGGGTCAGTCGGCCACAGGCAGCTGCTTCCCAACATAGGAGGGTGCCCGGTGGTCACTGTCGGTGCCACTCGGGCTGCCCCACCCCTGGCCCTGCCTCCCATGGCACTGCCCACGACGTCCAACAGCTTCCTGGGGACTGGGTGTCCCCGTGTGTGATGTCCGCTCCTCTGTAGCTGTAGGGGTCTGGTGCTCCACTCCGTGTGACCAGCGGAGTCCTCTGTGGTCCCGGCCCTGGCCACTCGGTGGTTGTCTGGCAGCCGCAAGGAGCGTCCTCTCCGGCCACCCCTCCACATGCCCAGCCCAGGCCGACTTCCTCATGGCCCGGCTCAGGTGCTCGGTCACGCTTTTGCAGATTGTTTGCCTGACCACAGGACCTTTTTTTTTTTTTTTTTTGGTGTACTAAGGATTGGATAGAGCACTTTTACAATGAGCCTTTTTATTTTTTGAGACAGAGTCTCACTAAATTGCTAAATTACCTGGGATGGGCTGGAGCTTACAGTCCTCCTGCCTCAGCCTCTCAGAGTGCTGGGCTACAGAAACTTTTAAGACAAAACCCTGAGGGCCTGTGTGTGGCCATCTTGCATCCTGAGGCTTCTCCTCGGTCTTCCTCTACCCTGCTTTCCTGAGTGCTGGCCCATAGACCAGGTGACTACCTTTTCGGAGGGCTTCATTGCTAGTTTTGTGAAGTTTACATTTTATGGCCTGGTCCTTGACATTAGTGGTATCTCAGCTTCCGCGATTCTTACTCATTTAGCTTCCTGGATGTTTAAACCAAGATGAAAGTACACATTTCTAATCAAGAAACTTTTTTTTTTTTTTTTTTTGAGACAGGGTCTTACTATGTAGTTCAACCTGGCATTGAACTCACTATGTAGCCCAGGTTGGCCTTGAACACAAGGTGATCCTCCTGCCTCAGCCTCCCTAATTCTGGGATTATAGGCATGCAACACCACACTTGACACTAATGTGGGTTTCTGTCACTGTTTCCTACATCTTCCATGTGACTCAGTCCTTGGTATTTTAGGAAAATCATAGTCTGGTCAAGACCATTTTAATAACTCTGGACAAATGTGCTCTAGGCTGGCAGTGTGAAGCACTCACCTCCGAGTTTGTGTCGGTTGGATGGCAGGACGGTCCCCAGCCCCACTGAAGGAGCCTTGAAATGACTGCAGTTTAATCTTTTCTATTTTTATAACAAAAGGCTATAATCACTGTCTGGCCCAGGGGGACCATGCAAGAAGAATAGGATAAAGAATAGGATAAAAGGAGCAGAATGTATGAATTATTGTTTCCTTTTTTAATGCAAGGCAATTCATTAAGACCTTAAAACTGAAAAGGGCCTGTCACGGTTGCGGTTTGGGGTTTTATTTATGCACGGACGCGACCCCACGCCAGAAGTCCCAAAGTGGCCTGCGGTTCTCTCAGCTCTTTCTCCAGGGTTTTCCCTAAGCAACGCCAGTGTCTCCCTTAGGTTTCGAGGTGTCCGTATTCCGAGCTGGGGCCATTTCCTTCTTTAACAGACTGTGCCTTGCTTGGTGGTGGCACTTGATTCAGGGGTCAGAGAGTGGGGAACGCGGGCGAGTTGACTATGACCATGAACTGGCCCATTGGCTAGCATGGAAGACCCAAAAGTAAAGGGGCCCGGGTGAGCCAGTCCCCTGCTCGGCGTGGGGAACTTGTGCGCATGTGTGGTGTGCACATTGAGGCGGCGCCCCGGGGTCTCCGTACTCGAGCGCTGGGCACTGCTAACCCCTGGCTTGCTAACCTGCTCTCTCCCTGTCTGCACGACGCAGGGCTGTGCGCTGCAGTGGGACTCGGAGGACGGCGGCCGTCCCACCTGCTGCGGCCGGGGCCCGGGAGAAGAGGTGCTGTACGATAACGCGGGCCTCTACGATAACTTGCCATCTCCGAAAGTCTTTGCTCGCCCCTCTCCTGCCGACAGGAAGGCTTCGAGGCTGTCCTCTAACCACTACAAGTCCCCCACCTCAGGCCTGCCCTGCCTCCCATCTGTCACTAACACCTCTTCTGTGGGGAGGGCATCTCTCGGGCCGCACCCCCAGGTACAGAATCGCTTCCGGGGTGCCGGAGCCACCCGGGATCCCTGCCTGCTGGGGCTCCGCAGCCATGGGGTGTTCATGGGGTACAGAAACACACACCCGGGCAAAGTGCAACTCTTCCCTGACCAGAAAACCCCAGGGACAGCCCTGGCTGCCGGCTGCCTTCCCACTCTGGGGAAATCCCTTCCCTAGTGGGACGGGCACCTCTGGGGAACAGCCAGCCTGAGGCAGAGCTGTTCCCACCCCACCCTCTCCCTGGCCACAGACGCTAACTGTGTCTTCCTGAATTTCTAACCTGAGAATTTCTTACGCTTTGCCTGGACATCTGAGCGCCTTGCTTAAAAACCCTCTGCTGGCGTAAAGCAGCGGATGTGCTTTGCATTTCCCTCCCTTCCCCGCTAACCTTGAGACACAGGGAGCACCCGGCAAGGCCCTCGCGTCCCGTAGAGCAGCCTCCGGAGGGGTCAGAGCTTGTTGGGAGATTCTAACTCCAGGAGCCCCAGGGGCCAGACAGCCATGTGGCCGGGCGTGGGCACTGCTGGCCTCGACTGTTGTCACGAGAACCTCTACCCAAACCTGGCCGTTGTTTCATTTCTCATTGAGCACCGTCTGTCCACACTCATCTGTCTTTTTGCTGGCATTAGAGCTGCCCGGCCCCTCCGTGCTGGCCCCAGGTTGGCTGGGAGTCCCTGGATGCATGGCTGATGCGTGATCTTTGTTACTGCCGCTTATCTGCTTTTTCGTTTCCGGTAGGAGGCACATTTACAGGTTGGATTTTAGCTTCCCGTCCTCTTGTGGCCACTTCATGGGGCCTGCCGTGCGACAGGGAGACCGTGCCGTCTGCTGTGGGTGGCCGTGGTGGCCGTCACCCTGTAGGAGCCCCGAGCGGAGACTGGTGGCTTGCTGTTCCCTTAGAGGAGCAGACAGAGGCTCAGTTTTCCCAGCTTGCTCTGTGGCTACTAAAGGCACAGGATGAGGATGAGACGTCAAGCTGTCCCCCTCCGCAGCCCAGTCGAGTAGGACAGTGTCAGGCAGCACCTGGGGTTGGGGCTACATCTGCATCGAGCCTGCCGAGTCCCCAGCGAGGGTCCTGGTGGAGTCGCTGATGCCCAGCACCACCTGCGGGCTTCTGACAGTCGAGGCAGCAGGAGAGCTGTTGACCACCCAGGACCAGCACAGCACCAGGGTCTGGGCCGAACTGGTTTCCTCCCTCATTCTGTTTCCTGGCCACCGAAGTTCTACTTAACAGAGACTGAAGGAAATTATTGAAGGGGGTTAAGGTGTTTTTTGCCTGTTTTGTTGCTAATTTTCTACATCTGTTCCAACAGCTCAAGGGGAAGAAGCCCCCAGCAGCATCTAACGGGGTTCCGGGGAAAGGGAAGACTCTGAGCAGCCAGCAGAAAAAGGCAGATTCCACAGCCGGCATGAAGCGGACCCCTTCCAGTGAGTTTCCACCCGGCGCCTGCCTCCTGCTTCCAGGTCGAGGGCAGCTGAGCTGCTCAGCTGTGTGTGGGTGTGGGGGTCCGTGGGTGGTGGTGTCCCCTCTGCTGAGTTGGAAGGTGGGAGGACGCCTGTCTGACTCTGCCGCTGTGCCTGGAAAGGAGACCACACTGGCTGAAGACACTCATGTTGGCACCTGCCAGGGCAGCTGCGGCGCCCCTGGACATTGGTCCTGTGACCCGCGTTGTGTCCCCGACGTTTGTGAGAAGTCACACAAACTCCCAGAGCGCCTCTTCTTGTCAGGAGGGGCACACCGCTGACTGCAGTGGCTGCAGCCGATGAGCAGGAGCGAGGCTGTGGGAAAGCTCAGGATGCCCAGGATGTGAGAGTCCTGCTGGGCCCACGGGGTCCACAGCCAGCCACTGTGACCTGGCCCCGTGGGTTCCCCCAGCCTCGGGCCTGGGTAGTGTTGGCATCCACCTCTCTGCACAGTGAGGGATGCTGCCTCGAGGTGTCGGCCCTGCAGGGGGTCACATGGGGCAGATCACAGAGCCAGGGCAGGGACCGGCATCCAGGCCTCAGGGCCAGTGGAAGCAGATGGGGCAGAGAGATGGAGCTCAGCTCTGCTTTTACCTCCAAGTGGAGAAGCTAGAGGGCCGCTGTCCCCAGGTTTCTGCTTGCGGCCTCCTGTCACTGGGTGTCTGGACTGTGGCCAACCTAGAGGAGCAGGGCCAGGGCTGCACCTCAGCCAAGGAAGCCCTCCTGTGACTCCTGGCAGTGTCCCTGGCCACTGGGTCCCCGTACTTTGAAGGATGAGGCAGCCACCTCCCAGGCAGCTGCAGCCTGGCGGGAAGAATTGGCCACACACCTTCCAGGGCTGCCATCCACGGGCTCTGTGATGCAGATTCAGAGGCAGGAGGTGAGGAAGGGGCGAGGAGGGCCAGGGGCACACGAGGCTGGGGCTGCCGCCATCTGGGGGAGTCCTGTGCACCCCACGAGCCTGTCTACACCCCCATTCCCCTTGGCTTTCGCTCCAGTTGGCAGGGCGGACACAGCCCCACCCTCACACAGCCTTGAGTGTGCTAGCTTCCCTGGCCCTGTCTCCCCAGCGAACCTCGCCTCCCTGGTGTGCTGGCGGCCGAGGTTTATGGTGCTGGGGGTTGGGAGAGGCAGCGCTGGAGAAGGGCCACGTCTGCCCTGAGAAGCTCTGTTAAGCGAGCTCTGAGTTGCGCGGCATCTCTCAGCTTGGCGTTCCTCCTGGCACTGAGGTACTTTTTAGTTTCTAGGCAATTTATGCGTTTATTTTGTGACATTTTCTGTAGGGGATTTTCATTAACTTTGGTGACATCTTATGGTGACAAAAGACAGAAAGCAGTCGCACTGTGTGTTTTTGCCAGTAAATTCAGCCACCCTCATCACAGATTGCATGGAGTTTATTGCACAGGGACCAGAAGATGGGGACATTTATAGGTTATTATCTCTGAGTCTATTTGTGGACACGGTAGTGTGGACACAAGTGAGTAGAGTTTAAACTTGGTCTGTATGTAAAATGTACCGTCGCCTTGGCAATGGGTGGCAGCAGGTTGGACAGATGTGACTGGATGGTGTCCTGGGCTGCCGGTCCCTGCAGTGCTGGTCTGTGGGCTCTCTCTGGGGAGGGACATTGCTGGACAGGCATGACTGCCCCCATGTTTCCTTGAACCATGGCAGCCTGCGCTGTGAGGCCTGCGAGCCCAGCACCCGGGCAGGCACTGCCGTGGCCCTGCTGTCCTGGAGACAGGGCTGCGGGGCTGTCGCTTGCAAGGCAGCACCATCCTCTCTGCTCTGTGGACCGGAAGCTAAGGCGGGGAGATGACGCTGTGCAGAATCTCAGGCAGGAAGGGGCCTGGGTGGGCTGCACCCCTCGGGGCAGGCCCCTGGGCTTCTGCCCAGCCGACCCTGGAGGTGGAGCCACAGAGGCCTCTGAGTACGCTGAGAAGAGCTGAGCCTCACAGCTGCAGCCCTCAGTCTTTTCGCTGGAAGCTGCGTCTCCAGTGTGTTTTTCCAAAGAGGCTTTTCCTAGGCCACCAGTATGGAAGGCCAGCGCAGGAAGGGGTCAGTGCCCTGCTGCCTGGGTGAGCTGTCAGCTGGCTATGAACACTCCCTAAGTCTGCTTTTCCCTCGGCTCGTTCTTGCTGCATTTGATAAGCACGTGTGTAGGGCTCTGTGGAGGGTGCTGTGTGGACACTGACCAGGCCCCTCAACCCTGTGAGCTCCTGCCCTCACCACCCCACTTCACAGACGAGGGCAGAGACACCAAGACGTTGCTCAGGGTCACACAGCTCCAGGCGCCATGCTGGGCCAGGTGCACCCCGAGCGGCCCCTTCACCTCCTCCTGCCGTGGGGTCAGAGCAGGGCCGGTGGGGAGCAGCAGAGCAGGCAGTGCTGGGGGCGGGGCCTGGGCCCTGAGCGAGAGTCAGCAGTGACCCCGATGGTGACAGACTCCAGGGTCCAGGTTACAGGGCCCAGGCGAGCCCACTGCAGATGGGTGAAGGGCTCCCGGGCTCCATTTTGTTGTGCAACCCCGCGTCCGGGAGCCTTGGCGCCTTGGAATGGCCACTTTCCCTCGGTCCGGCCCAGCCTTGTTTTGCGGAGCGACTGGCGCTCTGGGCTCTGAGTGCCGCCTCCCGCCTGCTCCTGACTCCCGTGCTGCGCCCTTAGATGCCGACCAGTACAAATACGGCAAGAACCGGGTGGAGGCGGATGCCAAGCGCCTACAGACCAAAGAGGAGGAGCTGCTGCAGAGGAAGGAGGCGCTGCGGAACAGGCTGGCGCAGCTGCGGAAGGAGAGGAGAGACCTGCGGGCCGCCATCGAGGTGAACGCAGGTAGGGAGGCCTCTGCCCGTGGCTCCCTGCTCCGCCCACGGCTGTGGTGTGGCAGGAATGGGGGGGGCAGTGCCTCTGGGCTGGGCTGCTGCAGATGGGCCCTGGCCCTGCACCAGTGTGATTGTACCGTGCACCCGAGGCAGAGGCCAGGCCCTCTCCCTGGGCTGCTCAGTCTGCTCAGTCACCAGACTCCAGCTTGGGTCAGGACAACAGAGGTGGTCAGGAGGGCGAGGCCTGCGTCAGGTCCAGGTCCAATGAAGGCTTTCAAGCCAGCAGCACTTTCTTAAGTAAGAAGCTGAGGCCCGGAGCGGGAGGCCTGCAGCGTGAGGGTCAGACCAGTGCCAGGTCCCTCCCCAGCTCAGCAAAGCCAGGGCCTAGGCTGGGTGGTGGGGACGTCTACGCGCTGCTGAGACTTCAGTGCCACCGGTGCTCACAGGCAGGAAGACCCAGGTGGTGCTGGAGGAGAAACTGAGGAAGCTGGAGGAGGAATGCAAGCAGAGGGAGGCGGAGCGCGTGAGCCTGGAGCTGGAGCTGACCGAGGTGAAGGAGAGCCTGAAGAAAGCCCTGGCTGGCGGCGTCACCCTGGGGCTGGCCATCGAGCCCAAGTCGGGGACATCGAGCCCACAGGTGAGCATCCTGCCCACAGAGGAGCAGGGGCCGTGGGCAGCGTGCATGGACCCCAGGCACTGCCATCCGGCCTGCTGGCTCAGCCTCAGTGTGCGCAGGCATTAGCTGAGCTGTGGCATGGTGTCCTCGGCGACCTCGTGTCTGTCACAAGCCGGAGGCTGAGGCTGTGCCGCACAGGACACACACACCTGTGTCCCAGAGCCCTCGGCTTGGTTCCGTGACAGTGGGGACTGTGCCAAGGCCCTGCCTGCCCCCAAGGGTCCTGCTGGGTCTTCAGCCCCCTCTGCTTCCTCCTTAGCATTAGTCTCCAGCTTGCTCCATCTTGAACACAGTCCTCCTCAGCCTGCATCCCCTCCAGTTGCTGCCTGGTGTCCTGCGCGTCTCCCTGCCCTGCCCCATAGACTCGGGGACAGTAGTCCTTCCTCTCAGCGTCCAGGCCACCCACTCCCTGCCCACCCTGGGTCTGCCCTGCCAGGCGACTCCGGGGCCCTGACCCAGTGGGCGCTTCCGGCTCTCTGCTCCTGAACTCCAGGAGCCTTTTGCCTGGCTCCTGCTGGCTCCTCCTGCAGTGACCCCAAGCTCCCAGGTCCCTGTCCCCCTAGAGTCCCCCTGCATCAACCCCTCCTGCTCACCGTACACCTTTCTGGCCCTGGGTGCTGGCTGTCCTTAAGGCCTGGGCTGCTGTGCTGGCTTTGCAGGCTCCTGTCCTCCACAGGCCTCTCCGTGGGCATGGTCACTGCCCTCTCTGGACGCTGGTGACAGCATGTCCTCAGAGGAGTGGCCTGCTGGGTGGACGTTCTCCAGTGCCAGTGGTGTGCTGGAGATGGGTCATCTGTCTTTGTTCTGATGTGGCACCTGCTCCCCCCAGTCCTCCGTGCCCTTGGAAGTGTTTCCTAGGGAAGCTCAGTTGGAGCTGAGGAGAGATGTGCTTGGGGACCCTGCTCAGGGAGCCCCACGGAGGACAGGAGCTCTGTTCCAGTGGGACATGGGGCACTGTTCTGACCGCACGGTGGGTGTGTTTATCCCTATGATGGGAGTTCCTGCAGGGAGGGTTCAGTCCTCGGAGGCTCCACCAGGGGGTGCTGCAGGCTGCCAGGACCATTTCTGAGTCTGTGATCCCTCCAAAAGCCACAGGTAGGGGCATGGTGGCCCAGGGCCCGGGCTGTTCTGCTCCAAGCCCTCCAGAGCCTGGCAGTGCCCGGGGGACAACAGTGGCAGGTACCCCCAGTGTCTGGTACCCGAACTGTGCACTGTGACCTGGTCCCCGAACTGATGCAGGGTGCATTAGTCAAGTTTCCTGCAGCTAGGACAGAATACCCGACACCCACAATTTAAAGCAGCAGAGGTTTGGCTTGCCTCACCCTAGAGGGTTCAGTCCATGGTCGGCTGGCTCCAAAGCAGAAGCAGCATGGTCAGGGGAGTGGGTGGAGGAAGCTGCTCACATCAGGCATCCAGGAAGCAGAGAGAGAAGGAAGGAGCTGGGGACAAGAATTCACCCCTCCGGGCCACACCCAGAGACTACCTCCCACCGGGCCCCACCTCCTACAGCTCTCCAGAGCTGCCTCTCCCTCCCACCCACAGTCCCCTGTGTTCCGGCATCGGACTCTGGAGAACTCGCCAGTCTCCAGCTGTGACACGAGTGACGCCGAGGGGCCCCTGCCTGTGAACAGTGCCACGGTCCTGAGGAAGAGCCCGCCGGCCATGGGAAGCTCGCGCTGCCGGGGCCACGTGCTTCGGAAGGCCAAGGTGAGGCCCCGTCCCGGCCAGGGCGCCTCCCGTGCGGTGTGAGAGTGTTCACTGGGTCCCCACCGTGCCAGGCCATCTTTCAGGACTGGGGCTCAGGGGCCTCCTGTCCCTGGGCTGGTCTTCTCAGCAGAGTGGACATTGGGCCAGGTGGCCCACGGTCCTTTCCACTGCTTAAGAGCTGTGATTCTTCTGAAAAGAAAGAAAAGCTAAGGAATGGCCTTTTCTCCCCACCCAACCCCTGTACCCGGCCCCACATGCCTGACCCCTGGGTCACCATCGGGACCCTGCCAGCTCTACCCTTGGGTGCCTCCCTGAGACCCACCAGCAGTCCTTGATGGCAAGCCAAGGCATCTCAGCCCTGTTGGCCACACGAGCTCTGGCTTCTCTGAGCAGGCAGCTCTCAGCTGTGTCACCAGCAGCTAGCTGCAGGGAGACACGGCTCAGGAGGGAGATGGCCGCCCCTAGGAGGTCCCAGAAGCCTGGGGCAGCCATCTTGCCCCATAGATGGGCTCTGACGCTCAGCCTCACAGAGAGTGAGCTTGAGCAGGCATCCAGATTTCTGGGAACAGGGACAGGGACCTGGCCTTCGACCCTGAAACATCAGTGTGCTGCAGGCCCATCACACTCTGTTCCTCTAGGGTACTCCTGGGCCGAGTTCTAGCCTTGTCTCTGGGTGGGGTGAATACCGGAAGTGGGGCTGCCAGGGCCCCGGTGCCCGGTGCTGGAGGCTCCCCCGTCCTGCCT
The DNA here is from genome assembly GCF_000247695.1 of Heterocephalus glaber. The sequence continues at coordinate 23,663,826 of NW_004624755.1, read as the reverse complement.
TCCATGGGGGACCAGTGCCCCCGGGACCCTTTTTGGTCCTGAGCACCCATGGATTACAATGCTGCCCCGCCTGCCAGGCTTGGCCCTTGGGATTTACACAGCTCTCCTTTCTCCAGGAGTGGGAACTGAAGAACGGGACCTAGGAAGGGAGGCGGCCCCAGGCAGAGACTGCATCCCGCTGGCTGCCCATCTGCGACGCGGTGCTCCCTGGGTGGCCCATACAAGACGTCCGAGGCTCTGAGGCCAAGCCCTGCCCTGCCACCTTCGCCCGCCTGCCCGAGTGTCCTTCCTACTGTAGGATGGTGCCCTTCTGAAGAGTTTACTTGTAAGACTTTAGCTTCCAGTTTTTCTTGTTAAAAAAAACCAACAAGAACCAGAAACAGAAAGGAATGATGAGTGTTGTGAAAGATTCTTAGGCCGATGGACAAGCTGCCTCTCTCCAACCAGCTGAATGACTGCTTGGACCAGGTCCAGCCCCACCCCAGCTGACAGGCAGCAGACGGCCGGCCGGACAGACCCTGGTCCCTGCCTGTGCCTGGCTGGACCTGAAGCGGCTCCCAGGCCCTGCCTCCCCCTCTCGGGTGTCCCAGCTCGGGCATGCAGTGTCAGGATTGCCCTTGGCCATGCAAAGGTTGGGGTTCTGTAGCTGAGGTGGGGCTGGCGTGGGCACTGTCCAGCACCCTGTCCACTTTAGCACCCTTGAGAGGCGAAGGCACAAGAACCTTGTGCTGTGAAGCCATTTCTACCTTCTAATTCTTTCTTCCTTTTGGATGGACACTTTTGTCTCCGGGCCACGAACAGGTGCCATTGTTTTTTAAAATGTCCCTTTTTGCCATATGTTTCACTGAGTTCTAGAGTCTTCAGAGCCGAGTCCTATTTTGTTGATTATCTGCACTGCTGGTGATAGGCAGCAGGCGCTTTATTTGGCTAGTGCGCCCCGGCCTGGGCCCCAGCCCTCCCACTGTGCACAGCGGTGATGCTGCTCAGGTCCAGCCCCTCACACGCCTCGATGCTGCTGGCTGAGTCCCTCTGCAGGATGTCCGTGGGCCAGCGGGAGGCAGTTTCTGGGCTTGTAGGGCTGGGACCTGTGGAACCTGGGAGCCAGAGCCACCCCTCTGTCCACTAAGGCTGGCACCGCTGCCCTCTGTGTGGTGCCCCTGCAGCGTCCAGGTGCAGGGAACGAGATGGGCAGCACCTCGGCTCACTTCCGCCTGGTCTGCAGGGGCGCCATCGGGGAAGATGGCCCCGACCATGAGGAGGGGACAGCACCGCACCCCACCCGCCGCACGCCTTTTGTCCCCGGCCCAGAGCACTCTACCGCTGGCACAAAGCGCCTCCCGTGCTGTCCCCAGAGCCGCCCTGGGGTGTCGGGAGTCTGCCCCACCATTCCCAGGCCTCGGACTGGGGTCCGTTCTCTGCATCACACCCTGAGCCGGAGGGGCTGTCGGATTTACTTGTTGAGTGGGAAAGTCACCTGGGACAGGAGAAAGTGTCCCAGCGAGGATTAGCAGCTGCTCCCCTGGTCCCCTGGAACCACCTGAAGCCATCTGCGAGTGTGAGTCGCCCAGTCCTCGGTTACACCAGTGTCCAGCCGTTCCCTCCAGCAGGCCGCCAGGCAGGCAGCGGGGGAGGAGCCCTCCCTCAGGGCTGGTTTCCCACTGTCGCAGGGAGCTTTATTCCATAGGAAACTACATTTTTGTAAAGGGAAAGATTTATAGACCAGAAATTTTTGCTGTTGTTGGATCTAATAAAATCCACGAAGCCAGGCTTGTGGGCCATTCTGAGTGGCAGCCACCTGGCCAAGGGGGTGCTGCTGGTTTCGGGTTGCTCCTGAGAGGAGGGAGGCACCAGCCTCAGGCCTGGGTGGATGCCCACGATCCACAGCAGACGTGCAGCAGGTGTCCGTGCCAGCAGCCCCCTCTGCACACACACCACTCACTGTGGTTTGTCATCCACTCTTGTTACCAGAACGCTTTGAAGGAGGCAGCAAAGGTTCTGGGGTGTCTGCAGTGGCCCTGAGGAAAGCAAGCTCCCGACACAGGTCCTGGGCCCTATGGGCCCTGACATTCTCAGATTGGACCAGAAAGTTAGTTTAAAGCATTTGCTTCCAAGTTATTTATTTGTATATGTCCCGTAAGTGTAGCTTTAATTTATGCCTGTACATATTAGACACACAGATACCCGTCCAAGTCTGAGGGTGGTGTCATTTGGTCACCCTCCCAAAGCATGTCCCAGCATGACCCCGGCCGGGGGATGGCACAGGCACCCCTGGTCCTAGGCACCGAGGCTGGGGCCAGGTGCTGCGGGGTGCAGGGCAGGCTGCCCGGGTCCAGTGTCTAACGCGTCACCTGCCACCTTCACAGGCAGCTGTGCTCGCAGAGTGAGGCCCACAGAGAGGGGCCGGCCTGGGACAGGTCAGGGAGGCCCGGCCCTGCGCCTCGGCCCTTCCCGCCACCGTGAGGCACTGGGTCCCTCCCTGGGTGCTGCTCCTGGCGCAGTTGGGTGAAATGGCACCGCCTGCAGAGCCCCTCTGTCGTGTTCCTGGATCGACCCCTGCATAGAGACAGCCACGCTGCCACAGGGCACTGTCGCACCCACCTTGACACAAGTGTTGGCCTTGCTGTCACTCGCCTCAAGAGTCAGCACCCTGCAGGCAGCCAGGGGCCAGGATGGCCATCCAGAACCTTCGAGAACCTTCCCTGGCGGGCTGCTTGGGTGATTCTAATAGCCACACCCACCCGGCAGGGTGCGGGTCCCACTGGAGGAGCCTTCACAGAGCGAGTCCGGGCCCTGACCCCCGGGTACAGGGGACAGTGTTGCTCCCCGGCCGGCTCTGCGTGTCCCCGGGTGCGCCCATCAGCGGCTCCCCTGCACACCAGCACGCTCCCACCAAGGTTGTGGCAGCACTGCAGTGACAAACGACTCCCTTCCTCCTTTTTTTCTACAATAATTTTTAACAGGAAAACTAATTTCAAGTGCAGGATGTGATTTTTCAGGAGGTCACTCAGTGTCGGGGTCCTGCTGTTGCTGTCTTTTTATCAACCCCACGGTGGGCTGGGTTCATACTGTGAAATAAACTGCAAATAAAAGACCGTGTGCATTTGGGGTGCACACAGTGCAGCCCTGGGGAGGCCCAGAGAGGCTGTCTGCGGGTGGGCCCCCAGCCCCCCAGCCCCCCAGCCCCAGCTGCAGCTCCAGCCCTGCAAGGCTTCCTTGCTGCGTCTGCCGCTGCGCTCACAGTGGCCCAGAAAGGCCGCCTCGTATGTAGCGCTCCACCCCAGGAGTCTTCCTCACGGGATCCTCAGATCACAACTCTTAGGGACCAAAGGTGTTTTTAATAAGATCATCCTCTAATTGATTTTCTAACAAGGAAGGAAATACATGTTACATTTACATTTTAACATCAACTTTTGCATTCTAGATATCCAGGATGAACTGCCCATGGCCATACGTTGTAAAATGTTTTCATATTAAGAATGTAATTATTGCCTTATTGTATTTTTTAAAAACTGAAGTCATATTTAAAATTCTCTTTGAAAGAAACAGGCAAAGAAACAGGAAAGCTTTTTTAAAAATTAAATATGTTGTCCGTGCCCATTTGGAATGACTAAATGTCTTCACTGTCTGTATTTAAATCATAAAGTAGGGAAAAAAAACTTTTGGAAAGAGACTTATAGTGGAAACCCACGTTTCAGCCACGGACCCCATTTTGTATCAGCTTCACTTGAATCCTCCGCTTTTGGACTGAGTTTCCGGCTTTCCTCCGCGGCGGGGTAGACTGGCGCCTGCGGCGCGACGCACGCTTATTGTTAATAAAACGTTCGACCGGGCCTGGTGTCCTGCAGCCCTGGCTTGCGCTGCGCACGGAAGTCGGAAGCCGCTGCGGGATGGCGTCGGGGTCACGGGGTGGGGCGCTCGCCCTGGAGGGGCCGTAACAGTTCAAGCGCTTTTTATCCTGCGACTCCAGAAACGTCTGCACCTGCCACGGGCTTACCCGGAAGACTGACTGATAGATCGCCCACGGGAGGACGGCCGGTGACTTCCGGGATGGTAGGCGAGGGAGCAGCTGGCTTTGAGGCCACTGGGTAGGGTTTGCAGCATGGTGGGGGTAATTTGAGCCAGGCTGTGGGGTTTAGATAGGAGTTCAACAAGGAGAGAGGCAGGGGAAGACATCCCAGTCCCAGGAAACAGCAGGCGCGGGGGAGGGGGGCTGCTTGGGCAAAGGTGGGCCACGCATACGGCTGGAAGGGCGAAGGGAGAGGCAGGAAGCTGAGTCCGAAGCTGCGGAGGGACTTGGGAGAGGGGAGGGTGCTGCACTCCCGCCCCGGTGTGGCCTGGGCCTCCTCGGCCTGGCGCGCTCCGCCCTCTTCCCCCTGCCGGGGCTGCGTGGCTGGAGGCTGCTGCTCACCATGTGGGCCCGGGGAGGGGGGCGCCCTGGTCAGAGGACTCTGCTGTCCCGGAGCCGGCTCCCTCTCCCGGTGAGCAGCCCGCCCTGTGCCACCTTCCAGCCGCGCCTTCTGCCAGCCCGGCTCCCCTGGGACCCGAGTGACATTTTCTGAAGGGCGCGGGGCAGCATCTCTTTCCCCTCCCCTCCCCGGCTCCCTGTGGCCTCCCTCACCTCGGGCCCTTGCCCCTGGGCCACCAGCTCACAGCCAGGGACGCCCTGGTGTCAAGGGCGGGGACTGAGGCTCCTTGCGGCTGGTGCTGAGTCCTGGCTCCTGTTTTCCCTTCCCCGCCTGGGCTAGGCCCTCGGCCAGCATAGTTATGGAGGTGGCGGTGCCCCGTCGGACTGGCACTCGGCAGCCCGGACAGCCTTCCTCCCCACAGCCCCCAGCTGGCAGGCGTGGCCTGGGCATCCGCATAGCTGGTGGGCTCCGGCTGTCTTGTCAGGGTCTGAGGGTTGGCAGGGCGGCTGCCAGCGCCTGCAGAGGCAGGAGGGTGCACCTCGCAGATGCAACCGGAACAGAGCAAGTGGTCTGGGCTGCACCTCGACGCTCTGCCCAAGCAGGTGGGGTGGTCGCTGGCTCCTGGGGACCCTGGAGCCTAGTTACAGGTGTGAGAAAGGCCCAACGCAGGTGGTCAGGAGGCAGCTGGGCCCGGGTGGCTGAGTCACCTGTCGAAGGTGGCCACCGGGCCCCTGGGCACAGCCTGTGTCACCAACCGTGGCGGGTGGTTTTGGTTTTCTGTAACAGTGGCCCTGGCAGGGATGAGAACCGTGGTGCTGAAGGAGGGCATTGTCCTCAGGGTGACCTGTCCGTGACCAGGAACCTTCTGTCCCTTTCTTGACATCGATTGCCACCTGCACCGCTTTGGGCCCCAGGCGGGGGTCCCTGGGCCTTTGGGGCATGGCTAGAGCCCTGGAGCAGTCTGGGTTTCAGTTAAAAGCTTTCCGTGCACTTGGGGACACCACGGCCAGGCACGTGGTGGCGTGCGGTACTGCAGAGCCCACGACAGTGTCTGTCACTGTCTCCTACAAGGGGTTCTGCACCCCTGCGTCATCTTCGGGGCCCTGCTGTCTGGCCAGGTCACCAGGCAGAGGCTCCAGAAGGAGGATAGTGGTGCTTCCGAGCACCGTGTCACACCCAGGAGGAGACGCCCCCCCCACCAAGGCCGGGCACCCAGGGGCAGGGACGTCGTCAGACGGGGCTCCGCCTTCCTCCTCCATCCTGGAAGCAGAGCAGGAGCTGCAAGGCCCTTTCCCTGCTCATACATGTGCACGCCCTCTGCCCACGCCCCAGCCTGGTGTCCCCAGCCCGGGGTCCTGTGCATGTCCTCTCCCTCCCCCTGCAGGGCTAGTGCCAACTCCACCTCCACTGCACAAATTTCAGGCCTCTGGCACCAGGCTGGGTCGGGGCCCCTGCTGGGCCTGTGTGGCCACTGCCTGCCTCCCCTGGTCTGGGGCCTCCTTCGAGGTCAAGAGCTCTGAGTCATCCACAGGTCACGGCCTGGGGGCTGCCCAGGGTCCCGCTCAAGTTGAAAGGCTCCTGGGCTGCCAGGCTATTCTGAGCTGCTGACGTTGCACACCACGAGTGAGTTCTGGCACAGAGTGGAGGTGCACGTGTGAGCATGTGTGTGTGCGTTGTCACTCAAACCCACCTCCTTTCATCCACCCCACTGGCGACCTGCCTTGGGGTTCCCCAGAGTCTCTGCATGGTAGGGTGTGCGGAGGAAGACGCAGAAGAGACCTTCCTGAGAAGGCAGAAGCTGATCATATTCGTTTAATCTTTGTTAAAAGCATCACAAATGATTTACTGATCTTTAAAAAGGAAAAATAAGAAAGCCTGCATTGCCTCTGTTATGCCAAGTGGGTGACCCCGCCGGTGGGGACACGCTGGCCACCACCGGGGTCAGCGCCCTCCCCTGGTGCCCGAGTTCCTGCCTGTGCCCCGGGCACACGCCCCTTGCTGACCACCTGCGAGGCCCGAGTATGTATGGATTGCCTCTACGGACACGGAGATGGGGATGGCAGGGTTACGGCAGGTCGCCTTGCTCCCGGGGTCCTGGGCCACACACTCAAGATGTTCTGGTCAGAAATCGTAACATAAAATACAAGGGAACACAAGTACCTCAGGGAGACCCGACCTGCACGGCTGAGCAGGTGGGACTGAGTGGCGGGGAGGGCCAGGCCGGTGCTGGCACCACAGGCGCCGGGAGCTGGGCTGCTCCTCGCTGGCCGAGCCTAGACTGTGCTCAGGGGTCCCATGCGCGGGTGGGACACGTGGGGTGGCAGCCGGAGGCAGGTCCCCGGCAGGGGCTACAGAGAGGTGGGCGGCCGCGGCGGCGGAGTCGCGGAGTCACGGCCTCTCCTGGCTCTGGTCCCTGTCCCCAGCCCCTCCCCAGGGAAGACGCCCGCAGGGAGGACGTCCAGGGTGGGCAGCGGCGGGCAGGCGTCAGTGCAGCCGGGCTGCCTCCCCCACCAGCTGAGTGCCCGCTGTCCCTGAGTCCCACCCGTGACCTGGCCTGGGTACCAGGGGGCCCCACAAGGCAAAGACGGAGTGCCCAGGCACTGCCCGGTGTGAGAAGGTGGCCCCAGGCACCCACTAACAGGCCAGGCCTCTTCCTCGGGAAAATGGTGCCAGCCCGGTACCAGCCTGGGCCCTGGCATGGCTTCCAGAGACCCTGGCTGGAGAGGGGGTCACAAGGAGGCAGGGGAGAAGGAAGAAAAGGAGAAGAAAGGGGGAGGGGACGCGGAAGATGCTGAGTCCAAGGCAAAAGGTGAAGATCCTGCTGTCTGCGTCCCTGCCCGGCAGCCTGAGCGGCTGAGCAGCCTGCTTGGGGGGCAGAGGGCTGGTTCTGGGGCCACCCTTGCTACCATCTTGCCATGTCTTCACCAAGAGGGGCCTGCTCCTGGGGGCCCCCAGCTCTGCCCCCATCCTAGCTGGGCTCCACGGGCACCCCAGCTGTGAGCTGTGCAGAGAACTGGGTGCAGAGGGGGCGCTCACCCCTTTCTGGGTTGGCTGGTTCTTTCCAGAGCTCAGGCTGGGCAGCCAGGCTTTGGGAGGGCACCGCCTGCTGGTGGGAGCGGGAACTGCAGGCAGGGGTCCTTTTGCGGAGCCCCCAACCCGCAGCGGAAACTAGGGTGAACACCAGAGGGGAGCGCTGGGTGCTCTGGAAGCGGGGTTCTCGACGTGGCTGACAGAGCCACCCAGAGGGTGACTGCCTGGCCATACAAACAAAGATAAAGCCCCAGTGCGAACCGCCGCCTAGAGAGGAATATACATGACCTATACAGAGAGGGACAGAGGCAGGGGTGGGAGATGGCCCAGCCCACGGCTGCTGGGGTTCGGGTTGGGGGCAGGAGGGAGGGGCCAGGGCAGCTGTGTGCGCCCAGCCGGAGAGGGCGGGTCCCGGGCGGGGCGGACCTGTGGGGGGTCGGCTCCCTGAGCGTCAGTGGCCTGGGTGGGCGTGGGCTGAGGGGGGGCGTCTGTCCTGTGGGGAGCCCGGAGGTGGCTCTGGGCAGGTCTGGGACTCACTCCAGCTGCAGGAGTGGGCTGCGCCCCTGGGGGCGGCGGCAGAGAGCAGAGCGCGCGGGGCATCAGCTCACCAGGTAGCCGTGCATCTCCCGGGAGTTGATGCTCAGGACCACGCCCGAGTGGTTGCCTAGGAGCAGAGAGGTGCGGGCTATGAGCACGAGCCCCTGGGCTGGGGACGGGGTGGTGGCCTCCGCCGCGCTTCGAGCCAGCCGTGTGTGGTGGGCACCCGCGGGTCCCTGTGGTGGGGCTCGATTGCACAGGTGACTGAACGGGGTGTGCCCAGTGCCCACACAAGCAGTGGACCCGAGGGAGGGCTGACCAGTGAGGCCCGCAGCAGGGGCCGTGGGAGGGGCTGCGTCTCCGCCCCCTCCTGGCAGGCGCAGCTGTGGGACAGAGGGTGGCCAGGCCCCTTCAGAGACTGGGCACCTGGGCCGCCTGGCAGAGGCTGCACTGTGAGCCCAAGCACAGGGAGCACCCGGGACCGGAGCTGCTCTGCAGGGCGCGGCCCCACCCCAGCTGTGGACGGAGGCCCAGTGCCTGGCATGGCTGGGTCAGAGAGGAGCCGAGCTGTCCGAGCGTCCCCGGCAAGGCCCTCATCCCCTGCCCCCGTGCCACATCTGGAACAGCAGGCTCACGTGGAGGCCCTCGGAAGGCCCATCAGGGCCGATGCCTGGTGCACACGACGGGGGCTTTGAATATGGTTAGGCTGTTGTTATTTTAGGGGCTTAAAAGCCAAGCTCCCACTTCCTGGACCCCCATGGGCTTCCCTGGCGGGGCTATGACCCTGCCTGCAGGAGGTGGGGCCGCTACCTGGGGCCAAAGCCACCTCCATCCTGGGCAGAGTCCCCTAGGGTCTCCGAGGTGCACAGGACGCTCGTAGGCCTGCAGGAGGTGCACACCCAGATCTCTCAAGCCCAAGCCTGTTTGCCCACTTGTTGGGAGGCCGAGGTGGGCTGCCAGCCTGGTCAGCGTCACGCTCCAGCGAGGGGCAGAGCCTGTGTCCCTCCCCTGGGGTGGAATTCGGGGCACCTCGGTCCACCAGCAAGACGTGGGTTTGGGCTGTGACCCTGAAGCAGGGTCCTGCAGAGGCCACTTCCCCAGCTGCTCAGACCTCGCTGGCTGTGCTGCGGGGACCCAGCCACAGGGCGTCCAGGTCCAGGTGGTGGGCACAGGATGGGTGAGGCCCAGCTGCCCGCCTGTGCTCACTGCGGGGCACAGAGGCTTCGAGCCACTGTGGGCGAGCGCGGGTGACAACGTCCTGCCCCAGAAAGGCGAGGAGCTGGGAGAGGGTGAGTGGCCCCTCCGTGTGGTCTGACGGTGCTGTCTCCCGGGCAGGGCCAGGATGGGGAGGGATGGGCAGGTGTGAGCTGTGAGTGTTGTGCTGTGCGTGCATGTGCGACACACACGTGTGGACACAGTGCCCTGGGACCCAGAGGGCCTCTGCAGGGCCGAGCGAGTGCCCCGTCCCCGGCTCACCCTGCATGGCGGTGCCCTGGGCGTCCTCGCTGCGGCTCACGGGGCTTGTCATCTCCTGCTCCTTCTCGTTGTGCATCTGCGCGTACACCGTCCTGCCGGGGCGTTTCCTGCGGGCACAGGGCACTCGGGTCTGCGCCTCTCTCCCCGGAAGCCCTCCGTCCTGCACCCGACCCTGATCCCCTGGCCACGCTGCTGCTCCTCTACCTCCTGCAGCCGGCAGCTTGAGGACAGCGACCCGGGCACCTCGGGAGGGCTCGGAGCCACCCGGGGGGCTGCCAGACAGCAGTGGGAGCCCTGCCCCGGGCCTCCCCAGCCCCTTTCAGATGCGGAACCCGAGGCTCAGATGTGGACACTGGCCTCCTGCAGGCTGCACCCGGTGGTCCAGGTGTGGCAGTGGGGGGCAGAGACTCGGGGGCCTAGGAGCAAGGGGTCCTGGGGGCTCCCCGCCCCTGGAGGCCTTCAATCACTGGGACCTGCGAATCTAGGTGGGCTTTAGGGGCCTGAGGCCCGCCAGCCTCCCTAGTGTAGGGCACAGTGCAGGCCCCACCAGCTGGCCCAGTGTGGACTCAGGACCAGAGGCCTGGGCTCTGACATCCCACCTCCCACTGCCCTGGGCATCACTTGATGTCATTGTGGCTGAGGGAGGGAGCAGATGGGAGAGGCATTTCTGGCTGGGCACTTGGTAGAGGGCTGTGGCCTTCACTCAGGAGGGGCTTTGTGGGGTGATTTGATTTGAGGTGCCGGCAGGATACCCAGGTAGGTCTATTGGGAAGCCAGGGCCTCAAGAAAGGCCACAGCCTGGATCCTGCTGCAGTCCCTCTATGTAGCAAACTCCTATGCATCCTTCAGGATCCCACTGAGAAATCCCCTCTTTGCGGAAGCCCTCTGGATCCTCCAGCCCAGCTGAGGCCCTGTGATGTACTCAGCATCTCGGGCCACCTCTGTGGCTGGAGCCAAGTCAGAAGGGAGGTGACAGGCTGTGGGGGTGCTCTTGGGTGAAGCTGAGTCAGCACTGTGTCCCAGCAGTCGGCCCAGCATCTCGCATGGCGGGCACATGCATCGCTACAGCAACCAGGACCAGAGGTGCACAGGGGGCAGGCGAGGACCCAGGGTCTAGGAGAGGGGTTGTTGGCAGACTGGCACACAGAGAGGGTCCCCCACAGGGGACCCGGGTGGGGTGACTGATGGGGGCCTGCAGGTGGCTCAGCAGCAGGGGCAGCAGGGGGCAGGGACCCTTCCTGGGCCCAGTCCAGGAGAGGTCGGCAGGACCCATGCTCCAGTGACCTGTCACGGGGTCCCCTCCTACGATCTTCGGGGTCCCAGTCTGAGCAGGAGGCCCACCTGGAGTGCCCACTGCCCACAGCTGGGCCCGGAGCCACTGTAGGAGGAGGCGCAGCTGTGCAGCGCGCACACAGGCCCAGGTCCTGAGCGGCCTCCCTGCAGCAGCCCCTCCCCCAGGAGCGCGGCGGCCTTGCCTTTTGAACTTGTAGAGGACGATCGCGCCCACCGCGAAGACCCCCACGACGAAGAGGACCACCACAGCCCAGTAGCCGCTGCCGCCTCCCAGCCGCTGTGACTCTGCGAACAAAGCAGCCAGGGGCCCCTGGGACCGGCCTGTCCCCACCCCGACCCGCACAGGGGCCACGGGGGTGGGGTACCAGGGACAGTGTGTGCTGCCCAGGCCCTGGGATCCCAGCCGCTGCCCATCGACTCGGTGCGGGGACAGTGCTGTGCGGGCCCTGTCCTGCGAGGGGACACGGCCATCCCCTGGGGAGCCGCCTCCCTCCTACAGGGGCGGTGTGTGCCCCAAGGGGGAGACGCAAATGGGCAGAGGACCGGGACCCTGAGCCGGGTGGGAATGGAGACAAGAGCTCCGCCTGTGACCCTGGAGGGGCACTGAGGCCCAGGGCTGCTGGCCTGGCGATGGGGCTCAGCACAGACGAGGACAGGACAGGGGCCACTCACCTGTGTCTGTGTCCCTCAGGGCCACTAGGACGCGCAGCCCGCCCTGCAGCAGGAAGCTGATCTTCTGAGCGCTCAGCACCTGCCGGACGGCTGTGAGTCTCTGCAAGCGGAGGAAGAGGAGCCTGACCCAGGACCTCACCTGTGAGCCCACAGTCAGCGGCCAGCCAGGGCCCCCAGGAACCTCGGCCACGGAGGGGCAGAGACAGGACCAGGCTGCCGGGGGAGGCCGGGCCCCGCAGCGGGCACGGAAGGCTTCTCGGGACGGAAGAGCAAGAGGAGGCGGAGGCAGGGCAGGTGGGAGACTCGGGGGGGCCCCGGGTGGGCTGAGGGGAGGGCTGGAGAGGCGGCAGCCAGACGCCGGCCAGGGGCGGCCCCAGGAGCCTCCTCGGATCCCAGCGACACGGCACACCCTGGCCACCTCTGCTGACCCCCGTTTCTGCATTTCTAGGTCCTCCTGGAGGACCTCACAGCCCTCGGGGACTGTGACGGGCACAGCGGGGGACCGCCCGGCCTGCCAGCTTTGGGCTTGGGGAGAAGGAGCCGGGCCTCGCCCACCCCATATGCCCACCAGGGTGCGCCTGTGCCCGCCTCGGTGCCTGCTGAGTCCCATTGTCAGGAGGGCGCTGTCCTGACACTCAGCCAGGACCACAGCCGGGGACGCCTGAGGGCTCATCCCTTCTCTGGAGTGCACAGTGTGGGGACAGGCGGGGCTGCTGTCAATGGCTGTCCCCAAGCGCCCTCTGCCCGGGACACCTCGGGAGGACAGCCATGACTCTGCTTCCGCCGGTCGGGTGCAGCCGCCTGGACGAGCCACGGGATTCCCAGGCCGGTTCCCGCTCGGGGTGAATGGGGTCCTGGGCCTGGGGCTTGGGGTGAGCACTTTCCAGAGCAGTGGGGAGCGCTGCTCTGCACAGGGCATGTCCCATGCTGGGCCCAAGGCGCGGGCTGGCATCTCGTCATGACTTTGATTTGCACGTCCCTGCTGAGCGGGCACCGAGCCTTTTCGGGGCCCCTCTGGCCACGGCCTCCTGCATCTCCCCTGCAGCAGCATCTGTATGGCCTGTGCCCACCTCCGCACTGGTTGCCTGTTCTGCGGTGTTGAGGTGTTTGAGCTCCCTACGGGCTGTGGGCATCGCCCCTCGACTGGCGTTCGGCTGGCGCAGGGTTCCTCCCGCCCTGTGGCCACCGCTCCCCTCCATGTCCCCGCGGCTGTGCAGAAAGGCCTGGTCCAGGAAACCCGCGCCTGCAGCTCTGCAGCCTGCACTCGCTCAGACCAAGGTGTCCCTGCCACCGGGCGGCCCCTTTCGTCCAAGATGGCTTTGGGTGCCCTGGCTCTTCAGTGGCTCCATGTGACTTCAGGATCCTTTTTGCTATTTCTGCGGAAGATGCCACTGACTCTTCCTCGGGCTGGCGAATCAGCCGATGGCTGTGGATGGTGCAAGCTTCCACCCACAAACACCAGGGCTCTTTCCAGAGGTCTGCGCCGTCTTCCTTCTCTTCTGCGACGTCTCACTGTTGCCAGGCGCAGGACATTGGCCTCCTCGGTCAAGTTTACTCTCGAGTGTGTTACTCGGCCGCCGGCACCGAATGGGGTTGCAGTCTTGGTTCCTCTCTTCCATGTTGCGTACGGTGCCGCCGCCGAGGGCCCTCGCTGCTGCTCCCGCCCCAGTCTGCACTTAGGACTGGCACCCACTGGGTGCCGGGTCTGAGTGCTCCCTGTCTAGGCGCTGCCCACTCCAGGCCCTCCAGGTCCCTTGCACACGAGTGTCACGGGGACCCGTGTGAGACATCTGCTCACTGCAGCCTGCGCCAGCCCCGCGTTCTCTGCACAGCCTGGCGCATGGGCCAGGACCACCGACAACTCCCGACGCTTCATCACCTCCGAAAGAGCCCCGGCTCCAGCAGTAACCCCGTTCTCCCTGCCCCCGGCTGCCCCACCCCACTCCCGTCCCTGTGGATCTGCATCTCTGGACGAAGCCGTGGCTGCAGCTCCTGCTGGGCCCGCTTCAGCACATGTACCTGGGCGTCACTTCTCCTCAGGGCTGGAGGAGGCCCGTCCTCCTGCAGATGGGCCGCTCTGCACGTATCCGCCACAGCCACTTGGCTGGTTTGCATCGTGGGCCACGAGGAATGTCGCTGTTCAGGTCCTCGCCTGTGCGTGACTGTGTGTCTGACTCTTCTTGAGCGAACACTAGAGGTGGAGTCGCCAGGCCATGGGGCCTCGGGTTTAACCTTCTGAGGAACTGCCGGGCTGCCTTCACCCTCCAGGGTGAGGGTCCATCTCTCCTTGTCAACACTGGATTGTGTGCATTTTTTTTAGCCACCTCTGTGAGCGCAGAGGGACTGGATTCACCTTGGAGTTCCTTTCCTCACCCGTCATGCGGCAGGACTTCCGTCCCTGCCAGGGGCTCTTGCTCGGCCCTTGTCCTATGTAGTGAGATGCTTGCTATCTGCATGGAGGTTGAGCTGCGCTGTTCGGAGTCCCTGCTGCCAGGTGTCTCCTGGACCCCGGTATCTCCCAGCATCCCTTGCAGCTAGGCTGAAGCCATGTGACCAGCTCCAGCCAATGATATGGGAGAGGAAGCAAGATAATCCCTGATGCAGTGGTCCAGCCCTGATACCCCTCTGCTCAGTGACCTAAAAGGCCAAATGACCTTCAGAGGGTGGAGCCCCAAGGTGCAGGACAGCACCGTGAATCAGACTGACAGCAAGAAAGAAGCCTTTACGGGATGCAGTCGGAGGTGACCCCAACTGGGCACGCGGCCGCCAGCCTTTGGCAATGCAGGGTGACTGGGCGTCCGGGGCCATGGCCATACCTTGTCACTCGAGAGGCTCCTCTTCCTCGTGGGCCTGGGAGGCGGCAGCAGCACATACAGGTCAGCCACGGTGGGCAGCCCTGGTCTCACCACGGTCACCAGCAGCTCCTCGGGGACACTGGTCTCCTGTGGAGAGGGACACTTGTATCCTCCTCCTCCCTGTCCCCTGCCACAGCCCAGACCCTGGGGACACCTGCTCTCCCCCTGTGTAGGTTGGATCACCATTCCTGCCCCTGCAGCTGCATGGTGGCCTGGAGTCCACTGCACCCTGCGCTGCTTCCTGCCCCTGTCCCCTGCCCTCAGCCCCTGCGTGGCCCTGCTGCCTCCCCAGGCCCGGCCACAGCCCATGAAGCTCTGCTGCTGTGTGCTCTCTGCCTCCTGGGAATCCTCCTCCACACACTGCTGTCTGGTGAACTCCTCTTTACCCTTCAACACCCAGGACAATTCTACCAGCGTTATTCACAGGATGAGGGGAAGAATGGTCAGGATGGCCTCAACCCGTGATCCTCTCCCTCGGGGGTGTCCCGCGCCCACCCAGATAGCTACTTCTGCTTCCTGTGAGCCCCAACCACAGCAGCCACATCTGGTTCCCCCTCTCTGAGTCCAGCTCAGGAGAGAAACTCGGTTAGCGATGAGACCCCTTGGCAGAGACCCCGGACCCCAGGACGCACGCACACAGCTGGACCCCAGGTGTGGAGGACACCGCATTCCCATCCCTCCCCTCAAGGTGACACCCAGCCTGATGCCGCCCCCGCTGGCCCTGTGCTGCCCAGGTCACCTTGGAGAGCAGCCGGGTGACCACCAGGCCCACGTCCTCCCTCCACTCAGGTGTGTTGGGGTTGAGGGCGTCCAGCTCCCGGGAGAAGCACAGAGGCACCAGCTGGAACTGGTCTGTGGACAGCAGAGACAGGGGCAGTCAGAGCTGGACGTAGTACGGGCCTGGGAGGTGGCACATGCCTGGCCACTGTCCCCGACCTTCTGAGGCAGGCCAGAGAGTGTCCTGCTTCTGCCTCGGAAACACAAGGGCCTCCTTGGGAGCCAGCAGGGCCATGCTCTGGCAGCTATGTACAACAGGTCTGATGATGACAATGACGATGGCCATGACAGAGGCCTGGGAGGGAGGCTTGGTGTGGTGTAAGCTGTCCTGTGAGATTCGCCCCTGCGCTCACAAGAGTGTATACGCTGTCATTCCTGACAGATCCTTGGGCTCTGACTGGTCCCCCGACCAGATTAAGAGTCCCTTGGAGCAAAGGTCGCTCCTCCTGTGTTTCCCAGGCTCCAAGCCTCAGAGCGCTCTCTAGAGTCCCCAGAAGCCCACAGCCAAGCGTCATCTGTCCCCTGACTTCCAGGCCTCAGGTGGGAGGAAGCCTTGCAGGGCTGAGGGCTCGGGGCCAAGTGTATTGTGAGCTGAGCCAGCGTCCTGTAGCGAGGGTGGCAATGACCCCCGCTGAGCTCCCAGCTGGGCCATGAGGAGGCCTGGCTGGCAGCGGCCTCCTCCGGGTATGCGGGCTCCGCTGGGCAGCCTGCCCTCCACACGCTGTGCGCACACGTCTAGCTGATGGCTGCGGTCTGTCGGGGCCCCTGCTTTACAGCAGGTGAGACGGCCCTCAGCCAGGCCGTGGAGGCACCCAGACCGGGTCCAGGCCTGGGCTTCTGCTGGGGGCCTCAGGGGCCACCAAGCAGCATCCTCCCCCACGTCTGTGCTTCCCATGTGCCACGAGGCGTGGTGCTTATTTTACAGCCGGGGAAACTGAGGCCAGGGCCGCCGGGGGACTCACCCAGCACGCGGACCACCCTGGAGTCCTGTAGCACTGAGCTCCCGCAGGCCGCCTGCACCGACACGCGCACATCCCCCGGGGCCGCAAAGCGCGTGGTCACCGAGTTGTCCAGGGAGAGGAGGGGCTGCGGGCAGAGCGGGGCTCAGGCCAGCCACAGCTGCTATGGGGGCAGCTGTTTGCTGAATGACTGTCAGATGCCCACGGTGGGGGTCTCAAGGCCCAGCTTGAGCACAGGCAGCGACGCCCCCTCCGGGCATTCCACTGATGCAGCTGAGTCCTACTAAGAACTATCCATGGCTCCCCAGTGCTTACAGGGTGAGGCTTCTGAGATCTTGTCCACTCAGGGACATTCCCTGCCACGAAGCCCGACCACCCCACTGGAAATGGCCTTCCCGCCCCCTCCAGTGGGCCGAGCACGAGCCCAGGGCTGGGGCCTCTCAATGGCGTCAGGAGGGGCCCGGGGCGGGGGAGCGGTCCTACCCTGGCCCTGCTGCTGACACCTAGGCAGCGCCTGCCGACTCTGCACCCCAGATGGGAGCCTGCGGGGAGGCGGGAGGGGCTGGGCCAGCGCACCTGCAGGCTGTGGCCGATCCACCAGTAGAAGACAGTGAGATTGGGGTTCGGGGGCAGCAGCACAGCTGTGAGGTTCATGTCCTGGTTGATGCCAACGACAGGAGCCACTTCCAGGTAGAGGGCTTGCAAGGGAGCTGCAGGGGGCCAAAAGGCCAGGTTACAGAACAGCAGGGCGTGGGGCGTTACAGAGGCTGCTGATAGTTCAGCTTTCACTTTCAGCTTCATTGTTGCCTCCAACACCATCACCATCAGCATCAGCTCAGCCCCGAGGTCCTCCCTGTTTCCCCGACAACCAGGTCCTCTGTCACAGAAGTGTCTCTGGGCCTCACAGGGGTGACAGACTTACAGTTGACCTGGACGAAGAGCACGGCCTCGTCATGGCCTGCCACGTTCTCTGCTCTGACAGACACGCGGTAGACGCCGGGGCTCTCGTAGCGGTGCCGGATGGGCTCAGCAGTCAGCGTGAGGTTCACGTACATGGCCTTGAAGCCATCCCCCAGGTCCACCTGGTACTTGGTGGTCAGGATGTCACCCTGCAGGGAAGCACCACAAGGCCACTCAGCAGTGGGGCCATGGGGACCAGGCCCGGTTCTATCCTGGCCTCCGTAGAGGCAGGGGCACGGCCAGTGGTGCAGGTCAGCACGGCCCAGCTTCGGAGCCTCACGGAGGCTGTCTGGGGGCTGGCATGGCCAGGAGACCCCTGAGGCTGAGCCTGGCCATTGGGAAGCACTCTCACACCAGAAGGCTGCAGCAGTGCGACAGGAAGACCCCTCTGCAGCTCACAGCAAGGGAAGCCCCCGTCCCTCTTCGGAACTGCTGGAACATCCTCGGCAGAGACTGGAAGGAGCATGGCTGCTGTGGGGACACAGGCGAACGCCCAGCCCCCGGCAGAGGTGAGGATGCCAGGAGGACTCAGTCCCTGCTCCATGCCAGGTGGGTGCCCTCGGCCATGTCCCTCCCCACGCGGTGACCAGGCAGCCTTCCCATGCTCACAGGGGCAGCGGCTCCTCGTACAGTCTCCCGACTCCCCCTGCGTGTTTGGCCTGTGGCTGCTGCAGTCCCAGTTTCTCTGCACAGACGGGAGCTGGGGCCCTGGCCCGTGTGGCCAGGAGACATCCCTCCCTCCGGCGCGCAGGAAGCCCGGTACCCCTGCCGGCCCACGGCGGAAGTGTCCCTGGCCACGCCCAGCTTGGCGCCTGGTGCTCCCAGGTTGTGCGCTGTGCCGGCTGGGGGGCTCCTTGCTGTGCCTTGAGCGCTTTCTCCCACGCTTCAACTGTGCACAGCTTTCCATTTTCCACGTAAGCGCGGGACGCATTAGCGTCTGGTCCTTGTCAGTGAGGAGGTCCGGGTGACACGCAGCAAGCTGTTCCCCAACCCCACCCAGCACTCTGCCTGTGAAGTCAGGGTCCCGTGCATGCGTGTGCCAGGAGCATGTCACACCCTACCCCAGTGCTTCGGCAGCTGCAGGCGTGGCCTGTGGGTGAGTGGGCGTGGGACTGTGTTTTCATGCGTGCACAAATGTGTGTCCAAGAGTGTAGGGGAGCATGAGTGTGTGCTGCGTGTGTGAGCTGGTGTGTGTGGGCCCGGACCCCACCCTACTCTCCTGCACCCCCTTCCCAAGGAAGCCAGTGCCTCTCCCGGGCCTGGGAGCCTAGGGAGCCCCTCTCCGCTCTCCCCTCCCCGGCCCCAGCCCGGCCCCAGCCCGGCCCCAGTGCACAGCCAGGGGTGCGGCGGGTCCCCTGAATGGGCCCAGAAAGTGGCCTTGAGGCCAGGGCTGGGCTCAGGATCCAGGTAGGCTGTGGGGATGTGGTGCAGTTTCAGGCTCTGGGCTCTAGGAGGCAGTAGATGCCCGCGTTTCTGGAAGTCTGCCTGGAACTTGGAGCACCACAGGGCCACTCTGAGGGGACAGGGGCTCTGTCCTCCTGCCACCCACCAGGCTGCTGTGAAGAGAAACCCCAGGCCCATCCGACAGCTTGATCCCTGCCTCATCTACAAGGGGACCTGGGGCGGATGGGAAGCCGAGTGGGGGGCTCGGGGGGCCATGGACTTGGTCTCCCGCACTCAGAGTCCCCGCTCTGGGACCTGACACCACATGGTACGGCATGGCTTGGGCAGAGTGCCTTCAGCTTCCCCGCCTGTACAGCAGGCTGGCCAGGGTGCCCGGCACAAGCATGGAGGAGTAAAGGATATGGGTCCCTAAAGCGCTCGGCGAGGGCCGTGTGTCCTCTGCAGCCTCAGTTTCCCTGTTTGCACTAGGCCAAGGTTGTGGGCCCTCTGTCACCAGCCCGCCACCTGCCGCGGCCTGGGTTCTGAAGGACTTCTGACTGAAGCCACACGTGAGGCGCTCGCCGCATTTCTCAGCTGGGGATCCGCACACCCAGCAGCCTGGACCCGGGGGACCCGGGGTCCCTGGGCCAGGCGGGAAGCGGGTGGCTCTGAGTCTCCTGGGTTCTTTGCCGTGGCTCTGAATTTTCCACACATCTGTAAGTTTTCCTAATCCTACTTCCAAATTTCTGACAATGAGCATTAGTAATTTCTACAGTCAAAAACATAAGCCTGCTCTTTATTCATTTAAAAAAACTAGAAAGAAATGTAAAAATCAATAGCTTCCTTGGGGAAGCAGGATTTTAGGTGATATGTATGTTCTTGATTTCTCTTTACATAGTTTCCAATATTCTACAATGAATATATATATATATTCTTTTTAAAATCAGAAGGAAACAAAATGTTTGTTCTAAGGTAAAAATAGTAAGAGTGGGAGATTGGGAGGAGATTTCTGTGTTATATTTGGATGTGTGTATTTATAAAATCTATATTTAAACCTATATCCACCCAGAGACACACACAGGATTCATCTTCGGTTGTGTCACTGTAAAAAATAGATTTTTTTAAAAAAAGATCTCTCTGCTTTTGTTCGGGTCCTAAATTAACTAAATCTGTACTATAATTAGAAGTTTACTTTTCTTTCTTTTTTTTGGTACTGGGGGTCAAACTCAGGTCCTTCCGCTTGCGAGGCAGGTGGCAGAACCACTGAGCTACATCCCCGGCCCCTAGGGTTACTTTTCTGACCCCCAGGCATGCATGCATTTTGCCTCCTAGACCAGGACAGGCTCCCCGACACCCGGCGAGGGGACCCCGGCCCTCAGACGCTCTGGGGCCCGGCACCTCCCTCCCTGGCTGTGTCATCTCCCGGCTCGGCGTGGACATGGTCACTTCTGGCTCTGGTCCCTCCGCAGCTCTGCGGGTGGCCTCTGTGGCGACGCCCCTGCCAGTACAGGGTCCCCTCACCCCATCCCGAGGCGGTCACCACGGCCACTCACCTGCTCCTGCCGCACCACGAACAGCACGTCCTCTCCGGGCCGCACGGCCACTGCCTCACCGAGGATGCTCACCCGCAGGCCCCGGGGCCGCGTGAGGGGACACTGCAGTGGCCCTGGGCCCCGCCACAGGTCCACGCCACCCTCACACACGTTGGACACCACCTTCCGGTACCTGGTGGGCGAGGGGGTCAGGGTCACATCTCACAGTGGGGGCTCCGTGGTTGGGCAGGGCTGTGCTTGTCAACTGGGGTGGCTCCGCCTGCCATCCCTCCTGCCTACTCCGCCCGATTGCTGGTGCTCCCCTGCTGGAGAAGAGAGCTCTGTGGTTTCGGGGGGCACCAGGACTGGGGCGGCCTGGTCCTGCCGTAATAATCATGCTGCTGCTGCTGCGTCTGAGTTTCCCTGGTCTTGCTGAGAAATGTGGAGGACAGAGTGCCCGACAGGCCTGGCCCTGGCTCCCTGGGCAACACGCCCTCCTCCTGGGCTCTGCTGCCCAGCTGCCCAGACAGAGCACAGGTCGAGGTGCCTGGTCCATTAACCCCTCCGTGGGACCTGTTTACTACTGGACGTTTTTAAACACGGGGCCTGGGAAGGAGGTGGCTGCACGCACCCCTGCCCTGGTGGAGCAGACCGTCCACATCAGTGGGGAACTGTGGTGGTAACGGTGCTGGGAGAGGTGGCACCTGGGGACCCGCTCCTGAGGACGAGGGTTTCCGCTGAGCCTGGGAGGTGAGCAGGAGGAGTGTCACGGGCAAAGGCCCTGTGGTAGCTGTCTGGTGCTCAGCAGAGGGAGCAGGGAGGACTAGGCTAGCAGGGCTGTGGGGTGGAGGCTGAAGGGCCCTGGGACACTTCTCAGAGATGCTGGGAAGCGGCTGCGTGGGTGGCATCACAGCGCGCACAGCTCCCTCGGGCTTCCAGAATGCAGAGTCTGGTAAGCCGGTCTTGCTCGACAGTGCTCGGGGCCTGTGTCCCTTAGGGCTGGGTGCTCTCGGGTGGCTTGGACACTGAGTGACGTCAGAAGTTTATCACACAAAGCCCCGTGTGAGGAGTGCTTAACAGAGGACGCGCTTCCTGAAGGGGTGCCCACTCACAGCTCCCTGCCGCTCAGTGTGCACCATGGCATGAGGTCCTCTGCCCTCAACACGGGCCCTGGCTCTGATGCTTGCGACAGGCCCTGCTGGCCAAGCCTGGGTGTGTGGCCAGCCCCGCCGCTGTTGGGCAGAGGACGGGTGGGGTGATGATGGATGGATGGATGGATGGATGGATGGAAAAATGATTAGAAGAGAGGCCAAGAAGATATGTAGATGGTGGGAGAGTGGGTGGATGGTGGATGACTGTGTGGGTGGAGGGAGTGATAGGATGGGTGGAAAGACAGGCGGATAGATGTTGGACAAGTGGCTGGGTAGTGGGCGGACGGATGGACAG
Source organism: Heterocephalus glaber (assembly GCF_000247695.1). The sequence goes on along the minus strand of NW_004624755.1, from coordinate 23,642,500 downwards.
ATGGGTGCAAGGGTTGCTGGCTAGCAGGGTGGGCAGATGGATTGGCAGACAGTGATGGATGGCAGATGAATGGTTGGAAGGATAGATGAATAGATTGATGGAGTGTGGGGGAGTGGGTAGATGGATGAGTGAATGGGGGATGGATGGGTGGAAAATGGAGGAGTGGACCTTGGATAGCCAGATGGGTGGGTGGGTGGATGAGCGTATGGATAGACAGATGGCTAGGACGATAGATGGATGCTAGATAATGATTCGGAGGATGTATGCATGAATAGATGGATAAGCTAGCCGGATGGGTGGGTAGTTAGATGGATGGGTGGATGAATGGATGGATAGTCAGGTGGGTGAAGGGTTGTTGGGTGGATAGATGGAGGGATGGAGGGATAAATGGATGGATAGTAGATGAGTAGTTAGAAGGATGTCCGGGTGGATGTGTGAATGGGTAGACGGATGGCAACATATATACTACTGAGACCAACGGCTGCCACTTCTGGTCCTGCTTCCTGTTTCCTCCAGCTGCACAGAGGATTTCCCATGAGCCCTGGGCCCTTTTCTCCCCTCTCTGAAGACCTCCCCATGGAGGATGGGAGACACGGGGCCTTTCCACGGGGTGTGCCCAGGGCTTGCAGCTCTTATACAGCCAACACCTGTATATGAAGCGAACACTTCAGAAGCAGGGCTCAGCCCAGTGGGGCCAGTGTCATCACGGGCCCATCTGCAGGGCACCAGGCCTCCCGCCAGCCTGTGTCACACGCCCAGCTAGGGGCACCCACAGTCCAGCAGGGAGCACAGCAAGACGACGGCTGTGCTCCCTGCTGGAGCTTGTGGCACGAGGGTGGAGAGGCGTCGGGAAGTCTTCCTGGAGGAGGCGCCACTCCAGCCAGCAGAGACCCACAGGCTGGGACAGGTGCCTGCAGCACCCTCAGGGCCTGGCTCCGGAGCCTGGGGAGTGGGAGGCCCTGCAGCCACAGCACACGCGCTGGGGCGGGGAGCCTCATCGGGCAGCCTTCTTCCTGCAGCAGGCGGGGGCCGTGCATGGGGACCCTCCCGTCCCCACTGGCCCTGTGGGTACAGTGGACCCTGCTGTGCTGTGGCCAGGGCCAAAGTCACGGCTAAGCCTGGCGACTCCAGGGCCCACAGCAGGATGGGCCTCGGGCTGGGGAGGGCGGGAGCCACACTCACCCCAGGCTGCTGGTGTAGGTCTGGCCCACGGCGCAGTCGTCTGGAGGGGCCAGGGGGTTGAACCAGAAGTTGGCTACACACTTGGTGCCCGGCTCCAAGGAGGGCGTGCGCTCGAACCCATAGTCGCTGGGAGAGGGGAGAACAGTGTCAGGCACAGGAGGGTGAGGCTGGGAAGGCGCCCTCAGGCCAAGGCCCACCTGTCCTGGAGGGAGAGGTGGGCGGTGACAGTCATGGTGATGGAGAGGCTCAGGGAGCTGTGTGCCCGGGAGGGCTTCCTGGAGGGGGAGGGGAGTCCCAGGATGCACAGGAGCCACGCAGGAGCAGCCACGCCAGGGCTGGAGGCCGGGGTCCAGGGGCAGGATGGGAGGGGACAGGGCAGTGGTGGCCCAGAGGCCTGAGAGCCGCACTGTCCTGGAGGCAAGCAGCCATGGGCTTCTTTTTTTCCAGTACTGGGAAGTGAACCCAGGGCCTTTGCACAGAACTACTTACAACCCAGACCTTGTTTTATTTTTTATTTTGAGACAGGGTCTTCCTGAGTTCCTATGTAGCACAGGCTGGGTTCATACTCGATCCTTCTGCCTCAGCCTCCCAGAGAGCTGGAACACAGGTGTGTGATGCCATACCCGGCCCACAGGCACTTCTGAGAGGGCCAGGAGAGTGGTGCGTGGTTCTGGGCAGAGGCCCCGGTGGAGGACAGGGGCTGCCCCAGGGTGCCCTCTGGCCCAGTTCTCCTCCCACCCGAGAGAGGCTGCAGGGCAGTTCGGCAAACTCCTCCAGGAGTTCGCTAACATTTCAGTCCCGAGGGCAAGGGGACCTGACACGTAAGGCTCAGGTGGCAGCCTGTGACCTGGGGACTGGGCCAGAAACATCAGAGTCCTCTGGGGACCCTGGGGGACACGGGGGAGCGGTGGGCACTCACCAGAGGAAGTCCGAGTCCCGGCACTGGCACACACGCGCTGTGAGCGCCGAGGTGAAGCTCCTGCCCTGGACGCACCAGGACGCCGGCTTCCTCTTCCGGAAGCTCCTCTGCTGGCCCATGATGCAGCGGTCGCCCTGTGGCAGGGACACGGGGTGAGGGGCCACCAGGAGGGGTCAGCTGTCCATCCTGCAGGTCCACGGGCAGCAGCTGGGGCAGGGTCCGCCACTAACAGACGGGGAAACTGAGGCCACGCTGCGACAGCCTCTCCCTCCGGCCTTCCCGGCACAGGGTGGGGTCGGGAGAGGCCCACCTGGAGGCTGGTGAGGTCCCAGGAGCTGTAGTCGTTCTCGCCACACGGCCTGGAGAAGGAGGGCCGGAAGTCCACCTTGACCAGCTCCCAGTCGGAGCGGAAGCTGATGTGGCCAAAGACCCTGGGGACGGGCGGGGCCAGCACCTTACAGCCTGGCCAGCTCTGGCGCGGCTGTCCCCACTATGGAACCGGCGGGCCCTGGGTGCCCCAGCTCCTGCACCGTTGAAGGCTTCAGAAGGAGCCGGCGGCGCTGTGGCCTTGGGGTCCTGGGTAGGGGACAGCGGGGGCCCCAGCCTGGCTCCCGGCACTGCACTGCTGGCTCTCAGGCCTCTCTGCACCCTGTGGCTGGGGAGCCTGCCGGGCACCTGCTGGTTCCCAGTGGCCCCGAGAGGCACGGTGGGGCCCAGGGGGGCCGGCTCCAGCTGCCCAGCCAGTGCCCTGGGCAGGGCGACGTCCCGAGGGAGCAGAGGCTCCTGCCCACCCCAGGCCCGAGAGGGACGGCGGGACGAGCGCTGCCCCGGACGCAGACGTCCCCAAGGCCCAGGCGCTGCACGGCCGCCCACGCTCACGTCATGACCAGCGTCTCGTCTCCCGGCTCGCTCAGCAGCCCGTCCACGAACACCGAGGTGCTGGTGAAGTTGTGCGTGCTCCACGTGACGCCTCCGTCCACGCTGAACCTGCGGGAGGGGCCTCAGCGTCCCACGGGGCCGCGGGCACACCTCGGTCCTCCTCTGGGGCCGCAGCGCGGGCCCCGGGCCCGTTTCCCCGCTGCTACCTGCCACCGCGCACCCCGAGCGGCAGGGGCCGCCCGGCCTTGGGCCTTGGGAACGTCCACCCGCCCCGGCCGGCCGGCGCCAGGCTGCAGTGCAGACAGCGCTTGCTTCTTGGACTGGAGCGGCGCTGGCTCCCTCCCAGCCGTCCGGCTCTGCCTCTGTCCTCCCTCGGCCCCGGCCCCGGCCCCTAGGCCGCCCTCAGCCCGCAGAGCTGCAACCCGCTGTGGGGCGCTCGCGGTGGGCGTGGCCCTGTGCTGCCTGCCCTTGCCAGCTCCTCGGAGGCCTCGCTCTCTCTCTCTCTCCCTCTCTCTCTGCACTCTCGGCCCCGCCTCTCCCGCACCCTGGGAGGCCTGGTGGCGCCCACTGCCGCCCGGCCCCGCCCACAGCTGCTCTGGGCGGCCTCTGCCCCCCCCCCCGCCCGGCCGCATCCCGCACCCACTTGAGGATCTTCAGGGGGATGGAGGTGTCCTTGATGGCCACGATCACGCCGCCGTGGTCCAGGTAGAGGATGTGATGCTCCTCCTCGAACACCTGCGGGACAGCGCGTGATGGGCGGGGCCAGACGGAGGCTGGGGAAGCGGGCGTGAGGCCAGGACAGCACAGACCCCCCCCCCCTGCCCACCATGGCCCTGTAGTCGGTGCCAATCCTTCTATGGCCTGAGGACCCTGCAGGTGGGGCCCTGACCACTCTTCTCCATCCTCCACCACCAGCCACTGGGGCTGCTTCCCTGAATGTACCCCAGGACCTTTGCACATGCCATCTCCCTGCCTGCCAACCCCAGGACCTTTGCACATGCTGTCTCCCCGCCTGCCAAGCTCTTCCCTGGACAATTCCACCTTGTTAGCAGCCTCACTGGGACACCCTACTGCTCACGGGAACTCTCCTGTGCGCATATTTGGCTGAATAAAGAAGACAGGTCCCTTAGAATGGGGCAGAGCCAGGGGATGAGTCCCAGGGTCCTTCTCTCTCCCTCCCTTCCTGTTTATTGGGGAGGGGTCTTCAGGTCAGGCCTAATGTCATAAGCAGAGCCATGAGAACAAGCCATGGTTGAGCCCCGCCCTGTGGGCCTGGCAGGGAAAGGCGGCCGTGGGACCCTATGGGCCCCCCCGAGAGAGCTGTGGAGAGCCCACCCTGCAGCTGTACCCAGGGCAGCAGGACGGGGCTGTTCCTCAGGACCCGGCTGCTCCGGGCACCCTGGTGGTGGTCGTATATGGACCAGCACAGGGCCTGGCACTGTGCCTGCCACCCTGCCTCGGCTTGGGGGTCCCAGCCGGTGAGCGGGGGAGCTGCACCCCAGAGCCTGGGCAGCCGGGGAGGGTGCGGGGCGTGGGTGCGGGGCTCTGTGCCCAGGGCACGTTCCAGAAGCTTCCTCGCGCAGGAGGAGCTGGGAGCTTGTGGCAGGACTCGGGGTGGTGAGGGGTCGGGGCCAGCTGCCTCTCCCACCCGGCCGGAGCAGGGCTCCCTTCCCAAGGGCCTGAGTGGGACTCGGGCAGCGTGGCTGGCCCTGCCTGTCCCGTCCCGAGGGTGGCCCTCACAGGGGCCTAACCTGCTCTCTCGGGGTCCCCCAAGGGTGACGGGGCTGCGGGAGGCACAGCTGGGGCTCCAAGTGGGGCCCTCGGCCCCTGCGTCCCTCCCCGGGACAGCGTGGAGGGTTTGGGTCACAGCCACGGTGGGAGGACGGAAGGGGCCCCGCCGAGCCTTCCCACGGACCCCGAAGAACATGGCTCTGGCTAGCTTGGGGTCTCTGGAAAAGGGGCCCGGACTGTGGCCCTGCCAGTACCCACGGCAGTGACTCTCTGAGCCTCGATGGCCCCAGCACCAGGGCCCTTCCCCGAGCCAACTTGTCCCCTGTCCCCGGCCCGAGTCCCGCGGGCCCTGAGGGCTCACGGGCTCCCAGCTCCCACTGTCCTGGGTCACGGGGCGGAGGCATAAAGGCCCCGTCCACTCCCTGAGGCGCCGGGCACTGTCCCGCCCACCCTGCCCTGTTCTCTAGGTGCCACGCGGCCCCATGTGGGTGCTGCATGTCCTGCTGTGCTCTGCGCCTCCCTGCTGCCTGCTGCCGGGCTGCTCTTCCTCCTCGTCCTCTTGGTGAACGCCAGGCCCAGCGTAAGTCTCCCTCCCTGGCACACGCGTGTGCACGCACACATGCACACACACACTGGCTGGCTCGCGTGAGCGCCCCGCCCCTCCCTGCACCCCCAGCTCTGTCGTCCCCAAGACTGGAACCTGAACAAGCCAACAGCCCCAGCGCGCCTCACCCCATTCGTAAAGCCAGACTCTGCCCAGGGGCCGCCAGCCACGGACAGGCGCTGACCTTTAAGAGATGTGGACACCTCTCACAGGTTCAGTGAAATAGAAATATTATCATACCATAAATCGCTTTTGCCCTTTTCAAAATTCCTTGTTCCTTGCACGTGATTAAAAAGGACGAGGCCTTAAGCCTAGGCGGCGGGTGGACCTTTCCTGTCAGGGATGACTGTGTTTGTCCAGACCAGTGCCACCGTCCCCGAGAGGGGCCGCCCCTGGCTGCCACCTGGGCTGGGCTGGGCCGGCCGCTCCAGGAAGCCCCATGCCCATCCGCACCCCCAAAAAGTCAGCGGCTGAGGCGAGGCAGGGGCTGTGCTGGTCACATGGGGGTCCCGGAGCTGCCACGGCTGCCCAGGGCGGGCTGGGCCGACCCTTCCTCCCTTGGCTGTGCCGTCCCACTCAGGAAGGCTGAGGGCAGCGGCGCTGGTCTGTGACTCCGACTTTGCCCGGGCTCCAGGTGGGGTTCCCACACACAGCCTCCCTCCCTCCTTGTCTCGGCCACGCTGTGACTTTGGGTCCCACCCCTGATGTCCCCCAGAGCCCAACCCAGACTCCCCTTGGCCCCCAGACCTGCTCTTCTCCCCTCTTCCTCTACCCACACGCCCTGTCCACCCAGCTACCGCCCGCAGGAGCCATCACCGGGGAGCCCCACCTGCAGGCCCCATGGCACCAGTCTTGGGCCGCAGAGGTCACAGGGCCCGGGTGCTCTGGGGCCACTCAGCTGGGCCAGGCAGGTGACCGGACAGGCCATCTCCCGGGAGCGCGGGCTCGGGGAGGGACTGGGTGGGCACTGCCTTACCTGCCGCCAGGTGCGCCCGCAGTCTGCCGTGATGTACATCTCCTCCTTGTACTCCACCAGCTGCGAGCCCAGGTTACCTGGCCACAGGGAAAGGGGGCATTGCTCTTGGGGTCCCCTGCTTCCCCCTGCATCCGGGATGGAGCCAGGCAGTGTGGCCCTCCATCCTCTCCCACTGTGGGCCTGCTGTGGCTCCTGAGCTCAGGCCCAGGTCCCCTCCGTGCAGTGAAGGCCCAGTCCTGCCCAAAGCCCTGAAGTCAGGTGGCTCAGCCAGTGCCCAGGTGTGGACAGAGCTCAGACCCCTCAGAGGACCCACAGGTGTGGCTCAAGAAGAAGAAGTACGGCCTTCTGTTGGGGTACACACCTGGCGTCTGAGCACCCTGGGAGGCTCAGGCAAGAGGACACCAAGTTAGAGCCAGCCCAGCCTGGGCAACTTAGCAACTTCGTGAGACCCTGTCTCAGAATTTTAAAAAATTAAAGGGGCCAGGGATGTGGCTCACAGTGAAGGCCCTGAGCTCAAGCTCTAGTAAAGCTAAAAAAAAAAAGGAACAAAAGTATGGCCAGGGACAGGCTGCAGGGACCAGAGGCAGGCATGGGGAGAGACACCACCGAAGGGCCGGCAGGCGGCACACATGGCACGCGTGGGCACCTGAGGAGGGGACTGGGGCTCCGCTCAAGTGAACCTGTTCCCACGTCACCCACCCAGGTGGCCACAGCGAGGGGCTGGGATGTGACTGTGGAGCGGGGTCACAGGGCACACGGGGATGCGGCTGTGGCAGGAGATGCTCTTAGGGCAGCCTCCACCGTGCCCTGGTCCCGACAGGAGCAGATCCTCGGCTCCGGAACAAGGTCCTGATGCCACTGAAGCCACCGGGACTCCCTGGAGCCCAGAGCCCCTGGGTGACCTGTACATCACTTGCCCTGGTTTTATTCCTGTACTGGGGACGTCCCTGGCCATTTGAAGCCTTATCCATATGACACTCTCAGAAGTGTTTTATTCAGTTCATATTCAGGCATTGTTGGAAAACTCGAAGGGCGATGGACTGTCCTCAAAGAGATGAGTTCGAGTCCTAAGCAGAGGGTATGCTTGTCTTTCCTGAAGTTCATCTTTTATAAGGCTATTATCCTTCCACCCACCCATCCGTCCACACTTTTACTTCTTCATTCCTCCACTCAGGCACCCGTTCCTGAGGTACCCAGCATATCCTGAGCTCTCTGCCCCACCCTGTGCTGAGCTCCGGGAGACTGATCCGTGAGCCCTGCTCTGTTCCTCCCTGACCTCTCTCCACCAGTGGGGGTGAAGGTGGTCGTGCAGTCGCATGCAGAGCCGGGACAGTGGATCTGCGAGGACAGTGGCCAAGGAGGGACTGAGGCAGGACGTGACCTCCCGCTGAGCCTGGAGAGACAACTGTGAGCTGGTGGCGGGTGAAGGCGGCAGGGAAAGGGGGCGAAAGTGTGTCTGCAGATGGAAGGCTGGGCAGAGGGCAGGCACTGGCTCTGGGCACTGCTATCCCAGCCCCTGGCCGTGGCCTCGCTGTGTGTCATGTCTGCTTGGCCCCAGCAGGACAGAGAGGAGGAAGCTGGTGCTGCTCAGGGAGGCCCTCTCACCTCCCTTCCTCCCACAGCCTCAGGCTGGCCAGGAAGATGTAAGCAAAGGGTGGGTGCCTGGCCAGGAGGAGGAAAGGCGCAGTGAGGTACGGACGCAGCATCCTGGCCAGGGAGGGCTGCATCAAGGCCTCACAGCAGGTGAACAGTGCCAACTCCCTCCCTGCGTGGCCCATATGCGTGTCACGGATGCCAGAGCCTTTTGGGGGCTGGAACACTCACTTCCAGCTTTAAAGGCCTTCAAGGAGGGGTGATGCTGGTGCCGTGCCTGTGGTATTTTGGTTAAGAATTTGGGCTCCAGCCAATCACGACAGCACACTGTAAATGCAGTCCCAGTATGGTTTATATCTGGATGACCCCCTTAAGCCTCATGTGCTCAGAGGTGGGGCTTGCAGAGGGTATCTGGGTTATGGGGCCGGAAGCTGGTGCGGGGTAGAGGTGGGGCCTGGTGGGGAGAAGCGGTCACCGGGCGTGGCCTGGAAGGCTCCATCTCCCTCCTGGCTCCTCCCTTCTCGCTGCTTCCTGTCCCCAGTGAGGTTAGCAGCTCTCCTCCACTGGGCCCTCCCACTATGCCGCTCAGGGTTCTCCATGCGAGCTGAGCATCCTGGAGAAACTGAGGCACTGTCCCCTAACAGACACACTGTGGTCCCAGGCCCCTGGCTGGCCACCCATTTCCCACTGTGCAGGGAGCGCCTGGGCCACGGTGCACCCACCTGCGCCCATGATGAGTCCGGGGGTGGTGTCCTTGGTGTGCACGGTGCCCGACACGTAGGGGTTGTCCGCCCAGCGCAGGTGCAGGTGCAGGTGGCAGTCAGGCTGTGAGGAGAGGCGGGGTCAGCACGGGGAGGAGGGACTGCAGGGAATCCGGCTGGGCCCGCCCGACCCGAGATGCTCTGGGGAGAAGCAGGGCCAGAGGCCCTGGAGGACAGGACGGTGCCAGGGAGCAGGAGCTGGCTGACCGCCAGGTGGAGGCGGGAAGGGCCAGGGAGGCCTCGGGGTGGGTTGGGACCAGCCCAGCAGACAGAAGGTCGGCGTCAGGTGATGAGTGCGCCCTGCCACAAATGGGGTCTGCCTGGCCGCAGCTGCTTGGAGGGAGGGCCTGCACCTGGGTCCAACAGGGGACTTCGCAATGGGACCCTCGGGGAGGGCTGGGCCGGAGGACGTGGCTCGGGGCATGCACAGCCCCGATCCTGTCCCTCCGTCCCTCCAGGGCTGAGTTGCAGTAAGTGGTGAGTGCTTGCCTAGCATGCGTGAGACCCTGGGTCCATCCCCAGCACTGCACAGAAATATAAATAGCCTTTGCCCAGTTACACCATCACCAGGGGCTCCCTACGTGACCACAGGCGCCTCAGGGCCAGAGGACAGCTGTGGACGCCCCAGGCCCCTCTCTTGTCTGAGGGACACAGGGGTGAGCAAGGCCTTGCGATCCCAGTGGCCATGTGGCCTTGGGACAGTGCCCAGGCTCTCCGCCTGAGATGAGCAGCGACCCCTGCTGTCTGGGGTCGCGGCTGACACCGCGCAGTGGGGCAGAGCTGGGGTCCAGCCGACCTCAGGACCACTCACCGGCCTGCTCAAGAAAGGTGAATCTTTTCTCTGCCCTCTTTCCAATGTACCATCTAGAAAAACACCTCTAGTTTAGAAATACTGTAAAACTGGGCACCCAAAGATCTCGATCCTTTAGCAGGTGCCGCTAATTTTCCAGATACCTAGGGCCTCAGTTGCCTCATCTGCAAAATGGAATCGGTGGTGCCTGCTCCCCACGCCTGCTGGGGAGCGCTGTTCCGGAACCGCCCTAATCGGTGTGTCTCCCTCCACGTTTCTGTAACTTTCTTCTGGCCATGGCCCTAGTGTGCTTTCTATAGCCTGTCCTAAGTAGAAATGACACCATTTGAGCCAGGTGTAGTGTACGATGCCTGCTATCCCAGAACTGGGGAGGCTGAGGCAGAAGGATTGCTTCAAATTTGAGGCCAGCCTGGGCAACACTGAGTTCAAAGCCAGCCTGAACTGCATAGCAAAGCCCTGTCTCAACAAAACAAAACAAAGCATAAAGGAAAAGGAAAGGAAGAATGAAACCGATCAGTACGTTGGATATAGGTCTAGACCCACTGTCACCCGCTGGCGGGCCCAGGGTTACAGAACGGCCTAGTTCACCACAACTGTACCTTCGTGTGCAATGTCCACACAGGGACGTCTACCCAGACAGGAAGCGGGTGACTGGCTGACTTAGGGTCGGGGGTCAGAGGTGATGGGGAGAGAGCTGCTGGAAAACGGGCCAGGGTTTGTTTTGGGGGTGACAAAGATGGTCTAAGTGGACTATGGATGACAGCTGTGTGACTCGTCTGAAAGCCACTGTGCTGTGCCCGCTCCTCGGCCCACTGTGCAGCACCTGAGTGGTTTATCAGGAGAGCTGCCAGACAGGGCGACACACTAGGCAGAGAGAAGGCTGTGACCTTCTGAAGGCCGGGCAGACTTCTAGGGAACTGGGGAGGGGCCTGGCGTCCCCCCTGGGGCAACCGGGGGACCCTCGGGCTGAAGAAGGCAGGGCCCCTGGCACTGGACCGTGGTCGCTGGGTCACCCTGTCCAGGACTGAATGGGGACACACCGGCCCCGCAGGGGACCCAGGAGATGCTGAGATGTCTCCTCCAGGCTCACGACCGGGAGTCCCGACCTGCTGGGAAGCCTGGCCGTCCCACGAATGCACTGGACACGCAAGTGATCTGGGGTGCGGGGGGCCTCTGCTCAGGTGGGAGCTCCAGCCAGCAGGAGCCTGGCCGGGCATGGCAGACTCCACAGCAGAGGGCCCGGGGACCAACCTGTGGCTTGCTGCCCTCAGTTTGCTGGAGGCCAGGGGTGTCACAGGCCTCCCGGGCTGCTCTTTCCCAGCCCCCTCCCAGCCCCCGCGTGCTGAGCACCTGGCCCCTCTTCCATGTGTGCAGAGGGCAGAGTGAAGTTACAGGTGCCACACTCCGGGGCTGCTGTCCCATCCCCTCCCTGTCCCCAGCCACAGGCAGGCTGCCCTGGTGACGGGGCACTTTGGGGCCAGAGGTGGACAACGCCCCGGGATCATGTGGCCCTGAGCACTGTGCAGCTTGCGTGTCTGACGGCGGAGTTGGGGCCTCCTGATCCCAGCCAGGCCCGGTGGGTGGAGGGCACCTGGCACACAGGCTGGGGATGCCCCGACAAGGGAACTGGACATCACAAAGCCTCAGCCCCAGGCTCCTCTGGCCACCCAGGCAGATGGCCCTCTGAGGCTGCCAGGGCAGAGGCAGGAGACCCAAGGGTGCGGGTGCACCTGGTGCTGCAAGGCCCTGAGGGAGCTGCCCGTCCCTCAGGCTTGGTGGGCTGGGAAGTGGGCAGTGGGGACTGAGGCCAAGGCTGCCCCTTCTGCACCCAGCAGCTGGTTGGTGCTCTCAGAAGTGCCCAGCAAAGGCTCACAACATCATCAGGACAGAGGGCCAGGGCTGGATGGCAGCCACCGGGGGCCTCGGCTCCCGCTTCTGCTGAGTCTGAGACCCCGCCAGACCCTAGTGCAGGGGCTTCCAGCCTGGCTCTGGGTGGCAGCAGGTCAGAGCCCTTTCCCTGTGTGAGGCTAAGACAGACCCGATCCTGCTGCTCCCTCAGCAGTGCCCTTGTGTCCCCACAGCTGAGGGAGAAGCCCCTGCCAACTCCCTGGAGGCCGGGAGAAGATGGGGGCCCAGGAGGAGGGTAGGAGAGAGGGCCCAGGATGCCCGGACGACCGCCTGGCAGTTCCCAGTGAGGATTCAGCATGTGCGCCGAGGGGCTGCCGGGAAGCCCACTGCTGCCGCTTCCAGCCATGTGCGCGTGTGCAAGCTCATACACGTGTGTGTGTGTGTGTGTGTGTGGCATCACACTCCGCCTTACTCCCCTTTGCCTAATTCCTGCGTTTCCCAAGCATTCCACCCTAAGCAGCGATCACCCTACCACAAGAAACCAGCCCCAGAGCGCGGCTTCTCCTGACCTCAGAGCGCCCAGTGCCGTTGTGCCGCAGCCCTGAGGGTGGCGCCTGTCCTGTCCCATCCCGTCCTGTCCCGGATTTTCCCTCCTCTGGGTGATGCCACAGCCACACAGGTGGGAAGTCCTGCTGCGGTGCTTGCTGAGGAGCCTTCCCAGAGCCCCACTGTCCTCCTGCACTCAGGCGGGCGGGTGGGCACCTGCCTGGGGCCGCACCCCGGCTGGTTCGCTCCAATTCTTATTATTTTAAGGCCAGGACATAAATCTCGCCAAGGTTACCTCCTCACTGAGCCGCATAATTGCAGACAAGAATCTAGTCTTGGAGGAAACTTGCTTTGACAGATTAATGTGCTTAGCTTTGCCGACGATGGTACAAACAGCAGCCCGTTCACTGCAGGTCCGTGCTCTGGGGCTTTCCGTGCTCTGCGGGGAATGAGCCCCACGCCTGGGCAGGGATGGGATGCCTGGTGTCCACCTAACCGGCAGGACAGGGCCTGTGCAGAGCCCAGCCCCCCTGGGTGCCCGGCAGAGTCCCTGCCAGCAGAGAGGCCTTCTGAGCGCTTCCTGCTGCATCCTCGATGCCTGGCACAGGGCCCAGCACACACAGTGCTGATGTATCACTGGCTGGCTGGAAACCCTATCAAACAGGAACCATGGTTCTTTCTGTTTCGCACATGAGGAAACTGAGGCAGAGCAATGGGTGAGTTTGGATGTCCCCAGGGTCCCTGGCTGTGAGCCCCTCAATAGAGCAAAACGGACAGAGAGGCACAGATGTCCCGGGAAGACTTCTCCGTGCAGTGGGCTTGTGGGTGGGCTTTTCAGGTCTCAGTAAGAGTTTGCCAGAAAGGGAATAGGCATTCTAGGCTTCCAGGAGGGAGGAGGAAGGGGCCGAGTCCAAAAAGGAAGAGATTTGCTTCTCGTGTCCCCCATGCTGACTTGGGGACTGCATGAAGCTCCACTCTGCTATCTCATTCCCTCCTCAGCACGGTGCCTTGAGATTTCAGTCGCCTCCCTCCCCTCTCAGTGGGCTCAGAGGCACTGGAGGGCCTGGCCCGGCTCACATAGTCAGCTGGGAGCTGAGCCTGTGGCTCTGTACAGCTCCGGACTGGTCCTTGAGCATCCAGCACTGGGCAGGGATCAAGGAAGCTGGGCAAGGTGGGTCCTGCTGGGGCCCGGGAGAAGCCTGGCCAGACTTTCGGTCACTCAGCCTGCTCACTCCTGGCCCCTGCTGGTCACCGGGTGTCACCTCCTGCCGGGGGCAGGGAGGGCCAGGAGTCCTTGGAGTGGTTCCACCCTCAGCAGCAGGGACCTGCACAGGGCTCAGGAGCCCCAGCTCGCTCTGCCACTCCTTCCCTCGGGCACAGTGTTGCCTGTCCCCATCCGCCCTCTTGCTCCTCTGCTGGCCCTGGGGGAGGCATCTGTCCACACAGGTCCCCAGAGGAGGCAGCACAGAGAGCAGACGCTGACCTAGGCAGTGACCCCAGACCCGAGGCCAGGCTGGGCCGGGACAGCAGGGCCACCTGCTAGGCCCCGAAGACCTGGGTCCTTTATCCCAGCAGTCTGGGGCCACAATGGCTACACGTCCCTCCCCGTGCCCTTGCCTGTGCCCTGCAGCTGGGCAGCCATGCAGCTGGGGGGGCTCGGGTACTTACGGGCTGGCAGTTGGTGGGCTTGCCGTTCATGTCGCTGCTGGGCGGCCTCAGGAAGTCCCAGTCACGGCCCTTGTTGTAGGTGATGAGTGTCATCACCTTTCCATCAACCTTCCGGTTCGCCAGAAAGACCCCTTTCACCCCTCTGACCTGGACAGAGCACAGAGGGACTGTGAGCTGCCACCCGGGGCTCTTGGGGATGCCCCAGGGCTTTGCACACAGCCCATGTGCAGCACCAATCTGCTGTCAGGACTTCTGGCCCCGGATGGCAAGGACAGCCCTGGTCCTCTGACCTGCCCTCACCCCAGGGCCACACCATTCTCACCCTGGCAGGCCCGGGACCAGGGGGATGGCTTCTAGGCCTGCCCTGGGGACGCAAGCGGCTCAGGCCCCTGCTGAGGGGGAGGGGGTCTGCGCTAACCCAAACACCACATGGCTCTGTCTCCCCTCTGCTGCTCCATTTCTCTGGGGTCCTATGAAGCTCATGGAGGTGACCCACGTGCATCCAGGGCACTTGCAAGGGCAGGCAGTTTCATCGGGCAAAGCCTGATGGTCCCTAGATGAGTTTCTCTGCGAGTCCTTATTGTATGGACAACTTAGACTCACGTTCAGTGAGACCACTCGTGTGGTGGGACCAGCACACGAAGCCCCTGTACCCCATGCCTTGGAGGGCAGAGGCTGCCTCTGTGCCCCCTTACACCACATGCTACTGTTTCTCAAAAGTGCTTCAGGAACTGAGGCCCAGAGGATTCTATGATCTATGCAGAGAACCCTAGGCAGAGCTCATGGTCACACTGATGGAAATAACAGTCACTGCTGCCCTCAGGTGCAGCACCAAGCTTGGTGTGTGTCATCTTGTATGTGTCTCACAACTCCAGGAGGCTGGTTCTTTTCCTGTGGTCCATGTGTAGGTCTGCAAATTCCTGGTTCATGGGCAGCACACCATTGGTGGTGCCAGCGTGGATGGATGGATAAATGATGGATGGATGGATGACAAGGTGGGCAGATGGACAGATGGATGAATAGATGGATAAGTGGATGGGTAGATAGATGGGTAGATATATGAATAGACAGGTGAATTGATGGGTGGGTGGATGCTGGATGGACAGAGGGATGGATGGATGAGTAGATGGATGGATGGAGGATGGATGACAGACAGGTGGATGGACGAGTAGATGAGTGGATGGGTGGGTAGATGGATGGTGGATTAGTTTCCTGTTGTCACGGTTTCAGCTGGTCACAGACTCCGTGGCTTTAAACACACTCGTCTTGTTGTACGGTTTTGGAGGTCAGCAGGCCGACACGAGGCGGTGTGCTCCTCTGGAGGCTCCAGGGAGGGCCCGTTCCTCCCTTCCTCCAGCTTGTGGAGGCCGCTCCTGCTCTCTGGTTCCCAGATCCTCTCATCCCTCTTCCATGACAGCAACCCCGCGCGCCTCTGTCGTCACATCCTTTTCTCTGATCCTCCCCTGCCTCCCTCTCCCCCCTGAAGGACCCTCGTGGCCCTGCTGGCCCATCAGAAAATCCAAGATCATCTTCCCACCTGGTCACCGCTGGGCTCGATTCCATCTGCAGCCTGCAATCCCTTGTGTGTCAAGTGTCCCTAATACTGCTTCCGGGAATTAGGAAGTGGGCATCTTGGGGCATTATTCAGCCCAGTGCAGTACACCCAGTGACCCCCACAGATGCACGTGTCCTTCCTGCAGATTCCTTCAACCCATCCCAGGTCCCCAAAGCTCTCATCTCACAAGCGCATTCACTCAAAGTCACAACCCCATCAGAACTTCGTCAGGTCAAAAGTTCCAACCCCCCTCATCTAAACCAAGTGGGGAGCTCCAGGCACATGCCAGCTGTGCATCTGCGACACTAGAAAACAGGTCACCTGCTTCCTCAGGCCGATGGTGGGACAGGCATCGGGCCACTGCTGGCGTCACGCCAGGTGTGCCCCGGAAGCATTGTACACCTGTGGGTCTGACAGCCTTGGTCCCCTCTGACCACGCCAGTGGGCTTCTTCTGCTGTCACATCCTCGGACCCTCAGAGGGGGTCCTTGATGTCACAGCAATTTGCCTGTGGCACAGGCTCTTCCACCCACCTGTCCCGGGTGACCCCATCTCTATTTTGTGGATTCTGTTGCAGTCACCAGGGGAAACCACACACCCTGTTACTTCCGAGAGGCTTCTGTGTGACTGAGGGTCCCTGACACAGTCTTTCTGAGGTGTCTCCCGAATGTGACAGCTGCACCCTGTGCTCTCCCTTTAGCGCCCGCTGTCCGGAGAGCAAATCTCCCTGCTGCGCCTCCCATCATGAGTGCAGGGTCCTTCTGAACAGCTCTTCCTGTGTCTCCCCCACCCACTTTTCTACTGAATCCGGGCCACACGGGCCACACTCTGTTCATCGTCCTCCTCCTCGGGTGAATCTCCAGGCTCACCGGGTGCAGGCTGTGCTCCGCAGATACCCGTGGGGCGTTCATCTCCCCTTCTGGCCAGGACCGCCTCTTCATCTCCCAGCAGCACACTCCCCATGTCCTTCTGCTTCTCGCCAGTGCTGCCTTTCGGGCCTAGTTTTCTAACAATCTGTTCAGGGCGATCTGGGGTTTTTCTATTATGTCCCCCAAATTCTTCACCCTCTGCCAATTTCAAAGTCAGTTGCACCTGCACAGATATTTGTGACAGCAGCGCCTTCCTTCCAGATACCCACGACAGCTGCTGTAACAGCTCACTGGGAACTCAGGGTAGCAGCAGGATGCACTTGTCCCCTGTAGCTCTGCAGGAGCCCAGAGGGTCCACACAGCTCAGACCACGGCATCGCAGGACAATGCCCCTGGATGCTCCATGGAGGTCCCTGCCTCAGGCTCCCTGTCCACACCTCCCGGATCCCTTCTGCTGCCTCCTTCCATGCCCCAGGCCCTCCGAGAGCCCACTGGGCCCCGATGCTCTCCCCAGACAAGTCCAGGTCTCCTTTGTGGCTCTCACAAACTGGGGCCTCAAGCCGCAGGTGCTTGTCCCAGCTCCCTGGGCCCTGGAGGTCCAGGCCGTGGCTGTATCGCTCCAAGCCCCCTGGACCCTCAGCCTCCTCCGTGTCTGCCTTTCCTCGTGCATCTCCATCAGGATCCTGACCACTGGACCCGGGAGACCTGGGGAGTCGGGGTGATCCGGCTGAGTCTGCTCCCTGGCTACAGTTGCAAAGCCCCTTGGGGTCATGCGGCAGCATCTGGGGTGAGGACCTGGATGTTTTCTTCGGGGACTGTGGCTCAGACCCCTTTCGCGCGGTCTCCCAGCTGCACCACGGCTGCACAGGCTGGGACAGGGCTGTGAGCCCTGATTGCCTGCCTGAGCCCAGCTCCAGCACACACAGGGTCCCCAGCTTCAGCGCCCAGTCGGCTGGAACTTCACAGCCAGCCTGCTGAGGCTGCACTTGCTGGCGACTGCAGGCCCAGAACATCCGTCCTGATCTCCACAGAGCAGTCCCCAGGACGGCCTCAGCCGGCCCCCTGCCCTGACCCCTGTGCCGCTGCCGAGCAGACCTTCCCATGGTTACCCCGAGTCCTGGGAAGGCAGTGCCGAGGAAACAAGAGCCAGGTACTGCACAGAGAGGTTAATGACCCGCCTCAGGCCACACAGCAACACACCAGAGCTCGCAGACAAACCCCAGCAGGCCAGGTCCAGGGTTGCACCTGTTGGCACCACCGCGATCCTCGATCCTCGTGAGGTGGGGCTCAGAGGGGTGGGGTCGCCATTGAGGGCACCCAGCCGGTCCGTGACAGCCACCCCGGCCTCATGGACCTCGTGCAGCCCCTGCTGTTGCTGCGGCCTCTGCCTGGGTCTGTGCCCGTGCTGTCCCTGCTGCTCGCCTGGCTGCTGCTCAGTTCTGCAGCCTCCTCTGGGAAGCACTCCCTGACTCCCACCTGGCCATGTCCCGAGGTGCCACACCGGGTCAGGACCGTGCTGGAGGGACGTGGCCTGCGTGTCTGTCCCTGTGGCATGGAGACGTCATGTCATGCGTTCCCTGGGGCAGAGCAGGCTGCACCTCGCCCTCCATCACCCCACCCCTCCCTGTCTGGCACAGCCTGCAGGGCCAGGGATGGGCCTGTGAGCAGTGGCGGCTCTGGTTCCCCTCTCTGGTCAGCCTGGGGAGGTCTTCTGCCCGCTCCCAGCCTCAGGTGCCCCAGCTGTCTGTGGGTTACAGGACAGAGGGAAACAGGAGCCGGGACGGGGATGGGTGAGGAGGTGCCGGGCCCACCTCCAGGATGTCGATGAGCACACTCTCCTCCGCCTGCCGCGAGCTTCGCACATCCTCCAGCACCAGCGCGTAGCGCACACCGCGCGGGTCCGACTGGTACAGGTTGTAGGTGTCAGTCTGGTACCACTCCTGCACCGCCACAAACACCTGGCTCTCGTCCGTGCTGATCACCTGCAGGTCCTGGGGACAGGGCGTGGCCTCAGGGGGCTGACAGTGTGGGCCCCTCTGCTCCCTGATGAGATCCACACCCCCACTCCCCACATCTGCTGGGCAATCTTGGATGGGGTGTGGCCCCCCAGCCTCTGTGTGCACACCTCTAACACGGGCGGGGTTCAGATGCTGCACATCAGGCCAAGCAGAGACCCCAGGAGACTCTGTCTCTGTCCCTGCCGAGGTCAGGAGCCCCCCACTCCCTGAGGCTGGGCCACCCCCTCCCCAGGCCACCTGAGCTGCTAGTTGGTTCCTGCAACCCGTTTATCAAGCACCTGCTGTGTGCCATGCACTGTCCTGGGCACGGGGTGCAGAGCCAACACCAGGGCCACCCTTGGGAGTGCACAGCCGCAGGGCAGGCTCTGTGAGGTCAGCTCCTCAGGCCCCACGACGGGGCATCCCCAGCACCTGGTCTATGGGCTGCCACTGGCCTCACATGCAGCCCCCGGCCACACTGGTCAGAGGGGCCTTCCCTGAGGAGGCGGAGTGTGGAAGAGGAGCAGCCCAGGGTGGCTTCCGGCCTCAGCTTCCTTTTCTGGGAACCAGTGGGAGAGGTGGTTCCTGCCTGGGCTCAGCATAGTGGTTGCAACTTCCAGTTCTGGAGTTTAGAACTCAGGGAAAATTGAATTGAAAAGAAAGCCAGGCAAACTTGGTCTCTAGCCTTCTCTCTCCCAGCCAGAGCCAAAGGCCGTGGGCCCTGGGAAGGGACCTGGACACCTTCTCAGCCAGTGTTGCTTTTTTCAATCACTCTGCTCCCTCTACTGCCCTTCTCCCCACACGAGGTGGGGAAGGGGACCCGAGGCCCCTGCCTGGTGCCCTGTGGATGGATGGGGCATAGGCTGGGCTGGTCTTTGTGCAAAGCAGAGCCAGGCATGTGCCGGGGCTGGAGCAGGGCTCACGGCCGAGGGCGGGGTCCTGTGCATCCCACCCAGCTGTCTGGGGGCTGTGCGGGCCCAAAGGCCTCTTTGGGAAAAGAATGGACTCTGCAAAGCACCAACCCTGCACCCCATAAACCGGAACCCCACAGCCCCCTGAGTTAGGGCAGCATGGCCTGAGCTGTGAAGAGGGTGCAGGGCTGGGGTCCTGTGCATGAGATGGGACAGATCCGAGTGGGAGTCACTGCTCCGTCTGCCACCTCCCTCTCCCGTCCCTGACTCAGAGCCTGGGGTCCACCATGCTGGCCTGGGTCTCAGCCTGGAGCTGCTACAGCCTGGGACCACAGGCAGGCGGGGCAGGAAGTGATGCTGCTTTGCACCCTGCAAGGGCAGCCAGGGCTCTGCGAGTCCCCGGTGCCCGGTGTGGGCAAGGCTTGCCGAGTATGGCTCTCCTTCGCCTGCACTGTGCTGACAAACGCCTATACCACCTGGGCCCTGCCCCAGGCAAATGCTCCGTGATCTGGGACATGAGACAGGACTCCAGAGAAGTCTGAGATGAACGTGTAAAACCCTTTTCGTTTGGGCTTTTTCCTGAGTGTGATTCGTGCTCTTTCCCTGGTGGTTCACAGCCTGCCCATTCCTGTTATACGGTGAGCATCTTCCTCTACCGTGAGAATCATCTATCAGCACTGCTGTTAATGGCTGCGTGACGTGATGTCCGTGGCCCACCGTATTTCGGGGAACCGTTTGCCTCCTGGTGGCCCTTCAGCCTGTCCTGCATTCCTGCGAGACAGTCCCAGGACAGAGATCCCTGCCCTTCTGCTTGTTTCTTCCCCACGCATTCTGAGGAGGGAACCTGCTATATTGGGGTTTAGGAACATTTTGGAGATGATTCTTGCCTGCTGTTAAATTGCTGTCTGGAAAGTTGGCATTAACTCTTCCCCACCAGCAGGGTTAGCGCTGCTTCCTTTTGTTTCCCATGATTGAGATGAGATCTTTAAAACCTTTGCTGATCAGAGTCAGGCATAATGGCATACATCTGTAACCCCAGCACTCTGGGAGGCTGAGGCAGGAGAACCTCAAGTTTGAACACATCCTGGGGAATTTAGGGACACCCTGTCTCAAAATATCAAAAGGTCTAGGGGCGTAGCTCAGTGTGAAGTCCCTGGGTTGAATTCCCAATACTGCAAAATAAATAAATAAATAGATAGATAGATAAATAAATAGAGTAAGTCCTTCCCAAACAGAGAGCTATAAAAACTATGGAACTTTTTCATAAAATTGCACTTACTAGCTTCATTGTTTTTTAAAGAAAGGAAAGAAAATTTTTCTTGGCTTCTCCCTGGGGGAGGCACAGTGACTTTCTGAATCCCCCATATACTCCGCTGCTTTTGAAAATCTTCGTCCTTAAGCATCTGGCTTCCAAAGGGGACTGACAGAGAGGGGGCAGGGCGTGGCCCTCTGAGCCCCATGGCAGTCCGAGCTCAGGGCCAGTGGGTGGGGGACCTGGTCCCCGTGCCCACCCGGGCTGCGCCAGCTGTGCAAGCTAACCGGCAGTGTGGGGCGGAGGGGATGGGTGGCTGCTCCTGGCTAAGAGAGGAAGGCCTGGGAGTGTGCTACCCTGCCCTCACCTTCCCGGGAGCAGAGCTGCAGGCCTGAGGACAGACCAGAGCCACCAGGGGCTGGGGGACACGGGCTCCCCGCATGAACTCCTTCCCAGCCTCATGCCCTCCCCCCTTCCTATATGATACAGATTTTACTTATTTATTTTTGGGTGCCGGGGAACCAAACTCAGGACCTTGCGCTTGTGAGGCTGGCAGTGGCACCCCTGAGCTACATCCCCGGCCCCAGATTTTATTTTTACTTGGAATAAATTTTTACAAATACGAGAATATGTTACTTTAAAGCGAAATTGCACTTATCTTATTCACATGAATGCTTTTCATATGATTCATAGCTTTTTAGATTCTTCTCCTCCTTTGTTTATAGCCTTGGGTAATTTTTTTCTCTATTGTGGAAGTTGGGTTTTTTAGTAGTTTTAAAAATATCATGTCAAGTGAACAAGAAAGGACCCTGTGCACGTAGGAAAGCGGCCTGCTCTTTACAGCTCTCACAGGCGGGAGAAGACAGGGCGGTGTTGTTTGCAGGGTTTGCTACAGAAGGAAGCGGGAAACAAGAGAAAACACAGAGCCTGGCAAAGCCGCGTTGAAGCTGGTCCGCCCCAACTTTCAGGAACCAGCGGAGCCACGCAAAGATTCACGTCCCTGTCCACAGAGTCCTGGGACTTCAGCTTGCAAGTGACACCCGGGGGCACAAATACCCCCGAGGCCCTGTCCTAAGGGTGAGAATCCAGGTCAACCCCAAGGTCCAAGCGCACCCTGCTCAGTGGGGCGAGGCGTCCCCTCTGCGGCCAGAAGCTCTGCTGCCCCTGCCTGGACCTGACGGACCCCTCTAGGGGACTCCGGTGATGAAGGCCGAGTGGGAGCTGCAGGGGCTGCTCAGACCTCAGCGACCCAGTGACCGAAGAGCCAGGTGGTGCCAGGGCCAGGCGGCAGGAGGGAGGTCCCGGGGCCAGGCCCCTGCTGCTGCCGCGCCATCTGCCCGGTTTCTAGATGTGATTGACAATTGAAAAACAAAACAGGCCAAAGGAAAAAAGATGGGGTGTTTTGTGGGGAGGAAACAGGCAGGAGCTTCTAACTCACCATAAAACAACCAAATCTGATCAGGAAATTTAATCAGCCCGAGATGCAAGTGTGGATGGGAAAGGCGGGCAGGGGCGGCTCCCAAGCAGGCAGCATCTCGGGGTCATTGGGGCCCATCGGGGCAGCCTGGCTCAAGGTCACAGGGGTCATGGCCCAGGGCCACTGCTCCTTGAACTCCTTGGGGAGCAGCCTGACTGGCAGAGGGGAGCACAGGGTGCAGGGTGGATCTGTCCCGAGGTCCCTCACCCAGTGCCACTGCTGAAATGAAACCATCGGCTTTTAATCTGCTTAGGCAGCCATGCCTGGAGCTCATCTCCTAACCTGTGCCCCGCCCCTTCCATTCGGTCCTGTGTTTGTCAAAGGGATGTTGGGCAAGGGCTCATGGGCTTTCCTCATTTGCAGCTCGGCAGAGGTTTCTCAGAGCCTCGGGATGTTACAGTTGCGGCCCCCAGAGTGCAGGGCCCTACAGCCTCCCTTCCTCCACCCTCCCCGGGCTCTCTGTCCCAGGGCCTTTGCTCAGCACTGCCTTCAGCTGAACCGCTGGTTTCCCCTTGCTCCTCCCAAAGTTACTGTTCCCAACCTTGGGGATGCACAGGCAAGATGCCCGGAGAGGCCTGCCCTGGCTGCTTGCCCTAAATGAGCCCAAGACACACACACACACACACACACACACACATATGCACACGCACATGTAACACACACATGTACACACGCACATGTAACACACGCCCTCCCGTACTCTCTCCCTTTGTGCAAATCACAATGGGGATGACCCCACACGTGTGTCTGTCTCCCCAGTCTCTGTCCAGTCCCCATCTGAAGCCCCAGCAGCAGGCACTGGGCATCCAATCCCGTCCCGGGCTGCTGGGCCAGCTGAGACCACACTGGGAACAGAGGTCTGTAATGCGCCCTGGGCAGAGGTGGCCCTCGCTGCCCGGGTGCAGCTCCTGGTGCTCTGGTTTCTACCTCGCTGTGACACCACCAGGCCATGCAGCCTTTGTGACCGGGAAACAAAAGAGCAGGGTGGGGAGAGGGCTGGCTGGGGCAGGGCTCTCTCCATCCCCACGGGGGGACAGAAGCTGCATTGTCTGAGAGGCTGCTGTGTGCCAGGCTCCGTGCCATGCGGGGAACACAGAGGTGAATGCAGCAGAAACTCCCAGGGGCAGACAAGACCGGGAGAGAGGGGCAGAGGTGGAGACCCCAAACCCTGGGCATCGGGAAGAGGGAGGGATGGGGAGAGTAGAGGCCCGGCCAGCCCAGCGGGCCCCAGAAAGCCCTGTTGCTCCTGGGATAACGGGTGCGCCAGCTTGGGGCAAGGAGCCAGATGGGGAGGCTGGGCTAGGCCCTGGGCATGGAGGCGGGAGAAAGCTAGGGAAACGGGGAAGGCAGGGAGCCGCCTGGGAGCCGCTTCCCGGGACCCAGTCAGAGTCAGACATTAGCCCAGGGCCGGGGCGCCAGGTCTGCACAGGCTGGGAGAGGTGGTCTGGTGAGCCAGCTCACTCACAGCGGGTCCTGGGCACATGCCCGGGGGTCTCCTGAGACCCCGGAGGACCCGACCCTCATCACCCATCACTGGCTGTGCGGATCTGACCCCCAGGCTTTGGATGTGGCGCCAGTTTCTCCAAGGGCCATAGACGGTCAAAAGCTCTGCCTCCCCACAGAGAGGCTGAGTCAGGCCGCTCTCAGCAGGAGTCTGAGCTCAGAGCAAACCTTCAGTCTCACCCCAAATTCCAGGGCCTAAACCCTCAGTGCCAAGCCCCTGGGTGCCTGAGCTCCTCTCCCAGCCGCTCCCACCCCAGGGTGGATTTGTCAAATCAGTCATCAGCCCTGCTGCGACTCCATGCGGTGCCTGCTCCACCCTTTGCTCAGGACTCGAGAACCTGGACACGACCCTGATCGGCCACAGAGCAGAGGCTGAGAGGGCAGCAGGTGCAGGCAGCGTGGTCACCATCGTTGCTGTCCCTCCCGACCTGCAGCCTGCACACTTGCGACCCTGAGTCTACTGCCCACAGGAAGGACGGCCTCGGGCTGGCGCCACAGGGCCAGGGCTGGGGTCACTCCTACCTTCGGCAATGCGTACTTAGGCAGCTTCATCAGGACGAACTCATTGCGACGGTAAGAGACGTAGTATTTGGTCTGGTTTGTTGAGGTTGTCTAGCAGGAGGAAAGAAACATTTTTAAGGCGATTGCTTTCTTGTCAAGCCAGATTCTCATGAATGAAAACTACACATTATATTCAGGTGATGAAAATGCCGTTTGACTTTGCTTATACTTGTTCCACTCAAAATGGACAGACTCTTATTCATCCTTCAAAACCCCATGCCAAATGTCCCTCCTCTAGAAAGTCAGAACTAACTTCTTTCGCCATGCTCCCTCAACACCCCTCGGTGTGGAAAATGAGGCAGGAGCCACCAAGCACCATTTGTGTGGCCAGCACCTGCCATGCACATCACAGGGCCACTCTCTGACCCCACAACAAACGGCCCATGGACCTGGTCAGGTCCACTCTGCAGATGAGGAGGAGCAGGACAGAAAGAAGGCAGGGGAAACATGGGCTCAGAGGGACAGTGTGCGGTGGCCTGAGTCTCCCTGTGTGCACACACAGTGCATGTGAGTGTGTGACCACGGCATCCCATGCCCTGTGGGCACCTTAGAGGTGAATGTGTGTGCACTGATGGGTGTGCACCTCTGTGCGTGTGCATGGTTGTGCTCCATGTGCATCCCTGTATGTGCTTTTGTGCACATGGGCATGGGGCAGTGGCAGAGGCTGGATGTTGCTGGGCTTCCAATTCCAGCCCCGGACCTGTGCCCATGTGGCCTTGGGCACTGTGCCCCTCTGATCCCCAGCCGGAAATGGGGATCCGGCTCCCTGGGGCCTGCGGGGGTGGGGGGTGGGGCGCCGCGCTGCATCTGGGAGCTGGGGCAGTGCCGGGTCACGAAGTCCCGGGTGCTGCAAGTCGGGTGCACACTGGCCCTTGCAGCAGGCCAGCTACACGGCTGATGAAGGGGTTCAAGGTCTCGGGGTGCCCTGCCCTCCGTGCTCCAAGTGGGTGCTGTGCTGAGGTTCCCTGGGGTCCTGGGGGTTGGGCGGGCCGGGCGGGAGGTGGTGCCACACAGCCCGAGAGCCTGAGGCCTTAGCACTGGAGGGGAGGCACTGCTGTCCCTCCTCAGCCCTGTCTGTGACCAGGTGTGCCTGGGGACAGCGCGGGGGAGGCAGAGGCAGGCTGGCCAGGGTGCAGTGGAGGAGGAGCCAGGCTGGGACTGCAGCCTCCTGAGGGTGCCGTGCGTCTGCATGGTGAGCAGGCCGGCAAGGGCATGACGAGGGCACAGCCGGACCCCAACCCGAAAGGTCCAGCTGCGGGCATCGTCTGCTCTGTCTTTGACTCCGTTTTCTGCTGTCAAGTGGGCCCTGCAGAGACCTGGTGTCCGGCAGCAAAGCATCTATGGGCGTCTGCCACACGGGAAGGGGTGGCCGCAGGGAAGGGCAGCAGCCCCGCCAGCTCCATGTGCTCAGGGGCAGATGCAAGCGCCCTCCCTTGGGTGTTCTGGATCCTGGGATCACGCAGGCCATGCCCGGGGACAGCAGGACGGGACCAGGCCAGGCGGGAGCTGGACCCCAGGACATCTGGCCCAGGCAGGTGGCTGGAGGAGGAGGGGCCGGGCTGGGGCTCTTCCCGCCTCAGGTACAGGAAGGGGATGAGGAGGGGAAAGGGCGCAGGGAGGGTGGCGGAGCCCCAGGCGGGGTGGGGCTGCTCTGGGGGCTGTTGGGGCTGAGGGAAATAGGGCTGAGTGCGGAAAGAAGCACATGGGCCTGAGGGGAGGCCCCCCGGCGGGCCGGGCCTCGGTGCTGGGACGGCTGTCCCACCACGGGCCTCCCTGGCCAGCACAAACGGCGTCAGAGCCGGACAGAACTCCATCCACACCCAGGCCTGACCCGCCCCGCCCTGCCCGGCCCTGCCCGCCATGTCCTCCCCGTGTGGGCCTCCCTGTCCTGGCCCCCACGTGACTTGGCCCATCTTGGTGATCGAGTCCTCACGTGGCTCCCAGGGCCACACATCCCTCCCCAGCCACCTCACGGGGCTCCCTCACACCTGCAACTGAGGCTCCCAGGTCCCCAGAGGGCAGCGACAACCCTGGCTTCTCCTGGGGCCCCGGGCTGAGGGGTGGAGGTGGGGCGACCCCCGGAGGAGCAGGGCCTGGCGGTGGGGTGTGGGGCGCTCCCGTCCGGCTGTTCTGACCATGCTGTGATCCCCGCCTGTCCCCACTCCTATGTCCAGGGCGGCCCTTGGCACAGGCTGAGCGTGGAGGGTCCCGAGACGGGGTGCACAGGAGGCTGAAGGGGCTCAGACCGAGCTCCCCAATGGTGCCATCAGGATGCTGCCTGGCCCATGCTCACTGGGGATTCTGAGCGGCTCCCCCGTGTTGCTAAGCTGGGACCCACTATGTCCCGATGCCCTGGGGCACAGGGAGCAGGGTCCCCTTCTCTGGGGCTATGGGTGGTGGCCAGAGCACGTGGTCCCAGTCACCGGGGAATCAAGAGGGGTGAAGTGGGTTTGGGCTGGCCCCGCGAGTGGAGGCTCCCAGGCAGCTGGAAGCGTCCCCGGGTATGGTTTTGGCCTGGGGCCTCCTGGGAGCCCGAAGCTGCTGTGGACGGGGTGGGCAGCAGCGCAACCTGCTAAGTGGCCCTCGGAGGGCAAGTAGCCGTTTTACTGCCGCTCCCCGAATGGTGTGTTTCCCCAGGGGCTCATGGCCTCACGGCCCTCGCCAGGCTCACCTTGAGGAGGACGTAGTCGTCCTGCACCGCCAACGAGCCATGGTCAATGGGGCCGGGGAATGGGGCTGCGAGCATCTCGTCGGAGCAGCTGTGGATCTGGCAGGTGACATAGCGAAAACCTGCGGAGGCAGCGGGGCCACACGGCATGGGACAGCCGCTCTGGAGCTCGGCGGCAGGGGAGACAGTGGCAGAACTGGCCGCAGGGGCCACCGGCCTGAGCTGCAGGCCTTGCACTCTGCCCTGGGGCAGCTCAGGGGTGTGGAGGGGAGGGGCCTGGCCTCACAGCTACCCCGCCGCCTCCTAGGGGCACACCAGGGAGGAGCCCCTGCACCCAGGCAGGGGCTGCAGCACGCTGGGGACCCTGGAGGGACAGGCATGGTGACCAGCAGCTCGCAGAGCCCTTCCTCCAGGGCCTGCCCTCCCACAGGCTCCTCCCCAAAGCGGGCACGGGCAGGTGCACCCGAGCAGGTGGCCTGTGTTCTAGCCCCTGACTCACTCTCGAGCCACTGCTGAGTCTGCTGCGTCTGAGGAGGCTGACCTGAGGCCCTTGTCTCAGCTTGCGAGCAGGAGTGGGGATGGCATGGAGGCCAGGGACGTGTGGGCTGGGCCCAGAGCGGACGGGGCGGGGCCATGCGGGGCACGGCTGGGGGCTCAGGGCCAGGCTGGGTCCCCACGCCACACTTGCCTCCTCCCCAGGCCACCCCGCAGCAGGACAGGCTGGGAAGGGGCCTGGCAGGACCAGGTGCAGGGGCTCGGCCACTGTGCAGTCCCGCCGCCCCCCTCCCCTGCCTTCCCAGGGGCCCTGCTTGGCCCCCGGCCAGGGGGCTTCCTGAGGAGGTTTGCCTCGGGCTCTCTCCTCAGTCCATACCATTAGGCACTCGTCCGCCCTCCCACTCACCCGCCTCTCCTTCCTGCACACGCCTGCCCTCGCCCCTCCAGCCCTGTCCCCTGGCTGTCCCCTGTCCCCTCCGCTCGCATCGTCACTGTCCCAAGCTCACTGTGCCAGACACGCAGAGGCCGGGCAGGGCACAGCCTCTCGGCCGCCTGCTCCCTTGCGGTGCCACTGCTGTCTGGATGAAGGCTCCAAGCAGCCGAGAGGAGCCCAGCCAGCCCGGTGCGGGGGAGGGCAGGGAGCCCCTCCTGGCCGTCGCATGGGTTTGTTTTGCCTGTGGGAGCTGGGGCCTTTGCCACTGTCGCATCCCACACCCCTCTGCCAGGATGGGGGCCCTCAGGGGGCTCACAGCCCTTCTTCCGGGTGGGTGGCCAGGGTGGCACAGCCCACGACCACCTGCTGCTGTCCAGAGCACACAGACCCTCTGAGCTCTGTTCTGGGGCTGAGACGGAAGCCCTAGTGACACCTGCCAGGCTGACAGTTTCTTCTTCTTCCCACTTTACAGGTGGGGAAACCAAGCCACTCACCCTGGACCCCACTGGGGCCCACTCCCCCCAGATCAGGGCCAGGGGTCCCTCCTGTTCCTCTCTGCGTGCCTCGAAGGGTCAGGACTGGACTCTGCCTAGAGGGTCCTCCCGGAATTTTGCTGCATGGAGGCTCAATCTGCAGTCCTCTAATTTGGATGTTCCAGAACCGTCCACGGCTCTGGAGCACCCCGTGCTCCTCCCCCCAGGGCCACGAGAGCCTTTCTGCCACAGGCACCCAGGCTCTGCCACCTGAGGGGAGCCAGGGTTCCCATGCAGCCCCACGCTCAGCAGCCCTGCGGTAGGGCTGGGTAGGGGCGGGTGCCATGCTCAGGGCCGGAACAAATTGCCTTCTTAATAGAGTTTTCCACTGGAGCGGAGCTCCTTGACTTCAATTTATCCCCAACAGGAAGCAAGCGCATTACAATTATGCCACATTATAACACACGAGGTCACCACACCGGCCCATCGCCGAGGACGAGAGGGAGCAAGGGCACAGCAGGACACGTAGGGGACGCCTGTGAGCCCCCTTACCTCCACTGAGGTCCTGGGTCTCCATGTGGACCAGGTTGGGGTCAGCGTCCACCCCAGACACAGCCCTGGAAGAGAAGCCAAGGTTGGCGCGGCAGCAGCTCATGGGCTCTTGTACACGGGGTCCCCACTCCCAACCCGCACCCAGGGCTCCAGCCCGGGTCTGAGGCACCCCTGCTCTGTGGGACCCGGGGCACAGCCTCCCTGAAGCCCGGGAGCAGATGGAGCACTGCCCTCTCTGCAGGAGCCTGGGGTGGGCACTGTGACTTCCCCGCTTGGCTCGGGAGATGGGCAGCCCGGGTACCGCCCGAAAATGCAGACAGAGGGCTCAGAGGAGCAAAGCGGCTCCAAGGCCGCACAGCCCTGTGAGGTCCAGATCCCCACCAGCCCCGGTCTGAGCTGCACCATCCCCTTCACCTTAGGGTGGCTGCTGGTCACCCACATCCCGGACCCCTCCCCAGGGGCTCCCCTGCCGCTGCCAGCCCCCCAGTGAGGTGAAGGCTCTGGTGTAGCTGCACACCCTGTCACTGCCCCACAGCTGGCACCAGGCTCTGCCCGTGCTGGGTTGGACGGTGTGTGCAGGCAGCGCCCTGTGCACCTCACAGGGGCGCCCCTGCAGCCCACCAGAGGCCAGGGTGCCATGATGTGCCCACAGCTCCCCTAGGTCTGCCCGGCCCACACGCTGCCCTGTTCACGATGGCAGCCTGTGCCCCATGGGGCTCTGCCTCTGGAGAGGCGGGGACTAACAGTGGGTGGCACTGGCAGGGGTCCACGGGCGTCTCCAGGAGCCAATGAGACCACCCTGGCCAGGCCCCCAGGCCCACGGGACAGAGGTGGATGCCACGCAGCAGGGTGGCGGGGCCTGGCCAGGGTGCTCCCGCTGGGACCTGCCCCACCCTCACTGCAGCGCCTCTCCCAGCCCTTCGGTTTGGGGCCAGCCTTGGAGGTCAGTGTGGACGGCAGGAGCCAGGTGGCCATGCTGAGGCCTTGTGAATTCCTGCCCGGCCTTCCCTGGACCACACGTAACTGGATGCCACCTGCCTGCCAGGAATAGCACCAGGCCTCAGCCTCCTGCTGGCAGGACGCCCCAGAAATCACGCATTTCAGGAGCTGGTCCCACTTGCCCCTCCAGCATGACACGACATTCGCCACCCATCGGCCAGACCCGGCCTCTCAGGGGCCCCTGCCCTGGAGCGAGCTGACCCTCTGTGGAGGCCGCCCCGCCTGCCCGTGGTCACGCAGCACCATGGACAGGAGCGCTGCCGTCCCCAGGGCTGACAGCCCCGCGGGCATGGAGCTGGTCCCTTTCGTCCTCACCTGCCTGGTGCCGGTCCTGCCTGCTCCACCCCTCCAGGTACCCAGGGGCCCCAGCGGAGATGCAGGTGCAGTGGAGTGGGGCAGCCCGAGGGGTATCAGAGACCAGAGCACCAGTGCCCATCATCCCAACCCTCGGCAGGGAGTGCCACTTCCGAGGAGGCTGCGGATTCCAGCGCTGGGCTCCACGAGCTCCCAAAGGGCCTCCTGCCCATCCTGCTCCTTCTGCAGAGCATGCCCATGGCCAGCCAGCACGCAGGCTCCAACTCCAGTGGCCACATGGGTTGGGCCGCAGCCACCCTCTGCTGGTGGGAAGGTGACGCCTGGCCTGTCAGGGCCCCTCACTCAGTCGTTCACTCATTCACTCATGCACTCGTCAGTCGCTGGCTCACTCGCAGTGGCTGTAGGCCTGGTCCCTGCCTGAGACCCTCGGTGTCGGAGGACCACGTGTGACTCGCCTGTAGCAGCCCAGACAGAGCCAAGCTCCCTGCAGGAAACCTCCTGGTTGGAGGCTTTCGTGTCTGCTGAGGTCCCCCGAAGGTGCTCGAGAAAGGGCAGAGCCTGGCCCCAGACCTGGCTTCAAACAGGATCACGGGAGAGGAGGGCAGCAGCAGCCCTGGGAGAGGGAAGCCTGAGAACGCAACAGTGACTCCCGCTTCTGAAGCACAGGGTTCTGGGGCCCTCCCGGGCGCGGTCGGTGCTGTGGCCCAGGCCTCAGAAACAGTCTCTGCTCTCACTTCCTCCTGCCATAGACGGAGCCTCCTTCTGCCCGGTTGGATGGGGCCAGGGCCAGGGCTGCTCGGGGCCAGCAGGACTGGGGACGAATGCCTTCTCCCTGACCTCTGTTCCCCTCTGCCACACGAGGGCAAGACTCAGGCTGCCCTGGGATTCCAGAGACCCTGGGTACATGGCTCAGTGCCTGGCGGCCGGTCAGTATGCAAGGCAGGCGGCTGCTAGGGTTTTCACTGGGCTGCAGAGGGGTGGCAGGAGGAACAGGGTGCTGAAGGCAACAGGTACGGCACCTGGCACCTCCGCTGCCACCCCTGCTCCGACGCCCTAATGAGCTTGCTTGTTGTGCAGCGTAATGAGGCCACCTCAGCAGTTCCCGCTGTCAGTCCAAGGACAAAGACTCCTCCTCGACAAAGCTGTCAAAACAGCATTATTCACCGCGTGCCATGGGGCCCCACCAGCGGCTGTCACCACATTCCAGGAGGATCGTGCAGCCGGCCGAGAGCAGAGTGGTGCGATTATCTCTCACGCCTAACAGCTCCAGCACTTGGGGAAACTTGGGGGAAGAAACAACTTGATTTGCTGGAGATAATAGTATGTTTGAATTATTGCCAATTTCCCTGTCAGTGTCCATGTGCTGGTTTCTCTCTCTGGCCAGAGCGGTTTCTGTGAAGCAACCAGGGCTGGGACGTCCTGTGGCCTGGCCTGGGACTGTCGCAGCACTGCAGGGCTTTGCTCCCCGGGGCCCTCGAGGCTCAGCGACGCCCCCACTTCCTGGGAGTCCTCAGGGCCCAGAGGTCCCCTCACCTGGCTGCTCCCAGTCCTAACAGCCACTGGCTGATGGTGGCACCTTGGCTCAAAGAAGGTCCTGGGCTCTCCGTGGACAGCACGGAGAGACCTCTGTCACTTCTCCCTGGAGCGGAAGGCATGGGAGCCAGGAGTCTGTGCCCAGAGAGATGCCAGGATTTAGATCTAGAGCTCCTCAAATGGCTCTTGGGTTTAGAGGGAGGCCTTGGAGGTGCCTGGACCGTGAGGTGCTGCGTGGGTCAGAGGTTTCACCCGGGGAGGAGCTCAGGGCCGACCGCGCTGCAGTTGAGGCTTGGTTGGAGGTGGTCACTGGGGTGTGATCTGGAAGCACGTGTTCTTGTCCTCCATCCCTCCCTCTCTGCTTCCTGTTTCCAACCAGGGGAAACTGAGGCCCAGGGAGGGGATCTGAAGGATGTGTCGCTACAGGTCTGAGGGTGTCCAGCCCTGGACCTGAGGGTTTCGAATGCCATCCTGCTGGAGCCACTAGTACTCCGGGGCCCCTGGGGTGGGGACTTACAGGGCTGGGGACAGGGCAGGAGGACAGGAAGGCGCTCACCAGAACACATGGTCTTTGGTCACTTGCTCCTGCAGAAGCGTCCACTTCTTTCCCAGGTCCAATGACACATAGAGCTTCAGGCCAGAAAAACAAAGCAAAAGTCTGGTTAGGGCGTCAGGAACGAGCCACTTCTGAGAGATGGTGACCTCCCGCTGCGCTGGGTGCCAGGGGGCCCTGTCTTGCCCCACAGACTCAGACTGCGCCCAGGGAAACAGACAACCCTCAGCGCCGACGCGGGAAGGGGGCTCCATGCCCAGCCAGCCCACCCCAGAGGTCAGCTGGCAGGAGCAGGACGAGGGCCTCTAGGGTGAAATCCAGAGAGGCCTCCCAGAGGACGTGTGTGGGAGCCTGCAGCCAGGAAAGACTGCACAGCACCCGACTGAGAGCAGACAGGGAGCGGGAGGGCGGTGCAGTGCCTGTGCCGGCCGATCCTGGGGTCCTTCGCTCCTGTCTCCTCCCAAGGCCCCATGCTGGCCCCACCCTCCAGGCCTGAACATCTGCCCAGCCGGACCTAGGCCCCTGAGCCCCAGGTGGGTGCCATTAATAGCGTAGATCCATCACACGGACGGGTCGAGAGAGACTGCAAAAGGAGGAGGAAGGTTTGTCCTGGGTTTTGATATTTCCCCTTTTGCCACCCCAACTTCCATGGGGGTGGGGGCTGGAGCCAGGGGAGGCGATCTGGGGCCAGCTGGGAGCACAGAGGAGTGGACCAGAGGGGTGTGGAGAGTCTGGCTGGCATGGGTGGGCAAGGAGGTGGCCCTGGGGGCTATGCCCGGGGCTCTGCCAGGCATCCTGGTGCAGCCTGCATCGAAGAGATCTTCGGAGGCGCCCAGTGGAGTTGCTGAGCCCCAAAACTGTGCCCTCCCATACTTTCCTGGGGATGAGGCCCCTCCTCTGCTGGTGACACAGTCTGAGAGGGACCTGAGATGGCCTGGGCAGGAGGGGCCAGCTCTGGGGGTGGGAGTAGGGCGGCAGGCAGGAAAGAGACCCCTCTATGCCACTCCAGCCCCACCAGGCAAGGGACCCAGTTGCTCCGTGTTTCCATGGAAAGCCATGGTGGGTATGAGACAGGACCCCAAAACACAGTCCCTAGAAATGGAGGGGACATCAGAAGCAGTGGGTGACCCATTCCTTCCCCTCTTCTCTGAAGCAGGTGGGGAAACCCAGGGGCACCCTCTGACCAGGATGCCACACAGGGCCCCCACGAAGACTGAACCGGGGCCTGGCTGAGCCCTGTGCACGCCTGTGAGAGCCCCCGCCACTTCCCCCAGGCCTGGCATGAAGACACACGGGCTCCCTCCCTGGTCTCGCCTGCGTTTCTGCAGGCTCCGGGTCTCGCCAAGCTGGCCCTGAGCAGCTCAGCTACGCTTTCCCTCCAGCAGCTGAACTGGGGAAGAATGAACATCGCCTTTCCCCGAGCTCTTGCCCAGTTCCCAGCCTGCTCCACAGCCTGGTGCCTCCACAACACCGTGCCCAGGGGCAGCACAGGCCCTGGAGGCCAGAGAAGCCTGGATGCTGAGCATCATGGGACGCCACAGAGGCCCCAGGGTCCTGAGCGGTGGGGGCTGTGCCTCAGCCACATGGGCACCCGGCCTCACATTCCCCTTGCCAGGCAGCCAGGGTGGCTGCTGCAGGCTGAGCCCCTCCACGGGCAAGCCCACTCTCTCTCCTTCCTCTAGCCCTCCCAGAGCTTTGGTGGCAACCCCACGTGGTGTCCCTCTGCCCAGGTCCCCAGGGCCTGGCAGGACATGAGGGTGCTGGCAGCAGGCTGGCCCGGGGAAGCAGGAGGTGTCCAGGCGGCTGGGCACAGTAGGCCTGTGCCTCAGCCACTGAGGGCCGCAGCTATGGTCTCACTGTGGTCGCAGAAGTTCATGGGTTGAAGACTTAATCCTAAAATTTGTGTGTTCTTGGGGTTTGGAGGCTTCTGGGAGGTGACAGGGGTCAGAGCAGTCAGGAGAGCCCCCCAGGGTACCACTGGTGGCTTTAGGAGAGGAGAGATCCAAGCAGGCAGGTGGCCCTGTCCTTGGTGGGAGCCCTGAGCCAGGTTACGATGCACTTCGAGGCCTGGCCAGCTGCCCAGCAGGGGCCTGTGCCAGGTGCGTTGGACCCCAGTCGATAAACCTCATTCTTCATGATCACCCAGCCTCACGGCTGGCGTCACAGGCGGGCTGGGGGCAGGTCCTCCGTCCCTCTGTCTGGGGACACTGTGAGGAGGGCAGGGAAGGCAGGATTCCTCCAGCAGGAAGTCTGGTCTGCTCTCTCCAGAACGGCAGCATCAGGAAGGCAGGGCCATGGGCAGCCAGGGGTGCAGGTGGGGCAGCTGCCATTCGCTTCTTTCTCCTTCCCATGCTTCTCCTCTTCCTCTTTCTCCTCCTCTTTCTCCCCCTCTTCCTGTCTAGTCTATTAAATGACTTCTCTCCCTCTGACCTGCCCACTGGGCCATCCTACCACAGCTGAGAGGGGCCCTGTCCTCTACTGTAGCCACCCCACCCCTCTGGCCACCTCAGCCCCCCCGCTGGCCCTGCTGTGTCAGCCAGGGGTCAGCTTAGGGTCCTTAGAGACACCAGAATACTGACGCTGCCAACTCCCGCTCAGCACTGCAGCTGACAGCCATTCCCTCCTGGAGTGGGAAGGAACGCACCTCCTTCCACGTGTGGGCTTGGGCCACCCGCTTCCCTTGAGCCGGCCGGTACACAGCAGCGTTTTCTGAATGAAGGAGCACATTTGACTCCAGGGCAAGTGAGATGAGCTTGTTCTGCAAAGGGCTAGAGGGTAAGTGTCCTCTGCTCTGAGGCAACCACTCACCCTGCTTCTGAGCAAGGAGCCAGCCAGAGACCACACAGGCATCTCTGTGGGTGTGGCTGAGTGCCAATAAAACTTTATTTACAAAAACAGGCGGTGGGTCATTTTGTGCAATGCCAGCTCCGGGACGCAGGACAAGAAATTCTCTCCTGTACTATTCAAAAGGACTTGAAGCAAACCGTTCTTCCCCAGGACATGAACCTTATGAGGACAAGGAGCTCACATACCTCATCCAGCCCATGGAATGGCCCAGTATGAGGTAGGGGCTCAGAAAACTCCTGTACCATGCGTGCAGTGGCTCTGAACTCAGAACTTCCTGTGTGGCCCTCAATGAGAACATCTGGCCCCAGCTGTGGTGTTTTATACAGCCAGATGCTGAGCTAAGAACATCAAATGTGGCTTCATTTGACACACATGTGTAAATGCTCAGACACACTCATGCACCACCCATAAGATGTGCAATTTTCCTTCTTTACAGATGAAAGAACTGAGACTCAGAGAGCGGACATACAGCAGAATTCCCTCCACATAAGTCTTCACTCATTCCTAGGCCAGTGACAGAGGAGTGCCCTGGGAAGGGTGGCTGGACTCTGGGTCATCTGGTGATCCAGGCCAGGCCCCTTCTGCCTCATGTCTCAGTTTACTCAGCCAGAAATTGGGAGAGCACTGTGCATACCCACAACCAGTCAGGGAATGAAGAGGCTGCAGCCATCACTTTCAGAAGGTTGGTGGCAAAGCTTCTGCATTCGTGGGTGGTATTATCTCTGTCATCACTGCTGTGCTAGCGTTTGTGATGCCTGTCCCCAGACTTTATGGAGGCTTTCCAGTGCAGTCTCACGGGAGGCAATTTTACTACCCACCATCAACTGCTGCAGAAATAGAATATTTCTGCCTAATAAATGACAAATACCAGCAAATAAACAAGAGTAAACACACCAGAGAGACCCTCATCTGTCTTCACAGCTGAAACCTATGCGGGGATGCCCTGAAGGAGGGGTGCAGCTCAGAAAGCAGCAGACAGAGTGTGCTCAGAGGCATCTGCCCCCTGATAGGAAGGCGAGAAGGGAAGAGGCCAGGCAAGGCAGCACGTAGGAGCAGAGGGAAGGGCATACAGGAGGACATGGCAGGGTGAGCCTCAGGGGCACCTGGGGCTGCAGCTCTTCCTGGGTTAGAGGTGGCAGCTGGGTGCAGGTGGAGGCACTCCTCCTTTGCTCAGGGCACCATGCTGCCCTGTCCAGGCTGGGAAGCTCACGGCCAACACTGCTTGGACTCCCTTGCAGCTAGATTCCTGGTCAGAGAGTTGCACCCAGGAGATCAGGAAGCCAAAGTGAGCTGAGGCATTGTCTTGCCTCCTTGCGCATTTCTGGTGGTCAGCAGGTCAGGAGCACCTGCTCCAGCTCAGGGGTGGAAAGGAGAGGGCTCATGGGGAGCAGGAGCTGGACTCTGTACTCCAGTGACCCCAGCCAGGCCAAGGGGGCTGCAGCAGTAGCCACGTCAGCTGCCTGGATCTCACCCCAGCCACAGGTCCTTGACCTTGGTAGGCCCAGTGGGCTCCTGGTATCCACCTCCCTGATGGGCAAAGCTGGACACTCCTTGTGGGCCAGACTGGCTGGCTCTGGGAGATGTCCATGGGAGTCCAGCTCTACTAACAATTTAGAAAGCACCAGGTCCTGTAGGTTAAGTTCCCTTTGTGCTAAAATATCCAGAGTGGTGAACTGTCCCTGCCCTGAGCTCTGGGACATGCAGTGGTCAGAGCCAGAATGAGCACATCCTGAAGCTGAAGGTTTCCTCACTCACAAAATTGTTCTGTTCCTTGGGAGAAGTTTGTATCTTCTTGGTTCTGCAGCCTGAAGTCAGAGAGGGCTATAAACACAGTATTGCAGCTTACAGTCTTGCCAGCAGCTCAGGTACCAGCTGATATTCATAGCACAACATGAAGTCTGCACTTCTCAGCCCAAATTACGGGGACCCTTTCCCTAGCGACATCCCATGCCTGCTGCCATGACAACACCATTGACCTTTCCTGTGGCATGGATACATGCACACACTGCTTTCCTGAGGATGGTAGGACTGTGGGGCTTCCTTTTCCTTTTTTTTCCCTGTGTGATCACCTTTATTGCTCTGAAGTTGTGTTAGACAGCAATACACTGTGACCAGCTTTTTAGGCCCCTAGTCAAACACACACTCACTCCTCTGTTTCTGGGAGGCAGTCCCAGGCTTGGATCAATTTCTCACAGTTCTGGGAGGCAGAAGAGATTCTTGACAGGGAGTAAAGTATAGTAAAACACAATGAAATATGACAGAAAGTCTCACTGTTTTAGAAGTAGCACCCACAGCTCTGCCAGCAAGCAGAGCACAGAGAAAACAGGCTGGTGGGTGCTGTGCCCACCGTCCCCAGTAAGCTGGCATGGGAAGGAACTGCCAGGTTTCACACCCTCCTGCTCCTGGGCGGCCCTCGAGTTTGCTGATCCTTGGGAGGAAAGCACACTGGGCTGTCTCCCAGGGAGCCTTCCAGACCCCAGGTCAAGGGCTCAGAACACCCCAACTTGTGCTGGCACAGGAAGGGGGAACTAAGAGGAGGGCGTGGGCAGCCCAAGGCTGGGCAGAAGTCTCTACAGAGCACGACAGGCACCAAGGAGGAGGAGGGGGCAGGGAGGGAGGGCTCTGGTCTGAGTCTGCAGATGCTGGTGAGTGGCATGGCTGCCACCCATGGCATACGACTCTGGGCGTGGCACATGCCTTGCTTTGGTCAAAGCTGTGTGCATGGAGGTCAAGGCTGACAAGTTAAAGCTGCTTGTGCAGTTGTTTTGTCCCCAGAGCCTCAGCCCCAGAATAGCACATTCTCCAGGAGAGAGTCACGGGACCTGCAACCCAGTCACCAGGGCACCCAGGGCATGTTGCCCCAGCCAGTGGGTCCTGGGGCTGTGTGTTACTTAGCACATAGCAGCAGGCATAGCCTAATACACCAGATTTGCTGGAACCCAAAGCTGGCCTTGTTCCACCCAGTTTCCTGGGAATTAGAGAGCTCTGAAAAACCGTAAATTTCCCCCCAAGTTAAAGCTCTGCTGCCATTCTTATTAATTCCCCCAAATTCCTCTTTCCTGTTATAACCACAACTAAGCCTTTTTTCTCCCCTTTTTCTTTCCTTGTAGACACAAAAAAGAACCAAGGAAAATAACCAAGATTTCAGCTCCATTAATTTTTCAGGGCACCATAAATTAAAGAGCAATTGCAATGCAGTCAATTTCTGCAGGAAAATAAGTCTCCGTGATTGTGCTTTGGTCTAATTACATGGAAAGCTAAGTAGTGCTATTAATACCCAGCAGCACATCCTGTCCCCAAGGAGGTGGTTGGAGTAGAGAGGCAGCCCAGAAGGCTAGGGAAAGGCAGGGATCCAGATAGCAAGTAGGCCTCGGCAGGGAGGCCAGGCCCCGTCAGCAGCTAGGAGTCTCCATCTGGAGGACTCCGACCCGGCTCATCACTTCTGATAGAAATTTGTCATCCATGCATTCATTTATTTATCTAACCAGCCACCACGCATTCATTCAGTCAGCCACCCACCTCCCTCCCATGCATCCATCTGTCCATATACCTGCCTGGCCCAAACCCACACCTGTGTCCAATCCTACTGTCATCTACAATGCCCTTCTATGCATGCATCCATCTGTCCATTTCCTCATCCACCCCAACCTTGAGTCCACTCATCTATCCAGCCATGCATGCATGCATCATCCACCTCTTTATTCTTCCATACACCCAGCCAGCCACACATCCATCCATCTATCCATCCAACCATGCATCCTTATAAACTAGAGGAGCTGGGGAGACTTCACACCTGTCCTGTGCACACATGTGCCCACAGGAGTGCGCACCCACATGTACACACAGTGCACACACAGTGCGCACGGTGGAGATGGGGCGGAGAATCTGGAAACGCTGCCCTAAAGATGGTGCGATGCAGCTACAAGCCAAGGGGCACAGCAGTCACTGGAACCTGGGCAGGACAAGGACCAGTCCCCCCTGGAGCCTGCAGAGGGAGCCAGACCTGCAGACACCCCGATTCCACCCAGAGGAGCCACGTTCCAACTTCCGGCCTCTGGAACAGCCAGAGAACGCATGTATGCTGTGTAAGATGTCCAGGGGCTGCAGGAGCTCACAAAGGCCCTGGCCTCCGGCCGTGGTGCCTCTTCTTACCTCAGCTTCAGGAGCCTAGCTTGGCCTCCCTCCTCACACACCAGCCAGTGTTCTCCCACCTGCCTGAGCCACCCTGGCTGACACACACTGCGAAGGGCGCTGGCCTGTGGGAAGGTGCCAGATTCCTTTGGGACCTGGGGGACACAGCTCCCAGTGGGGGCCTGATGCCCCTGGACGATCCTCTCTCCCAGTGTCTGGGCAGAGGCGAGGCCTAGCAAGGCTGGCAGGGGAGGGTGGGCAATGGTCCAGAAGTGGAGAAAGCCCTTCCTTCCAGCCAGGGTGAGAGGAGAGGTAGACAGCCATGACCCCGTCCTCTCTATGCCTTCCTGACCCAGTCTCCACCTGGCCTAGCTCCCAAGCAGGTGGGTGACTCCAGATGCTGACTTAGGGCTCCAGGGTCTCATAGCCCCAAACAGGCCACTGCTGCGCCGGCCCAGGATGCTGAGTCCCTTTGATGGAAAAGTCAGCTTCCGCGCTGACATTTGTCCAACCGGGCGCCTCCCCTGTGGGGCTGGTGACCCCTGACCCCAGACAGCATGCCCGCGCCCTCCTACCTTGCTCTCCTTGGTGTAGGCCAGGACCTTGTCCTCGTCCCTGGGGTGGAAGAGGAGGGTCTCCACGAGGAAGGTGATGGGCTGCCTCTGGAAGCTGGTGCCCTCGTCGGTGCTCAGGAAGAGGTTCTGCTCACGGTCACTGAGCGAAGAGCTCACCAGGATGATCTGAAACAGAGCGGGTGTGAGGCCCGGTGCAGAGGCGGAGCCGGGTGGGTCCCCATGCTCAGCAGGGCAAGGGCGTGCGGAAAGGAGTGCTGGCCACGCAGCTTGCCCTGCTGCTCAGTGCTGAGCACAGTCATTCCCTCACTCATTCATGGGGTGCCCCAATGCCCCACACTGCTGTGGAGGCTGAGGCTTCACCCTGACCCAAGGTCCAAGGTCTCTGGCAGAGACAAGAATCTGCTCTGGGGAGCTGGGATGGGACAGTGGGCACATCACCCACGTGTCTGAAACAGGGATTTGGGGACCATTAGTGCCCCCCGAAGAGCAAAGCAGGATAAGGGTGGGTAAGTGAGAGGACAGCACCGGCCCAGGGACCCCTGGGAACTCGGGCTGGGGAGGGGCAGGAGCAGGGAGACGCGGTAGAGGTTGAGCTCTGAAGGCTGGGGGGCCCTGTGGTGGGCTGCACGGTGTCCCTGGAAAGACAAACCCACACCTCACCCCATACCTGGAAATGCGACCTTATCTAGAAATGGGGTCTTTGGCAGTGTGGTCAAGGACCTCGGGATGAGACCTTCCTGGACTTGGGGTGTCCCTAGGTCCAATGGCGGTGTCCTCAGAAAGATGGGGAAACAGACAGATGGCGGCGGCATGAAGACATCAGAGGGTGTGTCTGCGAGTCTCGGAGGACCTGCATTGCGGGCCATGCCTGATGCTGGAAGGCGCAATGCTGGGATGTCCCCGAGCCCCTGCAGGAACGGTCACTGTCCACATTCTGACACCTGGTGTATCGTGCCTCGGGTCTTGAGAGGACGGCTTCCCAGTCCCAGGTGCACGGTCGGAGTGGCCACAGGACACGCGCAGCTGTGGGGGAGCCTTGCAGAGTGGGGAGGGAGGTCACCCGGTCATAGCATCACAACGTCCTGGGTGCGGTGGAGATGGGTCCCAACGGATGTGCAGGACGGGGGGCATGTGGGGACCGTGGCCTGGTCGGTGTGGGGACAGCGGCTCCCTCCCCGCAGTGTCTACACCACGCCTCCCTGCAGCGCATTCCCAGTGACAGTGCCCTCCCACGGAGAGGCGGCCTGGGTACTGTGCGGCTTTCAAATCGGCCACAGGCTCTGTGAAGAGGCCCAGGGCTCCCGCTCTGCACCACGTCCTCAAGGCCTCCTTGGGGAATGCCGTGGAGTGCTAGCAACACGGATGGGGATGCACGGCACTCCCTGGGTGCCCATGCACGGGGCTGCCAGCCTTTCCTTCGCCTCCACTTCTGCTTCCTGCTTCCCTAGACTGCACAGGGTTCCCCTGGCCTCGCAGAGGGTGGGAAGGGCTTTGGCAGAGCAGGGAAGGCCGCCATGGGATGTGACCCCTTACGGTCGCACAGCCAGCAAGTCAGGGCCAGATGAAAATGCGGGCCCAGTGCAGGGCATCGGGGTGCAGCGGGCCCAGGGTCATTGGTCCCAGCCCCTGCGGGATGGGATCAGGTTAGGGTTGGCAGAAAACCATGGCCTCTTCCCATCTCTCATTTCCACAAGGCCTCTGGACTGTCAGCTCTTCGGACAGAATCACATCTGGGTTCTTGTGGCATAGGGGCCGGGCCTGTACTCAGTCTAGACAGCGGGTCAAATCCCACACATGAACTCAGCCGAGGTTACTTACGGGTCTGTGCCTCAGTTCCTTTGTTTGTCAAATAGGGAGAATAGCGTTACTCCCTCCCACTGTGCCTGATACCCAGTGAACCTTCAGGGAGCAGTGACAGCATAGCCAGGCTCTGCAAGGGATTCTAGAGGAATTCTCTCTGTGCTAGTGTCTCTGCTTGCAAGATGGGGAAACTGAGGCACAGAGAGAGGTGGCAAATGGCCAAGGTCACAGAGCCAGTCAGGAGGGGGCCAAGCTCAGGGCGTCCCTGGGCCTGGAGCCCGGTAGGTGTGCAGGGTGAGCCGGACCAGCCGAGAGGGAGCTCGGCCCAGGTAGCACGGACACGGCCTGCAACAGCCTCCCACACTTCGCCCCAGAGCCTGCCCTAAGTGAGCAGCTGTCGCCCCTCACCATCCCTTCCCAGCTCTCCCACCAACCTTAACTCATCTCCTGCAGCACAGAACCCTCCTCTCCTCAGGACGTGACTGTGGCCTCCACTGACACGGACTCTCCAGGTGCCTGCTCCCTGCCATGGGGACAGGTGGTGCCCTCTCAGATGTCTTCCTGGCCCCGGGTGGTACGGAGGCATTCACAAAGGGACCGTGGCACGGAGGGAGCAGGGCAGAACCACCCAGTGCTGAGTTTTCCATGCATTTACAGGGGCAAAACCAGAAGGCGGTGTGTTATGTCCTGGCCAGGGTAAGTGCGCAAGTCAGAAAGTATGACTGTCAACAGAAAATGCACAGCAACAAGGGCGGAAGGCAAGAGAGTGGGCAGCTGTAAGGGGTGGAGGTGCAAGGAATTGACTGATTGCAGTACCGGGGCTCAAACCAAGGGATTCCGCGCGTGTGAGGCAAATGTTCTACCTCTGAGCTACGTCCTTAGCCATTCACTCATCATTCTTTCATGTTTGAAACAGGATCTCACTAAGTTGCCTGGTCTGACCTTTGAACTTGCCACCCTCCTGTCTCAGCCTCCCGATGAACTGGGATTATAGGAGCACGCCACTGCACTGGCTATTTTTTAAGTAAATTTTCCTATTTTAGAGCGATGTCTTATTTCCAGAAAAAAGGCAAAGATAACACAGAATTCTTCCCTATCTTGCACCTGGTGTCCCCCTTATTGACCGCTGACATCACTATGGTACATTTGTCACCACTAGGACACCAGCACTGGTACATTGGTACCGCTAGACCAGCGATGGAGAGCCTTTCAGAGCTTTCAATGATACAAACAACCTGCTGCGGCACGTGTGTCATAGGTTTGCCACCACTGATCTAAACGGAATGTCTGACCTTTCGGCTGGCCTGGGCTGCCCTGAGTGAAGAGGAATTGTTTGGGGCTGCATATAAAATCTATACTACAGCTAATGTGCATGGGTAACAGGACTCTGTACATTTTAACTTACTACTTTAAGAAATAGCACCAAGGCCCAAGTTTGACGATTAAATAAGAAAACTCACATGCCGGGTTAACAATAAATGCTTGTGCTCACAGGCACACCCCTGCACAGGTGGACGGATATACTACGATGGCCACATCGACACGCCAAGTGAAGTGTGCTACACGCAGGCTTTGGCTAGGCTGCCGGCAGGAGCAGGAGAGGGGCCAGATCCACATGGCGCCTGCCCTGACCTGGCGCCCCTGGTCACCTGTACAGCTTGTGCTCAGACACGGCGCAATGGACTCATAGAAAGAACGCTAAAAATCACACAACAGTGGTCAAAGTGTCCGGCCTTGCAGGCTCACACTCGGGTCACACGTGGCCCACAGGCCATGGGTGCAGCGCACCTGATGCAGATGCCACGCTGTGGTCAGAGGTCCACGTCCTGTCCCAGCACCCTGGCTGGGCCACCCCGTGACACGTAGCCCTTGGGCTGTGAGTTCTCAGGCTTTCCCTGCTTGGTCATCCTTGACAGTTCTGAGGGGCACAAACAGTTCTTAGGGTGCCCCTAGTAGGGACTTGTGATGTGCTACTTGAAGTGTGCCTGGAGCCACGAGGGTGCCCAGGAGGAGCCCGTCCTTATTACAGCATGTGGGCACAGCATCACCAGGGCCCAGCATGGGTGGTGACACCCTGGCAGGGACAGCGCTCCGCCTCCTCCCTCCTCACTGCCCCTTTTGGAAGGAAGTTGCCATGCACACCCCACACCTAAGGCCCCTTGAGGATGCTGCAGCTGAGGACACTGCAGTGAAGAACTTGGAATTCTTGTGCACGGGAGGTTTGTCTCTTCTCTACTATTTAC
This sequence comes from Heterocephalus glaber, assembly GCF_000247695.1. The sequence continues at coordinate 23,599,241 of NW_004624755.1, read as the reverse complement.
TTATTTAATCCTTTATTCATATCAGTAGGAACTCATGCATATTTATTTTCTATGTTGAGTTGTAATTCGATACTATTTTGTTTATTTTTGAGACAGGATCTCACTATGTGTCTCAGGCTGGCCTTGAACTTGCAGCAATCCCCCTGCCTCAGCCTCCTGAGTGCTGAGGTTATAGGTGAGCACCCCTATGTCTGGCTTCAATGCTATTTTGAAATTGGGTTGCTTGGTTCATTCAGCTCTGGCTCTTGGGAGCCCTTGAGGCTTGGCCCTGTGTCCCTCTGATGCCGGCCACTGTCACTCCTTAAATACCTGGCATTGCGTGTGGAAGCCCAGGAGAATGGGAGAGAAGGAATAGGTTGTCCAGATGTCCTGAGTGAGGCTCCGCCCACTCTGTGCCCATGAGAGGTCCACGGCCTGCACACCCAGCCCCAACAAGGCCATTGCCCGGGGCTCCCAACTCCCCACACTGAAGAAGTGTCCACTCTGTGCCCTGACTGTGGTCCCCAGGTGACTCCTCTCTTGTACCCCGGCCCCCAGCAGGTCAGGCCAGATGAACCCAGACCACACCCGCAGGCTGCAGAGATCATCCGCAGCCCACCGGGTGTTGCCCATGCTCTCTGTCCTTGAGGATCACGAAGGACCAGGATGCCCAATCCTGCCCCTTGGGATTCAGAATCCAGCTTGGCTTTCAAAACCATAGTGTCCATGTGCAATAAAGTTAAAGTAGCCTCCCTCAGTTTTGTTTGAACACAAAATTCCAGGCTGCTTCAATGAACCTGACTGGTTCTCATTTCCTTCTGGGCCCCTGCACACGGCCACCTGCTTCCCCTTCTTCTCTGCTGAGACTCCCATGATGCTGCCTCCTCCAGGAAGCCTTTCAGGGCACAGTCACCCCTTTCCCTGCCTGTCCATCTGCAAAGCCCAGCAGTCCCTGGCGGTCTCATTCCGGGCTGTCTGCTCTCGAAGCCTGGCAATGCTATATCCCAGCTCGGGCACAGGGCCTGGCATAGGTGCCACATCTCAAATGAGCTCTGGACACGGGCTCTCCTCTCCATCACAGTCCTGTGTCTGCTCTGCCACACCCTGAGGGAGGCCCGGGGCTCTGCCGGGGATGACCCCAAGGCGACAGGAGGAAAGCCCTGGCCAGGGGCCCAGCCATCCACATGGGGCGATTTTTGGCTTCAGAGTTGGAAGCCTCAGCCAGGAACGATGGGAGGGGAAAATGCTGACTAGAAAAGGGTTATTGGAGCAAAGAAAACAAATCAATTAGCCCTCTGGGTGGAGGCTGGCAGATTGTTCGCCCAAATCGGGAAGCAGGCTCTATTTTAAATGGTGTATTTTTACCGCTTCCTATTCCGGGGGAGACATCTGGTACCTGAGCCGGGTTCTGGGGGCCCAAGAGGCTGGCTGTTAAAGTCAGAAGCAAAGGCCCAACATGCCAGGGAAAAACGCGACAGATTCTTTGACCCACCGGCTGTTCAGTGGGAGGCACGGGCCCCAGAAGGGCTGGCGAGTTGGCAGGGCCCTGGGTACATTGGGCAGGTGTGGGGCGGGGAAGACACTGTTTTATTGATCACTCTCCATGCACTTGCCAGGTCAGGGTGATTGTCCCCATTTCTCAGATGTGGAACCTGAAGCGCGAGAAGCTGAGAACCTTGTGCAAGATCACAGGGCCAGCCTGGCTCCAACCTTCTGCCCCTACACAGCTCATCTACGCCGCCGACAAACATCAGGGGCAAGGGCTTTACCGCACCTGTCTGCAGGTGGCTAGCAAACACCAGGGCTGCTGTGAAACTGACTTGGAAGGGTCTGGAAAACTCCTCCCATGGCCCTGCAGGAGGCGGATGCAGTGCTTGTGGGAGGCAGGTATGTGGGGCCTGAGCTGAGCTCCTGGCCCCCTGGCTGGGCAGGAAGTCCGCAGGACCTGAGACCTGTGTCCCTCCCTGGCTGTGCAGCCTGAGCCCGCATCCCCTGCTGCCCAGGCCGCCTCCCACCGGGCTTCTGCTGGGACCACGAGAGGCCCGCTCTCCACGGGACGCCAGTGAGGACCACCCAGCTCCACACTCTCTTCCCGGCTTGAGGCCTCCAGCTCCTCCAAACGGTGGTGCCAATGTCTCAGTCTGCCCGCCAGCAGGCGCATCAAACCCACTCGGCACCGCGAGTTAAAAACATCATGGAAACACAGCGTGAGAAGTGATTTCTTGCCTCTGCCAGGGGCCTGGCTGTGCGGCCCTTGTATCTGTTCACAGCTCCTTGGGGACCCACGGTTCCTCTGCCCTTTGCCAAGTTTAGACCCCAGGCCCCGCCTGGGCCTCAGGATCCACAGTGTCGTCCGGGTCACCTTCGCTGGGTGCCTCTCGCCTGGTCTGTTCCCGGGAAGACAGTCGGGCCCGGCTGTGGGTACAGAAGCTTGGCGGTGTCGTGGGGAGGCAGTGGGGCAGACAGACAGCGCCGCCCCGGGTTTCAGGTTAGAATCTGCCCTGCCCCACATGCGCCTTCGGGGGTCACGCACGTGGGAGATGACTTCTCCCCCAGCGTTTCAGTCCTGCCCCTGAGATGTCCTCTGGGGTGGTTTGCACGCTCCAAGGGTTACCTGGTGTCCCAGGGGAGTCGCCCCAGCGGTGGCCCTCTGTTGGGGTCACCCTGTGGGTACACAGCCGGCGATGTGGCCTTGGACACACCAGAGACCGGACCCTCTGGGGCACAGGGTTAACAGGTGGCACAAGCCAGTGACCTGGCCGGGGTGGGGACAGAGGGGAGGGGAGATGCCGGGGACACTGCAGAGGACAGTTCAGTGGCTGTGTGGGGACCAAACCCAAGTGCAGGCTCCCTCGGCCGTCAGCTGGGGCGGTGGGGCTGGCTCTGTGATTGCCAGAGACAGGGACACAGGAGAGCCGGCTTGGAGGTGACGATGCGGTCAGTGAGATTCCTGAGGTACACGCAGAGGGAGGGGTCTGGGCACTGTCAGGGGCAGGGCTCAGTAAGGATTCTGGGCCGGAGGAGGCATTTGGGGGCTGCATGCAAGACAGGTGGCCTGGTGCCCTGGGTGCTTGGGCCCAGCCTGGGGTCATCTGAGGCTTGCTATCCTGGCTGTTCGGAAGTGACGTGGAGTCTGGGTGGGGAGGGAGGGGCCTGTGGGAGGGGTGTGGGCTGCCAGGTCTGCACCCCACCCACCATACCCTCTCCCGCCGCACCAGCTTCCCGGCTGGGCCAGCCTGAGGTCCCAGCCACCTCCTCCTTGGCAAACATTTAAAAAAATATTTACTGTCATGTTAACTTCCAGTTAAACCAGGCTGACTTAGCAAATCACAACTGTCCGAGTTTATGGGGACAACACGCATGGTGTGGAATGATGGGGCCAGCTGAGCAGAGGGCCACCACCGGGCCTGCTGACCATTAGGGGAAGACCTGAAACACGAAAAGTCCCCTGCCCTCCCCTTCATCCTCTGCGGCTGCTGCCCAGGGGCGGCTCTGACACAGACTCCCAAGGCCCTGAGCGGGTGACACCTTCGTTACCGCCCTTCCTGCATGTCCCACCCCGTGGCCTTCAGCACATCCACATGACTGTCCTTCCAGCTCCTCCCTTTCCAGGGCTTCGCTCACTCACTGTGTGGGTCCCCACGGGCTGCAGTGTTGGGGTGCAGTTTTGTGCCCCCGCCTGGCCCACAGTCAGGCCCTGGGGCCACCTGTCAGGTGCTGTTGATGGAACTGTCCAGCTCCCATGTCTGGCAAACCTTCCACACACAGGGAGGCCAGTTCACTGGTGACTGGCTCGGTGTGCAGATGCCCAGGCCGGCTCGGCCCCTCTTGGCTCCGCCCCAAACGCCGCAGCTGGAAGTGCAGGTGCCAGAGGAGAAGCTGGTGCCCCCTGCAGGACCCTGCCAGTGTCCTGAGCTCCCTAAGGCTCCAGGGTGTAGAGGGCAGTGGTGGCTGGCAGTTGGCTGAGGGTCCTGCCTCCCGGCCTGAATGGTCCCCAAGGCTTTGCTGACCTTCGCTGCCCTCCCATCCACTACATGAGGACTCCTGTCTTCAGGCCACTGTACAACCCCCACTCCCAGCCTGCTCTGTGCACCAGCCCGGGTGACTGATGGGCAGACGCACATGTTGTACCAACCCCACCGAGCCAATCCCATGCCCAGGCCTCTCTTCCAGCCCGCTTCCTGCTGGGACGCTGGTGCCAGCTCACCCGAGCTGGGGGTCTGAGGCTTCTCCTCCCCAGCCCACCAAGACCCGGAGATTCGCTAACACATTCACTGGCTCCTCCCCAACACAAGCACTTCGTGAGTTTAAGAGAGCTTCCTTCCCCCATAAGCTTAGTAATGAGGAAATATGCCCAGGGCAGGGCTCCATGGAAGAGCTTCTAACATCTGTTCACAAGATGGTTCCTAAAACATAAGCGAGCCCATGAAAAAAATCATATTGGAAAAGTGGGGGGGCTGTCCTCATGGCTGCCAGTTCATGAGCTCTTCTCTTCCGCTTCCTCCTCCTTTTTTTGAGAAAGGGTCTTATTATGTAGCTCAGGCGGCCTTGAGCTCACCTCCTAGCCAGGCTGGCGCTAACCTCCCGTGTGTACCTGTGTGTGTCTGTGTGCTCACACGTCCACACACATAAACGCACACGGGCAACACACACCTGTTCTATCTAAAGACGCGCGTGCGTGTGAACACACAGAACGAGAATGCGCGAGCCAGGCCCGAGGTGACCACACCATCTCCGCAGAGGGAGGTGACCGTGGGGACTCGGCTCCTCTCACGTTTCCTCGCACCCCGGCCCCGTCTTCGTCTGCAACGAGCTGCCGGCACCAGGAGGCTCTGCAGTGTCAGGGACTGAGTAACAGCATATTTGTCAATGGATGTTTTTCAATCAATGGATGCACTCAATTTATTATGAGAAAACAACAATAAATAATGAAAGAGCAACATGCTTGTGAGCAAACGCCTAAGAACGTACGTGAGCAGAACATTTTTAAAAATTAAGGTTTACTTCTGGATACTCTAGGAATACTGTTACTAATGCTTTTCGGTACTGGGATCCAGGGCCTTCACAGAGAAGTACATGCCCAGCTCTTCTATCTTTTTCTTTCTTCCTTCCTTTCTTTAGAGACAGAGTCTTGCTAATTTGCTTAGTTGCCCGGGTTGCCACAAACTCAAAATCTTCCTGCCTCAGCCTCCCAGAGTGCTGGGATCACTGGTGTGCACCACCGCACCCAGCTAGTTACTAATACTTTTAACCCAAAATTTGTTTCCTCCTTCCCTCCTTCTTCCCACCATCCCTCCACTCCTCCACTGAAGCTGCTCTGGGGGCTGTTGACCCAATCCAGGAGGACGGGAGCCCCGTGCCCTTTGAGCCTATGGGAAGTTCAGGCTCCCGGGTCTGCACCCCATGCCATTCAGCTCTCGACCCACTGTCCTGGCCCTGGGTCACGGTGGCTTGTGTCTCCCAGTCCCGTTCCTGTGTAGAGGGCCAAGCACTCGCCTGAGCACCCCCCTTTGCCACTCTCCTCCTGAAGGGGCGCAGTGACCCAGCCTCGGCCATACAGCTGTCACCCGCCTCCGCCCAGAGCTGTCCTGCTCTTCCTGGGGACCTGGACCGACGAGCATCCGTCAGCCTTTAGTCAAACACCCACTCGAACACAAGTACAGACTTGACTGTCAGCAAAGGGCTGGTTCCGATCTAATTACTGGCCTGGCAGTGCAGAAATGCAGAGAACCTCCCCAGGAACATTTGTAAATTGGACTGAGAGGCCAGCATTTTCCCTTTGGCCAGAAGGCCGGCTTGAAAATCTAGTGCTGATCGATATTCACTAAAGAAGGCAAACACAGAAAGAACTCATCACCGGCATCCCACTGCCTTGGTTTGTGAACTCTCTACTGGGCTGTGGCTTCACACGCAAGGCCCACCCTCCTCCCATCTATAACTACTGGTGACCTCACTTCTCGGGTGGGGCTTCGGAGTGAATGTGGTTTAATTGTGTTTTGTTTGCCTGTCTGAAGGCGTTCTGCAGTGGGTGCTAAAGAGCTTGTTTGCCAGGCGGGGTGCAGAGAACACTAGTTCTCCAGCATGCCTGTGTTTCGGAGGATTGTCTTTTCTCAGGACAGTTGCATAAACTATGTACGATTAGATCGGTGCACAGTTTGTTCATTTATCTGCCCCAATTGAACTGCAGCAGCCAGGGAATGGTGTCCCAGTGCCTTTGCATTTCCACGGCCTCCTGAGTAGAGATGACAGTGCTGGAGGAGCTGGGCGCTCTCCTAGGGCTTACTCTCCCAATGCTGGCCATCAGAGACTAACACCATCACCGTACCAGGCCAGCGGTCACCATGCTGGCTGAGCGCCAGGCCATCCATTCCCTTCGCTGTCCCTGGGGTGAGTGAGGGGCGCCTGGACCACAGTCGTGTCTACAGAGTCCCGGCCACGCTGTGGATCTGGGGTGTGTGGTCCTAGAATCGAGCCAGGGCAGAGCTCTGAGGTCATCACTGCAACTTCCGCTACTCCAGCGGGGAGACTAAAGTCTGTGGGGTGATCTGGCAAGGTCTGCGGCCGATACCAGGAAACTTCGCATTGGGTGTAGATGGCCCACAGCCCCAGTGACAGGACAATCACAGGCCACGCTCCCCGAGCACGTGCAGGCCCTTAGCAGACGCTCTCTGGGCTCTTGTTAGAATCCCTCTGATGTGCTGTCCCTGCCCCATGGATGAAGCAAGTGTCCCCCCAAAGGCCATGTGTGCAGACTTGGTCTCCAGCCTGTGCCACCATTGGAAGGCAGTGGAATTTGGGGGAGGACGGTGGAGGATGTTAGGTCCCTGGGAACATCAGTCACTGGCCCTGGAGGGAATATGGGGACCCTGGTCTCTCCTCTCTGCCCCTGCATCCGGGTCTCCTCTGCCCTGTCCCCACCATGATGCCCTGTGTCACCACAGCCCGAGCAGCAGGCCAGGCTCCGGACTGGAACCTCTGAAGCCGTGAGCCCAAAAGAACCTGTGCTACTCCACATCGACTCTCAGGTGCCTTGTCACAGCGACAGGACACTGACTGCACCCCGAGTGGGCAGCAGTCACCCGGCCACCCAGGTAGTGGTGAGTGGCTGGGGCCGGGCATATGAAAGTGGTCAGACTCAGCCCGTGCTGCTGAGATGGGGAAGGAAGCAGGCCACGGCCCCGGACATGAGGCTCGCTGCACAGGGAGGGTGCGAGCACTGGGACGGACTCCAAGTAGGTTCGGCTATAACCCAGGAGGGGCGCGGGGAGCCTCGCCCCATCAGGGAGGGCCAAGGAGCACAGGAAGAGAGCCCGGGTGGCGTGTGACTAAATGGACCTCCCCGTGGCTCCAGGGCTGGCAGGGGACTGAGGAGGGGGCAGTGCCAGGGACACCAGGACGGACAGCCCCACCGAGTGTTGTGGAGGCCCAGAGCTGGTGTCCCAGGCACTGGTCGGTGAGCGACGAAGGCGAAGGGCTGGTGTCCCTGGGCACTGGGAATTGTCCCCGGGGTGAGGGGGTTCCCTGGGCACCACTGGCTGCCGATGCTGGGGCGCTGCTGTGAGGGGAAGTTGGGGGGAGGGTCGGTGCCACCTTCCATCCCCCATTCTGCCCGCTCCATGGTCACCTGTGCCCAGCCAGCCCCGGGGCTCCTCCTGCTCAGGGCTGGCCCAGGGCTGACCAGAAGTGCTCCTGGTGCTGGCGAGCTGAGCAGATGCTGGTGATCATGGAAGTGGCTCCCTCCTCTGCTCTGGCGACTTCCTCTCATCCTCCCTCCCACAGACGAGAGGGCTGCATTAAAGTCCCTGGGAAAGAGCTGGGGCAGGTGACGTCCCCAGGGTTCTCGGCAGTCGTGTGGGGACCAGTCGGAGCACCAGAACCTTCCTTCGAGTCCGGGCACCGGGGTGGGTGGGAACAGGAAAAGGACAAGGCACAGCCTCGCAGCTGGTGAGGCCCAGCGGGATCTGCAGTTTCTGATGCTGAAGTCACCCTGGTATCCCCTTCCTCTCTGCCGTGTGTGTTTCCCTTCTGAACAAGCTCAGCTCAGTGAGGCGCAGGAGGAAGGCTTGGGACGACGGGCAGACCTGTGCCGAGTTCTGGCCACGCATGGACAGCAGTGTCAGATCGCCGGCCTCTGGGAGCCTCGGTCCCACCCTTCAAGGACCTTCTTGGGCTGGTGAGGACTGTGGGGGCCTGGATCCCCTGAGCCCTCTCTGGAACCATCCTTTGGGCAGGGAGATGGTGTTTCTGGGCCACCCTGGACCAGAATTCCATTTAAATCACATGTGCCCACATTGTGCCGATTAATAACTCACAGGAGGGCCTGGGATTTAGCTCAGTGGTTTCGCCGCCTGCTGCACAAGCACAAGGACCCGAGTTTGATCTCCGGTACCAAAAAAAAAAAATATATATATATATTAGACTTAGGGTTTCTGTGTATGATTTTGTTCTGCAAAAAGCCTTTGATGTTTAAAAACTTGTTTCACCACCTTTGCTTTCATCTTAACACCATTACCCTAGTACATGGACACACGCGTGTGCGCACATGCATGCACAGTTGTGAGCAAAGGCAGGGGAGGGCACGAAAGGAAGGCTTTGGGGAACCCGAGAAAGATTCCTCTTCCCCATGACTGAGTGCCACCCACAGGCTGGGATCTGGGCTGGGAGCTTCCCACGTCCCCAAGGGGTCTGACCACACGGTCCAGGGTGGACACGATCCCACTGACGTGCTCTGAGGTCTCCTTGTGGTCACCAGCACAGGGCTGAGCTGATGGGGACCCAGGACCATGCACACGTCTCCCTAGCCCATAACAGCCCTGTGTGCCAGCCACAGGGGTGGCTTGGGGTGGGATGATGTTGGCAGGTGCAGGTAGGCTCCTCAGGGCTGATCCTCATCTAAGGAGAACAGTCCCCCAACTCACCCAGTTAGCCCAGAAGCCAGGGATGTGGAGCTCTAGACTTGTCGAGTGGATGCAGGGATGGGTGTGTAGGTGGATGGATGCATCCACTTGTATATGATGGACAATCAATGATAGGTAAATAAATGGATAAACAGCACGAGGTGGGTGGTGGGTGATAAATGGATGAATGGATGGAGGGATGAATGGGTGGCTGGTTGAATGGACAGAGATAGATGAATGGAGGGTGGATGGGTGGAAAGTTGGATCCATGGATGGATGAATGGAAGGATGGATAGGTGGACAGATGGAGGGAGGAAGGAAGGGATGGATGGGTGGATGAAGGGAGGGATGGAGGAAGGGAGGGATGCATGGATGGACAGGTGCACGATGCATGGATGGAAGACGATAAGATTTGTCATCGGAATATTTAACTTCTCTCTGGCCTTAAATCTCACTAGCTGCTGGACCGTCACTGGGCCCAGGCTCCTCACCTTTGCTGTGGAGAAAGCAATGACCCACGCCATCCGCTGGGGCTCTGCCAGGTGCAGGGTGCCACCAGAATACTCGGGGATGGCCAGGCTGTGCATGTGCCAGGCAAGCCTAGGGAGGCTGGAACAGGCGGCATTGCCATGGAGCTCCCCTGCCAGAGATCACCTCCAAAGTGTACGTTGAGGGGACATAATTTCCACATGGCTGGTTTTAAAACCAGTAATTAAATGGTTTTACAGTCAGTTTTTAAAACAAGCTCTTTAAGTTATGAGTATAAAGCATGTCTCCAAATGGCCAAGTCGTTCTGTTTGGTGATTTCCAGTGCAATGGATTTTATAATTAGGCGGCAAACATCCAGCCAGGGCTAAGGCCACATTATGGAGCTCAGCTCTTGGCCTGGCGTAACCCAGCCGACCCCAGGGGTTGGGCCTCCGCAGGACAGGATCCGGGGGGGTTACCGAGGGAGGGGTCTGACAAGGAAACAGGAAATCTGGGGCTTGGGCTGTGTGTGTGCACATGCGCGTGTGAAGGGCCACCAGGGGAGCCATTGCTTCCAGCCTGGCCTGGAAGCAGAGGGTCCAGGAAGCTTCCTGATAAGGCCACTCTACCTGGGTCCCTGCCCCTGGGCGTGGGGCAACTGCTGTGCCTTCAGCGATGGTGGCTTGGGCCATGGGCAGGCTTGACCCCATTCCAGAAACCTGTTCCCAGAGGCTGGAGCCAGCGGAAGCGGCTAGGGCCGCCAGCAAACACAGGACATCCAGTTAAATTTGAGCTTCCCATACATGAATAAATTTTTACTATAAATATGCCCCAAGCATCACACAATTTTAGTCTAAGTATGCAATATTTGTGATATAATAAAAATAATTCATTGCTTATATGAAATTCAAATTTAACTGTGCTCTTTAAAAATATTTTTTATTGTGATATCTGACAACCTCATAAGGACTCATGGAGTGAAGTAGCTCAGAGCCCGCGGCCCCTCGCTGTCCACAGTAAGTGACAGGCACGCGACAGGCGACAGCAGGCCTGTGGGAGCAGAAGGATCTGCTCGTCCCTGGGCAGGAGAACTCAAGGCCCACAGCAACAAAGGACGGAGGGGAGCTGGTGGGGGACAATGCCTTGGGGGAGTTACCTCTGGTGGTGGAAAAGCAGTCGTGGGCACCACAAGGACACTGGTACCGCAGGGGCGTGGCAGTGGCACTGCAGGGCAGTTAGGCCACTACCCCCTCTCAGGTTCCTGAGGTGCAGCAGGGTGCTGCTCATCTGGTCAAAGACACACACACATGCGGACAGGAGGAGCCCCTGGGCACAAGCCTGGAAACGGGTGGCTCCTCTTTAGGAGGACAAAGATGCCCTGTCCTCTAGGCCTAGGCAGCCCATTCTAGGAAAGGGGATTTCAGCCCCATGTGTCCACAGCTAGGAGTCCCTGGGCACTGCATAACCTGCCCAGCAGTGCTGGTAACCCTGTCTTAAGGCTTAGGTTCCACATTGATGGGGTCTTGTGCCTTTTGCTCACTGCTGTGTCCTCTGAAATCAGGGCTGGCATTCGAGACACCTGCTGGTGTCGGGCTTTACCCATGTCCCAGATGCCCATGGCTCCAACGAGCTGGAGTGCAGAGCCTACGGGAGTGCCAGGCTGGTGTGGAGTCTGTGGGGGGGGGAGTGGGTAAATGGACGGATAGAGAGATGGATGGGTGGGTGGATGGGTGGGAGGGCAGGGATGTTTGGAAGGTGGGGGATGGATGTGTGGATGGGTGGGTGAGTGAGTAGGTAATGGATGGGTGGATGAAGGGTGGATAAATGGACGAACTCCAAGCTTCATGATGTCAGGGCCTGAGCTGGCCAGCAGGGCCTCATACTTGCCCTGAGTAACATTTACCCTGGAAATCAATGAAAGGGGTTGGGGTTGGAGATGCCTGGTTGCTCGAACCTGGAGAGCCTTCCTCAGGCGGCATTTTCGGGGGCCGGACTCTCAGGTGCTTGTGCTCTGAGGTCTGTGCGTGGCTCTCCAAGGCTGCCCTTGGTTTACCCTCACACTGCAGGCAGTGCACCCCTAGTGGTTGGACAGGACCGCTCTGGTCCTTGGGCTGGGCTGCCAGCCTTGCGGAAGCAGCCTGAGTTTACGCCTCCGCATCCAACATTCTTAGCAGGGCCCTTGCAGTGCCGCAGCTTCCTGGGTCTCAAGTCACTAGGGGAGAGGGACGGCCACAGGGACTTGCTGGGCTCTGTTGCCACCCAGCCCCACCCTCCCACTCTGCCTGTCTCACTGGCCGACCCCTGGGTCCCCACATAGGGAGGCTTGTGGCCACGGGGAGTGGCTGGCAGGGCCTTCGGCTGGGGTGAGGGGTGCAGCTTGTCACTCCGTGGCAGGGACTCACCAAGGACGTGGTACCAGGGAGGCAGTGAGGCTAGGCTCCCAGGAGGCTCAGCTGGACCTCTGCTTGTGCTGGCCCTGCCCACCACACCCTATGCAGCGGCATACCGGGGACACTGGCAGCCCACGCACGGCTGCCTGTCCATGTGGAGGCTGCTGGAGGGCAGGGCAGGGGCCGGCTAGGCAGCAGCCAGTGTCCTTCTGGGAGCGCTCTCCTCTGCCCTCCCCTTCCTCCCAGACCTGATCCGCACTCTGCTCACCCCCCAGCCTCAAGAGTCATCCCGATCCGTGTCCTGTCCATCTGAGTGAGCGTATGCTCTCTCTGACAAAGCCCGAGGTCCCAGCTGCCGTTGTTGCTCTGTGGCCCCGGAGCTCTGGTTGGAGCACTGCCAGCACCCCCTGTGGCCCACAGCCCCTCTAAACCAGCAGAACTCAGACCCACAAGCACCACCTCCCGCAGGCCCCTTCTGCTCTGCCCCATGTTCCCTGACATGGCAAAGGGGGGCAGGCAGGGAGATGCGGGGTGAGCCCTCCCTCCCTCCTGTGTCATCTGCCTCCTGTGGATCCCTGAACCCCGGGGGCTGGGGAGGAGGAGGAGACAGCATGCTTAGCCTGCAGGCCATGGGGCCCTGCCTGCCTGCTCAGCTCTGCCACAGGGTGCGTCAGCAGCCAGAGGCGGCATGGGCACCCATGGGTGCAGCCACCTCATTTACAGGCCTGCATGGAATTTTGCGTCATTTTTATGTGTCACAAAGGATTATTGATCATGTTATTCTTCCAACCATTTAAGACACTTCCAGAACTGTTTTAGCCTGTGGCCACAGAAAACAAGCCCTGACCTCTTAAACAGCAAGCAAAACAGTGTCCCCATGTCCCAGGGCCACCTCTAGAGGGACACTGACAGTTTGTGCAGGGAGCGATGCTGGGCTGGATGTTTACACGATGAGCAAACGCACGCACAGTGGAGGCAGAAACAAAAACTCTTGTGGGCTCCAGGCCAGCACTTCACTGGGCGCTCTCATGGGCGAGGGGCAGCTGGTTTCCCTAGGCTCAGAAGGCAGAGGATCCAACCTGTGGGCAGGTCCAGCACAGCCGGCCACTTCCAGCCCTCTTTGCCAGACTGGACTTGAACCTGGTCCTCTGGCTCCACGGTCGAAGTCCCTGGATTTTGCTGACTCCCAAGCTACCAGCTTCATCCACCCAATGGGACTCAAGGAGCTCCGGGCCCCTGTGGGTGCCACGCTCGGTGCCGAGGTCATGGCTTCCGTCTTCAGATGGGGGAGTCCTTTGGAGAGGACCATCACCCACCCAAGTGGGCCCTTGATTCTCTCGGCTCCAGTGGCTACCTGCAGCCGCCACTTTCTCCATGAAGATGCCCCTCCACATGCCCGCTGCCTTCTCTGATCCCATGTGCCCAGCAGGCAGTGCCATTCTCTCTCCTGGAAATGTGCCAATTCGAGTTGGTGGCTGGAAGTCTTTATGAACCCCAGTAACTCAGTGCCTGAGAGCCCCAGCACCCGCATCCCTCATGCTCATCCTCCCTTTCTCTCCTTCTCCCTTTCACCCTCTGATTACCATGTTCTTCTGCTGCCCTGGTCCCAGGGCTTTACCCCCAGCAGCCCCAAGCATGTGGCCCTGAGCTCTTGGCTTGCAGCTCTGTTACTAGATGGATCTTTCCTGCCTCTGGCTTTGGTTCCAATGCCCTTGAGAACCCAATCGAAGAAAGCGCCTGCCGCCTTGGGGGTGGAAGCATCCAATACCCCACCTCTTGGCAGGCACATTGAGGCACTGAAGGACCCAGCCAGCCTCAGCAGAAGCAGGGGGCTCTTCTTCGTGCCCGGCCAGCACTGGGTGCAGCTTCTGCAGCAAACCCATCATTCCCGTGAGCCACCGGGGCACGGGCAGCTCCAGAAATAGATCGCAGGGCCTTAACAGAAGGTCTTGTCCCTGCAACAGGAAATCGGGTCCTGCATCCTTGCCCCTGGCTGGTGTCCTCATTTAATTGGTGACTCAGGGTACGTTGGGAGGGCAGGCACCTCGAGGAGGGTGGCATGAGCAAGATCCTACAGACTTCCCCTCTGACAGTTTCCCCTTCCCACTGCTGCTAATTGCAACTTTGGAAAGCATCTGACACTCGGTAATGCCAGAGCTGGATAGATTTCCAAAGACTGCAAACTTTGCTCAGGGCACCCTGTGGTCATCAGTGCGGGGCCCCGAGGAGCTGGGCCAGGGAGAGGGCGTAGCAGAACAATCAGCCAGCTCATGGAACTCGGCCCGCAGATGATCACGGCCAAGCTCACGGCGCTGCCACTGCCGGCCCACACTGCTGCCCAAACAAGGGAGAGTGAGATGCCAGGCTGCACCAGCCCACAGTAAACCGAAGTGCAGGGCACAGCGCATTTGCGGGCACCATCAGACAGGCTGGGTCTTAGCAGCCTGGTGGGTGGGGACCCTGACCCATGGTGCACACAGCAGGGTCACCCCGGGGGTGAGCAGCAGCTCCCCGCCTCAAGTCAGCCGTTTTGCCTTCCCACCGAGGCACAGCAGCCTCTGTCACCCTCGCTGTTACTCTGGCTGTGACCCTTGCATCCTGGCCATTTGTGTGCCAGGTGGAGGTCAAGGACACAGCCGGACGTGGTCCCTCCAGGAAGCTCCCGGGGCCAGGGTGTGCAAAAGTTTTACAGACGGGGAAGGGCAGAGAGGGAAGAAGCCACAGCTGGGAGCTGTGTGGAAGAGGACTACGTGGGCAGGGAGAGGCAGAAGGGCTGCCTGGAGGAGGTGACCTCGAGGGGACAGCAGGGCTGTGATGGCAGTGCCCACAGGGTGAAAGCCCCGTGCACCCAGGACAGCTCTCTGGTGGCCTCAGCCAGGCCCGCTCTCCCCACTTCTCTCATCACCCTCCAGAGCTGTAGAACGTGCTGGAATGCAGCACCCCTGGACAACGGGCCCCAGCACAGCCTGGCTCTGATGGGCAGGAGGAGCGAGACCCGCAGGCGTAGGAGACTCTGCTCCCACCAGGCCCGGGGGCGGACGGGGAGCAGAAGGCACGGGCTGTTCCCACGGCTGAAAGAACCCCGCAGTCTCAGCCCCGCAGACAATCACTTAATAAATATCACAGCCAAATGGGCTCGAATTGACGTTCTCCACCTCCAGAAAAGCCCAGCTTCTACCTCCCACAGCCTCAAAGAGCAAATTGTCATTTAAAGCCATTGTCACAGTCAGAGCCTTCCACCCAAGGCCCTGAAGTGCAGCTTTAAACTGCGAGTTATTTTACTATTCCCAAGAATGGAGGTTCCGGGCAGAGGTGGCCCAGGTCCCAGGTGGGAATCGAAGGCGCCACCCACTCCACACCAGACCCAAACCGCTGTCTTCACCAGGACAGCCCTGAGCGCTGCCGCTGGCTGTGCCGGCTGAGCTCCACCCCAGCCACCAGCAGCTGCCCCGGGGGCTCTGTGCCTTCCGTGAACCTGCACAGTGGGCTGAGTGGGGCCAGAGGCAGATGTGTGCAGGGTGTCACTGGAAAGGCCCTCAGGTAACTTCTGCTTTGTGCAGAATACAATACAGCGAATGCACCACACGCAGGTCCTTCCCACGGGAAGCCTCAGGAAGAGTCATCCTGCACACCGTAGAATGGTTTGGAGGGCATCTTTGAGCTGGCAAGGAAATGCAGTTCTTTAGAGGCCCAAGCCCAAGGCAGAAGTGGAAACACAGAGGGGAGCTGGCCTGAGACAGCTGTCCCTACCAACCCGGATCGGGGGTGCCCCGCGCCTGTCCTCCTCTGACTGGCAGAACCCTCGCTTCCAGCTGGACTAACAGTCACTCGGGATGGACATTACACTTTCTAGCCGCCTTTGAAGCTCGGTACAACCAGCGAACAAGCTCGGCCCAACAGTGTAAGAAGTTCTGGATGAAAGGCCTGGGAGGTCTCCGTACAGTGACAGGATGCCTTTGTCGCCTTTCCTAGAAGTGGATATGTAGACAGTGGCTAGGACTGCTGCAGCTATTGCCGACCATGTTGGAAATGGACACCACTCAAGAAGAAACTAAAGCAAGAAGCCAGGTCTTTCGTATTGAGGAACGCGACACCAGCCCTGCCCTGCCCACCTCCACGTCCTGAAGTTAGGTCACTGCAAGCCTGAAAGGGGACATTCTCTCCTCTCTCTCTCGCTCTCTCTCTCTCTCTCTCCCTCTCTCTCTCCCCCTCTCTCCCCCTCCTAGTTGCCATGAGGTGAGCAGTCCTCCTCTACCACACACGCCCCCCAAAGCAGCAGTGCCCACCCACCAGTCACTGAAACTCCAAAACTGAGCCACAATAACCCTGCCCTCTTTATAAGTTGCTTATTTCAGGTATTTTGTTACAGAAACAGAAAGCTGTCTAACACAGAAGGCAAGCAAAAATAGAAAAAGTTGTGAAAATGAAAAGCAAAATTAAGATGGCAAAAATAAATCCAAACATCATTTGTAATCTGAATAATTCCGGATGACTTGAATATCTTGTGTGAATTACAAAGACTGTTAGACTATATATATTTTTAACAATCTATGTACTTTTAGTAAGAAAAAACCTCTAAAATATAAGGAAAAAGAGATAGATAAAATAAAAATATAAGGAAAGTTATAATAGGTAAAAACTAGCCAAAACAAATTAGTGTGTCCACATAATTGTCATACAAAAGATATTTTTTAAGGCAAAATTATGGCTCAAGAGCTGAAAAGTTGCTAACATAATGACAGAAGCTTCAATTTGCAAGAAAGTATAATGGTAATATTCTAATCTTGTGTGCTCTTAAATATAGCTTCAAAATAAATTAGCTTGACGGAAGTAGCAGTAAAAGATTGACAAATCTGCTACTTCATGTGGAAGTTTCATATAAACTCACAGTTTCAGAAGTTTCAGAAGCTCACAGTCCGGCAGACAAGAGTCAGCGACTCTAGAAGATGTGAACGGCAGACTCAGGAAGCTGATGTGACAGCAGCCCTGGGGCGCTTGGGCCACTGGAGGCCATGGTCGGGCCACACGCTCAGAACGCTCAGGACCACGCACCATGCGCCACCACCAGGTCCGTTTCAAAGGGCTCCCTCGGCCCCTCCTGGGCCCTTGCAGGGTCGGAATAAGGTCCCCAAAGGCCCTCCTCTACCAGGTTGCTGCGCAGCTGTGAGGTACAGGACAGAGGCGGCCGGCCAGTCACCCCGGATTTCTGGCAGTGTGTGTGTGGGTCTCATGACTGGGGCCAGGGAAACCCCTTTTGGTCAGCGACCCCCGGGCCTGTGAGATTCTCCTGTGTTCCCAGTCACAGCAGTCAAAGAAGCCCTCGTGAGCTTCCATCAAATCAGAAACCAGAGAGGAGGCTGCACAAGACCCACCCGCCACTCTGAGGAGCCCTCAGACCATCTAGGGCAGGCACTGCCCCACCCAGGCCACACCCGACACTGGTGCCAGGGCTTCGGGCCAGGCGTTCACAGGGCCACGAGTGGGAGGCAAGAGCTGTGGTTCCTGAGTGGTCGGCCAGGAGAAGGCCAAGGCGGTCACACACATGACTCAGCGAGCGGTCAGCAGGCCGGGCCTGTGTCCCATGCCCACTCACTCGAGCGAGCTTTACGGTTCTCTCTACTCGTAAGTCAAGCAAACCTGGACAGAGAACAACCCAGCTTAATGGTTCCCAGGCAAGCGCTGACCACGGGGCAGAATGGCCTTGGCTCTAACCCCCTCATCCGGCTTTCTGCCTGACCCTCCAGCTGCTAATGGATTTGACACCCAGAGCCTTGCTCTATGGCAACAGCCCCACCCCTACAGCAAGAGCTTCTTTCTCTCCCTTCTTGCAACAGCTCCCCAGCCCCACAGCAGTCCCTCCCTATTGCAACAGGTGTGTCAATTAAAGTCTCCCTCCTCAATCCGGATGTATTTCTTAGTCAGCAGAGGAGGCCAGCCGGCAGGCGCAGTGAGAGAACTCTTCACAGCGGTGTCTACTGTGTCTCCGTGTCTTCCTGCTTAGCTTTGTGCAGATTCAAAGACCTAGGCTCCAACTCTTCCACAGTCCCTGGGTCCCTGGAGACCCCACAGTCAGAACATGGTGGCTTCCGGGGTCTCTTCCCCACCCAAGGCCCCACTTCCTGTGGCACTGGGTGGTGTGGGGTGGCCATGAGAGGACCTCACGCGCCATGGCATGAGGAGGGTGCCCTGCAAGTGTTACAGGAGCCTGACGCCCATTCACGAGGGCCAAAGCAGCGGATCTCCCCTGACTTACAAAGGAATGCAGATTCTACCCGAACAGCTTTCAAAATTACATTAGAAGAAATTAACAAGCTTGTCCGAGGGGATTGGAAATGGGCTTGAGCACAAAAGGAGAGAAAATTTGAAAGAACAGTTTCTTCCAGCTCAATTTAACTTGTAATTGGGTATCTTTTCGAGCCTGCTAATTAAACAGCATTTTTCCTGAGTCAAAGAACAGAGTTTTGGCACCAAAGGGCACCGTGCAGACAGACTCTGGCATGCAGGTCTAGCGAGTCCCTATAAAAAGCAACATGAGTCAAAGCTGGCTGTCTGAGCTCCAAACAGCAAAGGCAGCCTCTCTTCGGAGAAAGCCGGCCGCCTTGAAGTCCACGCCGCCCCCACTCGAGGAAGCAGGCCGTCATGAGTCTCCCCAGAGTGCTGTGCAGCTGCTCAACACCCTCCATTGTATGCGGGGCCCGGTCTGTGCTTTCATGTATTCATTACCACCACACCAGCGTGGAGGTGTTTTATGTCTTCTGGTAGCAGCAGACCCCAGATCAGAAGAGGCAACAGCCGTTCAGTCAAATTTTCAAGGAGGAACCATGAGAAAAAGCTGCCAATTAAAACCCTCCTTGGCAAGGACGCAGGCTTAATGAGTACCTGGGCTTTCCGCTGCACAAATGCAGGATGGGCAAAGACGAACGGGCAGCTGTCAGGCAGCTCCACTTTCCCAGGCGCCCACCCGAGCCCATGGCACCACCTTGTTTCCTGGCCTCAGAGGTCCCCTCTCTCCTCTGCTTCCTTAGCTCCTGTGCCTGGCAGAAGGAACTGCTCTAAAAACTGGTGCCACAGGGAGGGGAGAACATGGGCCCAGTCATAGCCCCAGGAGGCCAACCCCGCTGGTGTGTTTCCTGGGGTCCAGTCGTCCTGATCTCTGATCTCAAGGCCACCCCAGGAGCCAGGGCACAGAGGCGGGTGAGGAAATGGGGCCCCGAGGCTTCGAGTCCAGAGAGATGGCCCGTGCCATCCTCCACCTTTTGTTTCTCCTCTGCATCCTGTGTTCTGCCGTGAGAGACCGGGGCATCAGAGGGCAGGACTTGGGGTTTTTTACTCTGGAATCAGCAGATTCTCACCCAGGTCCTGGAAGACAGGCAGCCCACGGCCCCCCAGTACCTCTGGGCCTCCACTCTCCACCACAGGCATGCAGCTTCCATCATGAACAGCGAGGCCCCGAGAGGCGTCTTCTCCAACACAGGGTCCCCAAAAGGGCAGCCAGAGCGCTGGAGTTGACGGGTCGAGACACAACAATATTTTTCATTTAAAATTGGGCAATTTCTGTAAAATAAGTCACAACTGCCGAGCTGCAGTGCCCCTGTGCTAAGTGGGAAATAGCATCCCTGTCTATGGCCACTGACATCTGCCCCGTGGTCATTCCCCACGGGCCGCCCTGCTGCACAGACACGCCCAGCACTCCCCAGGTCACCAGGGCCACCGAGGCTTGGGCGGGCAGAGCCACCACTGCACGGATGGAGGCGCATGGACAGGCAGGAAGGGAGCTGGGAGGGTACTGGGGCTCAGGGCCCATTTGCTGTGACTTCAGCATTACCATTACTCCCCCATTTGACGGATGAGGTCTTCACGGGAACACTAAACTCCAAACACGTCTGGGGAGCCCAGTGCAGCCTGCACTTACTTTATTTTGAAAGTAAGAATTCGAGTGGCCCTGTGGGCTGGAAGTGCCCAGTGGGTAGGACACCCTCCCCACCCCAGTAAGGGACAGGAGGGCTGGGAGGCAGCAGAGCCTGGGTAAGAAGCAGGTGTGGAGCGCTCTGGACGGAAGTGTCTTTCCCAGCTGAAAGGGGAACGGCTGGCCTCAGAGCCTCCTGCAGGGAGCGGCAGTGCCTTCTGGCTGCTTTGCCAATTTAAAGGGGGATTTTTTTCTCATCTGCCACCTGCTGGGATTTTCTGTGGGTCGCTGAAACACTGGACAATCCTTTGAGGAGGTCCTGAATATCCCCCGGGGCCACTGCACAAGTGCAGGGAAGCACAGTGCCAGTCAACCATCGGTGGGCAGAGAGAGAGCAGTGGGCACCTGCGGGGAGCAGCAGCAGGCACCCCAATGCCAGGCTGCCAGGTCAGTGGTCCTAGGCACTCAGCATGGGCTTTAGACAGCCCTGCGGGGCTCTGCGGGTGCTGGGCGGGAGGAGCAGGATTTCTTCAAAATCACTCCCAAGTCCCTATCATCCTCAGTCCTGTAGCAGAGTTCCCGGGTCTGGCAAGAGCCCAAGGGAGGTATCAGGGTTGAATGGGCCAGTGCCAGCCCCATCCAGGGCCCTGGCATCTACTCCTCCCAACTCAGGAGCTCAAGTTTCCCTTCAATGGGCTGGGCTGATCTCAGGGGGCCTGCTCCCTGGCCTGCCGGAACCCCCACCCCTCCCAAACCCACAGAGCCTCCTGTCTGGGTCCCCCCGTGTGGCTGAGTCTCACAGGGAGGCAGTCAGGCCCTGGCCCTAACTCCGCCATCCCAGGTGATGCTCAGCATTGTAGACAGTAACTGGAGGGGCTGGGAGAGGCACCCCAGAGTGAGGAAGCAGAGCAGGCAAACAGAGGAGGTGGAGGGCAGGAGAGAGGAAGAAGGTTTGGAGGAGGACACAGGAAGAAGCTGAAGGAGTAGGATTTGGTCAGCAGCCTCTGCTGTGACCATGCATCCTCTGAGCCTCAGTTTCCACAGCCATGCCCATGTAATGGACACGGGTGTGGCACTGAGTGTGCTGCAGGGAGTGACGGGGCCACACAGGCACGGTTTCTGCAAAGCCCCTTGGCAATGCTGTCGAGAAAGCTCCCCTGGGGGGCGCAGTGCCAATCAGCTCCATCTGTAACGAGTGACACAAGACTTGGATACAAGACAAAGTTGCTGTCTCACACCGGAGGTCAGGAGCCGGACACGGTCTCCCTGGACTCAAATCGAGGCGGGCAGGCTGGGAGGGAGTCACCTTGGCCTCCTCCTCTGCTTCCCAGCATTCCTTGAATTCCATAGCCCCATCTGCAGAGCCAGGGGCTCTGTCTCCCCAGCCCCCCTCCCAGGGGCCTGTGTTTTCAAGGAGCCCTGCACTGACGAGAAGAACCCAGCCCTCCCCTTGCCGTGCCCAGTGACACGTGCACAGGTCCCAGGGACCAGGATGCAGACTCCTTGGGAGGCAGCAGGGGGCAGCAGCACGAGCCTGCCCCCTACAGGTGGGCTCTGCAAAGTTCTTTAAACGGGAAACCAGTGGCGGCACCAAGCGCCCTGGCCCAGGCAGACCGCTCATGAATTGCTGGCGGGGAAGGAGCCAGAGGTCAAGTTCATCGGAGCTGTCTTCTTCTTTATTATGTATTTTATTTTTATTAGCGCACGTTTGAGTACACAGTGATTACACTGTTCACGGGGCCTGGTATGTGGACATCACAGTTCTTAGTTCTCTTTGCTTCCTCCCGCCTTTGCCTCCCTCCTCCCCTCCATCTCCTTCCTTTTTGCAAAAGATCTCCTTTTTTTCTATTATCTATCCTTCTTTATTTTGCTCTTTATTTATACTTTGGGTTTCTCATATAAGAGAAACTATGCAATATTTAAGCTTGTGTGCCTGATACAATTCACTTAACATTACGGTCTCAAAGTGCATCTATTTTCCTACAAATGACTCAAGCTCATCCTTCTTTAAGGCAGAGTAATACTCCATGGTATGTAAACACCACATCTTACCCATTCATCCGCTGATGGACAAATACGCTGCTTCCAAGACTGAGCGATTATGAATTGTGCTGCTCCATGCTCTGCCTCTCCTCACAGACAGGAGCAGAGACACTGGGGGCACCACTGAGATCACTTGTATCTGTCACTGTCACTGTGTGCCGAATGTGCTGGGTACATCCCTGCGCTGATGCAGGGTCTCCGTGAGCCCCATGGATCTTAGGAGTGAACGGAGGTCTGCAGGGACCCCAGGCTTCGGGGCTGCTCGGCCCTTTCCTTATTAGTTACGTGACCTTGCTGCTTGTATCTGGGCTCAGGTCCCGCACCTCCCTCCCCCGTGTGCAGGGTTTTGTGTGTGTCATGTGGCAAAGCATGGGACAGAGCTTCTGGACACCCCACCTGGCAGATGTCCCTGCTCTGGACCTGGCCACAGCTGCCCTGCCCTGGAGGGTGCCCGTCCGCATCCCAGGGGAGGACTCACGTCCCAGACTGCCACAGCCTTTCCTTCAGAGTCAGCACACACAGGACCGGCCTGGCAAGATGAAAGCACAGCTATGAATATGCATGGCTCGTTCCGTAATCAGACACCAATCCTTTCCAGGAAGGGACGGAGCATAATTTTCCGCCACATATTTAAATTCAAATTAGTCATTATTTAATGTTGGGACAGTCTCGGGAGAAGGTCGTGTTTTCCGCTTGCTGTTCTCTCCTACCCATCGAGGCTGGTTCCCCGGCAGGGAGGACGTGCCTCAGGAACGCGCTGCTTCCTCGCTTTTCAGGATGGATGTGGACACAGTGGGCAGCAGCTCTCCCCTCCTCACTTCCTTCCCTAGCTTTCTCCTCCAGCCTCTTCCCAGCTCTGAGCCCCTCTGAGGCCACCGCAGCTCTGCACACTGGGCTCCAAGGGGTGGCCCAGTTCCTGACCAGACCCTCGAGTCTCTGATGTGTGGTGACCCAGGCAGCGGACAGATCCAGACTCCCGGGTTCCGGCATGGGTCTGCCGTTCCCGGCCATGTGACCTTTGACACGTACTTAGCCTCTGAGCCTTGGCTTCCTGTTCTGTAAATGGCAATAACGGCGGCTCCTACTGCATACATCATCATGCAAGGCTTAGAGCAGTGCTTGGTGTAGTGGTGCACACAGGAGGCTGAGGCAGGAGGATGGCCGTGAATTCGCGATCAGCCTGAACTACAGTGAGATAATGAAAGACACTATAAACGCCCGTATCATCATCACGGCACTATTGTTACTAGGAATACAACCAGTGGCCAAATGCTGTGTGTTCCTGACCTCTCCAATCCAGTCTAAGTCCGTGGCCTGTGTCACCCTGAGTTGCTGTGACAGCCCCCAGCCGGTCTCTCAGTTCCACTCTGCGGCCTCTCCCTGGCCCTCAAATCCACCCACCTGCGGGGCACCCTTGTCCCTGTACCTGTCACAGGGCTGCCGCAGAAGCCGTGCCCACCCACGTGACCCTCTGTTCTCTGCGTCTTCGTACGTGCTACCCCCTGGGCCGGTGCTGGTCCCCCACTTTCCTGTGATTGCCAGTGACTCCCAGAAGAGTAAGGTGGGGTGCAGGCCCCTGTGCAGGCCCCAACTGGCCTCAGTGAGAGACCACCTGCATTGTGTGCAGCAAAAGAACACAGCAAAACCAAGCCACACAGCAAACCATGCTGGGAGAGCGCCCCCTACTCTGCGGGTGTGGACTCCAGTCAGTTCCCCACCAGCACTTCACAGCTTGCAGCAGCAAAAGTAACCCCAGGCCTGAGCCCAGCCCCTTGGAACACCACAGGCCACATCCACAGAGTCCAAGGCCTCTGCGTGAAAGACACAGCCACCAGCCACCAGGCCCACCAACCTGCCAGTGCCCAAGGCCAGTATCAGCCGGGACGGTCACAGCCTGAGCCGGCTCTAGTGTGGCATTTGAGAAGCAGGACCTCAATGCGTTTTGGCAGCTGGGAGAAGAGAAAGGATTCTGCCCATGGCAGGAGATGCTGCTGTCAAGTCTTTTCCTTACTCAGGGGCACGGGGTAGGCAGTGCTTCTCACTTCAGTGCCCAATGGTCCCTCTCCCTGGAGACCTGGGGACACCAGGGGCAGTCAGACAGACAGGAAAATTGTCTCCAGGGCTCTGACAAACCCACAGGACTATTTATAGTTAAAGAAATTGGTTTTAAAGGCCTAACAAAGTACATTCTGCTGTTACAAAAAAGCAATCCATCTCTCTCTGTTGTCGATGTTGAGATGACAAATTGACTCTTTAAAAATTTCCAGAGGCGGGTGGCTGGCAGGTGGGGGCCCCTGGGCAGGAGCTGGTGCTGCACATTTACCACTGGGCGGCACTGCCCTGGGAGCTCCAGGAGGGCCGAGGGCTGGCAACATCATGGTCATGGTGACAGGATCCTCAGCAGGAAGGGGTGGCAGGACAAATACTCCCTCCAAGCCACTTCATATATATATGTTTCTTTTTGTTTTTTGAGACAGGGTCTCACTATGTGGCTCAGGCTGGCCTTGAATTCACCCAGCTCCAGTTCCTATTTTCAAAGTGACAGGGGGACAGGGCATGCACACTGGAGCAGGGTGTGCTTAGCTGGTCCCCTTCCCAGGAGCTGGGGCTGCTGATGGAGGCGACCCCAGCAGTGTGGGTCTCCATGGAAACCCAGGACCTCCTCAGCCTGACCAAACCACACCTGAGGAACCAGCCCCTGCCCAAGCCGGCCGCTGACAGCCTCTAGCAGGATGGCTGTGTGTGGCAGAATGCGGGCTCGCTGTGTCCCCAGAGTGGGGTGGCAGGTTTGCTGGGTGAAGAATGAGCCCAGGTGGGCTGGGGCACCTCAGTCCCCAGCTGCCAGAAGCAGAGACCAATAGCCGGGCCTGGGAGGCCAAATGTTCCTCAAGAAACTTCCACTCCACTCCCCATCCAATGCAGACCGGCCAAACTGGAGCTGAAGGGACACACAGAAGAGACTCACTGCAGCCATGCACCTCCTGGTGCTTGCATACTTCTCCTGACAGGGAGCTCAGTACCTTAGGGGGAGAGCATATTCCGAATTTCCAGCTGTAACTGCAGGCATCTGTCTTCAGGTCTCTACCAGAAACAGATGAACCTTGGAGGAAAGAGCAAAGGTCGCGGGGCCAGCACGCCCGGGCTCAATCCCCGCTCTTCCCTTATTGGATGCACGGGGTCAGGAGAGTCAGTTAACATTTCCGCCCCTCAGAGTGGGGACCATAGTTGTTCCTGCATCATGGGGCCATTCTGCGGGGTTTTCTGGGGAGTTCATAGCAATACTCCAAAGAATGGAAAACGGCCGCTCAAACAAAGACATGATCAGAGCAGTAGGATCTCAGTAGCCCAAAGGCAGAAATGACACAAGTATCCACCAAGAAACCGTCAAGAGGAGCATGCATCAAGGTGGGGCCTCCTCTGCTCTGTGGAATATTACTCAGTCATGAAAAGGAAGGCAGTCCTGGCTCCTGCTGTCCTGTGGGTAAACTTCATAGTGCCAGATAAATCAAGAGATGCTGGTCACCATGGCCACCTGTGGCCCGACTCCGTGACATCTGCAGAACAGGCGAATCCAGGGACAGCACCAGACTGGAGGACCAGGGTGAGGGGGCAGCACAATTGTGCAGTCGAGGTTTTTTTGTCCAATGGGCGAGAAGACTTCTGATTGTTGGCTCTTGGGTGAGCAGAGAGGGCTGGGTCCGAGGCCTGGGCTCCTCAGGCCTCCCTGTGGTCTCTTCCTCCACATGTATGTTTTACTTGGAGGCGATTAGGAGGCAGCTGTGCGTGCTGTTGGTAAGTCCTCTGTGCACACAGGCGTTCTCCTGCAGTCTTAGATGCTTGTGGAGCACATGCCTCTCAGCACGTGGAAGGTCTTTTGGAAGCTTACTGGATAAAGCACCCCAAGATCCGACGCTGCCTGAGCTCACTGGCGTGGGTGATTTGTGCTCAGGCTGGGGAACCATCCCTGCCCACTGCCCACGTGGGGCACCTCGAAGCCCAGCCTGGGCAGAGGGCTGCACACTGGGAAGGATGGGGCTCCAGGAGGGGTGGGAGCTGGGGTTCCGGGAAGGCAGGGGTGAGTACTGCTCCCGGCCTCCAGAGTCAGTCCCCAGCCTCGGCACCTTGCATCTCCACCTGCCGCTCACAGGATCTGGGCTCCAAGCCTGGCAGAGGGGGGACATGGGCATGGGGCAGGCCTCGCACTGAGCCCCCTGCTTGCTCTGGGGGCGCTGCCCTGGCTGGTGCTCATTCCGGGGTGCGAGTGGCAGAGTGGTCTCAGGTGGCAGAGAGCGTTGGCACCCTCATTTTATAGACAGGAAACTGAAGCATGAGGAGGTTACCTCGCGGTGTCCCACACCCCTGTCCGCACCCCGGCCGTCCATGGCTCCGGCCCCATGGGTCCAGGGCTGTCTGAGGTCCAACGTCCCCACCCAGCGGTCCCAGCAGTGGCCCCAGAAAGGAGCCCGGGGTTTTGTTCTCAACATCTGGGCTCAGGCCATGCGGACGAATCTTTATCCCCTCACCGAGCTGAGCATGGCTCCCCAGGCCCCCACCACTTCTGCGTGGTGACAGAGTGGGGCGCCGTGTGCAGCGAGAAGGCTGGGGACCTCTAATCGCCTGCGATCCTCCACAGCCGTGCCGAGCCCGTGCAGAGACCCGGGCCGCCTTTTTCCTGTGTGTTTCTGCCAGGGTGAGCGGTGAACGACGACTCAGAATGAGGCGTTCTTGGACTCCAGCCCTGGCTGGCTGTGTACTGCAGTGTGTCTGCCTCCGGGTCTCGACCTATTGACTGAAACATGGGAATGTGAGTGGGCTGCTTGCCCGGTGCCCAGGTCTGTCTGGGTTCATGAAGCACTGCAGGGATCCAGCGTGGGCAGCAGCGTCCTGGGGCATCTCAGATGTCCAGATGGGCAGAGTTTGGGACACAGAGTCCTAAGCGCTGGTGAGGGGGCAGCAGGGGACGAGTTTTTCTACCTGTTCATATCCCACAGTACAGAGGGAAACCTGTGCACACCCAAAGAAGCCAGACCCCAGAGCATGCTTGGCCTCCACCTCAGCCGTGCCCTGACGATGCGACCCTCCTCTGCCCATCCCCGCAGTTGCCATGAGATACCTGCACCCTCAGACGGGGGCTTGCTGGGCCTGGCAGCTCTGTTCTGGTGCAGGAAGCACTGGTGTAAAGCCGCCACGGCCTGAAAGTCTCCACAGACGCGACACAAAACAACAGGAGCGGTGCGGTTCGTTCAGAAGCACAGAAGACGTCTAACCACTGCGAGCTGTGTTAGCTCCACCCCGTCAGCTCTCCCTCTAGCCCTGCAGGACACCCACTTTATTTTTATTTATTTTCTGCAGTAGTGGGGCTCAAACCCAGGGCCTTCACCCTGAGCTACAGCACTGGCTCTTTCATGGTCCTTTTTTCTATTTTGAGACAGGGGCTTGGGGGATGTTCGTGCCTTGCAACCCTACCTGGCTGTGACCCATGGGCTCCCCGTCCTCGCAGCAGGCGCCTCCTGCCCAGGACACCACGCTGGCCACAGGGAGGCCTGGTACTTCATGCTTCCTTTAGCACAGGTCTGCTGTGGCCTGAGCTCAAGAGGTCTGCTTTTTGGTTCAACGTTTTGTTTAAAAACAGCAACACAGCAGCAAGAACAGAAGGCCACCCGTGTCCCTGGATCCCTCCCCTGCTGCTGCTGGTCTCTAGTTTCTCCGGGTTACGGAGTAAAAAGGGGCAACTAGTTGTTTGATTAGCCTCACATTAAAATGCGGCTGAGCCTCTGCTTAAGTGTTTATTAGCAACAAATGTATTAGAATTCGTTTACACTTTATGCCCTTTTCCTTTAAAAGGTTTGTTGTAGCTTAAAAAACAATCTAAGACATATGAAAGTTGAAAGGTTTTTGGACTAGGCGAGCAGGCCCAGCCTCTCCAGCTCGGTGATTCTGGGCAAGTCCCTTCTGAGAAGCCGCAGGCTCCTCATCTGTAAAATGGAGACATCTTCTCTCCCCTGAGGTTGCTGCAAGGCCTGGAGACAGTGCACATAAGACAGAACACAGCCACCACACGATGACCATCGTCATACCTTGGGGTGCTCTCCAGGGGGGTGTCGGAATCCGCCCTCCACCAGCACTCAGACCCTGAGTCTCCACCCCGCACATGCAGGGACCCCCCACTCAGGACTCTGGGACCTGGGCCCTTGCCGTGCCTGCCCTCTGCCCAGGAGTCGCCCCAAGCCTTCCCTCTCCCCATCAGCAGCCCCTGCTCTTGTGAGGGGCCACAATGGCCCTCAAACCGGCAGCTGCCAGAGGTCCCCACCTCCTCCCCAACACTTCCTTAGGAGGAACTTTAAAAGGCCAGGAAAGAAAAAGTGGTGACTATGCCCAGTGATATCCACCAGCCAACCGGGCACTGCTGCGTCTGTCCGTGTAGACGAGGACAGGCTGAGCATCCATGCTGGAGCTGGACGGGCGTGCACCTGTAAGGCAGTCGCTGAGCCTGGGCAGTGCACCCCAGCTGCCCACCACAGGCTCACGCCCCACCTCGCCTCACACCCTGGCTCTGCCTGCACACGGTGCACTTGCTCCTCCAGCGCCGGGCCACACCCAGCACGAACTGCGAGCACCTTTGCCTCCTCCCCCAGCAGCCCTCCCGGGTCCTTCAGGGGAAGATTGCTTGTTCTGTCTGCACCTCCCACACTCTGTCTCTGTGTCTCTGTGACCGACCCCTAGAGGTCCACTGGTTGTCTCCCCCCACAGAAGGTGAGTCTGGTGTAAGAGACAGCTGAGCCAGTTAGCTTGTGAATAGACAGCTAACAGGGCAGAGCCTGGGCTGGAGCCAGCTGTTTACAAAGAAAATAGCACACGCAGTGAGTTAAGGCCCATTCAGTCTGCGCAGATAGTTAGCTTAGAAATGTAAAAGCAAACAGAAAAAAAGTGATAAAGAGTTAAAATGAGGATAGACAGTTAAGGACTCTAACTCCCCCTGCCAAAAATAAAAACCATCTTAGACAGTTGAATATACTAAGTTAATTTAAAAATACAAAATAACCAGTTTGCTTTAAACTTGGTCCCCTTTAAGCACAGTCAATTTTCCTTAAGCTCTACATTTGAAAACCTGAGCCCCAACTGGTTATTCGGAGTCCGTGGGGCCACCTGGGATAGGTGACTGCTGGACAGCCGACAGATTCTGTGCTCTACTCATCCACAGAAGATTCTGGACAAAGAACTCACCCAGCCTCCTGCTTAGGACCCTCCCAGCCCGAGCTGATTCCAACTCCCTCCTCTGTGCCTGCGATCTCATCCTTTAGCTTCACAAGACAGTGGGTTCGGTTTGTATGGTGACAGCAGCTGCACCACACGTGCCACTGCGGTTTCCAGGGGGGAGAAACCAGAGAAGAGACAGATTCCTGTCCACACCCCAGAAACAGCCCTGAGAAGACAACACCCAGGGTGCATCTGGAGTGGCTGGGGAGCACCAGACTGGGGTCAGCAGGGTCCCCACTTGGGCACTGCAGACAGTGGGAAACCAGGTGTTGAGCTCCATGTGCCCAGCTGTGCTGGGAGATGACCAGACCCAGTTCCTATGTTGGGGGTGTGACAGAGTTAAACACACGCACAGTGTGTACACACATGCACAGATACATGCAAGCACAAATCCACACAC
Organism: Heterocephalus glaber; assembly: GCF_000247695.1. The sequence goes on along the minus strand of NW_004624755.1, from coordinate 23,569,901 downwards.
ACATACAACCTGTGTGCAGGATGTACATGTATGCACACAACACACACATGCATAAATAGGTATACACAGAAAGATATGGGCTTGGGCTGTGGTCTACCCATGGGCATGGAATTTTGTAGGTCCTCGGCATATGGTCATTTTAAAATAAAATAAAATAAAAATATAGATATCACAATAATACAAGTAATGATTAAAATTACCCATGCATCCTTATTCACAATGGGGAAAATGGCAACAGAAAGAGAATTCCTCACCAAAAGAACATGGAAGGAAAGTATCCGGCTGACTTCGCGCACACAGCTCATACCAGGAGGTACTGTGACTTTGCAGGACACTGCCCTGACTCCCCTCTGCTGTGCCCTCTGTCCCCTTCCTTCTAGAGACACTGCCACCTCTCCCATCTGGCCCCTCCCACTGGCCCCTGCCCACTGGCCCCCGCCCACTGGCACTGCCCAGGTCCTCATCCACCGCCCCCCGCCAGGGCAGTGCTGGCCGCTGTGAACAGGAAATGTGACAGTCCCTCTTCATCAATTCACGAACCAATAGAGCTTTGCAAAAAACTAATTTCTTAATTATGAACTTGGATCATTCATTTGTCAAATTACCAAAGGGAAACAGAAACATCAGAAAACACACCTTCTAGCCAAGCACTGCTCCAGCCAGCTGGGACGGCTGCTCTGTCTACCGAGGACCCAGGCCCCTGTGCAGACACCAGCACAGCTCAAAGCCAAGACAGAGGCACCACCCATCCTGCCAGGGGCTTCCAGCTCTCAGTGTGACTGGAGAATGAACATATTAATTTAAATTTATTTAATTAAAACTTAATTTAGAAAAGCTGATATTTGATTCTGTGTTGGAAAACCTAAATACTTTTGGAACAACTTGGACACATGAGACTACTTCTTCAAATGTAATTTTTGTGAAATCTAAATATAGGTCAAGCAATTTCCAGGGAAAACTGAGCAGTTGAATTGATACAAACTATATGTGTCAAATACACATTGGATTTCAAAGACTCAGTCTGGAAAAAGAAATGTAAACCCTTGTGATAATTTTTACATCAGTTATTTGCTACCATGACCATATTTTGGATACACTGGATTAAATAAAACATATTGTCAAAATCAACTTCAACTGCTTCTGTTTATATTCCGCGTGTAGCTAACAGGATTTTCTTTTCAGTACTGGGGACTGAAGCCAGGGCCTTTGCACTGAGCCACACCCCCAGTCTTTTTTCTATTTTTTATTTTGAGACAGAGTCTTGCTAAGACACTAAGTTCCCCAGGCTGGGCTCAAACTTGTAATCCTCCTGCCTCAGCCTCTGAGAGTGCTGGGACTCCAGGCAAGCACCCTCACACCCGGCTAGGAAATTACATAAAACCGCACACTGGCCAGTCTGCTATGTCCATCATGGGATGGTGCGAGCCCAGGGTCAGGCCACAAGGGAGCCACTTCGTGGCCTCACGCCGAGAGTGAGCCTGCTGACCCAGGCTCCCGGCAGCAGCTCGTGGGCTGGGTTCCCCAGACCAGCTGAACAGAGAGAGCCCCACGGTGACCCATGTCTCACACCCCCAGCCCTGGGCTCTTGGCCTTCTGACTCCACAGCAGAGAATGCTCAGCCTGTCCCCCGGGGGCACTTAGGCACCAGACCACACACGCAGGACGGCCTGGCCCCGGGCAGGCACCGTGTGGGATCCATTTGACAACGCGCAGACAGGAGAGGCCTTTCTCACCCAAGTCACCTTTGAAGACGGCACAGCATGGAGCACGGCCTTTGTTCACCTGACCACTGTCTCCGTGGACCCAGGGACAGCACCAAGGGTCCTGCAGGGCCGAGCCCTGAGGCTTCAGAGCTTCCAGCTCAGCGGCCCCAGGAAGCTGTCACCCATCCTTCCTCCCTCACCTCCCTCTGTCCTCACTCCTGCGGAACGAGGGTCCCCAGGTGCCCTGCAAAACAGGCAGGTGTCGGACAGGCAGTGCGGGGATGTGCAGGCAGGGCGGGGGCAGGCAGACCAGCAGTACGTGTGAGATGCGGTCCCAGCACAGTGCTGTTTTCTAAGTAAAGGGATGGCACCTGCGGGCAGCTGCAGGCTGTTGTGCTTCAGTCTGTGATGGCCTGGCTGTCACCAAGGCTGGGCCCTGGGGAGAGCAGACAGGACACCCTCCTAGCTACAGAGGGACCCGGCTCAGAGCTGCCCATGTGGCTGACACTCAAGCTGAGAGCAAGTGAACACACAAACAGCATCACCTCCCAAATGACAAGTGTTTTGAGGAAAAGAAACAATGCTAAAAGAGCAGAGAGAGCCGGGTGTGGTGGTACACGCTTGTAATCCCAGCCCTCTGGACGCTGAGGCAGGAGGACCACACTCTGCCTGCACTGTCACATAGCCACTGAGGGCTTGCCATGGCGACCTGTCCACAGTGACAGGAAAGGGGGCCTCCCTGGAGTGGTGAATTCATAGGGCTTCCGGGAGCAGACTTCTGGGGTGAGCTGAGCCCCAGGAACTTGTGGGGTTGAGTGGTATCTCACAGACGGGACTTGCAAGAGCTGCTGAACTTGAAGGTGAAGCACACGTTTTTCTTTCGCCAAAAGACACACGTTCCCGACGCGAATGGAAGGCAGGCTGTTACCACCCACAAGCCACTCGGCTCAGACTTTCAAGAAGAACCAACACATGCAAGGTGTCCCTGCAGATCAAGAGCTGCTTTAATAAGTGAGCAGAAGCTGGCTCTTCCAAGGGGGTTCCGCCCTCAGAGGCAGTGCTTTGAAAACAGATGCAGGGGAACAGTGACAATGCCATGGGCATCGCATACAAAATCTCTCGGATGTGCAGACCTAAAAATCTTGGAAACAAAAATTTTAGCCTCTTTAAAAATCCTTCAGGGCCAGGGATTTAGCTCGGTGGTTCTGCCACCTGCCTCACAAGTGCTAGGCCCTGAGTTCAATCCCTGGTACCAAAAAAAAAAAAAAAAAAAAAAAGAAATCCTTCAAGCAAAGAGTGTCAGTATGTTTATAGCCTATTTGTTTAAAAAATGAGAAATGTAACCACTTCCGGCGAGTCTGCAAGAAAACTGACTGCTAATTGATGGAGATGGGACAACCGGAAGCCAACAGTTTGCAGAGCTGTTGGATGAGGCTGAAAAATAAGACTTGGGGTTTAGGAGGTGAGGTGATGGCCACCTCTCTCCACTGCGTCTGGGTCTGTGTGCGGGACGCTTTTCATCCATCCAGCGGTGAAGCAAACCCAAGGATTATAAGACCTTCAGACAGTGAGGTGGAGGTATCCCGTTGCTTTGGCTGAAGTGTTACTTAAATTAAAATTTCAATTGTAAACTTCCCAGGAGAAAATTTGAATGAAAATGCATTACTTCCTCTTGAGCTCATCCTGTGTAAAGTGAGCTGGACCTGATACAAATGCCTGAAATCCCATCACTGTAGGAGGCTGAGGCGGGAGGATTGCACATTTGTACACAGCCAAGGGAACTTAGAAATTCAGCAAGAGATCCTGCCTCAAGATAGAATAAGGGCTGGAGAGGCAGCTTAGCGTGAAAGCCCTGGGCTCGATCCCCAGCACTGCCAAAACAGAAGAAGAAAGTGCGAAGTGCACGTTCACAGTGGACACTCCACGCAGGTTGAAGTAGGTGCACACCGGGGAGGTACACCTGCATCTTCCAGCAACTCAGTGAGTGACTGGAGAGGTACAGGGCCTCAGCTGCAGGCAACCTGAGCCATGTCTCTGTGGCAACCTCTCTGTGTCTCTGGCCCCGGACATCCCCACTCCTGAGGAGCCCAGGATAGCAGAAGAGGTTTCAGTCAGACCCCAGTAGTGGCCCTAAGATGCACCTTGGGCAGCCCTGGCCACGCTGGACTCCCCAGGCCTCCTGGGCAGAGGACTCACCTGCAAAGGGCCACCCAGGCCAGGCCAGCACCCCGGCAGCTCCCTGCTAGCTGCACAATGCACCCTGTGTGGTCCTCAGTACACACCCCCTGCCCTTCACTGTGGCCTCCCATGCCCAGGGTACTTTCCGTCCAAACACAGGCATCAGCGCTGTAGCTGGTCCCACACAGCTGCCTGGGCTTGAACGGGAGTGAACCCCGCAGCAGCAGGGCAGGCATGGGGGGCATTCGTTCTCCTCCTCCCTCCACACAGGAGCCCGCTCATGATCACAGAGGCATCACAGGACCCCTGCCCAGTTACCTGGCCCCACCGCACCATGGTCAGCCTTGGGGACCTCTCACTGCCCTCTAGGCTGAGCCCTGTCTGTGGCAGGGGTCAGGGAGGGAGGGCAGGAGATGAAGGCACGGGGCACCCATCCACTGTCCACAGGGCTGAGCACGCACCTGCCAGACGGGAAGAGCCCAGTCTGCAGCGATTGGCACCCAGCCTGGCCCCTGCCGTGCTGTCTCCCATCCTCTGCACTGCCAGGCTGACCTCCAGGGGGATATGCAGAGCTCTGGGAACCATCTCACTTCCCTGTGAAAACAGTGGAATGGGGGTGTTGGAAAGGCCCATCAACTCCTGGGGTGCACCCGGCCTGCCAGGAGGTGCCTGCCGGGTCTGGTTGGCACCGACTAATGACAGGCCCGGCGCTGTCACCGCCTCTGGGTGGCAGGAGCGAGCCCCTGTGATGACTGGCAATTGTCCAGCCGCTGTGCGCACAGAGCAGACACTGCTCAGCTGTCCACCTGCCCCAGTCTCTCCCAGCTTCTGCTTTATGAGCCCATAAATCGGGGCTCCTGGAAGGCAGCCACTGTCCAGCCCATTACTCACTGCCTACCCTCCCAGGCGCTGAAGTCCCCAATAACAGATGGCCTCACTCCTCCTCGCCAGCCCCATCAATAACACCTTAGACCTCGAAATTAGCCTTCAGAAGGGGGGCCGGCCAGGGGACCCTGGGCTGCACCCCCTCCCTCTGTGGCAGGCTGGGAGCTCCGGCCCTCACCGGAAAGAGCCTCACTGGCCAGCAACACACAGCCCCCTGTCTCCACCAGGCAGGAAGGACCGCTTATTAGGGCGAGGACAGAGAAACGGGCCTCACTCGTTCTTCTATACAGGCCCCTGTTCAGCCCACGGCCTGCAGACGGAGTGGGGTCCATGTCCCTCATGGAGCTTGTGACTTGGGATCTCAAGGAAGCCAAAATGACCCCAGAAGACCCGTTAAAATATCTAGGCCCAGGGATTTAGCTCAGTGGTTCTGCTGCCTGCCTCATAAGCGCAAGGTTCTGAGTTCGATCCCTGGTACCAAAAAAAAATATCTATACAAGAGAGAGCATGGTACCATGTGCACGTCACACTTAGTGCGTCATGTACACGAGCCAGGTATCTATCTGCACACACGTGTTCCCTGTGTGTGTAGCATGTGACACGTGTGCACATGGACGGGTGGGTGCGAAGTGAGAGAGATTCCTATAAACAGATCCACACTGCACTTCCACCACTGTGTCCGAGAGTGCAGAGAATGATAAGTGTGCTCCAGTGGTGGGCAAATGTTTCCAGGGGGATTCATGGCCATGTTGTCTTTTACTGATACATTTTTTAAAAGTTTTATTTAAACATTCCCTTCATTCTTTGATCACACCTCATAAATGAACTGAAGTCAGCCGAATTCCCTCTCATCACCTTGTAAAAGCAGTAATTTCTACCTTCTACCTTGGTTCCCAAACTGTGGGCCCCAACACACTAGGGAGCCACTGTCAATTCACAGGAAGCCAGTGGGATATTTAAAGTTTTCCAGGAAAACTTAGATTTTGCACGCACTACCAGCTTGGGGTTGTTTATAGGTTCAACACTGAATCACCCTAAACTACTTTCAGTGATACACGGAGCTCACAAGGCCGGGCTGTGGGGGTGGCTCTGATAAAAGGGAAAATCAGCGTGGAACGGGAGAGAGTGGGTCCTGGCTCCTGGCCCTAGGCCAGGGTGGGAGGGTGGTGTGCACATCTGGACACATCCCACCAGCGAGGAGCGTGAGAGATGAGAGAATTTCGATTTGTTTGTATCATTTAAAAAAATGACTACTGTGTCATTACTACATTGTTTGGACCTAATTAATAAGTGGCTATTTTAGGGTCTATTGATGTTTGTTCATTTCTTTTTGTTGGCCTAGGGGTGCTATGAAAAAATTGTGAGCTGCTAAGCACACCCTAAGCCTCTGGCAGAGTCGGGGAGCCTGGGGCTGTCGGCTAGCTTGACCTTGGTTTCTAACACTGTTCTCCAGTGAAAGGGACCAGAGCTCTTTGGGGGGAATGGTTGGTTCTTGGGCTTGGGAGGAAATCAATGAGGTGAATCTGGACCATCTTGTAGTACCAGAAAGTAAGGAAATGCTCAGACAAAATAAAAATCATCATCATAGGAGTCATCACAGTGACACTGGAGCAACCAAGAGAGCTTTCAATGACAAATTCTGGAGTGATTTGAACCCTAAATAAACATAGCATTACTGGGTTATAGCTGAAAGGATGACATAAATATTCATGAGTCCATCCTCATATAAATAAATGATTGAGTAAGTAAATAAACGAGGGAGAAGAGACAGTTCGCCCATGGGGAAGAATTCCAAATCATTTACACAGACACTGCCTGGGCAACTCCCTTCCAAGAGGGCAGGCTGCGAAGGGACTTTCGGAGGAGAAACTGGACAGACAGCAGCTCAGCCAGGTGACCGAGGTCAGTGCCATCAGCGCTACATTCTGATGACAGTGTGTGCCCTTGAGGTGTCCACGGTCTCCCCTGAACCTCTACACTACCCCGAATCTCACCCCGGGCAGCGCCTTCCGATCAGCCCCAGGGAGGACGTCCTCCAGAATCCTGACAGCGCCCTTCAGAAACGTCCATTGTCAAACAGGGAACGCTAAAAAGCCGCCCTGGTCTCCAGGAGCCCCTTTAGGAACAAGACAACTGAATGTGACACTGTGGCCTGGGTCGGGTCCTGGAAGAAGAAAAGTACGGCCAAGAAAACTAAGGCACTCTGAACAGAGTGCAGTTTGAGTTAATCATAAAGCATGGGCACGGGCCCCTGGGTTGTGAAAAACACAATAGCCTAATGTGACACCTGAGAATACAGGAAACGAGGGACAAGGTGCCTGTTAATTCTCGGGACAATCATCATCATTTCCCGGTAAATCTAAAAGTAGCACAAGATTAAAAACTCTTCAAAATGCACTTGAAAAATCCACCTGGGACCAGAGTCAGCAGGCCTGTGGCTGAGGCTTAGTGCAGGTGCTGCCCAATGGGTGGCAGGCGAGCCCACGCTCACCAAATGTTCCTCTGTGCCCTGGACACCTCCCGGCTCCCAGCCATGCACAGTGAGCCTCCTCCCGGCAAAGCAAACGAAGACAGCACCTCCTGCACACGGACAAGGATGCTGGGGGCCTGATCCCCGAGTCGCCCCCTCCAGCCCGCCGTGGAACTCAGTTTCCTCATCAGCAACAGTGGCCAGGAGAAGAGGTGAGGCGGCACTCGGTGAGGCTCGGTGAGTGCTCGCCACACTAGCCTCGTCCTATGCCATCTGGACCTGCTGCAGTGGCATCGGCAGTGTCCTGTCGTCACCTTTATCACCAGCATCGCCACCCTAGTTACCATAGCACCCCATTATAGCATCATCTTTTCAGCATCATTGTCACCACCCCCCGACCTCCCATCGCCGCCTTCCACTTCTCACCCTCCGTGTCGTGCTCATCCTGATCACCATCACCTCCCCCGACTCCTCTGACACCACGAGGAAGGAGGGCGCCCGGGCTCCCCAGGACAGCGTGGACCTCACCCTCCTCGGCCAGCCCAGGGTCACTGTCTGCCATCCCACATCTGCCAGCTTCCCTGCCCGCTTTTTCCTTGCCAACGCACAAGCACCCGCCCGAGAAAAGTGAAGGGCAAGCAGGTTTCAAATGAATGAATGCGGCATTTTATATTTCACGAGGTAATGCTGAACAAGTACCATTTCCTGGGAATTAGGTTGTTTACATTTTAGCCCAACTGTACCCACTTAAATTGCTTAGCGAGAGTCAAAAGCAACTGCGCCCTCGGCAGGCACCATAGCTCAACCACTGCACCAGTGTGGACTCTGGTACCAGAGAGTACGCATTAGATAAGCAAGTCTGCTCCTCTGCTGTGCGGGAGAGGGAATAAATCACAGTGCACAATCTAGGCCTGAGTACTGAGCTCCCCAGCTGGGCAGGCAAGAGAGGCAATAAGCGCCCCATTGGTGGAGGTACGCAAGCAGAGAACTCCCAAGGGAGCGGGGTCAGACTCCTCTCCCAACCCCAGAGTTCCGGGGTCCCACTTCTCCCCTCCAGTGGTAATGAGCGCTTGGTGGGAAGGGGGAGGAGCCCACACTGCAGGGAAAATAACCCCAAAGATGGCTGCCTGATGAGGAAACGGCAGGAGATTTGGGCAGATGGGTCCCATCCACCTGCGCAGGATCTGTGGGTGCCCTGCGCCCCGCACCAGGGCAGCCCAGAGGACCCCACCCCCAGCGCCCCCTTCCTGCAGGCCAGGCCCAGGCGCCCCATCCAGGTGGGCGGATGTGTGTTGGAACACTGCACTAGTGACCCCGACTCACATCCACCCAGAGCCTCGGAACGGATCGAAGTCCTCACAGGTGAGGTGGTGAAGATGAACTCATCCTGGAGCAGGCAGAGCCCTAACCCCACGGCCTAGTGCCCTCCCATGACCCTCTTGGACTCACACACAGAGAAGAGGCCGTGAAGACCGAGGCAGAGCGAGGGAGACCCGGCCCGCACCCAGAGAAGCGTGGCCCTGACCACCAGCAGCAGGAAGAGGCGGGAGGCGCCCCCCTGGGGCTGCAGAGGAGCGGCCCTCCCTGGCCACACTTGGACTTCCCTTCTGGCCTCCAGGAAGCCCGGGAGAACATATGTCCAAGGTCGCAAGCTGCCTGGTTTGCAGCTCACTGTGACGGCACCCACAGGACACTAACACAGCTGTATGTTAGAACGCCATGGAACGAAATTGGAGTGGAATATGCAGCAGAGAAAGTATGGAGCCCACTGAGCTCAGAAGATTGGCCGGTTCACCCCTTACAGAAAACTTTACCCTCCTGCTCTCCAGTGAAACCCGAACTCCGTATGAATGACAGACCTTCCAAACCTGCTGTCCCAGGCCCACCCCAGGCCATTCCTGTTCCCTGCTTGCACAACTGCCTACCCTGTCACCACATACTGGCCGCCCTCCACACATGCCCCAGGGCCTTTGCACATTCTGTTGATCACAGCTCATGTACTATTCTCTCGGAACAGCTCTCTCTCCCAACTCCCCATGGACTGAGTCAAGTGCTTTTTAACACTGTCAGAGAATCCAGACCTCTTTTTTCCCCAAATCTATCACAGAGGTAATTAAATACAATCAATGTAATGACTAATTGAAAGCAAAAAGCAATTGCAATTAATTCAGTTACTATTTACTAGATGCCTGCCCACATCATATTAAGCACCTCAGGGCCTGGTACAGATAGACCAAGTCCTCTAGAAATACTGTGGGGTGGATGGATGGATGATGGATAGATGAGTAGGTGGGTAGACAGATGGGTAGATGGATGAATGGATGGAGAACAAGCCTAACTGCAGGAGCCACCGAAGCCAGCCAGACTTGAAGCCCTTCTATCTGCAGCCAGTCCTCCATCCTTGCTGGCGAGGAGTCCCTCCTGGACTTGGATCCAGGAGCTACATGGTGCTCTTGTTCCCAGGCCCTGGTGGCCCTGTGTGACAATGAAAGTACAAGGTGATTTAACAAAGGGCCAGAAAGCCTCCACCCAGGCCAGACCCCACTGGGCAGGGCTCTGGGAACCCAGGGAGCTTGAGACCCAGCTATGGACTTGATTTCCTGAGGGTTCAGCCAGGAGATGACATTCACAGACCGGGCCTGGGCTCAGGTCTAGAAAGCCCAGCACAGACCACCACCCACCGACTGTGCCCCATACGTGGCCCGCTCCATCTGGCCCCTGGCCTCCACCCCTGCCTGGCATTTCAGCCCCCACAGCCCGTCGGAGGGGAAAAACCTGACTCATTGTTATCGGCTCCCAGGGTCTCATTATGCAGCCCTCAGAAGATCAGTATCCGCAGAAGAATGGACGTCATGTACACCTCTCTTCCTCCACAGCAGGCTCACAGAAGATCATCAGAGATAACTGGGGCCCTCCCGCCTCTCTCCCTCCTTCTCCCTCCTTCTTCCTTCTTCCTCCTTTCCTTCTTTTTCTTTTTGTGCAGTACTGAGCATGGAACCAAGGGACCACGGAGCTATGTCCTCAGCCCTTTTTATTTTTATTTTAAGATGGGGTCTCGCTATGTTGCTCAGGCTGACCTCAAACTTGTAGTCCTCCTGCCTCCACCCCCAGAGTGCAGGGATCACAGCTACACAGCTCTATGCCCTGTCTCCCCTTTCTTTACCATCAGTTGAAGTTGGCAGGGCAGAGGGGAGGAGCCCAGATGCCCAGCGCGCCTCCAGCCCGCTTCACTCTGCTCAGTACTTCATGGGATGGGCTGTCCTGTCCTTTGAGGCAGAGCCTGTGTCCCCTGCCTGGTCACCAGGGAGACAAGCCGCAGCCCCTCTGTCTTCCTCCACCTGCCACCTGCTGCCAGCCGGAGACTCTGAACTCAGCAGTGAACACCAACCCCCTCCCTGCCCACTGCAGCGGGGGGCTCTGTGGGCGCCGTGTAAATAGAGTGTGCGGGGCCTGGCGGTGCTGGACAGAAATGGGTGAGACAGCAAACAGATCAATGGCGGTAACTGCAGGCCGTGCAGCTGCTCGGCCACCAGCACACTTCCTGTGCTGCAGAGCCACGAGGACAGGAGTGTTTGTTCAGGCCAAACACACGCCCAACACATGCCCGGAGGACACTTCGAGTCAGTTCCCTCTCTGCTCCCCAACAGAGGGCCGGGACAGAGTCACGGCTCCGTGGGTGGCATGACTTCATGATGACGATGACAGGGTGGGTGTCTGAGCGCCACTGGGCACCGCCTTGGGCAGGAGTCCCTCGGGGAGCAGCTCGCTCACCTCTGACAGCCACCAGGAGGAGGTCCTGCTGCTGTCCCAACTTCCAGGTGACGAGCTGGGGGCCAGAGCCATGTGGGACTTGCTACTGCCAAAAAGTCACGGTTGCCAGCCCAAGGGAGCTGGTACCCCGCAGTGGCTCTGCTCTGGGAGCTGTGCTCTCCCTGTCACAGGAGAGGGGTCCTGTTCTCAGGCGGAGGGACAGTCACGTACTCTTCCTCAGCGCAAAACAGTGGTTTCAACTGAGGTTCTTGGCAATGTCTGGTGACGCTTTTGGCTGTCAGTGGGAACTGCTGCTGCCGTCAGAGCACACTGCACAGTTGTCCCCACCACACAGAAGTGCCCACTCCCAGCGGAGGGGTCTGCTTCCCGCCCGGAGCCTGTGACCCACACCTCTCCTGTTCAAGGGTTTCGGGTTACCTGGGCCAGCTGGAGACCGTTCTGGAACCCTATGAGCCCAGGGGCAAGGTGAGTAGCAGCAGAATGCTGGGGTCCCCTCCGGCTCCAGCTCAGCATGAAGCCTCAAGGGCCCCACTGTGGGTCTAGGCTGGTGGCACCGTGGGTCCACTTCTGAGTCACCCACTGCTCTGAGCCTCGGGTTCCCATCTGCAAATGGGCGGCAAGTGTGGGGTGTGCAGAGCCCTGGTCTGCACCTGCAGGGCCACGCTGCTCGCCAGCACCACCTCCTTCCTTCCCACCCACCGACGGGTCACACAGCGGCAAGGGCTGTCACCGCTCCAACTGTCACCCGCCCACGGGCCCTGCACCTTCCTAAGAGGCCTTCACCAAGCAGAGTGCTTCCCGGGACTCACACACGGGAAGGAGCCTGTTGAAAGGTGCTTGACTCGGGAAGGCTCTTGGTGAATATTCATCCGGTGAACGCGTGATTATCATTATGATAATACAATGTAGCCGACAGCACTTAATTCAATTCTCAGTCTCCATGGTTGGTTATTAATCTCTACCTACTTAATAAGTGTGATAAAGAGAATGAATCCTCAGGTTGCTAGGACACTTTGCAGTCTATAAAGCACAGGATGGGCACCACAGTCTCTACTTATCCTTATTTCACTTGGATCTCACAATAGCCAGAATCCAGAGTGGTGACGTCAGCCCCAATTTACAGGTGAAGTCACTGAGGCTCAGCTAGGAGAGCTCATTGGCCACTCCACCACCCCAAATGGGGACTAGAGAAAGGAAGAAGTAAAGAGCTTGGGCACTTTCTGGAACTGACGATTGCTGGAAGACAGAGTGCTCTGCCCTCCCTCCATGCCCCAGGGAAAGCATTTGCATTGTGACAACTGCCCTTTTTGTGTTTTTTGCATACTTGTCTCCCTGCTGAGCAGAGCATCACAGCATCAGAAAATAAGTGAAGGGGGGATAGATGGGTGGATGGGTGGATGGATTGATGGATGGGTAGATGGATGAGTGGATGGATGGATAAGTGGTTGGATGGATGAGTGGATGGATGGATGGATGGGTAAATGGATGAGTGGATGGATGGATGAGTGGATGGACAGATGAATGGATGAGTGGGTGGACAGATGGATGGACTGATGGACAAGTGGCTGGCTGGATGGACAAGTGGTTGGATGGATGGATAGCTGGATGGATGGCTGGATGGATGGCTGGATGGGTGGATGGACAGATGGATGGATGCACAGAGGGTGGGCTGCACAATGGATAGGCAGACTGATAATGAGCTGTGGAGCCTAGTAGTATGCGTGCCTATTCTTATCTATACTGTCTTTCCTGTGGACCTTGGAACTTACACTTATATATTCTCGCCAGCCCGGGACTGGTTTCAGGCCCCAATGTCTTTCCATGGTATCTGGCTCAGTCCTGAGTTTCCTTTAGGGAATGAGGGCATGGGCTCTGCCTGCTCCTCTCGCCCCCTAAATACTTGCAGGGACAGATGAGGAAGTGGGTGTCTCTCCATGTGTTGGTCTGGCGAAGAAGCTGGCCAAGGGCCTGCTGGGTGCCCCTGAACTGACATCTGCCTGCTCCTGCACTTGGATGGGCTGAGGTGGGTGCCTGGACATTCTCCCGGGGCCCTCTAGGCTCTGCAGTGTAGGCTAGAGCTGGGGTGCCCGGCTAGGAAGTGCCATTGGAATCTGTCCGTTCCGCGTCATTTGCAGGCAACTTCGGTGGGATTGCCCCTGACTGCTCCTCGGGAGAGTGGCCATTAGAAGGAGACAGTTTAATAGCAGCATGCTCACAGGGCCCAAGGTTCTGGAATGGCCTGTCACACGCAATTACCATCTCCTTGAGAAGAGGGACTGTACCCTGAAGGGGGCTCTGGCTGTGTGCCTTAGATCTGAGCTCCAGTTGCAGAGAGGCCTGAGCAGGGAGACCTCAAGGGACAGTGCTGCCCCATCTCTGCAGGTTCTGCTGATGCTGACCCCAGGCACCCCAGTGTCTAGGGGACTGTTGGGCAGCTGCCCTCCTGGGTCCCCTCTGCATGGCCAGCTCCCCCAGGATCATCATGAGCACTGTGTCCCTCATGCTCTGCCAACCTCCACGCTGGCGCGCAGCTACCTCGAGTCTTTGTACCCCTCTGCCAGGTATCAAGGTGCCCGGCACAAGGCCATCTTTTCCCTCTTTCTACCTCCATGTACTCCAAACCTTAGACCTTCAGACACTTCAAGAGCGGTTGCTGAACTGGCAGGGGACGGGGCACCTTCATGCTGGAAGGTCTTGCAGCAGAGCCGCCTGGCGGGAGCAGTATTTCTGGCTGGGAGTGGGAGCTGGGGTAGGGCCGAGGGGGCCACATGAAGAGGACTCTGTGGCGCGTGGGGTGTCATAATGTCACCCACTAAGGTGACCTACAGTCCTAGGTGACTTCGACGACCAACAATGTCCACCCTTACAGTGAGAGAAGCATTTTGAGGCTCAGAGCACTCCTCTAATCTGGGCAGGTTGTGACCTTGGGGAGCATTTTAGGTAGGTGTGGCTCCTTCTCTGGTACTTTTGTCCCTTGTCTTACAGTCCTCTCGTGTGAGCTCAAAGTCCTCCTGGAGATATTTGCCTTCCAGGCCCTGGTCAGAAAAATAGCTGCTGAGCGCTGAGGTCAGATCCCCAGAATGCACGGCCAGAGGCCCAGAGTCACCCCTGCTTCCTGTGCGCCAGGTTCCAGGGATGTTCAGTCCCCTCAGGAGGGAGGTGGCTGCACTGTGCTCAGAGTACGGTGGGCTCGGGCTTTGCAGGACGGCTAATGGCTAATTCATGTGGGATAAATAACTATTTAATTGCACTCTAATTACGTGACAATTAGAATTCATATTTCAGCAGTGTCCTTGGGTGTCTATTTAGGACCTGCGTGGAGCACAGTTACCTCGCCCGCAACCATTAAGAGCAAGACGATAAGTAGTGCGGGCAACACGACAAATTACGGGGCATAATCACCCATGTAATTGCTCTCCCATAGCCCAGAAATTATGCGCTGGCATTATTGGTGTGTTGCAATTTATTCGTATACCTAATCACGGTCTCCTTTCACAAGCTGGGACCCAGCCCGAGAAGGGCCGATCAGGTTTGAAAAATCACATACCAGTCATCTGATGGAGACCTCGGCGGGTGGGCTGCTGGCATCACTGCCAGTGAGGGGCACGAAGTGAAGGCGGAGGTGACAGAGGTGGGAACACATGGCTGGCACCAAGGTTGGGGAGGTCCAGCCATCCCAGCTCCAAGAAGCCGAGACGGGAGGAAGCACCACCCTAATGCACACAGCTGTCTCCACCCGGCCAGCTCGATGCCCTGTGGGCCTGGTCCAGCCCTCGCTGCGTGTCTCAGCCGGGGGTGCCCTCTGCCCAGCGGGCACAAGCGGCCCTGTGTAAGGACCCACTGTGCCTCTGCTGTCTTCCCCTCCTCTGGCTTCCTCAACTGCAGGGTTTTTGGCTGATTTTCACGTCTGCAGCAGCACTGCTGAGGCAGGGGAGGGGCCTGTAAACACCTGCTGGACCACATTGGGAGTTCAGCCCCACGAGAACCATGTTATAAAAGCCAGCATTTTTCCAGGGTGGAAGAGGAGGAGGATGCAGGGAGATCTGGTCGGAGAATATCAAAGTTACTCTCCCCCAAGAATTACAATCACCTTTTAAAAATAGCTCCAGCTTGTTTGGTCATGGAATGACCAATAAGCAATAAGCAATCAATGCATCAAGACAAACTCCCAGGAGTGAAGTGGCCCTCCCTGGGCAAATCCTGCACAGGAAAGGCCAGGGCGAGTCCTGGCAGCCACAATGGCAGTTGGTACAACGGACAGAGCCCACCTGGGAACGAGATGGTCTAAGCAGGGAAGGGACCCACTGGAAAGCAGGGCTTGGCCAGCTCCCAGCCCCGGTGGGAAACAAAGCAGGGACAGCAGCGAGGCCAGCAGCCAGAGGCCCAGGGACTCAGGCCCAGAGCACAGAGCATGGGCTCCCCACGGTACTAGCGCCCGGCTCCAGAGGTCAGCAGTCTGAGATGAGGCCGGACAGCTAACAGCAGGTGCCTGCAGGGCCCGTTCCTTGTGGAAACTCCAGTGAGAAACTCTCCTTGCCCTTTCTTCTTTCTAAATACCCTGGCTCCTGGCCTCTCCTCCATCTTCAAAGCCAGCAGTGCAGGGTCTCCAGCCTCTCTCTGACCTCCTACTGCCCCCTTCCAAGGACCCTGCAATGACACCAGGGCCATCTGGATGATCTAAGTAGGCCCCTGTCTCGGGACCTTAACGGGACCCATCTTCAGAGTCCTGGTTATCATTGAACTTGACATTTACAGGTTCTGGGGTTGGGAGGTGTGCAGCACCGGGGTGGGGACATCACTCCATTCCCCTCGTTCTCCCTCAGGTCACAGAGCTTCCTTAAAGAACACACAAACCAGCCAACAGTTCGTGATCCCATCCCTCCCTCTGGATGCTTCCCAAGTCCTACTGTCCTCTGCCTTCAGCCTGGCTGCAAGGCCCCCCAAAGCCGTGCTGTGTGTGCCATGCGCCAGCACCGCAGCCTGCATGCTCACACTGACCACATTCCCAGAGAGGGCCAGCCCTGATCCATGGGTGAGAAGGGACACAGGGTCACATGCAGGCCCCAAGAGGCCGGCAGCTCTTGCTTCATCTGCCCCGCCGAGCCTTGGTCTCTGTCTCCAAGTTGAGTGACACCAGTGCTGACCCCTGCTCCGAGGATTAAATGAGATTTGTAGCTATGATCTCTCCCTGCACATCGGGGTTGCAGATAGCTGCCCTCCTGTCCTGAGACCAGAAGCTGCGATCGAGGTGCAGTCGGTATGCTTTCTTCCCCAGGCTCCAGGGCAAAGCTCTCCCACACTGGGCTTTTGCCATCCGGGGCTGGCAGCCTCCTTGGCGCTCCTGGCTTGTGGCTCCGTCACTGCCTGGGTTGTCCCACTGCCTCCTCCCATGCGCCCCACATCGTCTTTCCGTGCAGTGCTTGTTGGTGTCTGCATTTGCCGTTTAGTTAGAGGAACCCCAGTCATGTTGGAAAGGCCTTGTCTCCCCCCCATCAGAGCCACAAAGACCCTGTTTCCACAAGAAACCATGCTCACCCATGCCAGGAGTGGGGACATGGACACAGTTCCTGGGGCCCAGTTCAGCCCATGATACCATCTACAGCTGTGGTGTTCAGCAGTGTCAGTGACTGTAGCTTCTTATCTGAGCAAAGCAGGAGTCTAGCAGAAGCAGACCTGAGCACAGGCAGGGAGCCTGGGGCGGCAGACCCATGACCCACCCTCCCAGGGCTGTCCGGAGACACAGGAATGGCCACAGCTCCAGGCCTGCGCCTCTCCCTCAGTTCCTGCTGCTGCAGGAACAGGGTCTCAGGGCCCCTGCAAGGTGGGGACAGATCTGTCTGCTGGTGTCCGGAGCTGCTTGGAGGCAGCAGTGTTTGGGCCCAGGCCTGGGTCGCCCACCTGCTGTGTAACCTCTGGGAAGCTGCGTGGCCTGCCTGCGCCTCTCCCTCTCTCCATAAAACTGCATGGCAACACTGGTTGTCAGGGGGCTGCTGGGCCAAGTGGCCACAGGAGAGGGGATCAGGCCACTCCATCACGCCAGCTCTGCCTCTGCAGTGAGTGGACCTTTGCTCTCTGCAACACAGGAGTGTCCTCAAAAGAGACTTTGGCCTGGTTCTCGGCTAGTCCTGAGTGCAGGGGAGGAAAAGAGGACATGGGCTGTGGGGCCCTTGTCCTAAGTCACCCAGGACAGTCACCGGTGGGGTGGCCAGGGACTCTGGGACCCAGCGAGCTCCTGGACCCTTGGTTCAACATCGTGATCTTCTGTTGAAATGCGCTTGTGTGTGTGTGCGTGTGTGCATGTGTGTGGGCGCACGCACGCTTTTAGTATTCAATCCGACACTGACACCGATACATCGGAGTCAGATGAAAATTCACATGAATTTTTAACATAAAATATCACATTGAGCGAGCCCAGCAGCCCCTCGGGCCCAGCCTTCGCAGTACCTGTGCCCTGGGGTTCCTCAGGCGGTTGGAATTGCACTTCCAGCCCAGAGCTAAGTGGGCCGCGCAGCAGCTGGGAGGGGACTGGCGGGGCGCCCAGGGTCCTGGGTCATGCCGTGACAAGAGCCGAGTGCCTGCCCCAGGCATCCCAGCCGCAAAGCTCTGACAATAGTGCAGGTGAGGCGAAAATGAAAGGGATTCATTTTGTAAGACAGCTTGCAAAGTGGTCTCCTAAGAGGCCCTCAAGTGCTGCTCCGCCTGTAATTGCCACTAAATGGACTCATAACTGTGTTCGAGTTTTCCCACAGAATCTAAGCATTACCTGGTACACTGGGCCTGGGGCAGCCCGGCCACCAGCAGCCCTTGTGTCCTCCCGGATCTGCGTCACTGTGTGCGTTGTCTTTGGCCCCTTTTCTAATTCCTCCCCCAAATCTAGGGCAGGGGCTCAACATCAGGCCCTCAGACCCTCACGGTTTTTAGAAGGCTGGTATCGCTTGTCTAGCGCACCTGTTGCCAAGGATGGGCCCGCAGCAGGTCCTCAGCCTGCACTGTGGTCGGCAGACTGGACCAAGGCTCCTCCCTGTAGCATGAGCTGCAGCCCACTACGCAGCAGGAGCTTAAGTGGGCCAGGGTGGGTGCTGAGAAGGAGCTAGAGACCTCACCAGCAAGGACGACGCAGAGGTGGGATTCTGCCCCAGGGGGAGGCTCATTCCCTGGCCTTCACTCTGCAGCCACCTCACTTACAGATGGGGAAACTGAGGCCCACAGTGAAAACAATATGTGCCCGGACTGCACAGCTCAGCAGCTGTCAGAGTGAGCCTGGTGGGTGTTAAAGCTAATTTCTGACCTCCAGAGACTTGGGCTGGGCTTGCACTGATGTGGGAGACCCACCTGCTCCCTCCAACTTTTTGGCAGGGAAGCCCAAGAGCCTGGAGGATGGTAAAACGTGCTCCTGGGTCTGGCAGACCCAGGTTCAAATCCCTGCCCAACACAAAGTGTGGCAGTGAATGCTTTTCACAATTCTCTGTGGGAAGCATGGGTAGCACCTCATTTCTGAGGAAACTGAAGCACGGAGAGAGAGAGCTGGGACTGGTCTGTCTGAGGCTCTGAACTACTTTTCTGAGAGGGCTGCAGTACAGTAGTTGGCTTTGGCCTGTGCCTCCCCTGATGTTCTGGGGTCCCCAAGTGGGCAAGAGTACAGCCACACATTTGGGGAGCTGCTCACAGAAGCCAGGGGGTAGGTTCCCAGTCCTACAGCCAGCCAGAGAGCCAAGCCAGGACACTCGCCCAGGACCAGATAGGACGCTGCACAAACTCTGGACCCACGGGACTCTCAGAACGGCTGCTCGGTGTGACACCCAGGCTCCCCTGAGGAGCTCACTCATGCAGCCGCTGCTTCCTGTGCACCCAACAGTGAGGACCAGTGTGCCCCAGACACCAGGCAGCCCTTCCTCCAAAGGCTGAGCTGGGGCCTTACAACTCTAAGTAAGTGGAACTGGGAAGGGAGACCCAAGGATGGGAGGTAAATGTCTCACACCTGAGCCACTGTTCCAAAGTAGGAAGAAGCAAACCTCACAGGCCAGGCTATGAAAGGCCAGAGCCCAGGATCAGCCACCTCCGGCCAAGCCAGCACATACCTTCCTCTTGTTGGTCGGGCAGATGTAGAAGTTGTCGATGATGGTGGTGACACCAGGCTGCAGGGTGAGCTTGGTGTAGGACGTGCCGAAGTCCGATGACCTGTGGAAAAGGGGTGGGTGTCAGCAGTGCCCTGTGGTGCAGGTGACCCGGGCCCACTCCCTACCCAGCACACCATGCTCCAGCCCAGGGGGAGCCCCTGAGCCCCCGAGTGTGGTCCCCTCCATCCCCCTTGGGCTGGCGTGTCCCTGTGTGAAGTGGGGGGTCTGCGCTCCGCTGGGGACAGAGGGAGCGCTCAGGCTGGAGCCTGGCCTGGAAAAGGGCCTAGCTGAGGACGTCCTGCTCTGAAGCCTAGCTTCTCACCTCCTGTGGTGCCACATGTGCCAGCACTCCCACGTCCTCTGCCACTTTTGATACGGAAAAGTTTTAGATAACTTAATAGATTGAATATTAAGGTAGTTGTAGAAGCAAAATAAGTAATGTGCTCTTTTAAGATTTGCTTTTCCCATAACTCCTTGTTTAAGGTGACAGTTATCTGACTCTAACCGGTAATTCATTAACCTAACAAAGTTACCGTACCAGGGTGAATTTACAATGTATATGGCCTATCTCATGTCTGTGACTTGTAAATAGGAACTGGAATTATGTTTACACATCAAAGACCACTAGGGATGAGATAATGGCTAAAAAGGATATAAAAGGGAAACGCTGAACAAAGAGGGTTCGGACACTGACCAGACCTGTTTCTGGTGTTCCCGCCCGCTCGCGAGAAGAAATTTTATTATTTTATCTGAATTCTGTGTCTCCGTGTATTTCTTTCCAAGATTTCTGCAACACTTTGACACCTGCAGAACCTGACAGACCATGTCACTATGTCCGCCTCACGGGTGACCTAAAGGAGGCCCGGAGAGGACCTGTCTGCCTGAAACCCCTCACCCACGCAGCGCTGACTCAAGGGGACACACTCGCCGGTCTGAAGCCAGTCTGGCATCCTGTCTGTGCACAGATGTCCACCTCTGTCACCAGGGAGCCCCTGCTCACTGGCTTCCCCTGTGGACCCCAAGCTCCCCGGAGCCTGACACCAGGGGTCCAGGCTGACAGCGGGCACAGGTTGGCAGGGGACAGCTGGGCACCTGCTGGGATCTGACCCCAGGGGGCCTAGGTCATGGGGCGTGGAAGAGTGGGTCCCCGACCTCCCCACCGGGGCACATCCCTCCCGGCTGTGGGGAGAGGCAGGTGGGGCTCTGCAGCAATGAGAGGGACACGGCCGCCATCTGCAGCGTGGGGGTCCCAGACACAGAGGCCACGGGGTTCATTCTGTGCTGAAGCTGAAGACCCAGTGACCCCGAAACCAAGCCCTACATCACAGCAGAACACACGGCCATGCAGATGTGCATAGCTGCACTGGGCGGGGCTGGGTGACAGCCTGGCTCTGGGCCAGTCTCACCTCAGCCCTCAGCACGCAGGGTGGCTGGGCTCTCAAACCCCGCCTCGGTGCAACCTACACTGAGTCGTGCCTGAGCAGCCCCTTCCCTTCTGGGCCCACAGAGGAGCTGGACGGGCCCGGTGCTCCTCACACGTGTCCCTTGGTGTCATGCTTTAGGTCTAGAGTGTCCCCCAAGGCTCCAGGGTGGGAGTGGGTTGGATCACGGGGTGCTGCGCTCACCCGTGGGCTTCTCCCATGTCTCTGCATGAAGACTTTCCCCCCTCATGTCTGCACGAGAAGCCGCGGGTCCGGGAAGGTGGGGTGTGTTTACCATCTCTGCACTTGGTAGGCAGGCGGCCGCACATCCTTATGTCCTTCTAGGCCCCAGGGTTACGGGGCCCTCCAGGCTGGGACAAGGGCCAGGCCCAGAGCCCCAGTCCTTGGGCTCCTAGGGTGACCCAGCCAGCGCAGCCCCTCCTGGGGCACTGGGCCGTCAGGAGGACCTAGCCATGGAGAACAAAGACATGCCTGCCTCGTGGAGGTGGAATTAGGGAGCCTTTACTCTCAAAACCTCCGGGAATTGATTTCTTAGGCAAGGAGGGAACTAAAGGAGCGACCCATTAGCAGAGGATCGATCCAGACACCCGGGCGTTCCAGACACAGGCAGAAACAAATGGCTGTGTTTATGAGCTTGAGGCCGTAAGCATCATGCAGGCCCAGCCTGGCCATCCCTCAGACTTGCCCATCGATGCCGCCCCTCCGCCTCCTGCCATCCACAGCGTCAGCCCAGGTCCGGCCTCACAGGACCCCGCCAGCCTCTTCTTCCTCCCACCTCGGCCAGCTGCCCACAGCTCTCACTCACGGGCACTGCCAGGCGTGGGCCAGCAGTTGAAAATGGGAGCAGGTGCACAAGGGCCCTGCTGGGCCAGGAACCCACCTTCCGGGGGCGTGGGGTGGGAGGATGCTAAACAATGCAGCAAGAGTACAACGGCCTCAGGATGCAAGGCCTGGGAGAGGAAGAAACAGTGCAGGGGGTGCAGGGGACAGAAGGCAGTGGGGGCTGTCTACGCAGGTGGGGCCCTCGGACAAGGGGACACGCGTGCTGAGACCTGAAGGGGAAAGGAGAGGCCGCCTCTGCCAGGGCGTTGGTCCTGGGTTGAGTGGTATCCCCCAGACAAATCCCCCTGGAACTTGTGAATGTGGCCTCGTTTGAAATAGTCTCTGCAGATGTGACCAGGTTAAGATGGGGTCACTCCGGATTAGATGGGTGTGTCACGGAGGAGGGAGGCTGTGACACACAGCGACAGACTCATAGGGAAGGGCTGTGTGGAGAGGGAGCCCCGGACATTGAGCCCTGTGACACCCTGATACCCCGCTCTGGCGTCCAGTACCCTGGAAGAATACATTTAGTTGTTTCAGCCACCAGCTTCTGGCATTCCACCATGCAGCCACAGGAAATGGAAAGGGGTTGCAGAGGTGCACAAGGACAGCGAGGGGCTCGTGGACGGCCAGGGACAGAGCCAGGGGTCACGGGGCTGCGCCCCCACCCCTAACCCATCCCTAACCCAGCCCCTCCTCCTCTCCCTGCCATGACGATGTCCCGGCGAGCAGGGGCCTCTGGGATCAAAGTAGGGAGTGCAGGCTGCCGGAAAGACCTTGCAGGAGAGGCTGAGTGTCCTGCAGCCACCGGGACAAGTCCCCATGGACACGGGCTGAAACCAAGGCACACCGTCACAGGCAGCTCTGGAGCTCTCGGGTCTGAAACGGGCCTGGGGACTCAAATCGAGGTGCTGGCAGCTGGGAGCACTCCAGGGACCCCTTGTCTTTCCACCTCCTAGAGGTCCCTGTGTCCTCAGGGGGCCCCAGCCTCCACCTTCAAAGCACCTCCCTCCACCCCACCTCCACTGTCGACAATGCCTGCTTCTGGGAACAATTCACCCTCTGGGTCCTCCTTAGGATCACACAAGGCGTAGGGGGATAATCCAGGATGATCCCTTCATCATAAAGCACTGATCCCATTGCAAAGGGAGCATCCTCACACAGCCTGGGCAGCAGCACTGGCTGTCTCTGGGGCTCTTGATAGCAAGCGGGCACTGGAGCCAGGGCATTAATGTATAGTGGCTGATGGGCTAGAGTGTGCTGTCAGAGACAGCAGGGCCTGAGGCTAAAGGGGTGATGGGGTGGGAACAGGAGCAGTCCCCAGGGTAGAGGTGGCCAGACCTGCTCTGTCAACAGCTCTCACTGACTGGGCAAGACCGCCAGCACTCAGGAAGTGGAGAATTTATCCCAACAAAAACATACTATAGCTGTAAAATATGCGCTGATTTCAAAAGAACCTAAAACACTTCACTATAACTTTTATGTGGATCACATATTGACATAGTAATATGCTGGATGTGTTGAGTTTGTTACAATCTGTTATTCAAATTATTTCATCTGCTCCTATTTTTAATTAATAGATTCTACTTTTACCGCAGTTTTCAGCTCATGGCAAAATCGAGCAGTGATCGGTCTGCACCCTCTCCCCACCCAGGCATAGCCAGATCCCTGTCCACGGCGCCCACGCGTTGGCACATGTGGACCTGCTGCCACTGCCTCATCCCCTGGAGGCCACTGTTTACACTGGGGCCACTCTTGGAGTTGGACAGATACACGGTGATGGGCCCCTTGGTTACATGTCACAGAGCGGCGACCACCCTAGCGATCCTCTGGGCTCTGCCCGCTCCTCCCTGCCTTCCCACAGGCCCCAAGGACATGGAGCTTCTCGCTGTCCCCACGGTCAGCCCTCTCTAGAGCGTCCTGCAGTGGGATCGTAGGACAGAGCCTCTCAGACGGGCTCTTCTCCTTAGCAATGCACACCTGAGCTCCCCTGCCCCTGTCGTGACCCTTTGCCCTGTTCTATAGTAGTGACACATGTGGTCCCATCCCA
The DNA here is from genome assembly GCF_000247695.1 of Heterocephalus glaber. The sequence continues at coordinate 23,546,463 of NW_004624755.1, read as the reverse complement.
CTCCTAAAGGGTGGGGGGGGCATCAATCTGGGCCATGTGACGAGGAGGGGGCACCTCTGGGGTGTGGCAGGGCTCCGTGCACTCGGTGTCTCCACCCAGAAAGTACTGCCCCGCGCATGTGGCTGAGTGGCTGCGTGGGGCATGCTCAGATGGCGATGGGTCACAGCGGAGCCACCGTGGGGCTTGTCTCTGCTGCTGGCCCAGGAAGTTCACAGCCAGTGCAAGTGGGGACAGGGGACCAGGTGGTGGCTCACGTTCAGGAGGTGCAGTGGCATGACTTGCGCTCGAGAGGTCAGATGGAGGCAGGGGACAGAGGGGCACAGGCAAGGTGGACAGTGAAGCTGCTCAGACAGTCGCCTCTTGGGAGAAGGCAAAGGGCTGGGCTGGGCATCGCCACGGCCCTGCATGAAGGCTGCAAGATGCGACCAGGTGAGAGTGGCCACTGGGCTCTGCACCCACGTCCCACACAGTGTGGGGGTCCCAGCTGCATGCTCGGGTCTCAGCCTCTGCTTCTCCTTGCCTGAGCATCAGAGAGTGGTGTCAGGGTCACTGAGGTCCCCGTGAACATAAGAGTCTGTGCCTGCATGCCCTCAACCTGCAGCCCAGGACCTGATGCCAAAGACACCGAGGGTGCCCAGCTCCTCACCAGCTGGTCACTGGGAAGCTCCTGCAGGGGCAGCATTGTCCTGGTGGCAATCGAGTGTCCCTATTTCCCCTGTCTCTCAAACATATGCATCCCATTCTCTGGAGCATGCCTGGGTCCTGCTGCTGAACACTACTGTACAATCCTAAGTTCCACAGACAATGCAGACAACAAACAAACAACAGCATCAACCACCGCAAACCTCCTCTGAATACTTCCTGTGTCCTCGGTGCTGCGCTAGAAGCAGGTCTCCCAGAAGAGGTGGCCCTGGTCCCAAGAGGGCAGGGGAGCAGAGCCAGCAGGGGACAGGCTGCTGTCCAGGCCATGTGTGAGGGTCTCATGGCCAGTGCACTAATACCACCCACCTCCTGGGGTGTCAGACGACAGCCATCGTCTCTCTCAGTCCTGGGGCCGGAAGTCCAAAGTCAAGGTGTCGGGGCCACACTCCCTCTGAAGACCACACGGAGGGTCCTTCCTGCACCTTCTGCCTCCCAGTGGGTCCAGGTGTCTGCTTGTGGCCATATCACTCTGGTGTCTGCTTCTGTCTCCACATCGGATTTAAGACCCACCCTCAGTCCAGAATGATGGCTTCATCACTCTCCTCAGCTAAACACAGTCCCCGGTCCAGTGGGGTCACATTATGAGGTTCTGGGAGGCCCTGGATTTGGGGTGAGCCAATCAACCCAAACAGCCAGCTGCATTTACTGAGCCCTGCTCCATACGGAGAGAACTTGCATTAGATGCCTTCTGCACCCAGCTCCTATGGCGCCCATTTTTCCGTGGAGAAACAGACAGGGAGTCAATGCAGACAGTGAAGCCTGGCCCAGTCTGAGGTCCCCCAACTCTGGGTCTCAGGAAGAAGGCGTGTATACAGACAGAGAGCACACACACCCAGGAGACGTCTGGACCCAGGAGGGAGGAACGCCCCCTCTCCAGGCCACCACCAGGCACAGGCAAGCTGCAGGTGTGCAGCATAGGTGACCTGACTTCCGGCAGAAGGAGTTCAACTGAGGGGACCATGAAGGTGACGGTTTGGACCACACTCCTCCAACCCTTCCCCATGCTGGTTGGGGGGCTGCTGGGAGCCAGATCAAGTGCTGGGTGCAGCCAGAGGTGGGCACAGGCAGGGACACTGGGAGTGAAGGTTGGCAGCCCAGGGGGACCGGGCACTGTGCCTGCTCAGCCCTGCCCTGCCCAAGGAGCGGGAGGGAGGGGTTCGGTGCGCATCTGCTGGAGCCAGCTCTGCCTGCTGGGACTTCTCCCTTTGGACTCCAAGTGCAGACCAGGAAGCAGGTGGTGGTGACTACGAGGAGAGTCCAGGAACGAGGGCCAGATGGCCAGTCAGGCAGGACTTTGCCCAATCCTGGACCTGATGCGCTCTGCCCTCAGAGCCCATACAGGCCCCACCAGCCTAAGGATGAAGTTCATCAAAACCCCACATAGCCAAAGCCAGGCACCCAGCCACACGGGTGGATTCCCATGGAGGCCCTGGGGGGCCATGTGACCTGGGGGCCGTGTGACCCCAGCAAACCTGGGGGCCATGTGACCTCAGACCAGCCCATTTCCCTCTCTGGACAACAGTTTCCCCTTGTGAAGGTGGGGATCAGGGTTGACACTCACAGATCTAACTCCTGAGACCCAGGAAGGTCCCCCTTCCTCCCCTGCTGCTGCCCCCAGCCCCTTCCCCTCTCCCAGTGCCTACACCATGGCCAATGTCTTCCACTGCACCCAGCAACTCAGAGTGCCAGCATTGCAATCTACATTTATTCAAATTAAAACTTTTTTTAAAACCCAGAGTCTAAAATCGGGCAAATAGAAACAGGGGAGCCAAGCACAGTTGGGAAATTGCTATTTGCAATCAGCTGCCTAATTGCTGAGTGTTTGTACATATTCACTTTTTAAAAATGATTTAATTGGGGCATCTTCATATTCTATAATTATTTCATTGGTGGGGACATCCGCTCACCCCCATCCCTCCTCCTGCATGAGCCCTGCTGTACCGTTCAGCTCCCTCCCAACCTGGGAGGTCCTCACAGGTGTACAAAGGTGGACCCCTGCCTGGCCCACACCTCCAAGCTCCCACCAAGACCCTGGGCAAGGTGGGGACCACCTTGGGACTCGGCTTCTGCATCTCTGAGAAAGCCCTGCTGTGACCATTAAAGAAGGGGCTGCTCACGGGCAGGCAGCACTGGGAGCCCACACTGCCCGAGGTCACACTGCGTACAGGGCAGGCCACTCTGTGGCTGCAGGTGAACGTGCCCGGTATCCTCTCAGAGTCAGGACCCTGCAGCAGACAGCCAGCTGGCACGTGGTGCCACTCTGAAGATGAGAACGAGCACCTGCACTGGACATGTGGGGAAACTGAGGTCCAACAGGCAAGGGACCTGTCCAAGACACAGGGACACACGGCAGGCCACCAGCTCGAGCCCAGGGTCTGAGCAAAGGCAGTGTGTATTAAAGACGTCCTTCCCCGGCAGACCATCCCGGTGTGAGGACAGGAAGTTTGTGCTGGGACCCGGGAAGGAGAGGTGCAGAGGCCACTGTGGTGCCAGGGACCCAACAGCTTGATGAAGCCGCAAGGGGAGGCCTAGCATCTGCCACCCGGACTTCCTAACATCTGGCTTAGCTGACTGTAAAGTGCTGGCTTTTTCCTGTGATTCACTGAATACCTCCATTCAAAAACCACTGACCGTGCACTGTAGAGACTCAGTCCCTATGACTGCAGGGCGGTCACTGCCTGGCACTTTGAGAGCAGATCCGACCACATATGGCAGCCCGGGAAGAGATCCAAGTTCAAGTTCTGAAATATGTCCTCTACCGAATGCCTGCTGGCTTCACACCATCATCAAATCAAAACATTGTCAGTCGGACCATCCGGAGCCAGGGGTGCCTGTGTGCTGCGTTCTCAGCTGTCAAGGTCATGAGTGAGGGCAGAAGGGTGTGGCACAGCAGTGGGCACCCGATTCGCACCATGGAAGAACCCCACGCCAGCCAGTGATCCTCACGAGGCCCTGAACTCCTCACAGATGGCACCGAAGGGTTCAGCCTGGCTCCAGGGACCCCTCTCCTGCAGTGCAGCCTCCACTCCACAGGCCCAAGCTCCAGCAACACCTGCTGCTGGGAAGAACAGTGCCAACCTGCGGGGACCAAGAGCCAGGGGCTGAGGACAGGCAGGGGAACCTTGAGGTGCCACCCAAAGAGCAGCTTCCGGTCACGGCTGTGCCATCCCCGGTCTCAGCTCTCAGCTCTGGCGTGCAAGTGGAGTGTGTATGGGTGAAGCCACGTGTTGGGTGAGAAGCGACCCAGCCAGATGTGTCTGCATCGGTCTGGCTGTGCTGTCCAGGGCTTCTGGTGCTTGGGAGGGAGGGCACTGCGGCTCCAGAAGTGTTATTTGCAGAGGTTTTCAATGCACAAAGTGAGACCTTTGCAATGGCTCTGCCCCACCTAGCAGAGTCTTTAGAAATTGCTTATGACCCTCAGGTTCCCCGAGGCCCACATCAGCCAGGTCACCTCCTGGCATGGGCCGAGCTCCCTGCTGCTGGCCTTGGCACACAGGGCTGTCACCTGCAGCCAGTGTCCCTGTTTCTCAGCTGCTCCTGAGCACCTCAGCCGGCACGCTTCCACTAACAGGATGGTGACTGAACCACCTTCTAGCCCCATAGGGTGGCAGGCGGGTGGGAGGAGGCAGAGCTGCCAGTCCTGGCCATCAGCAGCAGCAGGTGCAGGGTGTGGAAGCATCGATTACCTCGACAGCTCTGCAGGCTGCAGGCAGAAGGCCACCTCTGTACTCGACACCACGCTGGGGCTCAGTGAGAAGCCCCCTTGGGAGAGCTGTGACTTCTGGGCTAATTGGGGGAATTTCATTTGGTCGGGCAGAGGGTCCAGGCCGAGCTCGTAGCCAGGCAGAGCTGAGTCTGGGACGATCCCAGCACAGGAGGTGTGGAGGGACTGGGGGAAAACTGGGACTCCTCATATTGGCTTTGATGGGTGTATGGTTTTTATCTAAATGGCCCCTAAAGCCTCGTGGGCTATGACCATGGGTGGGGCTTTGGGCTGATAGGATTATGGGGCTCATAGCTGACTGCTGTTAGAGGTGGGGTCTGGCGGGAAGAGGTGATTGCTGGGGGCATGGCCTGGGAGCTCCTCCTTTGATTTGCCCTCTGCTTCCTGTCCCTATGCCCTGAGCAGCTCTCCCCTGCCAGGCCCCTCTGCCGTAACACCATGCCTTGGTGCCAGCCAGCTATGGAATAAACTGAGCCAAAATAAACCTTTCCTTCTTTAAATGGGGGGTATCAGGTATTTTGTCCTAACAATGAGAAAAGAGTGGAGAAGGTCACACCAGTGCCTCCTAGGGTTGGGTCCCTGCCTGCCCGGCCAAGGCCATACTCTTCCTCCTGCTGCCCAGGAATCACACTGATCCCAGCGTCATCCCGGAAAGCCAGCCTGCCTGGGAGGATGGCAGGTCCTCACTGCCTGCCTCGCTCCAGATAAGAACCATCAACAGACCAGCAGAACGCTGGGCCCCGCAGACCATGTATCCCAGGTCCACAGAGTGGCCAGATCCCCCCCGCTTCGAGGAAAGAGGTAGGCAGAGAGTGCTGGCAGGAGAGGTGGGAAGAGCTGGAGACCCCATGGGAGGACGGGAAGGAAGGCAAGGCAGGCAGGGACTGGGAGCCTGAGAACCAGGCCAGGGAAAGGCTTGGGATGGAAGCTGGAATTATCTGATGGTGACTCCCGAAATTTACCAATTCACAAGCAGTGAGACATCCTTCCTAATAGGTTGACGCATGCTTGAGGCCTCCTGGGATCATTTAAAAGAATGGCACAGGAGCTGAAAAGGGCCACAGGAGTGACAAGAAAGGCCGCTGTGACCTGACCAGTGCCTGGCTCTCCTCTCCCTGTCCTCCTGCCGGGCCCCTCATCCCTAAGCAAGTGTATTTGCAGTCTGCAGTCAGAACACACACATGCATTTCCCTTCCTACTCCATATGCATTCTGGAAACCCATTTTTCTTATTTCCTGCCTTGACAAGCATGCCCTTCGAGAACAGCCTTGTGGTCATCCTAACATGCCCACAGTGCTCTGGTGCTGATTGCAGCCTGGGGTTAAGTCCCGGGAACTGGGAACTCCGTGAGGGTCTCTGAGCTTCTGCATGGCTGTTTTAAAATGTGTTCTAAGACACAAGAAAGTCCTACAGTGCAATATTTTAAGTGCAAGTCCTCATTAATTCTTAGGGGTCCCTGGAACAAAATGATAACGCTTCCGTACACCAGTTCCCAGACTCCAGGATCTCACACTCTACACTGATTTTTCAGGTAACTGTTAACTACCTCTGGGTCCTGCTGTAGGGACCCCAAGTGACGTATTAAGTGTTTCCAAAGGAGAGAAAACACTTGCAGGACCTCAGCAGGAGGGCCTGAATGTCTTCAAATGCGGAGAAGAATATTTTGACTGAGAGCAGAACAATTAGTTAGGAAATAAGACACGATTAACACAAATAATTCCCCATATCAGGAAAGCTCAGGGCTCAGAGAAATGCTTTAACTTGTGAAATAGGGGATGAAAGTTTATAATGGCTCCCCGCCAGCCCCAGAAGTGGCAGCAGCATCTTCTGCCCTAAGGTCTGGTGGCCGACAGCTCCCACAGGGGGTTTTGTATCAGGTGTGAGCCAGGCTCCAGACCCAGGCCCTGGAGGAGCCCACCTGCACCTGAGCCACCTACAGAATCTCCCTCCCTGGCTTCCCTGGGCAGAACCCAATCACACACAGGTGCCCACAGGGGTGGCCCGACCTGGATCCACCTAGCATCCCCTTCCCTGTGTCCACTGCACAGTCACGAGCCATGCCTTGTTGCTTGCCGATCTCCAACCCCGCCCCTATGTCCCCCTGCTCCCAGTGGAGGCAGATTGTCAGCACAAGTTTGCTGAAATGATTGAATGATGCCCAAACACTTTCCATAATGGCAATAAAGGGCAGTGAAATTATGGCTGGCACAGAGCCGCCTGGCATCTCCGCCCTGTGAGGCCCAGGGCCCCTCCACCCACAGACGCCATAATAACTTAATGCACTCTGCTCACAGGCAAGCCAAGCGAAGGCGGGTAGAAATTGGCAGAACATATTTCTCTGATTCTGAAGAATCCCATTTGAGAGTTAAATAATGACAAGATGCCTTTAAGCGCTTGAAAATTATGAGTAAAGCTGTTCCCAGGGAAGGGTTGTCATTTAGCAAGCACACAGAATTGATCATTCCAACCGCAGGTCTGCGGAGCCGGGTATTGGGAGGGGGGTACCCAGGCTAGGATTGCGGGTGCCCAGCTTCCTGGACGATGCAGGGTCCCCTGGTGGGGAGTCGCACTCCACCAGTGGGCTCTGCCCTGAATGTTGGCCACGTACCAACCTCTCTACACTGGGCCATGGCCACGTGGTGCCTGCAGCGTTATATCCAGCCAGCCTTGGCCCCGTGTCCAGCGGGCTAGGAGAGACATGCAGGGACCATGTGACCCTCTGCAAACCCTCCTCCTAGAGCCAAGGTGAGGCCTGAACACCCCCGTAGGGGCCTCTGCCCACAGCACTGACCAGTGAGCCAGGAGGCTGTGTCTGAGACTCCCAGTCCTTCAAGGCATATTGTAAATGTATATGGTCCCATTTTAAGGCTAGAAAACTGAGGCTCAGAGAGGTTAAGCAATGTGTTCAGTGTGGTGGTTAGTACGGTGTCAACTTGGTTGGCTTTGGTTTACCCTGGGAGGGATTCGTGGAACACCCTCCTGGGTATGAATAGATGGGTCATGGAGGGGTGACCTTGGATAACCTCCTCTCTGGCACTGTTCCTCTGTTCCACTTCATGGCCACCACAAGCTAAGCACCTCTGCTCCACCATATCCTTCCACCATGATGTTTCTGTCTTGGAGTCTGCTGACCATGGACTAAATTCCCTGAAACCATAAGCCAGATAAACCTCACCTCCTTAAAGTTGTGGGTGTTGGGTAAGGTGTTGTAGAGACAGGACAGCTGACTGACGCAGAATCCCACAGTAGGCACGTGAGACAGGGTGGACCCAGGTCTCTGCCCCTGCTTCCTCCCACCAGCCTGCAGAGAGCTGAGCCCCTCATCTTCAGAAGAGCCACAGTGTGGTCAGAACTTTCCCTTCAGGCCCAGGCAGGCATGAGAGCCCCAGGGAAAAGGAAGACAGGAGGCCTGGGGACCAACCTGAAGGGACTTGGCCAAGGCCCCAAGGCCACTGAGTGCACACAGGACAAGCTCAGGTGTGGGGACAGGAGCGGCCCTCCCCAGCTTCCAGCCTCATGAAGATGTGGGTCCCACATTTCACCTTATGGGGCTCAAAGGGCACCCAGGTCTGGGTGAGTAAGGGGCAAAGCAAAGACCATCGACAAGGTGTTGGCCCACAGCCCCACGCCCCATGGTGACGGGAAACACAAGGAAGGAGGGGGCCTGTGGCACTCAGGGCATGTCTCTGCTTGGCCCCCTTAGCCCCCTAGGGACAATCTCATCTGCTTGTCTGTCCCTCCCTGACCTTCGTCCCACTCACATGTACAATCTGGGTACAGCTGTGTGTGGCCCTGGGCTGGGCTTTGACCAGTGATACAGATGCTGGGAGGGTGTATAAGTCTGTCACTGTGACAAAATACCTGACCCTAACTTAAAGGAGGAGAGGGCTATTTGGGCTCATGGTTTCAGAAGTTTCAGTCCATGGTCAACTGGTTCCATTGCTGTGGCCTGAGGTGAGACAGAAACACCTCAACACCTGTGGCCTGAGGTAAGACAGCTCACCTCATGGCAGCCAGGAAACAGAAAGAGCCAGACAGGAAGGGACCAGAGACAACATAGACCCTTGGAAGGCACATCCCCTCCGTGGCCACTGGGCTCTGAGAGTCTCCACGTAGCCTGAATCATGAAGCCAGGAACATATCAGTCGTGTGTCAACCTCAACTGGTCTGGCTGAGGGAGAGGACCCTGTTCTAACAGGCAGTTGACCTCTCTGGAGGGCACACACAGAGCAGCAGGCAGCTGGGGACAGCAGGGCACCCATCCATCTTGGGGTCTTGGGCAGGAGTTTCCCTGGGAGGGAAGCAGAGGGAGACTGACCCTTCCGCTGTGCCCAGGCTCTGCAGGAACAGAAGGTCATTGTGTGCCTGCCCCTTTCAGTCTGGAACAGGAGACCTGCAACACACTGAACACCCAGGCTGCCCGCAGTTAGAACTGGCTTCACGAGCCAGCCCCACACTCCTCAGCCACCCAACCACGCTAATAAGGCCAGTAAACACGGCGTTTAAAGATCAGAGGCAGCGCAGTTACAGTCTATTAAATTAAATTCACCGTCAAGGGTGAAAGGAGATAAACTGGGATTATTCTAGTCATGGCAATTAAGAAGAAAGAAAGTCACATTCTGAGAGAGACGTAATTTCGCGGTGGCTGGAGCCGCTGTGGCACTGCCTGCGGGCTCTTGGTTCACAGGATGGCACATGAGGGTGGTGGCCTCTCCCCACGCACGGGCTCCAGCTGTGCCAGGGTCTCTCTGGGAAGGGACCCAGAGCCTGTCCCGGGCCAGGCCCAGCACATGGCCATGAGGGTGGGAGGCAAATGTCCACCGTCCCCTCCTGGTGACAGCCAGGTGGCAAGTGCGGCTTCCTGGGCTGCCCACGTGCCCGGGCAGCACCCTTCCTGTCCCTGCCCCTGTCCCTGTCCCAAAGGGCCCTGCTTCCTGGGAGGTCACCCCAGCCCCTTGGGAGCTACGCTTTGCCGTCTGCAGAACGGGACAGTAAGAGCTGCCGGCACTAAGTCCGCGTCCCCTGCGCGTGTGGACATGAATGGATGCAGGGCTGGGGCCTGGCTCAGTGGTACAGAGCTTGCCTAACCCGCCAAAGGCCCTGGCTTTGATCCCAAGGCCCCCTCACCAAACAAACGAGGAATGGACTTGAAAATGCCCCACAGCCAAAACACACACCTCGCCTCAGTAGCCATCCCTGCCCAACCCTGTCCACCTCACCTCTGCTCCGCTCTGAGCCCCACGGATCACCTGTCCCTGCCACTTCCTGTTGGGCTCAGCCGGGGAAGGGAGGTATGGGTGTGCATGCCCTTCCCTCTGTGCCCAGCCTCTCCAGCAGGGCCTTCACCTCTCTGCCGCACATCACATCCTGGTCCTGGTTCTCGTGGCGTGGCCCTGGCTCGCTGTCTGCGCTGGCCCAGAGCCTCGTCCCTCCCCATGTCACCAGTGCTCTGCCCTGTGCACTGGAAGCGGGTGCTGACTTCCTATGTGGGCCTGGTGGAAGCGAGTGGTCACCAGCCAAGCACTGCGTGCACCTGCGCATCCCATGCTCCCCATTCCCCATGGCTCATGATGTGGCCGTGCTTCCCACGTGACACTCTTGCCCCGGGACAGCCCAAGAGTCACCTCCAGAACTTCACTTAGTGCTATGAGACTTCAGCTCTTCTCTCCTGTCGCGGTTTCCCTGCCGACCACCTTGTATGTCCCTTCTAACTAGCACTGGGTTTGAGGTCTGCGTTCAGGGCCTCTCCTCAGACTCCAACACATGGCACAGCCGTTACTTTTCCTTGTGTTGTGCTGGGATGGAGCCCGGGCCTCGCACACATTTGGCAAGCGCTCTACCACTGAGACGAAGCCCAGCCCTGGTGCAGCCGTTTTTTTAATGCAATGAAAATAGCTTTGCTGTTTTATTTCTGACGTAAATCACACCGAGCACTGTACAAACCCGAGTAGTGCATAAACATACAAGGAGAGAAGTGCGAACAGCCTGCAGTCTCACCCTCCCGAGGCGGCCGTCACCAAGGTGGGTGTCTCATCCCTCCCTCCCCTCCCTTCCCTACTCTTTCCACCCACTCCCAGCCAAACCCAGCCCCCAGCAAGGCCCATGCGGTTCCCTGTCCACGCGCACATGTCTGTGAGTGCACGCATGCACACACACACACCTCTGTGTGGCAGTGTGGACTGTCCCCAGGGTGGATTTGTCTGGTTTGGGAAGGACCATTGTGCAGGACAGGAGTGAGGAGCCCTGGCTCCCATGCCCTGGGACAGCTCCTGAGTGGCCCTTCTCACCGTGGGTCTACCAAGTCCCTGATGCTGGCCCAGGCAGACCAGGCAAACAGGTGACAGCCCGTGATGGACCCACCCGGTCCAGGGAGGACCAGCCATGCGATTTATAGGGACCAGGACAGAATGCAGACCTCGCAGGGATCTCAGGACAGCAGCGCACTCAGCAAATGTGGAACTTTCTGAACGTGGGGTCGTTGCCACTGCATAGGTCGTCCACCTGTGGCCACCAGGCCAGGGGTCAGACCCAGGAGTCACCATGAGCTGGGTGATGCAGCAATGACCCTGCCTCTGTGGACCCGGCCACAGCTTACGAAAGGCGCAGGTGACAGGTGACACCCAGGACAGAGCCAGTGGGTCTCTTCCTTCCAGGGAACCAGTGAGAAGAGTCGATGTTCTGGGCTCTGCCCTGGGGTTCTCCGGGCACAGCCCTGGGGGGTGGGTTATTTTGGTGCTGGCGAGTGCCCCAACACCCTGTCCACAGCACAGGCAGTCGGAGGAGCTAGGCCACATGGAGGGCATGCTGTGTGCCCCTCACCTGGCCCCTGGATGGCAGGGCAGTGACAGGGGCAGGTAGCAGGGACAGCACCATCTCCTCGTCTCAGCTCCAGGCCCACAGGGAAGCTGAGCCAGGTGGGGGAGAACAGCCAGGGCGCCTTGCTCCTTGGGGCAGCAGAGCCGTTCAGGCTCAGAGCCCTACGCTGCCAACCCTAAGGCTGCACACACCTGGCGCTGGGCCCGGTACCTGGTAAAGATGGAGTGAGAAGTATGGAAATGTGACATCCTGCAGGCCAGGGGCCGCTGGTCCCCTCAGCTCAGCTCTAGTCACAGAGGCATCTGTTCCAGGAGGGGGCAGCCCTGGCGAAGACAGTCCTGTTGGCCTCCACCTGCACTCTACCCCTCCTGCACCTGCATCTCTCCTGTACCTCATCTGCCCCCACCAGCAGCACCTGCAGCACATCTGCACTCAAGCCGCATGCATCTCTGTCTAGTCACCCCTGTCCCCAACTGCTGTCCCACTGCGTCTCTGTCGCCATCCCTCGCTCCACAGTGGTCCGCTGTTATCTACAGATTCACTTCCCACAGTTCAGTTATTCCTGTCAACTAAAGTCCACAGAGTACATGGACAATTCTACAAAGAAACAATTCATGGACTTGAAATTGCACCTCGTTCTGGGTGATGTGATGAAATCTCATGCAGGCCTGCCCCATCTCTCCTGAGATGTGAATCCTTCCTTCGTCCAGCGTTTCCACACTGGATATGCTACCTGCCTGTTACTCACTTAGCAGCTGCCCTCCATATCAGACCCTCTGGCGTGGTTTTGCAGTACTCAGGTGAAATAGCCTTGCCATGGGAGCCGAGCACCACACCACACTTCCACCTGCTCTGCTCCTTGCTTTACCTTACCATGGGGGCGTCCTGTCAACTACACCATCCCAAGGAGGAGGGCAAGAACAGGACAATGGAATGAGAGAGGGGAGACCATTCCCATAATCTTTATTACTCTGTGTATTGACGACTGATCTATTGTATTAGTACTTACTATCATTACTCTGTTATTGGGCATCTTCGTCACTTTCTCCTCTCTGGGACACAATACCCGAAACCCACAACTTAAAGGAGGGATTGATTTTGGCTCCCATTTCAGTCCATAATCAGCAGCTCCAAGGCAGGGTGGCACAGCACAGGGGCCTGGGGAGGAGAGCTGCTCATGGCATGGGGCACAGGAAGCAGAGAGAAGGGAGGGGCCAGAAGGGGAGGAGCCTTCTAGGCCACGCCCAGTGACCACGCCTCCTCCCACCAGGCCCCGCCCCTACCGCAGTCAGCTCTGCTCCCCAACGCCCCACCTGTGTGTGCATGACACTATCGGGGGACATCTAGATAGTAACCATAACACTGTGCTTAATTTAGAAATTTAACTTTGTCATAGATATAGATGCATAGGGAAAACCACCGTCTCTATAGGGTTTGATATTATCTGTGGCCTCAGGCATCCAATGGAGTCCTGGAATCTCTCTCCCATGGATAAAAGGGGTCTCCTTCTTCCTCTTCCTCTTCCTGCTCCCCCATTTCCATGTGCTTGAACTGAAGAATCTGTATGGGTCTCACATTTCTAGGAGATAAAATTTGCATGAGAACCCTGCTACCTTACTTCTGACATGAAGCCTCACTGCTTTCTTCAAATACTGTGTGGGCCCAAGTTAAAGGATATGGATATGGGCGACCTAAGACCGTGCATATTTTTTTCTTTTCTGGATTTGGGTTTTCACAGCTCTGGGAGGTAATAATTTCCCCATTTGGGGCTTCAGAAAGGATGGTGAATACATGCACATACATGCTGATATTTTTGTAGGTGTCTGTCTCCCCAGAGGAATGTGGCCTCACAAACAGTGCCAATGTCTGAGCCAGGTGCCAGGAGCTGTCGATGCCAGGGCCTCTCTGCTCGGCTGTTGAATTTTAAAACATGAATCGGCTGGAACTTGTCCAATAAATGCACCAGGATAGTAGCCAGACTCTTAAAAGAAGTAAAATGGCATTTAACTTGGCCCCGTTTCCCTGGCTCACTGGCACCCTAGTGGCTTCATAGTATTCTTTTCTTTCTCCATTGCTGCCGTGGAGCAATGCGTCCCCTGGTGAGGCCATGGGTGGCCAGGCTGTGGAGTGCGAGGCCGCTTCCCCTCTCCCTGCCCACAGGTGTCTGAGCGCGAAGGTCAGGCGGCAGATGGTGAGTCACCAGGCCAGACTTGCACTCCAGCTGTGACACTGCTGGAGGTGTGGCCTGAACACCGCTTCGTCCCGCATCCCACCCACACTCCTGTCCTCTGAGCGGTCAACCCCGAGGCTCCTTTTTATGGAGGGCGGTGGCCTTTCCTGTCTCCTCCCTAGCATCCCCACCTCCGGCTCTGCCTCTTTCCTTTGCTCCCACAAATGGTCCCCTTAAGAGAGGAGACCACGGCCAGCTCCAGCGTTGGAATCATCATCACTTCCTGGCGACCACCCTGACCTCAGCATTCTGTTCTTCCAGCAGGCAGAATTCAGACCTGGTGGTGCTGAGCCCCGAGGCCTCTTGCTGGCTTCCTAAGCACTTCTGTCTGACCCACTGTCACCATGCACATCCCTGTGCTGAGGGAGGACAGGGAGACCTGGAGGACCACAGACAGCCTAGAGGCCACGTCCCACTCCTGACAGCCCTGCCCGGGACACAGGACCACAAAACCCCAGGCCCTCCAGGGTGCCTGGTGATCAGGGCTCCCCTGGTCATGGCCCAGGCTGAGGGATGCAGATCTGCCACTCGGGTCCCTGTGATCCACACCTCCACTGGGGGGTGGGGCGGCTGCTCTGCAAATATAATTACAGTGGAAATTAAGAAAATCACTAACCCCGCTGTCAGGTGCATAATTAATTTGGGGAACTTAATTGTGCCTTAGCAGGGGAGGATCTCCCTATTCCAGGCAGACTTTACAAAGAGAGAAAAGAAGAAAAACTACACCTACATGTTTCTTCTGCTTGAGGCCTACAGACAATGGGCGCGAGAGATCTCACCATAAATGTGGGCACCTGGGTGGGGAGACGTCTGCCACTGGCTGGGGTCTGGTTCTGTCAGGTTGGGCCTAAAGCAAAGTGCCCAACCAGGACACACAGGGCCAGCTCTGTCCTCACCCCTGCAACAGTCCCAGAGCCATCACTGACACGAGCTCTCGCAGCACCAAGTCCTGCATCCTGGGCGCTGATGACACCAGTGTTCGCGTGGGCAGGCAGGAGTGACGGAGGACATCATCACAGGCGCCCCGCTGCTTCCACTCCTCCCTCCAGGAAGGAGGCTGATGGCGACAGATCCGGATTAAACCCAGCAAAGGACCCGGGACAGAGACAGGAGGAGGTGCTGTGTCAGGCTCTGGGCCAGTGGGGTGCGGGGCTGGGACCAGAGTAAAGGGCGCTTTGCGGAGGTCCTAGCCCAGAGGACAGCGCCAGTGAGGTTGAGGTTAGGGGCGATTTGCTCCACCCACACCTGCAGGAATGCCACCTGCTCCCCTGAGAAAGACGCGGGCGTCCCGATGTTCTGATGGGGTCGCACACATCCAAACCGAGGGAAAAGTCCATGTGAGCCGCTGCAGCGCGAGGGCTCGCCGGCGGTCAGACGCAGGCTGGACACGCATTGCTGCACGGAGCAGAGCCATGCCCAACACATGGACCTGGGTCCCCTCCAGCTCCAAGCTGCTGTGGGCTGAGTCCCAGCCTGTGCTAAGGGCTCTGGTGGCACACGGAGGACACTGACTCAGGCTCTCCCTGTCAGTCCCCACTGAAGTGCCCATCCCTCATCGCTGCCCTCCCACGGCAGAGCCTCCCGAGGGAGGGACAGCCCCTCCTCAGCCCAAAGGCACAGGACCTGCTGGGTCCTCGGTAGCCTGGCTGCATCCTTGCCAGTGCCACCCTGCCTTTTGGGTGATGTCCCTCCCGGATACTGCCTGCCACAAACTGGAGGCTGGGACCCAGGGCAGACAAGGGCTTGCGCATGGCCAGCAGGGAAGAGGGACAGAGGAGGGACATCGCGTCAGGCACAGGGCATGGCTGTGAGTGGGGCATGGAAGCCAGGAAGCTGGGCACTGACCCTGTCCCTGCCGTGGTGTCTCCGGGCCTGTGTCAGCTGTCCTGGGCAGCCCCGGGCGTAGGCTGAGCCGAGGGCGGAGGCGTCTGTGTGCAGGCAGGGTGCTCTGGCAGCTGTCAGGAGCTTGGGGGGGGGGGGGGGGCGCTAGGAGGCAGAGTGGAGCCCCGGAAGGTCAGGGTTGGGTCCATCCCGTCCCCCAGCGTCCCCACTGTGCCTGGTGCCTGCTGGACACCAGTGACTATTGCCTGACAGATGAAGGGTGGTCCTCCCCAGCCCTCCTGAGTCAGCCCAGGAGGAGGAACTGCCGGGGCCCCTCAGTCCCTGTTTGCCATCAGCTCTGATGTGGCGCCAACCTGCCAAACAGCAATTTAATCCCTGCAGGGCCTCCGTGCCGACTCCGGCGTCGGAGGGGAAGGGTGTGCACAGCACGTCCAGGCGGGGCGCGGGGCGGGTGGACGGCAGAGGTCCCTGTGTGCACCTCTCCCTGTGCTGCCCTGCCTGGACCCCAACCCCAGCGGTGGGCTCTGTCCCAGCAGGACCTCTGTCCTGTGGAAATCGCCCCCCGCCCCCCGGCCCAGGCCTCACCTCTGAGCTGCCTGAACCAGGCCCTGCAGCGGCCTCACCAGAGCCACCCACACTGCAGGGCGGAACCAGGTGACTGTGTTCTCCCCATGCGGGGTCAGCGCCTGAACTCCAGTCCCTCCCCATCTGCACATGTGGCTCCCGGGCCACAGCACACACACATGCAGAGCCGCGGACATACCTGTGCACACCCCATGTAGGCACACTGCTGCACGTACACACACACTTTGTAGACACACCTTTGCACTCACAAGTGCACACACTCACTGATGCACACACTCAGGCCCCTGTACCCCGCCCGTCCTCTCTCTTGTCTTGTTCCCTCTCCTGAGCTCACCTTGCCAGGCCTCAGGCCCGCTCCCTCCTGCAGCCACCAGGATGGCGCCAGGGAGCTGCTCCCTTCCCAGAAGCCACTCTGAGCTCTGCGGCACAGGTCACCTGCCCGGGCTCCTCGTCCTTTTAGGGCTTCACTTTGTGAGGGGCCTGCCGGGAGGCCCAAATCTGCCAGTGTCTGCCCTCCCCTTCCCTCCCTCGGCGCTGGGCACCAGCAGGGGCTTTGTGGTCCACATCCCTTCGTCCCCTCCTCATGGTGACCCCAGGGGTCAGGGACCTCAGAGCTGAGAGGGCTGGGGCTCCGCATTTTGTTCCCCAAGTTTATCACAGAGCTGAACAGCCACGGTCCAGCACCCTTCTGTTCTGCCCCCCCAGCACGGGCTCACAGCTGCCACGACAATCTTGGACCAAGGTTAGGGTCACCTGTGTGCACAGGGCACTGAGTCCTGGATGTCAGAGCCTGGCCCACAGCCACCAAGAAGTCTCATATAGCACTGAGGTCCCCAACCCCAGGTGCAGAGGGCAGACAGGGACCCCCACTCTCCTCCAGGACCCCAGACACATCCCACCCTGGGGCAGACGCAGCCCCCTAAAAGTCAGGGCAGGGGTGGCACCAGGTGGAGGGACCTGTAGCAGCTGACTGGCACTCAGGAGATGGCCCAGAGCAGGAAGTCACCTCTTAGCAATGCCACTGCCTTTTCACAATGTTGCTGGAAGCCCCCAGCTTCTGCAGGTTAAGCAAAGGGTTTTCCAGGAAGAGGATGGGATCAGGATGGACCTGGCTCTTCACCCATCTTGACCATGATCTTGGGCCTTGACCTTGGGACCATGCCCAGAGCTGGAGCTCTGCAGAGGACACAGACAGAGCCAGGAGCTGATGGAAAGATCTTGACGAGGCAGCGCTCTGGGGGACTCTTGTGGTCTCTGGCTGGGTCCCCACCGTGTGGAGTCTCCATGGAGTCCATCTCTTTGGAGAAGGTGGGATGCTCCAGCAGGAAGACTCTGACCCACCTGCTCTACCCGGTGAATGCTGGGAGGGGCTTAGAAGGGCCCGGCTCCCAGAGCCTCAGGTCTTCCTCTGACCACAGCCTCATCGGGCCATGGGGAGGCGGACCTCCTGGACAGCCCAGGTCTGTGAAGGTAGGTGCACAGTAGGCCTGCACATTCTCTCTGGCCTTTCCATCCACCGGGGGCCTGGAGAGAGGGACTCAGCAAGCCAGTGTGAGGCCGGGCAGAGGACAGCAGGCGCAGGAGCCACTCAGGGACACCGGCCCTCTCTACCACTCTGAGCCGGTCCCTTCTTCTGTCAGCGGCTGATACCCACTCACAACCTTGCGCAGCATAGCTCAGGGCACACGTACCTTAGAGCTCCGCCCCTGCTCTATGCGGCCTCCTACTTCGCACCAGGCCATAGTATGGACTCCAAACCCCAGGGTGGGCACTGGTCCTCGAGACCCATTGTGGCCTGGGCTGGACAGCCATGCAGGGCCCCTCAGCCTCCTCCAGCAACCAGGCCCTGCCTCTGTCACCCTCTGTCCCTGGGATTCGCCTCTTTTTTCTGTAGCTGTGGCCTTTTCAAGCATGGCTGGTGCATAATGAATCCCTATTATAAATGTAAAAAACGCCCTTTCTCCCCGAAGCCTGACCTTTCTCTTTATTGTTATCATGCTGGTTTGTAAGAAAACGGATCCCTTGAAAACATGCATTTCTCCGGACAGATTTCCTGATGACTGAAACTAAGTTGCTAATTTTACAGCAGAGCACTTGACCTGCTGCCCTCAGTCGGGGACGGAAGAGAAGGGCCTCCAGCAGCTTTCTGGCAAGTTCTAACTCCCGGGGGCTGGAGGCCCAGTGAGAAGCCTTGGCCTTGGCGTGAGAGCCAGATTCAAATTCTTGCTTCTCTGAGGTCAAACACACATCTACCCCGCCAAAATGAGCCAGTGAACAGGGTTTCCATGGTGGGGTATTAGCTATCGCAGTTAGCATGTGATGGCCAGGCCAGCATCTCTCTCTGGACAGCCACTTCCCTCCCTCAGAGGCAGGGAGGACATTCTTTGCAGGGCTGCTGGGAGAGTTTGTGACACAGGGTGCACTGAGAGGCAGCCAGTTTGGCACTAGGCTGCCAGCTGCTTCTGTCTCCTCTTCCCTTCCTAGCACGTACTTCAGAGAAACCAGGAGAAACTTCTGGAAGCAAGACATGCCCACTCTCCACCGAGCCAAGCTCGATTCCCACCCCCTCCCAGTCTCCTCGAGGCATCAGAGCTGAAGACAGCAAGCTGGGAAGTGCCTGGAGCCCAGGAGCAGGGCCGGATCACATCTCTGTGTTGAACAGGGGCTCTTGGGCTTGGGGAGGGAGCCGGTGTGGAAGACAGAATTGTCCCTTCTGGCCCATGCTGGTCCTAGATGCCTGACCTCCCACAGGCTGTCCCTCCAGGGGAA
The DNA here is from genome assembly GCF_000247695.1 of Heterocephalus glaber. The sequence continues at coordinate 23,527,795 of NW_004624755.1, read as the reverse complement.
GGATGAGGAAACTGGCCTAGAGGAGGTAAGGGAGCCCCAGAGGATACACAGCCGCGGCAAAATCTGCAGCCCTTGACCTCTGGGGCTTGTCCATGAAGCAGGAAGGTCGAAAGGCAAGTGGAGCCTGCCTGAAGGCTTGGTGCTGGCCACCATGGCTCCTTCCTTCCTCCGGGACCAGGGGCTGCTCCCCTCCGCATGTCACCTAGGCCTGCTGGCTTTGCCCTCTGTGGTCATGCGTAAATCTTGCTCCAGGATAGCCTTTCCCTGAGCCGGGGTGGCTGCGGGGCCAGGTGCCTGGCTCAGTGGCCCTGCCCTGACTCCACACCCAGGATGTCCTATCCTGTGCTTACTTTGGGCTGAGCTGCTGCATCTGCCAGCCAGTTCCCCCAAGGTCACCCTGTGGGTGTAATGAGAAATGGAAAATCACTATTGCCTCAGGAAGGTGGCCTAGTGGAGCCTGTGAGTCCCAGCAGCTGCCCCCGGGGTGGGGCAGGGCCTGCACACCGTGCCCTTTCCTGCCTGGACAGACATTCCTGGCCCCCACCTGTGCTATGAAGAGAGCGTTTTAACTCCTATATTAAACAGAACATTCACTTATATTTTCAAACTCCTTCAGTTCCACTTGTCAGGCATCCGCTCCCTGGGCTGGGAAGAACTCAGTAGTTAATTATTTACAGAACCACAGCCCTTATGAAAAGCAGCTCTGACCTTACTGCTAACATCAGAAGTAGAACTCACTTGCAATATGGCAGGCCCACCCCTGGGCTGGTCTCCAGGGGAACTAAAATCAGCACCTTGAAGAGACACCTGGCCCCAGAGGGACTGCAGCCCTGCCCAAAGCCAAGACATGGGTCGCCCTGGATGTTCATCGAGGGGTAAACGCAGGAAAAAAAGTGGGACAGACACATGGAGGCCGCGGCTGCACCACAGGAAGGACATCCGGCACTCATGGCCACACGGGTAACCCTAGGGACATTCTGTGGACTGAAGTAAGATCCTCCTGCCTCAGCCTCCCAGATTGCTGGGTTTATAATTGTGCTCGACCAGGCCAGGCTACTGGAAATAACTTATTTACAGACCATGGAGGTACCCTCCCTGCTCTACACAGAAAGAGGCCTGCTGAAAAGCCTTCTTCCTGGTCCTGTGGCTGAGCAGCACGATTCCCTGCCAGAGGCTTAGCCTGGATGCACTGGAGGGGAGGGTAGATTGGCTGGAAGGGGCGAGGTGAGGCCCTGGACAGCCGGCTACTGGCACGTGAGGCTGGGGCCACCTCTCCGGACCTGCTGGGGACCCAGCCAGGCTGGCCTCCCGGCACAGATCCCACAAGCAGAGCCGCCATGCTCAAGACACAGGGGCAGGGGGCTTCCAGCAACTTCCTGTGCCCGCCTGAGAACACAGCTGGGTGGAGAGGTCAAGCACCGATGTGCCCAGGGTGGAATCAGGGTGAGCTGAGCCCAGAGCAACCCTGGCCACAGCAGCTCCTCCCCACACATGAGGTCAGCAAGCAGGAAAAGAGAGAGACAGTGTCCCCTGTGCACCAGCCAGGTGGTGCAGAGTCCCCAGCTGTGCTGGGGACAGAGGTGGGCGTGGCTCACAGCGAGGCAGATCCGCTCTAGGACCAGGTGGGGCCCACTGATGCAGCCCCCAGGGCCACCCAGTGGGCTAGGATGGGGGTGGGAGCCCTGTGGGTGGGGCGAGGTGGGAGGAACTTCGGAACTGCACGGGAGCTCAGACTCCAAGGAGGCTTGGAGAGATAGCAGGGGGACCACGGTCCACCTCTCAGGGGAGGGGAGGTCTGAAGAAGCCCTGAGGACAGGCAGCAGGAGCAGACGGACAGAAGGCGGACAGCAGCTGGGACGCTGGCAGGAAGTGGGCCAGGGCCAGTGAGGGTGGAGCTGGGGCTAGGAGGCCTGCAGAGGTCTCTCTGTCCCTCTGTCTGTCCACCTTCACCCTTGCTGCCCCACACTCCACTGGGGAAGGCGGTCTCTGAGCTCCAAGGTGGTCCATACCTGTCAGTGGTGATTCTGGGGTGCTGGCATGACCCAGAATGATGCTCTACAAACTTGGGGGCAGGAGGATGGTAAAGGCAGCTTACTGCCCCAGAAGGGTGGATGCTCCCTCCTGGCTCATTCACAAAACAGCTTTATGGACATTTACAATGCAGGACCTCGCATCTGTGCTCAGAAGTCAGGAAACAGGAAGCCTCAGCTTTATCAGATCCCTGAGTGGCCAAGCAGTGCTGTTCCATCCTCAGCACTCGAGGAGGACCTGTGCCCTGTGAGCCTCTCGGCTTCACAGTGTCTCAGTTTCCACAGCTGTAAGTTGTGCGACACCCCGTCCTGGGGCTGCAGGACCAAGGGAGGGAGGTCTGGAACAGAGCTCTGTGAAGGACTGGGATGCTCCAGGAAAACCTGGACGAGGGCCCGGGTGTGTGTGGGGGGGGTCTACACAGCAAGGGGACATCTACACTGCACTGGGTGGTAAAGCAGGGCACGTGAGGGCCACTGATTCTTCCCCTGATTGCTCAGCCTCTGAGACTGAAGCGATGATAGGATCCAACCAGGGTCCCACAGCCTCGCTCAGATTCCAGCTTCTAGGCCCCCTCGACAGGCTGCACAGAGACACAGACAGGGCACACAGACCCTTTGGCCTATCCTGAGGCCGTGGCAGACATCACTAATTGACCACCATGGCAGACATGGCTAATAGATCACCACACCCTTTCCTGCTGAAACTGGCTTAAATTGAGCATCTCCCCAGCAGAGACCAGGATATTTGAAGATGTGACAACGTCGAATGTTGATATCAGCTAGGCATCTCTGGAGGTAACCCACTGGAGGTCTGAGAAGGAGGGCAGGCTGGAGCTTGAGCATACGGGCCCTGGGTTTCTGTTTCCTTTGTCTCAGGTAGAATCAGGCTACACCTGATGGCTACAAGGGCATAACAGAATCCCAGCAAGCCTGGGACATGATATCATGCACAGCAACCCCTCATTAAAGCACAGAGAGCTCACAATAAGAACCCCAGTGCTATCACTGCTGGGGCTTCATTGGTGGGGACAGAGAAGTGGGTGGCCTGGCAGCGGGGGTTGGGTCAGGGCTCGAGTCCTTCCGGGGGTGCCAGGCCCTGTGGAGTCAGGTGGTCCCTCTCTCTGAGTCCGGCAGGAGTGGTAACACTGCAGATGGGTCCCCAGAGAGCAGTGTGCATGGCCCGCTGCGGGCTGCTGTCTCCCTGGCACAGGTGGGGTGGAGGAGGATGCGGAGGATTCAGACAGCTCCTTTTTCCATACAGCAATCTACACTGGCTAATGAGCACCCCCGCCAGGTTCGCCACCACAAGGGAGGGAAGGGAGAGCTGGAAGGCCACAGCCTGTCCCACCCGGGGCTCCATCCCTTCCCTGCACCTCCCTTTGTATGGAGGGGATAACTGACGACTACGTGGACCGAGAGAGCAGGACAGGAAGCCCGAAGGCAGAGGTTCAGCTTACTACCCAGAGCAGGCGGCCTCTGCTTCTCCATGTCGGGGGCTTCTTGGCTCACACAAGGGTCACACAGAGGGTGTCGCAGGGCCACCACCGGGACCCTCCAGGGCTGGCCCTAGGGGAGGCTGCCGCTGTGGATGCACTGGAGCAGGTGCGTGGGGCAGGGAGGGAGTGGGCTGCAGAATGACCTCGGAGCCCCAAGATCTGGCCACATCCAGCACTGGGCCTTCACATGGACCTGATGTGAAACAGAGTCCCTGCAGAAGTGATGAAGCTGAGGATGTTAAGGGTGAGAGCACCCCAGTGACCAGGGACCGGTGTCCCTACAAGAGCCGGAAAAGGAGAAGACAGAGCCAGTGAGGTGGGAGCTGGGAAATACAGACTGCTAGAAACCCAACATTTAAAATTGCACTTTCAAGGAAACTGAAGCACCAGGACACAAAGTTACTTGTGCCTTTTTCCCTTCCAGGAAACTCACTGAAAAAAACAAATCCTAAGGCTTTAAAGATACGATGCTCCTGTAACTTCTGTAACTTGGGCTGGGGCCACACAGCCACCCTCGTCCCCATCGGGCCACATCAGAGGAGAAATCATAAACCCTGAGCGAGATAAGCGGATCCCACGGCCACGGGGGTCGGTGACAGACACAGACAGCTGTCACCACTCCTAAATCCATCACCCCAGAAACCCTCGGGCACGGGGACCACGGCTGCAGGGAAAATTTGAGAGCAGATTACAGGGCTTCGGGGCGGATAACTTTGAGACGGCACTGCGAGTTCCAGAAAACACCCGGGAAGCAAAGACAGGTACAGAACTTAAATCCTTAGAAGCTTAAGTGCTTGGGGAAAAGGAGGAAATAACACCGAAGACACAGGATAGCCTGGATTTACGTAAGTTTCCATTCCAGATCTGCTAGTTTCTGAGATAATGACTCTCTCGGCCTCCAACATACAGAACACAATGATGCCGCCACCCTGAGGGTGCTGGGAACCCCTTTAACAGAACAGACAAGGGTGCCCGGCCAGGGACTTGGCCTGGAGAAAGTGCTTGTCTTAGTCCACAAAGGCAGCTTCATAAAGTGTTTTGGCCCAGTGTACGGTTGCCCACCTGGGATCCCTGCCCAGCTGCCGGGCCCAGCTCTGCTGCCCTCCACCCACCACAGGGCCCACCCAGGACCTCCAGGGGGAAGGTGTGGGGAGCACCCTGTACCCCTGCAGACAGCCTCAGCCCCAACTCCAGCGCCCGTGAAAGTGAGAGTATTTGGAAAGAGGCCTTTGTTATATAATAAAGTTAAGGGGGGCCACCTGCGGGGTGGCCCAACCCGATGACAGGTCCTTGAGCGAGGACACAGATGTACAGGGCACAGCGTGTGGCAGAGCCCCCACCCTGTGTCTGCAGGCCAGGGCTGCCTCGGGGCTGGTGCAGTCGTCACCTGGTAAGGATGTGCTCAACCACTGCAGAGTAGGGTTTTGACATCTGCATAAGAGCTTGCCAAGGTCACGGAGCAGGAAGCCAGTCAGCCCGAAGAGCCTTGAGAGGCTCAGAAGCCATGTGGGGCTTAGGACTGCCAGCTGCCCGTTGTCAGACGTGCCCTTTCTGCCTTCATTCCTTCATTCCTCCAACACCAAGTGCACGTGTTTACTAAGCAGCAGGGCTGAGCACATACCAGGCTCTGTGACTCCCGGAGACTAGGGACACTCTGCCCTGGGGACGGCCACCAGCCACTCTCCATGTCCTGTTGTCAGCCAAGGCACGGAGCCCCTGCCCCAGGCTCCTAGGAGTCCTGAGGAGGAGGTGGTACCATAGGCTGGGCAGCTGGCCACACGCTGCATTCAAAGCCCTTCCTGCCATGTGAGCCCTGTGCTCCTGGAGGCCACCAGAGCTCTGCAGTCCTGCCCGAAGGTGACGGTACCAGCCTCCAGGCCCTGGCGTCCCCATGCAGATGCTCCCCTCCTGCCCCACAAGCTTCAGCCTCCCAGCCAGAGCTTCTCCACCAGAGGACCCCGGGTCCGGTTGCTGCCCGGCCCATCTGCCACAGCTTCCAGTGACCCTGCCACTTGGGGCCCTTTGGGTCCTTCCAGTGTCCACCCCTAGGTCCCATCTAGCACACAGAGCCAGGGACATTTCTTGAGCTGTGTGACCTGAAGCTGGTCCCGGTGTTCTGTCTGTAGCACGGGTGCTCCCCGTAACCCCCTTCTTTTACACTTCAACAGCACAGGAATTAACAGCCAACATCCAGACTGAGGTCTCTGGCCCCTCCAGCCTGAAGGAATCCGCTGCCAATCTCCCCGTGTTGGCAGGAAAAGCCCAGCACCCTGGGGGCACAGCACTACCTCTGTTAAAAGAACTGATGAAATTAAATGCATAATCGACGCAGAATCTCAAGGGTTAAGAATATTTTTTTAACGGACTCGCACTGGTCCCATCCTTGCCTGTGGCTTCCCCTTCGTGGTCTGTACTGAGCTGTTTTCTCCCGGGCCAATCCCGACCAACCCCCGGTCAAACCTGGCTCTCGATCTGGGGCCCACAGTAGGGGCTAATGACCAACTTACTGAGGCCCCTTGATAGCTGAGCGGGCCAGCTCCGTGGGGAGCCCTGTCTGCTGGGATCGGGAGGGTCTCCGTCCACCCTTTGGCTGCCCCCTTCCCAGCCCTGGGGGCAGCAGGCACTGGAACCAAGGCCACATCTGTAGAATGTCCCCTCCTGTCCCACACCTCTCCTCCCAGCCAGCTGGGGATGCTCCAGCCCTCATTCCATTGAGAGGACTAGGTCTCCTGCCTCTGTCCCGCATGCCTGTGAGTCAGTGAACACCCACTCAGCCGCCACCTCCTCCTGGAAGCCCCCCTGAATCCCCCCCCACACACACACACAGGCAGGCTAGGAAAGCACCCTGTGAAACCAGTTCAGCCCCCTCCCTCCATCCTGGCACCCCGTGTGGCCCATGTCCTGGGAGTTTCCTGGGACAGCTAATGAAGGCTTCGGCACCCATAGCAGCCAGCTCAGGGTGCCAGGAAACAGGAGCTAGGGTAGGGGCAGCCCAGTATGACTGCAGGCTGGTTCTCACAGCAGCCAGCAGGGGCTGCTCACGCCTGCAGTGTAGACGGGACACGGGGCCTCCAAGAGGTCTGGCCCAGGAGCCAGGGAACAAGGAGGCCCAACGGACTCCCGAGTCTATCCTGAGGCCACTTTCTCACCTAAGCCGTGGGCTGACAGTGACAGGTGGGTGGGTGTGGCCTGGACACCAGGGTCTATGCGCAGGTCACCCCACCATGGGGGCCTCTGCCTGGGCAGCTGACTGTCACCCCACACACCTCCAGTGTGGCACCCGCCAGACCCCGAGTCAGGAGCCCAGTCACCAACCAGGGGCACCTGCTCTAAGGAGCCTCCCAGAAGGGGTCTGTACCCCAGAACAGGGCTGCACATGTGAGGGACAGGGCCTGGCCGCAACTTCTGCTGGGCTCTTGCCAGCTTGCTTTGTGATGAACCTGGAACCCAAGATGGGCAGGGAGCCAGTGAGCCTGCTGGGCGGGCAGCAACTTGTCTTCCCTGTGCATCCCTCTCCCCAGACGCAGGGTGCATGGCCCAGCTGCCCGGCCCACGTGGGATCTTGTACAACAGCCATGGAGAGCAGGGCAGGGCCAGCCAGCAGCGCAGCAGGGCTTCCTCATGGATTCCTAAGCTTAGCTGGAGAAACAGTGACCAGGGAGCACATGGACACTGTCCCCTCCCAAGAAGAGAAGGCTGCAAGATGGCTCTGAGTGGGCAGCGTGCTCTGTGAAGCCTGTGATGGTATCAGAGGCCAGGCTGGCTGGGGAGGACACAGAAACAGAGCCAGGGGCAGGGCCCCCTGCTGCCCGACTCGTGTCCCCAGCCCTGAGCCTGCCTCGCTGCCCACCCTGTGGCCCTTCCCAGCAGCTCCCCTGCCTTGGGCCCAGCTCAGAGCGTCCTCCCTCCCAACGCCTGACAGGCCCTGGCCTCTGCCTCCTGCACTCACCCTCTCACTCAGGATGTTCATGGAGAAGCCACCCAGCTGGCCCAGCCACAGGCTCGGGGCAGAGCAGTGGACACAGCAGGTGCCGCGCTAAGTGTGCGCTCCTCTACCAGCCTGTGAAACCACGCAGGCTGTAGCCATGGCTCTGTTCCCATTCCCAGCCCTGGTTGTCCTTCCACCAAGTCCATCTTCACAGTGCCCTCCTATGTCCAATCAGCTGTTCCAGACCACCTCAGTGCCTACCAAGTTTTCCCTCCCAGAGCAGTTGCTGTGGTTCTTCTCATCACAAGGCATCTCCTACCTGGTAGGTAAGCTGTGAGGACCACATACCTCTCACTGTTTTCCAACCTGCATAAGGGGTGGGTAGGGGGGATGGCTGGATAGATGGGTGAATGGATGAGTGGGTGACTAGGGAAGTGGATGGGTAGATGGGTGGGTGGAGAATGGATAGATGGATGGTAGATAGGTGGGCAGATGGCTGGGTGGGCGATGGAAAGGTGTGAGGACAGATGAATGAATGATGGTGGACAAGTGGATACTTGTGTGACTCTGGAAAGCTCACTGGAATAATCTGGGCTGTTTCCTCTTTTCCTAGACAGGGCTGAAGAAGGCCACTGACCTGCCTGGTCACTGACCTGCCTGGCCCTGTGACTTCAGCATGTCACTGTGACCACTCACCTGCACCCTCTTCTTTTTGAGATGGCTGAACATGAAGGCCCTCATCCGACAGCTGCCTCCCTCTTTGGTGACACATCTAAGACCGCTGGCTGTGCCTCAAATCAGGAGCCTGCTCCCCTCCCCACCAGAGCCAGCACGATTGTTCTGAAGCAGCCCCACCATGAGGAGTGGAGTGCTGCGCAGGGTCTCGCTGCAGATCAGACCGCCCAGAGGGGGCTTCCGAGCAGACTTGGGCTCCCTGCAGCCCAATCTCATCAGAATCCCGGGGGGATCCAGGCCTCATAACTGTCACAGCTCCTCATGAGACTCCTGTGCCGGAAGCCTGGGGGTGGAAGAGAACGACAGCCGGTCAGGCACTGTGAGGGCAGGACCTGGCTGCATGCACGGCACCCCTATCCTTCCTGAGGTTCTGATGCACCACCTGCTCTCCGCCAGCCAGGAAGCCAGAAGGAAGAGAAACACATCACAGTTTGAAGTCAGGCTCTGCCCCAAGAACAGATGTGGCCATGGGCACTCTCAGTGTACTGGGTTTCTGGAGGAAAGAACCCTTGCCTATGAGATTAAAACATGAGCTCTGGGCCGGGGATTTAGCTCAGGGGTTCCGGCACTGTCGTTCAGTCACCTGCTCTGATTTTCATTATCATCAGCATCCTCGTGCTCATATCATCTCCATCCTCATCATCACCACCACCACCATCACTGTCCCCATGAGCAACACCATCATTGTCTCTGTGTGTAACATTCATCATCAGACTACATCCTGGGCACTTTATGAGGGCAACTCAGCATCTACCTTCACAACAATTCTTCAATGTAGTGCTCTTTGATTTCCCTATTTACAAATGAGCACATTATAGTTCAGAGAAGTTAAACAACTTGCCCCAAGTCAGGGATTTCAACATGGATCTGCCTGACATCAGATATGGCACTTTGTATAAAAAAGGAAAGATCAGATGTAATGTGCAGACCCAAATCCCTCTTTGTCAGAGGACAGCATCATCTACCAACAATCTAATACTCACAGGTGACCCTGACTACAAGGACCTGTCTACAGAGAGAAGGCACAGTCAGAATCCAAAATGACCAGCTGGGACTAGTGAGTGCACGTCACCTGCCATGGTGACATCACTGAGAGAAAAGTGAGGCTCTGTTCTTACACCACGTTGGCACAAGAGCATCCTTCCTTCCATCCATCCATGCATCCACTCATCCATCCATCTCTTCATCCAACCATCCATCCACCCACCCATTTATCCATCTATCTATCACCTATCCATCCATCCATCCACCCCAAGTGTTAACCTATTGAAGGGCCTCACCACACTCTGCACTGTGAGGCCACTCCTCTCCTACACAGGAAAGAAGGATGCCAACCATCAGTGCTAACATAATACCTTTTTGGGGTCACCCTAAAGTGGACAGTTCATGAGCACCCTGCAGTCCAGGCCCCGGGCTGGTCCTAGGGACACTAAAATGGCTGCATCTCGGGAAGAAAGCGATGCACAGCTTAGAGGTGGCCGTTTGTAACAGACTTTGGGTGCTGTGTGATGGCAAGATCAGCAGGATGTAGCCTCAGCAGCTCTCTCTGCAACTGCGATTGCAGCCAGAGGCCACAGGAACGCAGGCAGCTGCACACCAGAAGGGGTGTAAGGAAGTCCTGCTTAGACCCAAGCACAGAGCCACACAGAAGCCTTGTGATCAGTGTTTTCTAGAGGCAGAAGCAGAGCCCACCAGAGAGGGGCAAAGTGGTGGCACAGACTTGTGCCATGCACGGAACAATGAGATGGACACAGGCGTGGTACCCGAGGCAGGGAGGGGAGGGCCAGCTGTGTGCTCACAGCTCGGGGGACTGCAGGGTGGAGTGGCACAGATGTTCATCTGAAGCCAGGAAAGCGAGCCAGCCCTTGGCAGGAGCCCCTCAGTACCCACCTCCTGCCATCTCTGTGCCGGGCTCTACAGAATGGAGCCCTGGGAGTGGGAAACACCCAGGACAGCTGCACAGGGACCCTGAGCTGGGACAAGCTGTGAGGCCACGAGGGGACTCTGGGATGCAGCCTGTCACTTTGCAAATTGTGGATTCCTGCCACAGCCCTGGGTCTTCGAGGGTCCAGGGTGGCCAGGGGCATCCCCACCTAGGCCAGTGGGGCACAGTGAGGAACTGTCAGGCAGGGTCCATGGAGTCAGGCCCTGGCCCCACCACCGCCGCCTGCCAGGCTCCTGCAGGACCCCAGCCTCCAAGCCTTAGCATCCCAACTTGCAGAAAGGGGACAGGTTCCCGTGTCCTGACCTGAGGATGCTCAGCCAGGGCCCACAAATGCTATTTGCCTTCCGCTCAGCTTGTGTCTGCTTTGGTCTTCAGAGCCTGTACTAACCTTGTTTAACTGCACAACTCCTAGACAGAGTGAGGCCGCATTATCCTTGGCCAGTGGGACTATGGTAATTTTTGCCTTGCAGCAGTTTTCCACAATGACTGTGTATTGTTACTTCTATCTATGGATCTATTTGTCTATCTGTCTATCTGCAGTATTGGGATTGATCACAGGGACCTTCCCATTTGGCCACATCCCAGCCTATTTTTATTTTTTAACTTTGAAACAAGGTCTGGGCTTGCACTTGGGATCCTCCTGCCTCAGCCTCCCAGAGTGTGGGATTACAGGTATGTGCCACCATGCCTGAGTGATGATGTATTTTTTTTTGGTACTGGGGATCAAACTCAGGACCTTCCGCTTGCGAGGCAGGCGGTGGAACCACTGAGCTAAATCCCCAGCCTCTGAGTGACTATGTACTTTTATAAAGGAGGAAAAAAAAATGTGAAAGCACTCCTCTAGCACAAGCACCAGAAATGAAGTTAATGTGCTCCTGTAGACATTAAAATCTGCAGAAATGTGGAAACCCAGGGCCACCAGCTCCCTGAAGAGCCTCAGCCACCCTCATGCCTCGGGACGCTGTCACCTTGTGCTGCGGCAGGGAAGCCGCAGCCTCCAGGTCCCCAGCTGGAAGGAAGCCAGGGCCCTGCACATTTACATCATAAAGAACCCCGAAAGATCTGGGCTGCTCTGCTAAACTACAAGGGGAAGTATTAGCAGTGCAGAGGAGGTTCCTGACCAGGGGGCTGGTGTAGCACATGCTTCCAGGAGCAGAAGGGCCTGGGCAGCGCCAGCCGTGCAGGCCCCTCGTGAGACCTACTACGTGCTGGGTGCCGGGACCTGCTGTGTGGGACCTACTGTGTACACCAGGCATTACTGTCTTCCAGCAGAGGCCATGCACTGTCCTCATTCTTGGGCACTGAGTGCTTTTTACCTTCCGTTTCCAGAGATGGAAGTGGTGTGGCCGGGACCCGGAACCCTGGTGCACAGGGCCTCTGCTCAGCAGCTGGGCAGCTCCCAGATGGAGGTCCAGGTGGGGCCAGGGGGAATCCCCGCCCACTCCGTGGCTAGCCCCGCCCCTGCAGCAGGCCCCACCCCTCCCAGTCTCTTTTCTCGCCCCTTCTGCTGCAGCATTTCCCTGTGCCCTCGCGGGCATCCTGGCAGCAGCAGGACAGGGTGGGGATTTAGGATGAGCTTTCCTCCTGCTCTTCTTTGCCCATGACCCCAGAGGAAATAGCCGCAGTGCTGTTTCCTGGGGTTCCTGAGAGACCCGTGCGTCCCCACACCGGGTCCCCACTGCCTTTGAGCACGTAAGTCCTCACCCTAAAATAATCCACAGCATGCAGTACATTCTTACCTCCTCAGCCCTCCTCGGCCTAAAACTCCTCATGGCTCCCTTGCCCTCACTCCTTGGCCTGGCATGGAGCCTCTCTGCCCCCTCCTCTTCCCATCACCCCATGCAGCTGACTCCACCCTGTGCTGCTCCTGCTTCCCTGAAGAGCCTCTGTCCCTCAGAGCATCCAAGCTCCAGCCGAACTCTCTCTGGCCATACACACTCCCCCCGGTGAACTTCTACTCCTCCCTCAATGTCCGTGACAGATCCCCTGCCCCATCCCCATGGCGCCTTCTCCAACTCCTCCAGCCAGGAGACAGGCAGGTTCCCAGCACTGTGATCTCACTTCACCCCTCAGGCTATCCAAATGAGCACCGTGCAGTCCAATCTCACCCTGCCCCAGAGCTCACTCCTTGCATCCTGGGGGAAGCTCACAAGCTGCTCCAGAAAGCCCAGTGAAGACACAAGGCTCTCCTGCCGCATCTGCATACTGAACCCAGGGCCCACTAGCAAGGGCTCAGGGTCGCCTGTTGGAAATCGCCAGCCAGCACTCATGTCCCTGCCTCCCCACTGCTGCATCCAAGCTCCCCGGGTGACAACTGGCAGAGCGATTTCATGCCAGCCTGGCGGGCGGTGCAGGCTCCCACTGCAAAATTAATCAGGGCCATTTGTATGCGCTGCCGGCGCTCCGGAACGGCCCAGAGCAGCACGTCTTCCCCAACTTTCCTCCCCACTGTTTCCAAATTCAATAAGCACAAACCTCGGATCTCAGATCTCATCTTCTCCCAAAGTTAAACAACAAATTGCCTCGCCAGCCTCCAGCATCTGCTGTTTTAACAGCGGTCAGGGTTTGGCCTGGGCGCCACTGAGTCAGGAACTCTGGGCCACCCCAAGGACGCCACCCGACCCCTCACAGCTCTGAGCTGGGAAAGGAGCACCCGTGGCTTATGTGTCGAGCTCTAAGTAAGCTAAGTATCGAGTCCCCTCATGTCCCCAAGGTCAACGCTGGGCACGTCCACGTTCCCAGCCCAGGCCGCTCTGACCCGAGAGCCCATTTTCTTTTCTTAGCAGTTTACACAGCGAATCCTAATGCAGGACTGAGGGTGTTGGAGCCTCTGCTGGTCTTGCAGTCCTGGCTCAGAAAGGCCAGCAGCTCACCCAGGCTGTGCCTGTCGCTACCCTCCAACCCCAGAGCTCCCTCTTGCCCCTGACCCCAGGCAAAGCAGAGGCTCTGCCCTCACGGCAGCAGAGGGCACTGTGGAGGCAGAGGACAATAGCCTGTGTGCAGGACAGAGCCTCCCCCTGAGCAGGAAGCCAGGGACAGCTCGGCCTCAGCATCACCCTCCCCAGGCTGTGCCAGGGCTCTGCAGGTTCCTATCTGGGTCTCCACATCTGCCCAGCCGCTGGCCTGCTGCCCACACCCTGGAAGTTTGTGTCACCCTTAGAGCAGGATGCTGGCCTTCAACCCGGCCCTCAGACGAGGAAGAAACCGAGAACATGGAGCTCCCAGGTGCGGAAGCTGGGACAGAAGCCTCAGGCTGGCTGCGCTGCCTAAGCCCAGAGCGGGAGGACAGCAGGCCTGGCTCCCACCCCAGGTGCGTCTGATTCCTGGGGGTCTGGCCACACCTGGGCAGCAGGGCCGGGGACCAGGCATAGGGTCAGAGGTGCAGCACGCAGGCCGCCTGCCCAAGGCCCCTGGCTATGTCCTCAGGGGACAGCCGTAGGCCTGGGGGCAGAGAACAGATGTCCCATCCTGGCTTTGCTTGATCCCTCCACCATCGGGGTCACGGTGTGGAAATGCTGGGCCTCTCGGCTTCCTCCTCATATTCTGAGCCTTCTATCTGGGGTTGATTGGATCATGTGCCCGCAAACCCTGGCCCGCGCACAGAAGCCCTGGCACGGACTGGCAAGACGGCTGGCTTTCCCACCTCCTGTACACGTGTGCAGCTGCTGGGCAGGGGGGGTCTGGGGTGACTGGGCTGGTGGCCCTGAGACCGCACTGGACACTGCTCAGCCACCGGAAGGGCAAAGCTGTATCCGGGGGACACAGAGCGGGGACCGAGGGGCGAGCTTGGAGGAAGGAAGGGGCTCTGGGGCCACCTCCACGGCTTCCTTTGCATTCACAGATGGAAACAAGTCCCTTTACGGGGGAGGGATGGGAAGGTAGTAATTATTTTATTAAGGACTAGGAAATGATGAATAATTTAATTTGGAGAGAGAAGTGTGCTGCTGATTGAATCGCTGCTTCCTTGGGCCTGACATCACCTCGCTGTAAATTCTTTTGACATTTCTGGCACAGCACCTTGACAAAGGTTCTGGAAAACTTCAGATGTCCCCTCAGCCTGGGCATCTCTGGCCCTTCCAGGTGGGGGACGGGGTAGAGGACGATGGGAAGAGAGGACGCGGGAGAGCCAAACCCTGACAGCCAGGAGGCGTCTTCTCTCAGGCGTCCCACCCTGAAAATTCAGACAAACTCGGCCACACACATCGTGCGGCCCTGGCCTCAGGAAGGGGACTGCGAGTTCACAGCAAAGTCATGGCCGCAGGTGTGGAAAATGGAAGCTCGGCTCTCAAGGCACAGCCTGAGGTGGGGGGGGGGCAGGAATGATGAGGATTGGGTGGCAGCTGAGTTTCTTCCCAGACCGGGACACCCAGCCAAGTCACATCAGCAGCCCCAAGCCCCGCTCACAAGGATGTAAAGCGACCAAATCGCAATGACACAGCTCTGCGTGTCAGGCTGCGGGTCTGCAGCGGGTCGCAGGGCCACGGAAGCCGCCGGACACCGGGAGACTAGGACTTCAGGACCCGTGCTCTGCGTGCAGCGGGGCTCCGTCCTCGGGATGGCCACACCTGGGCCAGCGTGTCGCTGCACTCGGGCTTTGTCTCCACCAGGGCAGCTCAGAGGGGGCTGGCACCTCAATGTCTGGGCCTCAGCGTGGGCATGGAGCCCTCCAGGCTGTGCCAGCCACAGAGGGATCAGCGGGTCGAGGTCCCCACTGGACTGCAGTGTGTAGGCACCATTGCTGCCCCGGGTGAGCAGGGCGCTGGGGGCTGGGGCTGGGGCCGAGAGGCATGGACCGGTGGGGAGGCAGCACAGAAACAGCCTGACAACAAGAACAGAGCTCACAGTTCCCACTTTATGCGGCTCAGTGATGATTTTTCAACTTCACAACAATGCTCGGGACACACTCGGTAGGAATCACACTCAGGGCGTGGCTGATGACCTCGCACTGCAGCCCAGCCCCTCACTCGTCCAGAGGCCCTGCTCGGCCCCCTTTCTGGCCCATCCCCAGGGGCAGAGAGCCCACAAGTGTGGCAGAGGCGCAGGAGGGGGACACACTGGACCCCGGCCCGTGGAGTCGGGCCTGGAGCCACTGCACTCGCAGCTGCCTGGCTGAAGGCCCCAGGCTCAGGATGACAACACTGTCCCTGCCCCATCTGCGGCTGGGGCCTCTGCTTCCAGGCTTGGCTCTGTGTCCTTCCTGGAATAGTCACCCAGCACAAAGGCCAGCGGGACAGGTGATCGGCTGGGGTTCAGGCTAAGGGTTAGGGCGCTCAGAAGGGAGGGAGGGAGAGGGAAAGGAAGAGAGGAAGAGGGATAGGAGGGAGGAGGGAAGGGGGAGGGAGGGGCTCTCGGGCACTGTAGGGACAGTGCCGTTTCAGCGGAGCTATCACAGAGGAGCCTGCGGTTCTCAGGCCACTGGGTCTCACACAGACTCCCTCTGGGCCCTGCAGGGCCAGCCGAGGAGGAGGAGGAGGAGGAGGCAGGGGAGGGCACAGAGAGGCCCCGAGGACCTCGCACCGGCCCAGGCCATCTGTGTGCCACCAAAGGCCGGAGCAAAGGTCCACAGGTCACCACATCCGTGAAGACAGCAGGGATAGCCCCAGCAGCCTCGGAGCACCAGCTGCCCCTGAACAGGCCCCGGGCACACCTGCACACCTGCACACCTGCGGCTCCCGCCAGTGGGAAGCCTGTCCTGTCTTGTGGGAGCCAGAGGGCAAGGCCACGGCAGCTCAGCACGTCCACCCACAAGTGGGAGGCAGGCAGGGCTGGCACCTGGCCAGGCTGAGTCCTACACCCAGCTGCTGAGGTGGGGGAGAGGAAGAGGGGAGGAAGGAGGCTATGGTGGGTAGGCTCAGTCCTCATCACTGCTGGATTAAGAGGCTCCTGGAGGGCCGGGGATTTAGCTCTGCACCCCACACCTTCTACTCTTGAGGTCGCCAGCAACCTTCAGAGGCCAAAGCGTGCAAATCCCCCAGGGGCAGCCTCGGGTTCCCTCATCCCTGGCGCCTCCCTACTGTTTCCTCTGTGAGTCCCTGACCTCTAACCCTGTGGCCCCAAATACCACGGATGGAGGCTGCGACCTGCACGCTCTCAGCCAGGCCTCCGCCCCCAGGCTGCCTCCAACCAGGGCCCCCCGGGCCAGCACCCCGAGGCTGTCTGTGGGACCCTGCTCAGCCCCGTGCCCGCCCCAGCAGGGAAGGACCCTTTGCCAGTCCTGTGGTGCAGGCGGGCCTCCCCTGCCCTCCCTCTCTCAGCGCCCACACATGGCCCCATTCTCTGGGCGGCCCTGTCCTCCAGCCCCACCCTGCCCTGGATCGGGCACCGCCTCTCAGTGGCTGTCACAATGCCAGCCCAACAGGTCTGCCATGGGCAAATCCCGCCGCCTCTCACTTCAAGTGGATTTGGCCACCACCCACTCATGCCCCCGGGTCCTTCCACCCCTCACCTGGATTACTTGTGGACCTTGGACTCCTCACTGACTCTCCCTGCTTCTGTCCTGGTCCCTCCAAAAGAAATATTGGACCATGTCACATCCCTGCTCAAAACCTCACAGTCCCTTAAGGACCAGCCAGAGTTCCCAGCATGCAGTCCTTCTAATCCAGGCTCCTTGTGCTCCTCCCCTGTGTCTTCTGCTCAGGCTGCCTGCTTTCTGCCTGTTTCTACTCCCACTGGCCACAGGACCTTTGCACATGCTGGCCTTGCTGCTTGATACACACCTATTGGGCTTTCTCCCATACCTTCTCCAAAACCTTATTCACCAACTATTGAGTCACCAGGGTCTTCATGACCACACACACTCCTGACCATCCCAAACCTTTACAGCCCATATAACATAACCTCTATATCACACGCATATTTCTTCCACATCACCACACTTATTACACTTGCTGCCCGATTTCTGCATCCTCCCCTGGAATGTGCGCTCCCAGAGACCGGGCTTTGTCTGTTTTAACTCAAATATCCCCAGCGCCTAGCACACGTGCTCCACAATAACTGCCCAATGTGTGCATGAAAATGACAGCAAATAAACAAGGTGCGGCCCACTCTGAGGCTCTGCTTATTTTCCCTCAGCCAGCAGGTAAGAGACTCTGGCCTTTCACCGGCGTCTCCTGGCCCTGGAGACGGCCTGCCCTACCTGAAGCCTTGAAAGCTGTTCGGGTGCCCGGGGCTCCAGGGTGGGCCTGAGGGCTGGACCTGTTTGGACCTGGCAGGGTGGCCCACGCCCAGCCCCGGGAGGTGGCCTGTGGGTGGCACCCGGGGGTTTTCAGAGGTGCTGGAGGCTCCAGAACACAGCAGGAAGATGGCACAGCCACCCAGGTAGGTGCTGCCCTGTGAGACACTACTGCTGGGGACCCTGGGGACCCACGGTGCCCGGGCAGGGCCAAGGTGAGACCCGGCATGGAAATTCTCTGGCCCTGGCCTGCGGCCCAAGGCCCCAAAGTCCTGACTCAGCTCCTGAGCATCGTGGCTCAGAGGTCCCGGGCATTTGGGCCCCCGGCCTCCCTGGACCTCTGTACCTTCGCACTCAGACAGGGCTGCAGAGCCTGGAGCCCGGCCCCCACAGCCAGGAGTCTCCACCTTTCCAAGCCTCTCAGGCCTGCCCAGCCCTGGTGTTCAGGTTCCAACTGTGCAGGACTTGTGAGTGCTGAGGAGAGTGGGAGTGGGGAGCACAGGGGCTCCACAAAACCCAGGCCTGGCCCTGCCTAACCCGACTCCACCACGGGGCTTCTCCGAACCGAGCCTGGAGCTGAACCACAGCACACATTTAAGGTCAGGACCCCCAAAAGATACCAGGTGCGATCGAAAAATACAGTGAATGTTTAAAATGTTTTAAATTTATTACAGCAAAAGACACATTGCCATCAACCCCCTAAAAATACTCCCCCACACACATGCTTTGAACCCACTCATCCCATCATTCTTGCTGCTTTCTGCAGCAGCTCTGGAGTCCTCTTTCCTGAGTGTCTTTAGCTGCATTGTCCTGGCTGCCTTGATGTCATGAATCAATTGAAAATATTTCCCTTTCGTGGTCATTTTGACTTTGAGGAAGAGCCAGAAGTCACACAGTGGCAGATCCGGTGAACAGGTGGACGAGGACGCACTACAATGTCTTATGAGCTGCCTTTGCCTTGGACAGCACATGGCAGTGGCTTTCACTATTTTTAGTCACACCTCGTGAAGACGCTGATGAAAGAGGACTCCAGAGCTGCTTCAGAAAGTGCCAAGAACAAAGGGATGAGTGTGCTCAAAATGAAGCGAATGGAGGGTGATTCGTGGTAATGTGTCTTTTAGTCTTTTATTGCAATACATTGCTTGATTTAAAGACCATCTATTATGATCATTCCTTGCATGCTGAAGTCCTAATGCTGGTGCCTGTGACTGGGAGTTTATTTGCCACTAGGATCTTTGTGGAAGTAATTAATTAAGATGAGATTATATGTTCAATCAGTGTGGGCCCTGAATCCAGTGACTGTCATTAAAAGAAAGCAGAGGTGCACGCAGACACAAAGAGATACGGAGGCATAGAGACAGACAAGGTGGCCAGCTGCAAGCCAAGGCAGGGTGGACTTCCAGCCCCCAGGAGGAGCTGGAGGAGGCAGGAAGGTCCTGCCCAGAGCCTGTAGGAAGAGGACGGCCTGCAACACTGGAGCTTGGACCTCTGGCCTCCAGGACTGCAAGAGAACACATTTCCGTTGTTTCAGGCCCGGTCTGTGGTTGGTTTCCCGTCATCCTGCAGTTCACTGGACAAGTCCCAGGGGCTCCCACCAGGGCGCGGGCCAGGACTGGGCTGTGGGCTTTAGCCTCTTCACTCTGTTATTGTCGGAAAACGAGGTGCCTGGTGTGGAAACCTAAACCTCAAGCTGATCTCTGACACCGGGATCCCAAGTGGGGTGCTAGCAGCAGGAGATGGGGATCCCAGGAGGAATGGGGGCCTGACCTCACCACAGTGGTCACCCAGGAAGTGGCCACACCCCACTGCCTCCAATGCCAGCGAGCTGGCCCGCCCTGGGAAGGACTCAGGTAGTGGATGGGTTGATGGACCAGTGTATGGATGAGTGAGTGGATGGATATGTTACACGCACACATGCGCATATACGTGTGAACTTGTCTATATCTATGAGCATATGCTTTTATATTCCTGCACACACACATCCTTTTCCCGCATTCCTCGTTTACCCTCATCAATAAGGGGTGCAGGTTTCATGGCCACCCCCAGTGAGGGTCAGGAGGTGATGGCAACAGAGCTGTGAGCACACCTGGTGTCCGGATTCGGGCCCCTAAAACCAGGGTTCTTAGAGAACACAATGGACCAGGACTAGCTCGGAAAAGCACCGATGATCTTGGCCCAGGGCGAGGCTCTGCTGGAAGTAGCAGAAAGCATAGCAGGACTCAAGGACTGGTGGGGACAAGGGTCCCACAGATCAAAGCCAGGACAATTCAGCACCTGAAAGCAGTTAATAATGGCAGGGGATCTAAGCTATTAAATACAATTAATAACAAATAAGTTTTAAGAACAAAAAAATTCATGAGTTTTTTAAGAAAGAAAGGGAAAGAGGAAGGAAGGGAAGAAGAGAGAGAAGGGAGGAAACAGGTTTTTTCGTAGGAAAATGGAAATTAATAAAGGCGAAAGGAAGATGGGGTTAGAGAATAGTGAACAGGGTACTTACACGGTCTCAAAGTAACTTCGCCAGTGTTACTTACTAATTACAAGGGAGACAATAACTTTGAAAGGAGGAAACGGTCTTAACCAAGTGACCAAAAGTGACCCACACCAGGTCAAAGCAGCATCAAGTCCACCCAGCAGGATGCACCAAGAAGAACAGGAGCTCGAAGACTCCCGTAGCAGCACACGGCTAGGAGCAATCGTGGAAGCTCCAGGGCAGCCCAAACTAAGGGACGCTCTAAAGACAGGGTGACAGCACAGACAGTGCGGCTGCCCAGGGCTCCAGGTGACTGAGGCAACTTGAGCATATTGTGGGACTGGGTTAGAGCCACACCTGGGCAGTGCTGGCACCTGGGAAAGCCTGGACACAGAAGCGGGGTAGGTGACAGTATCATGTCAACACTACAATTACTGGTTTTGATAAACACACTGTGATTGCAGGGCAGAATGTTCTGGTCCACAGGGAAGACAATGAAGAAATGGGGCAAAGGGATACAATGGCTCTGCCTACTCGCACTGGTTATGAAAAACTATATGCAAATATGTATGTGTTAAAACAGATGGATGATAGATGATAGAAGAAAGACAGACAGACAGAAAACAGACAGATAAGAATGGATGCTGGATGGATGGATAAATGGACAGGTAGTTGCATGAATGGATAGATGGAGGATGGATGAATGAAGGCTAGATGGATGGGTGCATGGGTGGGTGGATGGATGAATGGATGCATGCAGGATGGGCAGATGGGTGGATGATGAATGGATGGATGGACAGATGGATGGAAAAATGGATGAGTGGATGGATGGATAAAGGATGGATGGATGACGGATAGATGAATATGATGGATGGATGGATAAATGGATGTTGGAGGGTGGAGGGGTAGATGGAGGATGGATGGATGGATGGATGGAGAGAAGAAACAACGGAGGGCTGCATGGGGACAACAATAAAGCAAATGTGGTGAACACATCTTCCAATGGGGACACAGGGGTTCTCGGCCTACTTTCGTAACTGTCTTCTAAGTGAGAAGGTATATAAAAATAAAACATAACCTCCTTATAGTTTAATGAGGGATGTGTTTGGTTTTGTTCCCAGTTCCCGGCACAGAGCTTCTAGAACCCCGAGAGTTTCCTGAGTGACAAGTGTGTCACTCACCTTCATAAGGAGCCCTGTGGACCACAGCTGATTATGCGGCTCGGGAAACTGGATGGATGGGGCTGGTCACTGGGCACAGAAAGACTGGGCACTGGACCTTTCGTTCCCACACTGGCCTCCAGGAAAGGGTGGGTGCTAGAGGTTAAGCTCTATAAAGATTCTTGGGCAAGATGTGGGAAGCCCAAGCCCTTGTCCCATACCCCGCTCCCTGAATCCCTTCCACGTGTTGCTCCTGAGTTGTCCTCATACTAAGCTAGAGGACACGAATAAAAAGCCTTCCTGAGTTCTGTGGGCCACTCTAGCAAATGACCAACCCAAAGAGGGGGAGTGGGAACCCCAACCTACAGCTGCCCTGTCAAAAGCACAGGCAGAAACCTGGACTTGGGACCGGTCTGGGGTGGGCAGCCCTTTGTGCCTGTGCCCTTCTGTGGGGTCTGTGCCAGCCAGAGAGCTGGCAGCAGGGCTGGACTAACATGCAGGAGGCCCAGATGGGAGGCAAGCGAGTCGAATGGATTGTTGGTGTTGAGAAAACAGCCAGGCCTCAAACGAAACAGACGTGGGCACTCAGGCCCTGGGAAGGAAGTGTGACCGGCCCAGCCACTCTGGAGAGCCACAGGCAACAATCCACCCGCTCCACTCTTGGGTATGAGGGCCAGCCCCACACTGAACGTGGCCCACAGGCCCTTAAGGACAGATCAATACAGGCGCTAAGTGCACGGACACCCAGTGCAACTCCACCCCACATGACTACCACTCCCACCGCAGCAGGGCTGAGCCTCACAAGAGGCTGTCGAGCTAAGCCGGGGAAGCACTTGATGCTGGGGCCACTGTGCAAGGCCAGGGGATGAGGAGAGGGGAATGCGCCACCCCTCTGGAGGGCCTCCCATGAGGTGTGGGGTGCGGTGGGCTAGGCTGTGAGGGGCCAGCAGGAGGCCCAGGGGCTGGGCCGCAGCCTATGCATGGCACAAGGCAGGGCACCTGTTTGCTTCACCCTTGCACCCTCGTGGGTGCGCTGTAAACACCAGGCAGTGGACTGAATAATGGCAGGGGCCAGCACGCGGGAGGAACCGGCTGCGCCTGCTGGGCCAGACCCAGGTAAGCGCAGGGCCGCCCTGGGTGGAACTCACCCAGCCCGCTCAGGCAGGCCTGCAGTGAGAGCTCCCAGGTCACCTCTCCCCAGACCTGCCCCTGCCCCGTCCCAAGGAGCCAGAGTCCTGGGATGTCAGAGAGATCTCAGCAAACCTAACTCCGTGTTCTCTGGGCAACCTGGGCTCAGGAAGGGGCCAAGGGGGCGGCACCTGTCTGCATTCCTGGGTGGAGCAGGCTGGCTGCATAGTGGGGATACCTGGCCCCATAGCTGAGAACCTACCTCTCCCAGCATCCCGAGCTCAGGCTGAGCTGTGGACGCCCACATGTGGGGCTCATGTCCAGCCCAGCACACAGCAGGTGCCGGCAGAGTCCCCACCTCGGGCCCTGCCCTGCCTGCTTCCGGGAGGGCCTGTGGGGGCCGTGAGACCAAGACCATCAAGCAGGGCAGAGCAAGCCGGGCTCCAGAATCCCCTGTGGAATACACAGGGTCCAGCCCGACACCTGGGTGTGTTTGGCCAGTGCCCATGCTCCCGACCAATCAGTGCTTCAAAATCTAAGAAAATAAGATGACATTAACCCAAGAATGCATCAGCGCTTTGTGTGTGTGGCTGTCAGCAAACATCCAATGCCTGTGTCCAGGGAGCGGCCACTCTTGGCCTTGGATAGGACTTTCCTTTCCAGAATCAAGGAAACAGCATGGCCCAGAAAGTCAAGTGGCAGCAGCTTTCACACGGGTGCTAGGGCCAAGGGGGCCCTCAGGCCTCAGACGCAGACTCGAGGCTCAGCAGACGGTCAGGGCAGGGAAACCAGGGCATCCCATGGTGGGGACCAGGCCCAGTGAGCTGGGTGCAAGGCCGAGCGGAGTCAGCCGCCACGTACCCTCCATCCTCGGCAAACGCAGGGCAGAGGCCTTTCTGTGCCTCCAGAACTGGAGCAGCAACTCCCCTAAGTCCCATTCCAGGGAGGGACCGGCTCTACGGGTCAGGGCAGGACAGTGGGCGGTGGGGAAGGGCCTTCCGGGCTCTGATCAGGAGGGCTTTCTGGGAAGGGGCCCAGAGCTAAGCACCTTCCAGAACAAGCGGGGCTCTGGAGAGTGAGTTTATCCAGAGGACGGGAGCAGAGGATGGTGCTGGCACTGTGGGCAGAGACTGGTGTGGGCACCAGGGCGCAGGTATGAGAAGGGTTGTAGGAGTGGCCAGGAGGCGGAGCACCAGGCCACACCTGCTCGGGGCCTGGCAGAGAGCTGGGTTTATAGCAGCAGCCGGGCAGTCGGGGCACTGGAACGGCAAGTCACTGGGCGGCATGCTGCTCGAGCTGCTTCTCTTGCCCAGCCTCCTGGGGGCTGCCACAGGAGGCCCCATCCTGGGCACCTTGGGCCCCCCAGACTGTGCCAGGGGCTCTGAGGTGTGGTGCCAGGACCTGCAGGCAGCCGTGAAGTGTGGGGCCGTGCAGCACTGCCGAGAGGCCATCTGGAGCAAGCCCACCGCCCAGTCCCTGCACTGTGAAGTGTGCCAGGACACGGTGGCCGCAGCTGACAGTGGGCTGAACCCAGATGCCACGGAGGCTGGGATCCTGACGTCACTGACGAAGACCTGCGAGTGGCTTTCCAGCCGGGAGTCTTCAGCCAGGTGCAGGCAGATGGTGGCTGCCCACAGCCCAGCCCTCCTGCACATGCTCCTCAGAGCCCCGGGCAGCGCCCCAGCACAGGTGTGCTCCGCGCTCACCCTGTGTGAGCCGCAGCAGAGGCTCCTGGCTGCCCCAGGGGGCCTGCTCACTCAGGAGGACGCCCTGGAGGTTGTGACTCCACTCCTGGCCAACAGAGCCCTCACTTTCCACCCCCCGGGCCCGGTGCCGGCACCCGAGGATGCGCTGTGCCAGAGCTGCGTCCAGCTGATCTCCCGGCTCCAAGGTGCCGACCTGACCCTGGCCGAGGTGAACACCCGGGAGCAGTGCGGGTCTTTGGAGCCCAGCCTGGCTCTGCTCTGCAAGAACTACATCCGCCAGCTGTTTGTCCCCGCAGAGCAGACCCTGAGGGTGCTCCCACCGTGGGAGGTCTGCGGGAAAGGGGGCTTCTGTGAGGAGCTCAGGGGGCCGGCACAGCTGCCAGTACAAGTGGCTGCTGTGGACAGGGTCCCCTCCCTCGAACTGGAGCTGCCGAAGATGACGAGCGAGGTGCAGATGAAGTCTGGCCTGACCTGTGAGGTGTGCCTGGGCGTGATCAAGGAGATGGACCAGTGGCTCTTGTCCAACGGCACGGAGGTCTTCATCAGCCACTCCCTGGAGCGTGTGTGCGCCATCATGCCGCCTTCCATCGTGCAGCAGTGCATCACCATGGTGGACACCTACAGCCCCGCTTTGGTGGAGCTGGTAACCAAAATCACTCCGGAGAAAGTGTGCCAGACCATCCGGCTGTGCAGCCGCCATCGGCGCGCCCGGTCCATCTCCAGGGGGCCCCTGGTGAACACTGCGCCCCCACCGCCACCGGTGCTGCTGGACGAGGAGAACCAGGGCAGCTTCTGCAGCAGCTGCAAGCGCCTGTTCTACCTGTCTTCCGAGAACCTGGAGCTCAAGAGCACCAAGCGCGACATCCTGATGGCCTTCAAGGGCGGCTGCAGCATCCTGCCGCTGCCCTACAGGATCCAGTGCAACCACTTCGTCACGCAGTACGAGCCCGTGTTCATCCAGAGCGTCAAGGAGATGATCGACCCCCTGGCTGTGTGCAAGAAGATGGGAGCCTGCCACGCCCCCAAGACCCCACTGCTGGGCACCGACCAGTGCGTGCTGGGCCCCAGCTTCTGGTGCCGCAGCCGGGAGGCCGCTGAGCTGTGCAACGCGGTGGAGCACTGCCAGCGGCAGCTGTGGAGGGAGAGGCACTTCCACGCCAGGCTGCACGCGTGACCCCACAAGGCTGCCAGCCCCAGTGCCTCGAGGCTCCCATATCCCGCAGGGACCCTAGGAGCTGGGTGCCGTCCCATCCCGTCTCACAGATGAGAAACTCAGGTTCTGCAGAGCAGGCTAGGGGAGCAGAGCTGACCACCGAGGCCAGGCACTTCTGGTCCTGCAGGGCTCCGTGTCAACACCTCCCCCAGGGGCTTTGCCCTCGCAAACGTCACCAGCAGAGTGGAGCGGCGGAAGTGTACCACCCCACCCCGGCCAAGACTGCTCTCCATGCTACGATGCCGCTGACAGACCCAGGAGCCTGGCAGTGGCCTCAGTGCCCCTCCTCCCCCGGCTAGACAGACAGCCCGGCTACAAGCCGAGGCAGGATCGGGAGAAGGGCTAGGGCCACTGATGGTCAGCTCGGGGTCAGGGCTGGATCCCATCACAGCCTCTGCTGCTCGCTCAGCCTGGGGTGGCTGGGGTGGCTCCCAAGGGTTCAGGCCAGGGGTGGGGGCCTTTGGACTTCTCTGAGGAGGAGTCTGGGGCTTTGTTCTGGCTCCCCAAGGGGTACTTTCAATGTCTCAGCCCACCAGAGGGACCCTGCACTGGCCTGGATGTCCTAGGGTGGGGTGGTGGGCAGAGCCCTGGGAGCCGCCGCAGGGGTCTGGGGTGGCTGCTGAGGGCGTGAGGTGCTTGGGGCCGTCGTGCCATGGCGAGCAGGTCCTTCCCTACGCAGAGCCTCAGTTTCTCACCTGTAGAATGGGGCGGCCACACGTTCTGCATAGAGGGAGACGTTGAGACGATCCAAAGGACACCCCCGGCTCCTTCCCCTGGAGACCAGCACCCGCTGGCCTGCTGGCACCGGCAACACCCACCTCAGGGAGCCGAGGGTCCCCAGGGAGTGTGGCTGTGTGAGCGAGTATAAACCGCAGGCGTGCGCCAAGTGGTGCTGCTGATTGTGTTCTTGTGGGAGGCAGTGCCGCCCCGGCTCAGTGCCCTCTTCCCAGCATCCCGAGTGTCCTGCCAAGAGGAGCCTCCTCAGGGCCTGCTTGGCGCCGACAGGTTTCCCCTCACCCACCCCCAGCCTTCAGGGACACCCATGGGCCCGCTGCCTGCGTGTCCTCAGCCCTCAGGGCCTGCATGTGTAGGCACTTAAGCCTGTAAGGGCCCACGGCGTCCTGGTGTGCAGGCTGCCATTTCTGTGCAGCCTGGCGGCAAGGCCCTTCCAGGTGAGCCCTCCTCTCCCACGAGGGGTGCCCGGCCCACTGGCAGCAACATGAGTGGGTGCCCACTGCCGGGGCCACACCTGTGCTCCAGTGCCTCAGACACAGGCACCCTCAGCCGCATCTCTGGACCCCGCCACGCTGGCCACTGCTGTCCAGATGGGACAAGGGGTACTGACCGCACTGCCCACCTCGCATGTCAGGAAGGCCCAGGTGTGCCCCCTGGAGGGGCCCACGTCAGATGGAGAACGTGAGACCCGCAGCCACGGCCCTGCAGGCTCTCGGCCCCCACCTGATGCTCTGGGACAAAGGGAGCCGAGGCCCAGCTGCTCCTGGGGACACTTGCTGACTGTCGTGTGTGACAGGTCACAGCCTGCTCGGCCCGACATCACCAGGCACACAGGGCAGACACAGGGCAGCCTGACAGAGGCCGGGAGGGCAAGGCAGAGGGCACGGTGACCGTGGCCCTGAGCCCACCGCTCCCCACACAGGGCAGTGAGGGTGGGGTCTCCCCGGCCCCTTCCCTCTACCCCAGGCCGGGCACCAGCTGCTCTCTTAGCCCCCCTGGTCAGATGGGGCCCCACATGCCCACGGAGCTCGCGTTCATGACAGAACCTAAAGGGCGCCCTCACTCAGCTGGGCAACATTGGCCTTATTTGCCCGGGCCTCTCCCTGTGCCCTCCTCTCCCGACCCCAGGGCCTTTGCTCGGGTTCTCCTCTCGGCCCTCCCTCCACAGCTTGGCCCCACTGGCCCCTCGGGGAGGTGGCTTCTGGCCACCCCTGCCCTCCCTCCCACTCTGCCGTGCCACGCTATGCCCGCGGTCCTCTCCAGCTCCGCACACGGCTGACTACTTCTCAGGGTTCTCTGCTCCCTCTCCGCCCGCCCTGTGGGGCTTGAGCTTGGGAAGGGTGGAGATTCTGGCCCGATGGGCCCTGCTGTGTCCCTTCTCCGGGGCAGAGCTGGACTGGCACAGGGACTGTGACTTGCCGGGCTGTGATATACTCTGGGCCTCCTGTGACGTCACCTTCCACCCTGGCCCCCAGCCCCTCGGCAGGCAGAGGCCACGGGCTGCGACACTGTTTCTGGGGCTGTGGAGCCACAGCAGGACCCTCGGGCACACAACACTGCAGGGCCCTCATCCCTCCCGAGGGAGGGGACAGCAACCAGAGCTGTGTGGTGCCAGCAGCTGCCTGGAGACACTGCCAAGCAAGGGTGTCCTCCCAGCCTGTCCTGAGGACCGCAGCTGGCAGCTGCACGGGGTCTGGCGAGCTGGGGACCCCTCGAAGCAGATGGGGGGCTCTCCCGCTCCCTCTCCACAGCATCCCAACCTGTCCCTCCCACCCCCACGACCAGCGGTCACAGGCAGGACCCCACATGCTCCCTGCATGGCGGGCGGGCACCCCCACCTCTCCCCACTGTCCCCTCCTATGCCCACTTGGCGCCTGCCCAGCCCTACCTCCACCGAAGCTCAGCATGGGGCAGGGCCCACACCCAGGTCCTTTCTCCAGGTCCGGCCCAAAGAGGCCATGCTCTGCCTGGGCCCCACAGTAGGGCTCTGGTTCTGGCTGATGCACAGAGGGCCCGAGGGACCTGGACAGGGCACTCAGCTATGCAGAGAGCCGCGGGCAGAGCACACCTGCTCTTCCCTAACCAAGAGGCCAGACAGGGCCTCCCACACCGCACCCCTGCCTGCCCTCAGCGCCTGTCCCAGGCTCCTGCTGCCCCAGAGCCCCCAGGACATGGAGAAGTGTCCAAGCCCACAAGCAGCCCGGGGCCTTGGCCAGGGCGGACGCGCACTAGACACCAGTGTGTGCACACTGTGCCACGGCTGGCAACGGCCCCGCTCCCTGGGCTCCCTGCACCCCAGGCCTTCCCAGTCTGGAGCTCCCGCAGCCTCCCAGGAAGGTGGCCCTCCTGGCCGTGTCACTCTGAAACCTGTGCCTGCCGCGATCTAGGGTTGGGCCTCACTTTGGAACAAACAGGAAGTGTCAGAGAGCTCAGAGTCCCAGAGGGGACCTTCAAGTGCCCCTCTGCCATGCACTGGCTGTGTGACTTCGGGAAAGTTACTGCACAGCTCTGGTCCTCAGAGTCCCCGTGAGTAAGCAGGATCACGCGAGGCACCCAGGATCCCATGACCCGGATGGAGCGTGGGAAAGGAACAGCAGCCTCACCCCACCCGGACCCCTGCCTAGTAAAGCACGCTGGCCTCCAACACGCCTCCCTCCCCGGGCGGCTGCTCTGGGCTGAGCTGGACCCTGGTTGGGGCCCTGGATGTGGATTCTTTCTGGGTGAAAATATGCCGATGACTAACAAGCCATGGGGGCTGCAAACCACAGCACTTCCTGTCCCTCCTGGGGCCCATGGGAAAGACCCCGGTGGCCCTCCACCTCCTGGGCTCCAGCTCTGATTCCTCCAGGCAAAACCACAACTGCTCTGAGCCACAGTTTCCCTTCCAGAGCCAGAAGAGCCTCTAACACCTCCAGGGGCCCAGGAGTGTGAGCCGAGACAGGGCTAGGTGCTTCCTGGGCCCGTCCCAGCCCCAGCACCCAGGCTGCCTCCAGGAGGCCCCGAAATTCCTCAGTGCTGATGCCACCTTTCTTTTGAGTCCTCTGCTGGCCCAAAAGCCCTAGGAAGCAGCCGGCTCTGCCTATGGCCACCAGGCCCCTTGCAGTGGGCAACTCCAGGGCCCATGTTCCTCGCCAAAGCTCCATGGGGCCCAGCATGGCACCAGGGGCACCAGGGCCAGGTTCCCACCTGGGAGGGGCCGTGTTGGCCACAACACTTATGTAGGACAGCAGTGGGTGGTGCACAAGAAAGGGAAAGCCACACACTCCCAAACCAGTCTCACAAGTGACATTCCGAAAGACAGCAGGAAAGGACGCTGGCACCCGTGGCAGAGAGAGCCTAGATGACCCTGTGTCTTTGGCCTGGTCTCTGAGGATGGACTTGTGCCTGGGGTGGGCTGCCCCCTGCAGACCTGTTGCAGGCCAAAGAAAGCACTGGTCTCCACTGCACGGAAGGCCTGCTGTGTCCCAGCCACTGTGCTGGTCACTGGGACGCGAGTGGACCTCACAGACAAGGGCACTGCCCACCTCACAGGCAGGGCACACAGCCATCTACAAGGAAATAATGCCACCAATAATGTTTGAAAAGGAACCTAGTGTTACAGTAATACAATGCCCAAGCAATGCATTTCAATCCAGGAGGTGGAGATTGCAGTACATCCATCAAAGAGAAAAGAGCGGGAAGCAATAGTGTAGAACGGTGTCTTAGTTACTCTTCTATCATTGCTAAGACAAAATACCTGACACCCAAAGTTAAGGATGGGTTTATCTAGCTCACAGTTTGTAGAGATTTCAGCCCATAGTTGGCTGGCAAAAGGCAGAGTGGCACGTGTCAGAGGGCATCAGAGAGGAGAAATAGTTCATTGCAGGCAAAGGCAGGAAAAGCAACAAGGGACGTTAACAGCATCTTTCTGCCCCTTTTATTTTATCCAGGCTACTTAGGACAGGCAGCACTCACACCCTTAAGCCCTTGAGCCTAGCACTGCACCCTGAATCAATCTCAGGTCACACACTCTGGATCCAGTCACCTCTGAAAAAGCCCCACCTGTGACTGCAGGGCACTTTGGGGGACATCTAAACACAGCCATGACAAATGGGGAGGGCAGGGACCGTTGCTCTGGGGAGGTGACATCAGCTGGAACCTGGCCTCTCCGGGGCAGAGGTCCGGGGGCAGGAATGAGAGGGCAGAGGCTGGGGAGCAGAGGGGCAGAGTGGACAGAGGTGCCAGCCTGGGTGAGATCCAGGCTGTGGAAAGCTGCCCAGGGCCAGGGTCCCATGAGGTGCGCTGCGGGGCCACATGGACCTCCAGTGTGATGGAAGCCATGCGTCACTTCCAAGCTGGGCAGTCCCGGGGCTCCTCTGCTCTCGACGTTCACTTGGTAGCCGAGTGGCCTCGTGGGTGGGAGGGGGCAGGGACACCGGGCTGTGGCTGGGTTAGGCGCCCAGGCTGGGGCAGCTGGGACAGGGGCTGAGGGAGTGAGGGGAGGGTCGGGTCCAGAGCACCCAGAGGAAGAACCACCAGGCCTTGCGGTGTCTGAGATGAGTGAGAAACGTGGGCTTGAGACGTGGCACACCGAGGCCCAGCCCCAGCCCAAGGTGCCAGGGGCCTAGAGCAGCGGCACAGAGGGACGGAGCTGCCATCTCCCTCAGCCAGGGACGACCAGTCCCCGAAATCTGGGTACCTTGTCTCCCAAACCCGAAGCCCCTGGGGCAGGCAGGCTGGAATCCCCCTGCTGTGGCTTCAGTGTCTGCTCTGAAGGCTCTTGTCCTGCAGCCAGTAGGACGGGGTCCATGACAACATCAGAGAGACCTGAGCTGGCAGCTGGCCCTGCCTCCTCTGCAGTGAGAAGCCTTGCCGGATGCCCAGCAGATGCCAGTGTCAGGCGCGTGGACCCCCAGCCTCCAGAGCCAGGAGCAGAATGAATCTCCATTCTTTAGGAATTCCCCGCTCTCAAGCGTCTTGTTACAGCAAAAGAAAACCAGCAAGACACTACTGGTCTGGTCCAATCCTCTTCCCTCCATGTTACAAACAAGGAGTCAGGGGTCAGGAAGGGCAGTGAGAGGGGAAGATCATGGGGGAGGTGACTGTCAGCCCCAAATCCCCTCTGTTGCCAAGGATCCCCTGCAAGCCAGCCTCAAGGGAGGCCGAGGTGACGTGGGCCAAGCTTTGCCAAGATCCGACCACTCTGCAGAGGCCATGCAGAGACAGGGAGGACCGTGGGGGTCACTCGGCAGAGAGGGTGCCAGCACGGGCCAGAGCAGTGACAGGCGATGATGGCCGAGGCTCTGGACCCCTTGAAAGCACACGCTGTCCCTGTGGACAGTGCAGAGGGGTGCTGGCCACGCCCACTGCCCCAAGGAACACCAGGGGTGAGCAGCCCCGCCCCTCCATCCTCTGACCATGGGACATAGCGCTCAGGGATGAGGGGTGAATGGTGGTGGCTGTTACCTCACTGAACCCCACAGCTGGGCCATCCTGTTGGCACCAGGTCACAGCGCTCATTCAGGGTGGAGCCAGGAGTGGCCTCAGAGCTCAGGCTGCCCCTCTGCACTGTCGCTCAGTGGGGACAGACTCTAGGAGGAGAAGCTGGGAACGGGGCTCTTGGGAAACGCATGCTAAGCTGAGCACCAGTGGGGCTCCCTGTCTGACACGCAGAGCACCAGCAGGGCTCAGGGCGTGGGCAGGGACAGCACAAAGTGGTTTAGGGACCAAGGGAAGACCTGGGGCCGGGCCAGGCTCCTGTACAAGGAGGAAAACAGCCAGACAGAAGGTGGAAGAGGCACTGGGTGAGGTGCATGGCACAGCATGGTGTTCCTGTCCCCAGCATGTGGGTGAAGAGGCGCAGGGCCCAGTGCCAGTCCCAGGAAGGACTCGGGCTTTGCGAGGTGTCACGCACGCAGCGTGGGCCCTAGCTGGCAGAGGTGACAGGCTGGCTGGCGGGCCCAGGGACCAAGGAGCCCTGGTGACGTCACGCTGAGCTCACTTGGACGCCGGGCTCCATGGGGCAGGAAGAGCGTGAGCAAGGGGACAGGGCGACACCACAGCCACCTCCCCTGGCCACACCTGAACATCACCTTCCTGTGGTCCCCGAGCTCTGCCTCTGGCCAGGCAAGGGAGAAGCTTCCAACGTCTCTCGGGAAGGAGGCCCTGGCTCACTCTCCCAAGGGGACCAGAGCCCTGGACGCTGCCCCTGCCTCGGCCGCAGGCTCAGGGCCCGGGTGTAGCCAGGCCACGGCTTCAGCACAGGGCCACGTGACTCTGCAGGGTGGGGCCTATCAAGTGCCCACCGCACAGATGGGAGCACTTGGGCCAGGTAGGAGGGACACCCATCCAGGGTCCGCAGCCAGCCTGCTAGCTCTGGCAAACACGGTGTGGCTCTACGGTCTTCCGGGGGAGCCAGCCCCTCCCTGCACACAGTGGGTCATGTTTCCCAGCCTCCTCTGGGGCTGGGGCAGCCAGGGGACTGCATTCCACCCAGTGGCAGGTGGGCAGAGGTCTCCCACCTGCAGCCTTGTTCTCGACCACTCTGCCCGAGTCAGGAGAGGGCGGCAGGCCAGGCCTGCTCTGTGGAGTGCAGGCAAAGGTGTGTGCGTGTGTGCACGCGTGTGTGCAGGATGCAGTGGGGGCAGAGCACTGGGCCTGCTCACCCCGGCCCCTCCCAGGACCACAGGGAGTGGAACCTGGCGCTCACTGTTGGGCGGGCACAGGGAAAGGCCCTGTGGCAAGCCTGCATCCATGCCCCTGCCCTACCAGATGCCCAGCTTGTGCAAAACCCGTGAGTGGCCCACAGAACAGAGCCTGAGGGGCTCCCCAGCTGCCCCCTGCCATTCCCCACCCACCTCACTCCCCAGCTCCCCATCAGGCTGCTTCCTGCCTCTGTGGCTTTGCACACGATGTCCCCTCTGTCTAGGGTCCCCTTCTTCCCTTGGCTCATCTTCTTGGCAAACTCCTATTCATCCTTCCAAGCCCAGTTCAAACATAACCTCCTCTGAAATGACCACCTACCCTCTTCTCGACAGTGAGCTCCCATCTGTCCCTTACTCTGTACCAGGCAGGTGACTCATTCGTGCTCAAAGCTAAGAGATGGCAAGTGGCAGCACAGAGGCCACTTGAGAAGTTTTGACAGTTGGGCTACAGACCTGTGTCTCCTGACACGGTGAAGCACCCAGGCAGGTGATCAAGGTAGGACCTGAGACGGGAAGGTCATCCTGGACTCTGCAGGTCACCCGTGTCACTACTGGGTCCTGAAAAAGAAATGCCTTGCTCCTCTGCAGTCAGAGAGGGGCACAGAGAGGCTGGGAAGGAGCTCAAGCCAGGGAGGCAGGTGCGTCTGTGCTCTGCCTCTGGAAGTGGAAGACTGCAGGGAAACAGACTGTCCCCAAGCCTCGAGAAGGGACACAGCCAGGCCCATCTTGATTTAGCCCCGTGAGACCAGCTGGTTTCAACATCCAGAGCCATGGGACAGAAAACTGTGCTGTCGTCAGCACTGAGTGTGTTTCAAGGTGGTACAGAAGCATTAGAAAGATAACACACCCTGTGCACTAGCCTGGGGTCCCTCAAACGGGGCTTCCCCAGCCTCTGAGCTTCTGCCCTGCTGCACCCCTGTGGGCTGCCCAACTCTGCCTGATGAGTTTCTACTCCTCCCTCAGAACCCATCCCCAAGGCCTCTCCTAGGGGACCTGTCCCAAAATGCCCTGCAGTACAACTGGGCTGGCCACACCCCTCCATGCCCAGGTGTGGGCGCCATCTTGGACTCCCTGGGTGGCCACTGGCTGGGGAGATCCCAGGGGGAGGTTCCTAGACCAGTGCCAGAATGCTGCAGGACCCTGGCAACCAACAGGGAAAGGGCTGGTCCCTGGGGTGGTCAGAGCCCAAAGTGTGTTCACGAATGGGATTGACAAAACACCAAGTGTAGCCTTGCCTCTCCCAGCCAAGCCCTCCCTGAGCAGGAGAGACCATGCCAGCAAGGGGCCAGATCTCCCAAGTGCCTTCCTCCTGCTTGTCTAGCTGTCTTTTATTCCTCACCCCCAGCAGCATCAATAACAGCCTCAGACAAATCCTCCCTCCACCTCCTCAAGCCAGAACCCTAATGCCCTGTAATCCGATCACAAGAGAGAAAGCCCAGGCTTAGGAATTTACCCTAAAAAAGAATCCGAGATGTGGGCGTGGCACATCGCATCTTCACAGGAGTGCACACTGAAAATGCCTCAGATGTCCAGAAATGAGGACTCGATTAGGTAAACAGTATCTCCTTCAGAAGCAAGTATATTATACAGCCATTAAAAATAGCAGTTGCAAAAACACGCTGGCACACAGAAGATGTTTAATACATAATTCCACTGGGATTCAAAATTTATAAAACATGTATATATTTGCATCTTAAAAAGACGAGTGAGAATATTCATCTCAGATATTAATAGTTTTAATCTCATGGGGGGTTAACACGGGGATTGTTTTTATGCCTCATCTCTTTTATAATTCCACAATTCCTGTGATGATTATGAATTATAATATTTAAAAGGTCTTTTTTTAGAGAGAGTATTTTCCGGAGAGGAACTGGCCAACGCCCACGGCAGAATCTCTCCAAAGAGGTTCTGGCAGTACACAAGGTCCCTGCAGTAAGGCCACACAGCTCAGCAAGGCCAGCCACAAAGGAGGGGCCACAGGGGACTGTGGCCGTGGCCCTGGGAAACCCGAGATGCAAGAGGTCAATCGCACAGGCAGGGAGCTGGCTGGGGGCTCAGGAAGCACAGGGCTGCCTGTGTGGCTCCCAGCCTGGCAGGGAGAAAGCCAGGCCCCTGCAGATGGCCAGAGGGTTCAGGCCAGAGTACACACTGTGCCTGGGCAGGGCTGCCAGAGGACTGAGGGGACCTGTGACCTTTCTGCTAACGACAGCTCTCCCTGAGATCCCTCCAGCCTGGGACGCCCATCTGGGTCTGCTAAATGGTCAGATGGGGAGGGTGCAGGAAAGGGAGGGGCAGCATGCCCAGGTCTTCAATACCCGGGTGAACCCAAGTGGGCAGAGAGCCTCCCAGGAAGCCCTGCAGCAGAGCCGGAAGCTGGGAAGGCAGAATGGGGAGAGCGGATTGTTCCCATGGCCTCCCGAGGCCAAGGCCAGCCTGGTGCTTAGGGGAGGCCGTCTAGGGTTGGCCTAGCGGGATGGATGCACCTCCTGGGCCTGTCTTGCTGCGTTTTCCTTAACATCACCATGGAGATCTGAGTTTGATTTAAACAGGACTTGGAGCAGTAGGGATCTGGCGGGGGGCGGCTGACTTCAGTGTTCAGAGGTTTGAGTTTCGTGTGGACCAGCCATGAGAGACGTCCGTGGAATCCCAACACTGTGCGCTCAGGAGTCCCGGACAGTGTGGCCATGTGTGGCTCTGCTTGTCTCGCAGTCTCCATCCTGTCCTGCCAGGCAGGTCCCAGAACACCCGGAGCAGCCCGAGCCCACCAGCCAAGAGCCCAAAGAGGGACCACCCAGCCATCCCCATAGAGAGCAACAGAGCCACAGCGGACCTCAGGGTGGCCTGACACCCAGCACTGTGAGCCTGGCAGCTGACTGCCCACTCCTCAAAATCACCTTGGAAAACAGCCGCGCGAGGCAGCAGCCTGGGACAATACAGCACCCCCAGGGCAGGGGCACATGGGGGAGCTCAAGCCGAATTCAGAGCAGATGCATCTGAAACCCAGGGTCCTAGAGATGACTTGGGCCATTCACAGTGAGAGCTGAGAGTTAAGGAAGAGTTCAGCAACCCCACAGGAAAATACGGGCATGAGATGGGGGTGTGGCTCAGACGAAGAAGGCTGCCCAACACCACAAAAAATAAGAAAGAGAAAAGATGGGAATAGCCACACAACTCACAATAGCTAAGTCCTGGAAGCAGACTATATCCATCAACAGAGAACTGGATACGGAAAATGAGGTATCTATACATAAAGGAATACTACTCGGGTATAAAGAGAATCAAATTTGAGACATTTGTAGGAAAATGAAGGCACCTGGAAACTATTATGTTGAGTGAAATATATCAGACACATAAGCTTACATACCCCTCATTAGAATAAGGCAAAGTACAAACAAAGAGCACCGTGAAGGATGGGTAGAGGACACAAGCACGTAGGTCTCTTGCAAATGGAAAGAAGTCCAGGAGAAGGGGAGGGAGAGCAGAGGGGGAGGGGAAGGGGAAGTGAGCAGAATAAAGATACGCCATGTACGGGAACCCAGTAACTTCAATGGATGTAAGCGCTCTATGTCATAAACACCAGATAAGATTAATAATGTCCACAAGAACAAAAGTGGGCTAAGGGGAATTCGAGGAGGAGGGAAGGAGCCGGGAGGAAAGGGAAAGTGATCGAAAAAGAATCACGCTGTGGTACGTGCATGTACCCGTGCCCCAAGATGACTGCAACCTGCATGTACTCCAAACACGTACTAATAAAAAAGATGGGTGCCAGCTGCGCACATAAGTCATGCAGGAGGGGACCCAAATCATCGGCAAACACTGGGAAAATGCCTTCCGTCTCGCTGGGGAGCACGACATAAACAGCACAGAGCTACAGCCCCACCCACCTGCTGGCAAACATGGCAAGTCCGGTGGATTCAAAGCTATGGAGCTTCGAACTGTCCCGCAGGCAGGGGACAGCAAGAGGCAGAGAGGGGACACCAAGCTGCTCCTCCACCCCATTCAGGCACCTGCCGGGGACCCACTCAGATGCTCTGTGCAGCCAGGACTAGAATAGCAACATCCTTGGGAAGTAAAGTAACCCCAGTGCTCCCACAGCCAGGGACTGCGTATCTCAACTAGGTTACACACGCTGCGTGGATAAATTACCCCAAGCTGGGAATATCCACCAAACTCCAAAAAGCAGGATGATGTCACCCATATCAATTTTTAAAACAAGCTAAACCGAAGAACATATTGAGTGCAGATAGAGAGAGCTATGTGTCCACCCACGATCAATGTAAATTATGATTCATATATCTTCTTGTATTCGCAATTATGTTTTATATGCAAGATATAAAACCTAAATGGAAACAATCCACACCAATTTCAAGATGAAGGCAGCTTCTGGGTAGGTAGGTGGCAGGGTAGGGGTGGGAGGAAGGAGCAGAGGGTTGGGCTTTATCTGGATCTATCATAGACTTTTTCTTTGAGACATAGTGATCCCAGATAGATAGTAAAAATAACCTTGATGACAGCTGGATAAAGTATGGGATTGAGCCAGGCTGGGTTTGGTAAAAATGGACTCCCTAAATTTCAGAGGCTTCTTCCACAGTCCTGTTCACTATCCGTAGTCCAAATTCATCATGTGAACCCAAACTAACTACAAGGGAGGCGGGAAGGAAGGAAACCCTGAGCGCATAGTGCACTCTGTGTGTTGTACTGCATTCTGTGCTTTTCTGTATACATTAAGATTCCATGGTTACAGTGAAGCTGGGAGAAAGAGAGTCATCCTGTCCCTCACAAAAGGACAGGGTTCCCAAGTCACCCAGAGTTTAGGCTGAGACCATCCCACTCCAACGCCCCTGTGACCCTGGTCACATGTGCCCATGGCAAGGTGGGGTTGGCAAAGCTTTAGGGCTGTCCTGGTCCAGGGATGGCACAGACAGAGACAACTGGGCTATAGGACTGTGCCCTCTACTTCAAACCCATTTGCTCAATATCCATGCTTAGGGTGAGGTCTCAGGAAGCCCAGGAGGCTGCATCACAGCCTCTTGCTTCTTTTTGTCCATCCATCCATCCATCCATCTATCCATCTATCCATCCATCCATCCACCCATCCTTCCAACCATCCATCTGTCCATCTATCCATCCAACCATCCATCTGTCCATCCATCCACCCATTCATCCACCTATCCTTCCATCCATCCATCCACTCACCCATCCATCCATCCATCCACCTATCCATCCATCTGGGAAACCACAGACAAGAACAGCCATGCTTAGTGAGAGATGGGAAAGAGGATGCCTGGGGTTTTTTCACAGGGAGCTTCAATGCAGCTTCTTTGAGGACAAGAGCTTTATGCTGAGGTTGAATGTGGGCAAGAAGACAGCAAGAGGACCATGCCCATACGCTTCGGACAGGCGGCCGCAGCACCCACAGGACTTTGTGTGCACTGAGCTTGGCCTGGTCCAGATTAGCCAGCAGCCACTTAGCATTGTGGAGCTCTCAGGTGACCCTAAAACCACCAGGGCCCACAAGCCAGGGCATCAGCATCTCCTGGAGCTTGTTAAAATACAGAGTCTCAGGCCCTGCTGCAGACTCAGGAATCAGAATGTGCACTTAGCAGGCCCCAGGAGACCTGTGCAGGGAGGGCTGGAGACCTCTTCCCTGCCAGCCATTTTCAGTGGGGACAACAGCGCCCCCAAGGGGTAGACATTGGTTCTTGAAGGACGGGAAAGATGTACAGCTGTACCTTAGTGAATCATCATTAATTGGTTCCAGGAGGCCCCATAAGCACCAAAAATGAGTATCAAACAAACTGTTTTGGCTGGAAAGGCTGTCAAGTCACAAGACAATCGACACCGACAAGTTCTAGCTTGCACATCAAATATCAACCAAATGAGCACGGGGCAAAATTTTCAAGTCAAAATTCATCAAGGACCAAATTCCAGGAGTTTCAAAGCAGTGGTGTCCCAGGGACAGCCTTACTTCTGTGCAAAAAGTACACTCATGCGTGGAGAGCGGCCACGGAGATGCAGTTGTGTGGGGGAGGCACGAGGGAAGCAACGGCTAAAAAGGCGGGGGAACCTAGTGAAACCAGTCCAGACGCACGGAGGACTGGGGCAGGGCCAGGCTGAGGGGCTGGTGATCTCTCGTGTCGGGGGCCAGACTTGTCCCTGCACAGGTGAGGGGAGGGGCACAGAGGGATGAGCCGGGGACACCAACTGGGACCAAGCTGCGAGTGAGGAGGCAGAGAGGGGTCAAGGAGACAGGGACAGGTGTAGGGGCCCCCGAGGAGACCCGGTGCAGAGGGATCAGCAGGGCTTAGGATGCACTGTGCAGCCAGATACACACGGGCTCTCAAGAGATTCCCTCACCAAGACCCCACAAAGACATCTTTGCAGGTGGGGTTGACTTAAGGTTCTCAGGGTGACGTCATCCTCGGCCCCGAGTCCAGTGGCCAGTGTCGTCAGGGACAGACACACAGGGAGAAGGCCACATGGGGAGGACAGGGTTGTAGTGCTGCAGCCACAAGGAGGTACCTGGACCAGCAGGGACAGGAAGTGGCCTGCCTGGGGCTTCAGAGCAGGTGCTTTCCCGGACGCCTTGATCTGAGCTTCTGACTTCCAGGACAGGGAGAGAAGACATTTCTGCTGTTTTAAGCCCCTGGCTTGTGGCCACTTATGACAGTGGCCAGGGTGGGCCCCAGGGCCATCCCTGGTTTTAACAAGGAGGTCTCTGCCATGGACCCCAAGAGGAAGCGGGGTGGGGGCGACTTCGATTCCTGCTGCCACCCTGGGTTTAAAGGGCATCTCAGTCCCCTCCCTGCCTCGCTGTCTTGTCCTGATTCCAAGGGGTCCCGAGTCTGAGCAGAGGGGCTCCCTACAAGAAGCAGGGACAGAGTATGGGGGCCTGGAGACTGAGAAGGGGAAGCTGCTGGTGGGACCAACTGAAATGCATTCCCTGGGCTTAGGCTTTGGAGAGCCGTTTCCAGAGCGTAAATACCATCCCTGTCATTAGACATCTATTTATTGTGATTACACAGGAGGCTTCTTGGACAGCCCAGCGCACATTCCCTGTGTCTCTAATAGCCCCACTTAATACCTGCTCCCCGGCCACTGGCACCACAAACCTTCCTCCCTGTGGGCCTCAAACGCTGACAGGGCAAGGGGCATCTGGGAAGCATCGAAGGCAGGCTTTGGGCTTCTCAGCGCTCCTCGCCTGAGTCCCAAAGGAGGTGGACAGCAAGCACAGCAACAGATAG
Source organism: Heterocephalus glaber (assembly GCF_000247695.1). The sequence goes on along the minus strand of NW_004624755.1, from coordinate 23,488,151 downwards.
TGCCTGAGAGAGAAACTGTCACTGCTGATTAAACAGCAGAAACTGCCTGTCCTCCCTTGGAACCAGGAGCCTGCAGGTTAGAGGAGCAGCGCATTAGCAGAAGACAGGTGCTGCAGGGCTGCAGGGCCCTGCTGGGCAGGAGTGGCACCCCGGAAGGAGAACGCAGGGTTCCAGCACGCCCTCCGTCGATGTGGTCTCTCGAGCTCGGAAGAGCTCCGAAAGATCCATCCCAGGGAGCAAAATGAAAAGGAAAACTACAGGCCTGATTCTTTATGGCAGCACCAATACCAGGATGGCTGAGTACTAGGAGTGAATCAGCTCCAGGGACTCGCGTGCAGCCTTAAAAGAAATGATGACACAGACCACGTGACAACCTGGGAAACTGGAAACGCAGTTGATAAGTGAAAAAAAGACGGGAAACTTTATTCTATGTCTACAGCACTGGGAGAATGTCAGCATAAAAGAGAGAACATAAACAAAGAAAGTAATTGCGCAATGGGAAGGGACGTGGGAGAAGTTTCTTGAAATGACTAATGGTTTTGCATGCATTTTTAATAAAGGCAGGAAATGTCTGGGTATAGAGATGGTGATGAGGAAAGGAATGAGGAAAGCTGAAAGCTGTTGATTTGCTTTGGGGAAAAACTAAATTTAGACCGTGCGCCAAGCTAGGGCTGTTTCGTGTCCCACCTCACTCTGTCTGTATAACCTCATCTTAGGGCCGTTTCGTCCCCATTTTCCAGATCAGGAGACTGAGGTCTGGGAGGGGGAGCCTTCCTCCCCTCGGCCCCTGCTTCTGACCAGTTCCGCATGGTACTTGTTCGTACAGAGTCCCAGGCACAGGGCACGGGGCTGGCCATGCTCAGCCAGCCACTCAGTGAAAATACACAGCAAATGTGAACTGTGCCCACCGAGTCTGTCTGTGTAGACGCAGAACACACCCAGAAGGAGCCTTCGCTGCCCAAGCAACACGCGAGACAGTCTCATTCCCTCCATCTCTAGCCCTGGAGAGATGCTGCATAGAGAAGGACCCCTGGCAGTCTGGATGCACTTCCGGTTGGGACTCATGCCAGCGAGGTAGCTGAGGGGTCTCCGTCTACTCACAGCCAAGGGAACCCAGCCCTCCCTCACTGCTGGTCCACTTAGCAGCGAGGGTACGTCCCCCCTCCCTGGCCTGCCCTGCCCGAGGAGCCGTGACCCCAAAACATAAACCCCCAAAGAGAAGCCAGTGAGATCTCACTGGAGTTTGCCACTTGCACTATCTCTGCTCTCATCGGGAAACAATGCCGGGCTCTCCCAACCGTGGAGCGGCAAAGAGGAGCGAGCGAGGCCACACAGGATGCCTCCTGCAGTCAGAATGCGGCCCAGGCCAGCTCCTCCTGGCAATGGTGATGGAACTGGGGGACAGCAGGTGATTGGGGGGTGAGTCACAGCATTGGGAGGGCCACCCGGGAAGCAAGAGTGGCCTCATTAACACCATAGGTGACCGCACATCCCTGGCTCAAGGAGACACCAGTCCTTACACCAGACAGCCCAATGACTTCCTGAGGGCCCCTCCTGTAGCTCCATGAGCGCCGCTGTGGACCAAGGTGTGGACTCAGACCCCTTGCCTAAGCAAAGGCAACAGCCAAGAGTGAGCCCAGCCCAGGCTGCACCCCACAAATCAGAAATCCTGATGGGCAGGTGTTCCCCAAATAGGAAAGCATTACAGATGAATGGATTCTACTCGAGAAGCATATATTGGAGGCCAAAATGGCTCCACCCAGGGAATCACCGGTGAGGCAGAAGCAGATCCCTGGTGGGAGAGGAGTCCTGAGCTCACACCCTCCAAGCAAAGCAAGAGGATGGCGATCAGGAGATCAGGAGAACGGAGCCACCTTCTCCCTCTGACGGCTGGAAACATCAAAGGGTGCTAGTGCTCTTGGGCCAGTTCACACTGCACATAAAGAGACAGCTCTGCCCTTCGATGGATTATTTATTTACTAAGAATCCCTTCAGCTTAGGAGCCAGGGAGAAAGAAAAATCTCAACAATGAGGCCAGCAGGAGCCTCAGGCTACAGGAGTGGGAGCTGGCAGGGGAAATGGGGCACTGACCTGAATTCATTATGCGAACCCTTCTCCTGCAGGGAGGAAACAAAAAGAAGGGAAAACACTGGAAAGAAAAGAGGAGCAAGCAAAGAAGCCCTAGGTCCATTTGCGGGGGACATGGCGCCTGCTGACCGCACTCCTGATTCGCTTTCTTTCAACTTCTCCTTCACGCATTTTCCAGCTGAAGGAAAGTTGCAAGGTCACCAAAGCACGGGAGCTGTGACACCAGGCTCTTTTTGGTCCTCAACCGGAGGCCCAAGACCACACACAGGCACACGAGGAGGCCACCGCTGGGCTGACTTACCGCCACAGGGAACTCTCCAGAACCTTCCCCATGTCTGCATGGTAGTACTTCGTCAGGATCAATATCACCTGTGGGTTAACAGAAAGGAAAAGGTGGATGTCAGTGGATTCCAAGGCTCCCCAAGAGGGACACAAAAACCATCCCTACCCTTCACTTGGGTCTATCAAATAGCAGCTGCCCAGGGCCCTTGCACCATCACACACATATGCAAAGTGTCTTGAGTGTGGCTTCAGAGTGACTTTGGGGACAGCACACTCCTATGAGATCCTCCCATTAGCTGCCATTCGGTGGGAACCATTCAAACCCAGCCCCGGTCAACCTCAAACTGTGTCCAGAGGGACAGGGGAGACGACAGACCTGGCGTAGACGCCAAACACTCAGCGGGGCTCTCTCCACCTGTGGGCCCAGCACCAGCCGGAAGTGGAAGTGGCTGCTGTCCTTACGTTTCCCGTGGGGACTGACAGGAGAGGCGAGAGGTAGCAAGGCAGCCCAAGGGGCTCCATAAATCACCGGCGGCAGGCATACACCTATTGTGTTGTTAACTATTCCACACACACACAGGGCCCTGCACAAGTACCAAAGCTGGGCAGAAATGCAACTGCTTAGAAAATGAAAATAGATGTGTTGCAGAGCACTCTGATGTTCCTCAAAAGCAGCGCGTGAACACAAATGAATAATAAATAAATAAATACGGACGATGAGGAATCGTCGGCCCCCGTGGGGAAAAGAGATTGATCCCCAATTACTGCACTAGCCACTGAATCCTCGGGCACATCAACTTTCATTTCATGGGCCGCCACTCCGCCTTAGCGGTTCCTAACCGTCTGTTGCCATGGGAACCCCGGAGGGGAGACTGGACGCCGTCTGGGGCTCCCGGTGTGACGCTTAGCCTGGTTACTTCAGGGTCACCACACGGGCCACCTCCACCCTCCGGCTTCTCCAGAGGCAGAAGTTTCTTGGTGCTGGGACTTGTGGTGGCGTGGCGGCCACCAGCAGCCTGGCCGCCCTTTCCCCGGAGATTAGAGCGGGAAGCGAGGAGGAGAGGGTGTCAGCCGGGATGGGACAGCGCTCCACTGAACAGCAGGGTGATTGAAAAAGAAAAAAGCAAAAGCGAGACCCTGTCAATCACAACAAGGTGGCGCTGCCTCGCTGGGGAACAAAGCCGTTTCCTCTCCTGGCTCCGAGCCTCTGAAGATGGAGGAGGCAGGTGGAGTGACAGGGCCTGGACGGGCAGGAGACAAGCGTATTTTTAACCTATTGATTTATATTTTACATGGTCTCGCTGTCCCCAGAGAGGCTTTTGTGGAGCCAGAGCGTGACAGCTGGAAGGAACCTCAAAGTCGGTTTTATCCAGCATCATCCAGGATGAAATCATTGCTCCATCAGGCAGGATGCAGGCTCCGCTCCAACACCTCCAGGGACGGATGGGGCTCTCACCCTCTCCCCAGCACTCAGGCTGCTGTGGGCTGCTGGGTTTGGAAGCTGGCCCTTGAGGAGGCTGAGCTCGTCTGGGAACTCCTGCTACGTGGGCCAGCACTGCGGCCAAGGATGCTGACTGAGCAAGACTGCTTCCTCCCTTCCCTTCTGCGGAGACTTCCTGCCACCCATACCCGCCCTCTCGCTGGAAGCCCCAGCAGCCTAGGCCTTTGCACAGGCTAGGACCCTCTTCCCTGGCTCCACCCCTGTCGTTGGGCTCCCCCCACTCAGCCCTCAGATCTCAGCTTGCGGGAAGACCCCCACATGCACCCAGCACCGTCACAGGCCCCACCCCTCCCTCTGCCTGGCCCATCCCGTCTTCGCAGGTGGAGACCTGCCTTGTCCCAGGTCCACTTCCCCTCCCAACCTCACAGTCCTATCCCCTCCCCATGCTGGGGTGGGACAGGATTGCCCCACTGGGACCGCCCAGCGCCCTAAGCTGAATGGAAGTCAGGTGCCCTGGGCCCCAGGACCTGACAGGAAGCCACCCCGTGGCCTGGAGCTGGACTGCAGGCAGCCCCCCAGCCCCACTCTGCTGCCGAGGCAGGGGGGACCCCAATGTGGGCCAGACCCCCGGGCTCCACCCCTGGCTCTGCAAAAGCCCCCTGGACCCTCGGCCTCCTGTTCTCTCCAGGACCCAAGGCCCCGGTGCTATGGCCCAGGGCAAGCATGGCCTGTGCCCTGCTGTGCCAGGCACTGGTTATGGGGTTCACTCACTGCACCCCCCTTCCCAGGAGCCCCCCGAGGAAGCTCTTCGGATCCCTGTTTCTCAGATGAGGAAACAAACAGAGTGCTGGACATTTCGCCAAAGCACCCATGCAGCAGGCACAGAGCCTGAGTCTCCGCAGGAGCCACATGGCCAGGCCTAACAGAACGGGAGGCGCCTCGGGGTGCTCGCCAGCAGCACTGGAAATGGCATCTCCTGGGAGCCACTCGGCACTGCTGGTGTGAGCGGCCTGTGGGAGCTCTGATCTTGTAGGGAGAGCACCCCAGAATGTGATGGGGCTCTGGGGTGCGTCCAAGTCGAGGGTCCCCTCCCACCTCAGCCCAGCCAAGGCCAGGAACCCTGCCCGGGAGACCCGGAGCCACTGAGCAGGAGACAGGCAAGGGAAGAGACGCTGCCAAGGGAGGCCGGGCCACACAGGTCACTCCTTCCTGTCACCGGCTTCTCCACCCACGCCCAGTGCTCCTCGCCCGGGACAGCAGTGCCAGGACCTGTCTTCACTTTATAGGAGCATCTGCTCACGTACACCAGGTGCCGCATCCCCGAGCCCCTGTCCCTGAGCTCACATCCCCTACTGACTGCTGAGCGAACTGAGGCCCTGCATGAACAGCCCGCAGCAGAGCCAGGGCCTCCTGTGCCTCAGCCCGGGCTCTTGCGCCTTTGTCACTGTCCCCAGGCTCCATGATCCACCTTCTCAGCATGGGACGCACAGATGCTGAGGCACCAGCCCCCAGTCCTGGCCAGCCGCCCTCACCCTAAGACCAACCATCAGCAGGCAGCGGGGTCCTCGGACCGGGGGAGCCGGGGCCTCTGACCTCAGGGATAGAGCAGATGGCCCCCAGCCTATTGTCCTGGGCTCCGGGCCGATGGGGCTTCCTGCCCCGGCACAGGCTGCTTCTCCTCTCAGCCTCTCGTCACTCTGGCCAGGCATGGAGGAGCCTGGCTAACAACAGCTGGGTGCACGAATCAGCTGGGCAGCATAAAAAAGCCGGGCCTGACTTGGGGTCTGCCCCAGGGTCCCCCACAGACAGGTCCCCTGGGTAGCAGGTCTCCCCAAAACCTTTGTGACGACAGCAACCACAGCAAATGCTGGTCAAGTCCCCCCACCCTTCATGCATATCTGGCACAGCCCTGCAAGCAGGATTGTAGCTTCTGGCCTCAGCCCCCAGGATCTATCTGTGAAGGTGACCCCATGCAGTAGTGAGGTTGTGGGTGATGGCTGCACCTTGCAGGGGTACATACTGTGCCTGGCCTCTGCATCCCTGTCCCTCAAGGGACCCTGCAGGACATGCCGTGTTCGAGGCCCAGAGTCAACAATGCCACACCCACCAGGGAGCTGTTCCAGAAGTCACCCCACAGTGCCACCCTTAGGACCACCTCACCCCCAACTCAGCATTGGGGCTGGAGGGGCACCTGGCTGGTGGGTCCTTGGGGTCTTGTCTGCCCTTTGGGGTCACCACAGCTGCCCTGGTTAGAGCCATGGCCAGGCAGAAGATGGCAGACCCCTTGTAGACCCGCTTGCTCCCACCTTCCTGTGCTAGAGGTGTGGATGTGTGTGTAGGCCTGTGTGTGTACCGTGTGTGTGTGCATGTGTGCCACAGACCACAGAGCACAGCAGTGCCAGGCCCCCCGGGCAAGGCTACCCACCCATCCGGCCACAGCTTTCTCCCCAGCTGCAAACCGAGAGAGACACTCGTTCCCAGCCTTCTCTGGGGGAGGAAGGAGGTGGGATTCATGGGGCATCGCCTGCCTGGCTTCATCCAGATTCCTCTTCCCCCTGCCGGCACCTGGAAGAGGAATCTGGATGAAGCCATGCAGACTGCGTGTGAACCCTGGCCCTGACGGGGTGGGCTGGGCCCGGGAGGCCTGGCTGGCGTGAAGCAAGCCCTGCTCCAGAGGGAATGGGGTGGACCAGCGGGGTGGCCTTGGCAGGAGCCTGGGGGTCGGGTCTGTCCTGCCTGTGGGATGGAGGCCGCTCCAGCTATGCCCTCTCTGGAGGGACACCCTGACCCTGACTGGCTCTGACTCGCCATGGGGGGGGGGGCAGAGGTGACCCCAGGAGGGGTGGACTGAGGCTCACACAGGTGCACTGAGGTCTCACCCAGCCCAGAGGTTGGCTCCATCCCACTGCCCAGGTCAGGAGCGGGGGTGACACAAGTGGCGAAGGCCACCCACAGCCCAGGGGACAGCAGAGCATGGGCCTGAGGCCAAGACTGCAGCCCCTTCTCAAGCAGCACCCCAAGGTGCCCTCTCCACCCCGCTCTGCTCCGTTCTCAGGAAGGGGCTGGGCTGAACAGGGCCTGCTCCAGAGATTCCTCCTCTAGGAAGAAATTGATTCCACTTAAGAGGTGTCGATTCTGCCTCTACTTACGGGGAGAGGGATCTCACATCACTGCTAAACACCGCTGAGGGGCACATGGGGATCCACAGGGCTCAAAAGCCACTTGAGGGGCTGCTCCTCCCAGGGCGATGCCTCGGTCAGCGCCACTGCCCCCCACACACCCCAGGAATCCTGCTGTGACGCTGCCCACACTCACTCAGGCCCCAAAGCCCCGGGTGCCCTGCATTCCCCAAACTCAGCATCCAAGAGTGCCTGAGGCCTCCCGGGGTAGGCACAGCCACCGTCATGAGCACAGGGCCGCCCCCAGAGAGCAGTCCCCATGGCAGCCCTCATCCCTGTGCAGCCCCAGCCCCTGCGGTGAGGCCCCTCAGCTGGGGCTGCTGGGAGCGCGGGCTCCAAACTTGGGTCACCTAGCACCTCAGAGCAGCAGTGTGGACAAAGTGAGTTCAGGGTGCAGTGCATCCACAGATAGCGAGTCACCAGGGCCCGGGGCTTAAGGTCAGGCTTGGGGTCAGCATTAGGGATTAGGGCTAAAGTTACAGTTAGAGTTTGACTGCATACAGTGAAGTGAAGTAATCCCTGTGATGTGATGTGGATTTTAGGAATAAAGCTACAAATCCTCTACCTAGTTCCCGACCACCATACGCACACTGCTCACCTCTGAGCCCGTCCCCCTTTTTCCGCTGGCCCTGACCCCAGCCCTCCACTACTCAGGAGGCAAATCTCCTCGTGGGCCACCTCCAGCAAGCTTTCTGGGGCCTCCAGCCCAGGTGACTGCCATCTGCTTACAGCTGCTTTGCCTGTAGCCCGCAGGAGCTGGCACATCAGAGGCACCTGTCTCAGGGGTGTTCGGGCTCTGAGCCAGCCTGACCTGTGTGGATGCCCCTGCTGTGGCTGCCCCATTCCTGTCCCTCGTCTGCAACACTGGAGGAGATGGATCCCGTGTCCGGTGTGGCCAGGGGGAGGGTCGTCATGTCTCCCTGGGCCCTGCCCATGCCTGAGGCTTGACAAATGACAGCAGCCCAGCCTCAGGGACAGCGGTTCCTGCTGCCTGTGTGTACTTGCTGGGCTCAGGGTCTGTGCAGCCTTCTCTCCTGTCCCCTCTGCCACCAGAGGCTGAGGTTGTGGGAGCTGGGACAGATGTGGACTGGGACAACTGTGCTTCCTGCTCACACAGAGACGGGCCAGAAAGACCCTGGCTCAGAGCTGTTACCAAGACAGTGAGGAGGGCCCAGGAGAGGGGGTTGCAGCCCTCTCTTCCGGGCAGGAAGGGGCAGCAGGTGCACATGGAGGAGTCGGCCCAAGCCACACACAGAGCTGCAGCCACAGCCTGGGAGAGGCTCAGGCTCTGCGCCTGCCCCGCAGCCCTGTAAAATAGCATCACTGGGGAAGCTGTAGAAAGGGTACACAGGCCTCTGCTGGACTATTTCTGCAACTTCTTGTAATGCTTTATTGTTACTGTCTTTTGAGGCAGGGTCTTAGGATCTATCTAGCCCATGCTGGCCTTGAACTCACTATGTAGCCAAAGCTGGCATTGAACTCAAGGCAATCCTCCTGCCTCAGCCTCCCAGGTGCTGGGAGGCACAAGCATGAGCTACCATGCCTGGCTTGTTATTAGTGTTAAAAAACTGAGAGAGGAGAGGGCGAGAGAGAGAGAGGGAAAGGGAGGGAGGGAGAGAGACTTGAGAGACACGTTAGCAGAAAGATGCAAAAATAAGAAAAGGTTTGGCCATTGCAATCCTCCCATCTCCCCCTCCATCCTCTGGACAACAGCGGCCCAGACAACAGGGCCAGGCCCCACCCTGCTCCCCAGCCAACCTGAGGATAGGCCCAAGCCCATCACGTTATCCCCCTGCTCTCGCCCTGTCCTGGGAGCCCCGCACAGGTGTCCTTGGCTCTGGAGGACCAGCCCCGGGCCAGGATGTAAGAGGAAGTGGGAAGCGAGAAAGAGGAACTTCCAGGTCAGCCATGCACACCCTGGAACCCGTGACCGCTGGCTAGTGACCACGGCCCGTGCTCGCTGGGGGAGGCCGTGGAACTGGTGGGAGCAAGAGTCCATTGTCCCCAAGCAGGGACTTGGGTGGGCTGGGGGACACCTAGGAGGATGGACAACTATAGGGAAAGGGGGTGGCCCCCTGCAAGCCAGTACGACGCCCGTGAGATAGGAAAGGGGGAACTGAAAGAAACACAGAGACAGAGACTCGAGAGAACCTGAGTCTCAGGCTGATCTAAGCTGCTCTGGGCAGCAAAGACAAAGGACTCCCAGGACGTCCAGTGTTGATTCTTTACAAGCGTGGGAAGGGGGGAAGCTGGGCAGCCTCAGGCCACCTGCTGATAACAAGGATCGAGCAGGCAGGACTGCAGAATGAGGGCACAGCGTATCTGTGCTGAGGAGAACAAATGGTTAACTCAGAGGGGAGGAATTTAGCTGGAGTCAGTGGACCTTGGCTGGAACTGAACTCAGCTGAGCTCTGCTGCTTCCAGTGTAACACAGCGGAATGACGGAGGGGCAGGAAGCTTATGCTGCTATAGCCTGCTGATTCTGGGCAGAGGTGTCTGCTACAGACAACGGACACGTGTCACCAGAGGGGCTGCAGGAGCAGCATCTCCAGAGCCCATGGGTCCCCTGAACCCCTTTCCTCCATCTCCCTGGGAACCAGTACGGCAGGAACAGATGGAACTGGGCAGGGCGGTGTGGTCAGTCCCTGCCGTGCAAGTCTCCTCTCGATGTCGTCGCCTCGTCAGAGAGCACAGGGCTCCTCCTCGTGGGCTGCAGTCCATGCTCCTCTCGGATGTCGTCCCCTTTGATCCCCCATAGCCCTTGTCCCTGGGAACCACCCTGCCCGACTTGGGGAAGCCAAGGCACAGATAGGGAGGTCTCACAGCCCAGAGGGGGAGGCTGGGCATCCAGCTCAGACATCTGGCTTCCGACACAGCCGGTGAGCATGGAGGTGCAGCCCCACCTCTGTCCAGCCTCATACAAGACAGCTGCACCGGCAGGAGCCAAGCCCACTCCCTGCTGACCCGGCAGCCCAGGAAACCCCACAGCCACCGGCTTCCAAGTGGCTTTCATGGTCTTGGCCTGGGTGCCACGCTGCAGTTCTGGCCACACTCTAGGCTGTCAGGGCCAGAAGCCACCACTGCCTCAAATGTCAAATGCCTCATGAGACTGAGCAGCCAGAGTAGGGGAGTCCCCATGAGACCTGCTGGCTTCACAAAGGGCTGGTTTATGGCTCCAGGCTGAAAGGGCGGCCTGGCCATTCTTTAGCATCCCTGGGGGACCCTGTCCAGCCAAACACAACGTTCAGCATGATTGATCCCGGAGATCACAGACCGCCACAGGAACATGCCCGAGAGGCGCCAGCCAGGCCAGGAGGGCACAAGGGGACCCCTTGCTTTGCAGGAGACATGGGGCACCCTAGTCAACAGGACAGATGGATGCCTGCCCCCAGCCTGTGCTCCCTATGGCCCCCTCACCTCAGGAACCCCTGCCTGGAGGAATCCTGGGATGCCCTGGGCCTGCTTCCCCCCTCTGCGAGGGGTGCAGCTTTCTCTGGGTCCCACAGACCCCAGGTGCCATGGGCTGAATGGGGCCCCCAGTCTGCTTCCCCCAGCATCTGGAAATATGACAATGTTTAGGGGAAAGGTCCTTGTGGATATGGCCCAAGATCCTGAGAGGAGCTGGTCCAGGCTGAGGGCCTGAATTGCTTGATGGGACCCTGGTAGGAGACTCACAGAGTAGAAGGCATGGTGCGGATGGAGGCAGAGGGGAGCACAGTGTCCAGCCGCCAAGGAGAGCCAGGCTTCCTGGAGACCTGAGAAGCAGGTTGAGGCCGGGGACAGAGTCACCCCTTGAGCTCTGGGAGGAAGCAGCCCACTGACACCAGGTCCTGCGACTTCCAGCCTCCAGGCTGAGAGATCATCGGCCTGCTCTTCTCTAAGTCGCTCAGTCTGTGAGCCAGCAAACAGAGGCGGGCACGCTCCCATTTTACAGGGGAGGACACTGAGGTTCCGCTCATCGGAGGTGACAGCCAAGAACTTCCCGGCGGGGGGAGCCTGGGGGCCGCCTGACTCCAAATCCGGGTCTACTGCCCATTTGCAGAGGGGCACCCCAGATGAAGTGGGGCACAGGGGCCCCCGATGGCCGCAGTGGCCCCCGATGGCCGCAGTTCCCCGTCGCCCTTGCTCCCTCCCTCCCTCCCCAAGCTGTGCCTCAGGAAGATGTGAGGCCCTCCCCTCAGGCTGTGCAGAACAAATACCACCAAGCCCAGAGCTTCGCCAGACCCCTTTCCCACGGATGAAACCTGGGCTTCAAACCCAGAGCTGAGAACCGCGCTGGGAAGGAGCCCCATAAATCAAAGTCAGTCAGCAGAAAATAAATGTATGAACATCACTGATCTGTGGAGAATTGCATTTTTACATCGAGCCTGTTTAAGGGATAATGTGTATTTTAATCGGTGGGTTGCGGCAGATTTTTCCACCTGGCCGTCCTTCAAAAGTATTATTTACTCTGCATTTCTCATGACCTGAATGGATTTTAATTTCAGCCATCACTCCTGTTTAACAGTCACCGGAAGTAAAATTATTAATGAAATGACAAGACTCCCTTTGTGCGCGTGTGCCGTTCCCATTCAAGATGGCACTGCCCCCGAGCCTCCTGGGCGCCACAACCTCCCCCCCTACCCTGTGTCCCCCTTCCAGAGTGACCCCCAGAAAGGCACTGTCATGGAAACAGCACTGCCACATCAGAGTGGAGGACCCTGCACACAGGGGACAGATCAGCTGGCTCTGGTGGGAGAAGGAGGGAGAAAGGGAGGGAGAGAGCGAGGAAGAGGAGAAAGAGAAGGGAGAGGAGGAGGAGAAAGAAGAGAAGAGGAAGAGGACAAGGGGGAAGAAGATGAGAAAGAGGAGGAGGAGGAGGAGGAGGAGCTACTGGCAGTACCTTTAGGAGGCGGGGCCCAGTGGAAGGAAGTCAGGCCCCTGGGGGTGTGGCCTCAGGAAGACCCTGGGCCTGCCCTTCTGCCTCTTTCACTTCCTGGCTGCCATGCAGTGAGCAGCTTGGCTTCCGCCATGATGGGCCTTGCTACAGGCCCAAAGCCATGGAGCCAACCCATCCCTCACAGAAACCTCTGAAACCAGGAGCCCAAGGAAACCCTGTCTCTTACAAGTTGATTACCTCAGCTGTTTGTTATAGGGATGGAAAGCTGATGAACACACTTGTTAACCAACCTGCTTCTTTTACTTAAATAGGAAACTTTCATCATTTTCAGAAATGGGGAAACAAGGGCTCCTTGTCATACCGAGAAGGTAACAGCAAACATGAAGAGCAAGTTTCCATTGCCCTGGCGGTATCAGGAAGGAACCAGCAGAGTCCAAGGTGTGCTAGCATATGCCAAGCCACTGCTACACTGGAGGGGACAGCAGAGGCGAGACATACCTCCTCTCCTTGGCCTCAGTGCCATCCCATGCCCTGTCCTGCTTGGAAGCAGCTCGCTTTGGAAAACAGGCAGCCTGTCTGGATTGAGCGACCAGCCAGCTTCCTTCCCAGCACCACTAGGAGCCCAGTGACAGGCAGCTCACTACGCGCCAGACACAACTCCAGCAAGGCAGTAAACACCTGTGAGATCAACGAGACCCAGCACCTTCAGCTTCCAAACAAAGCCGGGGTTGACAGCCAGAGCCCATCGCTCATGAATGCCACCTGCCCAAAGTGACACCCAACACCTCCTGGGCTCAGAGGCAGGGTCTGCGTACTCAGGCAGCGGGGCCTCTGAGACACAGCCGGGTTGTGGGGAGCACCCAGCTAAGCCCCAAATCCCAGGCTGGCACTGAAGACATCTTGGAGACAGCGGCCAGGGCCTCTGGGCCTTTCTCTGGGCTTTCCAACTATTTCCGGAAGGGGCCGTTGCCCCCCCAGAACCCTGGGGGCTGGGAGTCTTACTGTCTGCTCCCAGCTGAGCCCAGGCAACTGGGAAGACAGAAGAAAGCCGGCAGACGGCGGAGGGGGAGCCAGGGCCAGGAGGAGAAAGCCATCCCATTCGCACTTGGACTGTCTGAGACTAAGCATTTTAAGAAGAGCATTTTTAAAATAACAGTTGGCAGTTTCTGAAAAGCAAGCATCTGCAGCTGTCCTCAGTGTGTTTTCCAAGCTGGAAGGAATGCAGAGCTCTTGGGGTCACCAGTGTGGAAATCCCGCAGGCAGAGCGCTGGGCTTGTACCGAGGCCCTTGTGTCTGCTTAGAAAACAGATCCAAAAAGCCTCAGGGGCTGGCAGGTGGGGCCTTGCCTGGCCACACTGCTGTGGGCAAGCAACATCACTGTGGGCCTCGGGTGGCCCTTATGCAAAGTGGACACCCCGATATCTGTGCGCAGTGAGACCCAGTGCCACATCCAGCTCATCTGTGGACGGAGAAGTCTCAGCCCAGCACCCCAGCATGGGCCCTTCAACTTGCACACCTCACTGCCGGGGCATCCCTGCCTCCCTAAGCCCTCTGCACGTTTAGCGGGACCTGAACCCCTCATTCCTCCCCACCAGCCCCAGCTCTGCCTGTGGACCAGCAGGCTGTGTCTGCCCCTGTCCCGGACACCTATGCCCACCCCACGGCAACCCTGACCTCTCTGCTGCCCCCATCCAGGGATCAGGTCGCTGCAGCTCATGATGCACTTGCATACCAACAAACCGGGAAGTAAACGGCAACATGCCTACGATTCCTCAAAGAATCCACATTTTTAAGTCCAGTCAGCAAGGACAGCTGGCGCCCACCACATCTGCCTCCCTCCGGCCTGGAATCCACCACCCCAAGCACAGCTCTAGGAGGCAACAAAGTGTCACAATAGCTGCACACTCTTGTTTCAGATGTGTGTGAGTAGGCATTCCGGCAGCAGATTAAACAAAGACAGAGGACATACGGTACCGGGGAGTGCTATGGGGACCTAATGGAGTCTCTCTCTCTCTCTCTCTCTCTCTCTCTCCAGCTGGGCTGAAACGTGCCGGCCTCCTGCCTCATCCCTTGCAGAGCTGAGATGACAGGCGTGGGCCACCCTGCCTGGCTAAGTGGCCTCTTTTGCTGCCCATCTCAGCCAAGTTCAAGTAAAAATACTGAGAATGAATCCATGAGCATGGTGGACAGTGGGGCAGGACGAGGGCAGGTGCTGTCCCCCTACCCCAGAGGTGCAGAATGGGCCGACCTGGAGTAGACAGACCTGGGTTCACGCTCAGCCCAGGGGCCTGGGAAGACAGGCGCTGAGCCCCGGGTGGGGTGGGGGGGCGGGTGAGGAAAGCCTGGCGCCTGGGAGTCCCCTTCGCAGTGTGGGAGGGGCCGCCCAGAAAGCCGCCTTGCATCATGGAAATGGGCCCCTCTGACAATCAACATCAGCCCAAACTGAAGCTGTGGCACACAGGTCACCAGAGGGGGTGGCTCGCCCAAGGTGACTTTCAGCGGCCAGATTGATTTCCCTTCTGGGGCTGTGAGGCGCTAGCACCTTCTCCCATTTGTGTTTGATACAAAAATCCCTACAGTAAATAAACATGGCCCTCGCTTCCCCACAGAGGCCTTCCCATCCGTCTGGTTTGATCGAAAAGCAGAGAGAAAACACACCTCCCACTTCCTAGACTCTGGGGTATATCATGGCTCATTTGGCGAGAAGCAAGTGGTGGAAGTGTTAAGTTCCTGGACACAAAACACGAGATCTTCATTTCTGAAATCTAATTCACAAACTCTCCCCAGGGTGGACTCTGCATCTTCCTTGGGAGGATGGGGCCCGAACGAGGCTGCTGGGGCGCAAGCATATGGCGGCACAGTACCCTGACAATATCAACGAGAAGGCTCCCTTCGGCAGAGCAACTTGTTATAAAACAGACCTGTCACATCAGGCTCCCCGAGCAAACTTCCCAGACTGATTGCCCTAAATCACAGGCTTGGCGTTTCATTACCAGCTGCGGCGGAGAGGGGTCTGCCATCCAGGAGGGAGGGCCCTGCGCTGCCGCGTCATGGCTAAAAACAGACCATCTCCGTCAACTTGACAAAGACAAAAAACTGGAATTAAGAGCCTTGTCTAGAATTAACAGTGATTGAAAGTTAATGATGGAGCAAATTTGGCAGAACTATTTCAACACACATCGCGCCACAGCCGCGGCCGTCAGGAGGAGGCCGGTGATGAATGTCTGGTGAGATCCAGCTGAGCTCAGGCCCTGTGGTTTTGTGATGCTGTCCCTTCCTCTAGAGTCAGACCCTTGGTGGAAGGTCCAATGTGTCACCACTGCTGCACCCCAGCTCTGGGGTCGGGCTGACGCATCTGCTTGTCAACATTCAAAGCCGAATCTGTGTGCTCATCTGTGCTATTTATTTATAATAACAAGCCAGACACGGTCCCTACTGGGGAATGGCTCCATACACTGTAGCGGAACTGTTTAATTCAATCAACAAACACAAGTCACAGGGAAAAAAAGACAAATGGCAACCTGAGAAAATATTCATGGCACTTCGACCTGCGGAAATATTTGACGTTACATGCACAGCATGCCCTCGCTGTACTTTCTCGTGTATGCTGAAAATATATGTTTATTTGTCTATTTCCTCCTCTCGGAAATAACACAGAGCCAGGGCAGAAGATGAGCTGCAAATACTTATTAACTTCCACTGGAGCATGGCTCATGGTCTCTTCAAGAGGTCGTGTGTGGGACAGTTGCACCAAGATGCAGCCAGCTGTCACCAACTGCGCTCCTACTGTGCTCCAACTGGAACTGCTTCCAGCCTTCTCGCTTCCTGTCTCCGTCAGGAGCACAGACCGGAGCTTGCTAAGCTGTAGGCGTCACCTCACTTATTCTCCATGACAACCCTGGGCCAGGTACTGTGATCCTACTGCACTGTGCAGCTCGGGAGCCTGTGGCTTGCACACAGATGCCAAGTGGCCAAGGACAGGGAACGCGGCTTGGATGAGCCAGGTGGAGGAGCCCTGTCCCCCAAAGCAAGCGGGAGACCTGTGCCCCGTGCGCACCTCTGCACACAGTTCCGGCAGCGCCTGGCCCTCATGGAGCCTTTCCATGGGCTCCCATGCACGTGGGTGTTTGCAGCAGCGCTGAGCCTGCATTCGGTTTGGTTTTGTTTGTTTCCAGCTGCTGCTACCACCCCTTCAGCTGGGCTGGGCTTGAGGCTTCCAGAACTGCCCATGTATCATCTGAGACGCTGATACAAATGCCAAACACCCGTTCCCGTCATTCCGCACCGCACACTTGACCCAGGGGGTAGCAAAGCTCACAGATGCCCACCTGAGGCTGTTTCCCCTTGATCAGAGCTGAGGGCTCCACATCATGGTGGGGAGGGGTGCAGGCAGACACTGGGGTGACACCAATGGATGGGGTGAGGCAGTGAGACATATACTAGGGGCGCGCGGGTCACCTCACGGCCCCCATCCAGGACCGCTCCCGCCTCATCCTCCACCTTCCCCACCTTGTCACTGTCCCCCGGGTAGACTCAGCAGGACAAGTCCTGTGGAGGAGCCAGGTGGGCTTGTCTGAACGGCAGGGTCCCCTGCAGGGTGACAGGACACTGTCCACAGGATGTGCCAGCTCAAGGCCATCTTCGGGAGGTCTCCCTGGCCACCACCAACCCCAGTGAGATACAGGCAGGAACAGGAGGCAGCCGCAGGGCTGGGTGAAACTTCAGGACTTGGAGCCCAGGGAAGCGACACAGCTACTACAAAGGCCAGCTCCAAATGCCCTCTGCCGGGCACATGTGAGGACTGCTTGGTGGTTAGGATCCCCAGCCCCAGCCTTGGCCCTAAGAGGGGGAGGGTTGGGGTCAGGACCTAGCATGGACCAAGGTGGATTTGGCTAGATGGTGGCGAGATGGGGAGAGTGGGCAGATTAACGCCAGCTCAACCCAGAAACCAATGCCCCCAACCCTGGGTGACCGCCGTCGCTGCTGCCAACTGGTTCACCGATCTCCGTTGCTCTAGGAGCGACTGACACTGCACAGCCTTGCTCCTCCTTGCCAGGCTTGGGGTGACATTGCATCCACAGCACATGCCCTGGGAGCCAGTGGACCCTCCTGCCAACAGACTCTTTGTATCGCTTCCTACTACTGCAAAGCTCACCTGATTTTAGTGTTTTCAATGAATAATCAATCTGTTGCCTCTTTGCAAAAAGACAATCTCAACCCTTACCTCATCCCCTGAACAAAAAGCAACTCAGAATGGATCCTAGATCTACAAGCAACTCTGAAGACTCCAAGAAGAAAATGAGGGAGAAGTCTGATGTCCGACACCCAAAGAGTCTCAGATAAGACACAAAGCATAGAAAGTATACAAAAAGTATGGATCGATTCGATTCCTCCATACGAAATCTTAGGCTTGCATGACACTGCTAAGAATTGGGAAAGACAACCCACAGACTGGGAGAAAATGTTTTCAAAGTAGAAGTGATTTGAATCCACAATATGAAAGGCCTCTGGTGATCAGATAATACATAGACCAATGAAGCAACAAAGATTGGCCCCAAAATGGAACATTCACTTTACCAAGGGAATTGAGTAGATGGCACATGTGAAGATACTTGGCGTCTTTCATGAATAAGGAAATGAGAATTAAGTCACAAGGAGATATCATCACCATGCACTTATCAGAATGGCTAAAATTTAAACATTGACAATACCAAGAGCCGACAGGGATGTGGAGCAACTGGAACACTAGGGCACTGGTCTTGGGAATGCAAAATGGTACTGCTGCTTTGGAAACATGGCAGTGTCTTATAAAGTTAAAAAGTCCACTTAGCATATGATCCAGCCATCCCACTGCGAGATGTTTATCCAAGAGAAATGAAAGCAGATGTCCACACAAGCACTGTACACAAGGGTTCACAGCAGCTTATATATCATAGGGAAAAAATGGATACAACCAAGATGCCCTCAAGCTGAGGAAGGGATAAACAAACTATGGAGGACCACATGATGCCACAAAGGGGCAGACTCGGGATGCACACAACTCGTGCAGCAATGCCATATGATACCGCTGGCATCACTCTGGGGAGGCAAGACTCTGGGGTGGAAAACAGATCCACAGTCCCTGGAGTTGGGCAAGTGCTACACGGGCCACAGGGAATTCCTTGGGGCAACTGAACTGTTCCTTCCATCAATGGCAGTGACAGAGCCATGACCACACAAGGTATTGCAACTGATCAAGCCATAAACTCAAAAAGCTAAATTTTGCTAGGTGCAAATGTGACCTCAGAAAACCTTACTTTTTAAAAAGAAACTAATTGTCATTAGTCCATTCAACCTCTGGCTGATAAACACCACATTCGCACACATCCTGTGCCCACCTTCAGGCCTCAGGAATGCCCAACTCTGGGGCAAACTGGCTGCCCCAGTGCAGTCTGGGAGGACAGGCGTCCAGGCAACACCTGTTTCTGCCCTGAAGCCCTGAAGCCATGCCCTCCATTCACCCTCAGCACGGGGCACCATACCCCTCCTCTTTCCCCCTCCTGCTTTGCCCGCTGCCAGGACTGGGCACTTTCCCGTGCTCCCCCAGCAGCCCGCCAGGGGCCACCCCCATGTCAGTGCCAATCTGTCACCTTGTGTAGCCATCTCAAGAGTGAGGACAGGAGCTGGCACGAGCACAAGCTCAGACATGGAAACCGAGGCAGAGAGGTGCCCTCCAACACCATGTCCTTGGCTGAG
Organism: Heterocephalus glaber; assembly: GCF_000247695.1. The sequence continues at coordinate 23,469,547 of NW_004624755.1, read as the reverse complement.
CCGTGGGAAGCCAGGTCCTCAGTGACAGCCAGACAGGGCACGGGGAGCTGACAGCAAAGCTCGGTTCTCGGGCACCGCCCAGCTCCATACAGCTCCCGGGTCTGGTGTAGGTGGGGACCTGGCAGCTGGGTTTGTCCACAAGTCATTAAAACCTGCAGTGCCTGTGAGAGGCCCTGGGATGCCAAGTCGCTGCCGCAGGCATCTCACATGCTGACTCGTCTCTGGACACGGCCATCCTGGGGCCCCGGGGAGAAAGGAGTAACCCAGGGTCTGGCTCAATGCGTTTCTCTCTTCATCCAGTAATAAATGAATAGAGTCCTACCAAGACACCAAAACCCAGACACAGAGTGAGGCAGAGGGTGAGACCTAAGTGTGAAATAATGAATTTATAATCCCCAGGAAGAGCAGGGTGCGTGGGAAACTGACATCACCATGGAAACCAGGCGAGTGTGGCGCAGTCCTCCAGGGGACAGCGCAGAGCCACTTTAGATGCGCTCTAGGTCGCAGAGAGTGAGTGACCTGCCTGCTCACTGTGAACCTGCAGGCAGCTCCTCTGCAGCAGAAGGGACAAAGGGGGACCCTGACACACACGCCTGTGCCCCGACGCAACACGTGAAGCACGTGCATCCTAGGACGGACACCTGGCCAGTGGCTCCGGTGCAGGACAGAGAAAGCACAGGTGCACTCCAGGCTGCAGGCTCACGATGTAGGAGGGGTTCTGCCAGACCGGCAGCGGCTGCCTGGGGACAAGGGGCACCTGCCAGCAGGTGGGCTGAGGAAGAATGAATGGAGCACAAGGCAATGAGTAGAAAAAGCGACAGGTCTGTCATGCACAGTAAGCAGGAACTGAGGACGCACGGGAGCAGCGCAGCATCCAGCCGCTGCGGACCACACAGACCCTGCGTGGGCCTGGGGAGGTGCCAGGCAGTGTGGGCACCATGCACTGCCCACGCCTGCTGTGCACAGGAAGGGCTCTGCAGCAGGGAGCTGTGTTCCACACCGCCACCTTTCTGGAAAAGTTCTGATTGCATCAATGTCCAGTTTTCCAGCCAAGCCGCTGAGGGCCCTAAGGACCTCTACAGAAAGCCCCACTCAGAGAATCTCTCCTCGGCTTCACAACCAGATGACTGTACAGGTGAGGACCACCCAGGCAGACAGGGCTGTGTCCCGGAGGCCAGCTGCCCTGCTCCCGCAGAACCCCCCACATCCAGACCGGGGAACTCAGGACCCCTCGCACTCTGCCCAGCTTGTGTCCAGCCAGGGAGGACTCCGCAGAGACCCTGAGCACTTCTCAGCCCTGTGGTGCTGTGACCTAGGGCCCGTGCTAGGCCCTCATCACAGCTGAACGGTCTGAAAGGGGCTGGCCAGGGTGCCTGGGGCAACCCGTGGGGGGTGAGGGGACACACAGATGCCCAAGGTGGGAACCGCTCACCCTAGGTGTGCTCAGCTGCCTACACTACCCTGCATGGACGTGGCTTCCTATTATGAGCCCACTTTTACTGTGCGGAAACCGAGGCTGAGGGAGGAGGATTAATTTGTCCCAGGTCACACAGCTCCTCTGCTCCCTGCCCTCCGTTTCCTCATCTGTGCAGTGGAACAGGGATAGCCACATACTTATTTAAGGCTCCCTCCCCTCATGTCCTTGGCCACTTCCACTTGAGAAGCTGCTTCCAGGGAGCAGGCCCTGGGGGACGTGCTGAGACCAGGGTGGTCTCAAGAGGCAGCTGCCCTAATGGCCATAAAGATAAGTCAGAGTTGTTCATAGGACAATGGATGCACCTTGAGACCATAATGTTAAGTGAAATAAATCAGACACGCAAACTTAAATATCGCATGGTTTCTCTTATATATGAGAAACCCAGAGTATAAATAAATTAAAGAGCAAAAGAAATGACAGGTGATAGGAAACAGGGAGACAGAGCTTTTGCAAACGGGAAGGGGAACAAGAGATTAGGGGATGAGAAGGGAGGGAAGGGGAAGAAAATGAATGGAGATGTGTTATGTGCATGTAGCGGCCCCCCAGGAGGGGTGTGATCATTATGTACAGCAACTACGAGCTAATAAAAATTTAAAACAAAATCACACATGCACACCCACTGTGGTCACCGCACAGGACCAGGACACAGCACCCAGGTACACGTGCGGGCCACCAGCCCTGTATGGAGAGAGGATCCCACAGGCCCACGCAGCCCCAAGGCCCCAAGCCTTCGCACAGCGGAGCCAGGATAGGGGCTCGGGACACCACCCGTGCATACGGCCAGGGTGTCGTGGGAGGCGGTGTCCGTCACCCAAGCTGGGGTTTGGGGTCGGGTTGGGCCCCTGCCAACACCTTCATTATGGTGGGAGGGGAGAGCATTCTTTTCCAATTGCCTCTTTTTGTTTTCCCACTCGCCCCAATTTATTTAAAAATAAACTGCGTGAATTCAATGCACACTTTCACCGCCCCATAATGAGCAATTTCCTACCCAGAGTCAGAGCCAAGACCCAGCCTGGAGCCAGAGCCTGGCCGAGGCTCTCCTCGTGAGCAGACACGGCCACTGCCACACTGGGCCCCACCACCCACCCCAGAGCCAGAGGGGCCGGCGGAACTCAGAGGATGTGGCCGGCCACCCAGTCACCCACGCTGGCTCATGCATGATGTCCACATTCACCATCAGCTGGCTGTTCAGAAAGGTTCAGTGACTTGCCCAAGGTCACAGTGAGCAAGTGGCAGAGAGAAACTTGAGCCCAGGCTTTTTGTAAATCTGCGACCTCTTTCTTTTCCAGACACACCCAAGATTGCCACCGCTCCCTCATGCATGGCCTCACTCCACGGGGTTTGCAGTCTGGCCAGGCCAGACCCAGCCCCTCACCGTGGACCTGTACTTCTGGCTCAGAGGAGACCCTGGGGCTTCCCCACACCTGTGATGCTCCCTCTCCTGGGGTCCTGCTCAGGAACCTTGCTGCCCTGAACTATGTGCATACCGGAAGACTGTGTCTGGGGATTCACATCCGTGTCCCCGTGTCCGATAACCTGCCACAAACCTGCCATGCACACGTGCAAGTCTCTCCCTGACTGCTTCACATCCAGGCCTCAGTTTCTCCAACCAGAAAAGGGATTTGAGCTTAGGGAGGGGCTGCCAGACTGGGACCCCAGGGCTGGTGCTCAATGCATGCAGATAGAATGAAGGAGGGAAGGAAGGCTGTCATCACCCAACAACTCATCCCTGAGAACGCTGTGCACCCAGCTGTGTACCAGGGACACAGGGAGGACCACAAGTCAGGCCCCTGTCCCCCGGAGCCACCTGGCTCTCTCAGGGAGCAGGCAGCAACACAGGCGAGTGGGTCAGTCCACCCAGGGTGAGGCAGGTCAGGGGACCAGGCTGAGGGGACACAGAGGCCTCTCGGGGGAGATGGCAGCACACAAAGACCTGGAGGGACAGTGGGGCAGCCACTGGGTCCCAGCAGGAAGGGTGACAAGGTGGGAAGCAGCAGGGCAGATGAGGCTGGAGTGCACAGAGAGGGAGGGAAGAGAGCGGAGGGCAAGCATGGGGTGCAGGGTCCCTCAGGAGGTGACTGGTGGCAGGCAGACGTGGCAATGGCTTGACCCAGGGCAGTCACTATGGAGGAAGATGCTTCCTTGGGCTCAAACCTAGATCACATGACCTACCAGATACCGATCATGTGACAAGAAGGCACCAGAGGTCAGCACACAGCAACTGCCTGGGGACACCAGGGACATCCCAGGAGGGACAGACAGCCCGATCAAACCATGCCTGAGGGCAGAGCAAGGAGGTTAAGGCCCAGAGTGGACCAGCACTGACCATGCCAGTTAAAGGGGACCAGATTAAGAGCGAGGGAGGGGAAGATGCAGGGGAGGGAACAAAGGAGAGAGGGGAGGAGAAGAGCGGGAGCTCCCAGCCTCTGTGTCCTCTACAGATGACCAAGGACACTGTGGAGGACGAGGTCAGCTGCGGCCGTGGGCCCTGTGCCAGTGGACATCACAGTGACAAAACCAAGGCACAGAAGCCCAGCTCTCATTCCCAGAGGTGCCCGCCACACTGACAGCTGCCCCGCCAGGGACAGCCTAGCCCTGACAGTGGCGTCCACAGTCCTGCCAGGGGAGCTGGCAGGGGGTGGCTGTGCATGTACAGGGCGCTCTGCCCGGGTGGCCCGGTCCTGCCTAGAGGAGGCTCAGCCCCACAGCGAGTGTGCTCGTCAGCATCAGCCCAGCCCTGCAGGAAGCGTGGTCGCCAAGCGCGGCTGTGGGGGTGCAGCTGCCCTGGAGCCTGTCGCACGCAGGCATTCCGGGGCTCGCACCCGAGTCTGAGGCGGGGAGCACTCCCTCACCCCGCATCAGACGCAGCGTCCCGTCCCCATCCCACATAGCAGCGCGTTCTCCCAGGTCCTGCTGGGAAACACCCCTGGGCAGAGCCCCGGCGTGGGACCCCAGATGGCCCGGATACCTGGACCCTCACCCTCTCAGCCTGCTCCCACCACCTGGGTGCCCCCAGAGCCCTGATCCCCTCTACACAGACCCCCACAGCCCTCCTGAGTCCCCCAGCCCCGCACTGTCCTGCATCCCTGCACACCCAACGTGTCACTTAGCTGTGCCGCTGTCCTCTCTCACGGGGACCACAGTGGCACCTCGCCTTCCCCAGTCCTCACAGGACGCCTGGGGCCCCCCTCTGTCCTCCGTGATGCATCCCAGGCTGTGTTTTCAAATGCCAGTGGACTGGGTCCTTTCTGGTGGCCCTCGCTGCTCCGAGCTCAGCTGGCAGAGCCCAACCCGAGTCCCCACCTGGCTCTGGCCCTGCCGTGCTGTGGTCCCCGAGTTCAGTGCCAGGCACGAGCCAAGCCCTGGGGCCCAAAGCAGCCTCCTTCCTGCACTGCGCAGACCTCAGAGGCACAGGGGTAGGAAGTGGCCACCGGGATGTGACCCAGACGGATCCCGGGCCAGGGCCAGGTGCCCAGGAAGCCCCCACTGCATCTGCTGGCCCAGAACAGGGACTCAAGGCAAGGCGGATTCACTGCCCCAACGTCCATTCAGGTTTTCAGGGGGATCAAACCAAACCAGTCTCCAAAGAACAGAAAGCGCCACTGCCACAAGTCCTGCCCCCACCCTGACCCCTTCGCTAAGTCCCCGTGTGCTGGCCCAAACAGGAGGAGACACCCAGAGGACAGAGCACCACGGGGACGGACATCACCAGCCCTGCCCACCCACCCCCAGCTCACCCGCAAACAGGTCCCCATGTCCATGACACTGCACGCAGCCCCAGGGGAAGCGCCAGCCACTTTGCTTCTATCACGCTGAGAGACTGAGTTTAAGGTCACCAAGAAGACAGACTCACGTTCCCGTCCGGGAGGAGCCCGTGACACTGCCACATGGAAAGCCACCAGCCTGGGGCTCTGCAAGAGACACGAGGCACACACCACAGTAAGACCTGGGCTGGGCCTGGAGTGTAGCGCCAGCCGTGCAGGAGGGTTTCCAAGTTACAGGGCAGTGAAAGTGGCAGCAGCGATGCTGACTGTGTTCGCTTTCCCATCACTGAGACAAAGCACCCAACCTACAGGACAAGAGGTTTATTTTGGCTCGCGGCTTCAGTGCACGGGCACCTGGCTCTGAGGCAGGAACATGGAGGTGAAAGTACGGAGTGGAGGAAGCTGCTCACCCCATGGCAGCCAGGAAGTAGACAGAGGAAGGAGGCAGCCGGAGACAGGAACACACCCTTCCAGGTCTCGAGCCAGTGACCACCTCCCACCGGCCCCACATCCTCTCAGCACACTCGGCACTCCGCCCACCAGTGGATGAATCCACCACTGACAGTGTAGCACCCCACGATCCAGTCACCCTAACACATGAGGCTCTGGGGGACATTTGGGATCTGAACCCTAACAGTGCTGGTGGGGTTGATAATGGCGATGATGGTTGTGCTGGTGGGGATGACAGTGATGGTGACCCTAACTGGCAGCACCACTGCCCACACCCTGCCAGGGGCCATGGTCAGCCTCCACCTGGAGCCACAGCTCCTCCGAGGAGCCTTCTTCCTGGCCCTCACCTCAGACATGCTCAGCCAAAGCACAGGAGCTTCCCAGTGGCTGGGTGGTAGTGAGCACACAGCACCACCAGCTTGGCGGGCGTCTGTCTATGGCTTTGTCATGAAAAGCTGAAGAAAGCAGAGAATGCCCGTGGTGGCATTTCCAGGGCCTGGGTCAGAGTTGCAGGTCTTCCACTAGGCAGGTACCACTGTCCACCTCCAGGAGGTGTGCAGAGGAAGTGGGGACACGGGTCTCAGCATCCTGGCAGCCGGCAGCAGAGAGAGCCGGCGGGTGGCAGCAGCCGTATGAAGAGACAGGAGTCTCACTCCACCCGCCCCCTGTAGCCCCTGCCTCTGCACAGGCCACGCCCTCTGCCCTTCCACATCTGGCCTCCCCAGCTCCAGATCACAGCGCTGGCCCGGAGGTGAGGACAAAGCCGAGCTGCCTGGATCCAGCTGGGGTCCCTAGGGCCCGCTCCCACACTCCACCTGTCAGACAGGTGACAGTGGGCCTTTCATGGCATGAGACCACTTCTGCACCCCAGGAGACATGAGCAGGCCCCTAGCAGCAGCGCAGGCCCCGGGCCCAGCTCTGTGCTTGCCCGATGCCCTGGAGGCGATCTGAGCCTTGAGGGCCTGGAGCCTGCTTCAGCCACACCTGTGCCCAGGCCCCAGCATCACACCTGTATGGCCCCACCTGTGTGCCATGGTGTGCTTAGCCATGAGTGAAGGTTTGATAGAAACATTACAGCTGCCAGCGGTGGGAATCCCGGCCCCCAGGACCCCTTCCCTGCATGCTGAGTGGTCTTCTATAGCGTTGGAGTCCAACAAGCAGGTTCTATTTTGTCCTTTCACAAAACAATGCTATTCGCAATCACTGACTGGCCAGGATTCTAACAGAGGCGGGGCTGCTGCCACCCCCAGTCCCGCTGAGCCAGGGTGCTGGGCACAAAGAGCACTGACCCCTCTCCCCCAGCCATGGCACTAGGCCGGCGCCAACTCGTGCTCCGGAGGAGATGCTGCTAATCTGGGGAGCAGCTGTAGGCGTTCGCTGTGCAAGGAGCAGGCATACATGCGTCAGACCTCACCATCTCGCCTCTCTTGCTCCTTGGCAAGGGGTGACATTAATGGGGGAAGCAGGCATCGGAGACATGCACTCATTTTCAAAGTCATTGTGTTGACAATATTTTCATGAGGAAATTCATAAGCAATCATCATTTTTTAAATCCTCTTGGCATCTATGTGGTAAAATTAAGCATAATGAAGTTATCTCCAAATGGTGCGTTTTGTTCACTAAATAATGAAGCTGCTGATGGGGAGATGGCAGGAAGACAGGGAAGGCCAGAGGAGGGGCTGCTGGGAAGAGCTAGGTGAACACATTACGAGGCGGGAGACTGGGTTTCCTGCCACTCGGGTGGCTGCCCAGAAGCCCATCAGGGAGCTTAGAATCGAAGACGGATCCAGGAGCCTGGCACACACAACATGGAAAGGGACAGGGCGGGGACAGCGGATGGGACCTGTGTTCTTGTCTCCAAACCAGAGCAAAAGAGGCATGGAGAGGCCAGGAGGGTTAGGGAGCTGCACAATCCCCAGGCCTGGACCCGGTCAGCAGCTCACCCAGCCGGAAGTACAGCAGAGGAGGAGGCTGGGAAGCAGCAGAGGACGCACACCTCTTGGGTAAGACGACATGGGGGAGCCACCACGAACCCAGGCCAGAAACTCCCACCCACATGCACCCCTCACTGCTGGGACGCTCGTCTCCGAGGTGGGTCTGATGCCCCCATTGCACAGGTGGGGAAGTGAGCTTCGGGCTCCTGCTGGGCTGCTGGTCCTCGGGGCCTCGTGGCACGTTCTGAGGCAGATTAGGGGGCTGCCTGAGGCCCAGAGAGGGGCAAATACTCCAAATGTGGAAAGGAAAAGGAAACATCCAAATCTAGACAGAGCATCGACCCCCAGCAACATGGTGGAATGATTCCGATTAGAGGCCTAGAGAACCAGAGCCACGGCTGTGCAGACCAAGAATAGATGGTGCCACCGCCAGCCCTAACCTTGGCTTCAGCAAGTCACCTGCTGTCTCCCGAGCAGCCGCAGGAGCAAGCTGGGGCTCAAGGCCTCAGTGGCCAAGGGCATCCGTGGAATCAGAGGTGCCTGGATGTGGGAAGCACACTCTCTGAGTGTTGTGCCATCGAGGCACGGATCTGTGCCCTCATCCTGCCTTCTGCCAATACCTACAACATGAACGTCCAGGCCAATCTGCGAAACTGAGTGCTGCGCCCAAGACACCCTGAGGAGTCAGGAGTAGCAGCTGGGTTTCCTGTGGAGTCTGAATCTCCCACAGGTGGGCAGAGGCACAACCCCACTCGGACCCCAGTGTGGAGCTCTGCGGCTCCATCTCACACACATTCACTGCCAAGCAGCTGGGTGGCCGTGGGTGGATAATGTGACCTCTCTGAGCCTCCCATCTTTACACAGGTGACCCGTTCAGACCCTCGGTGGCTCTGTCATCCCCTTTCTCCTCTGCTGTTTTTGTAACTCCCAACCTGGCCTCGCTGAGAAGTTTGGGGGGTCTCCTCCCCGTACCCTCCCTGTCCGCAGACCACCCCGGGGACTGCGACCCGGTCCCTGTGAGAGCGATCCAGAGTCTCGGCCAGGGTGGCAGGTGTGATCGACCTCAGGGTCCCATGGGCTGATGCTGCTTCTTCCCACTCAATGATCCAACCCAATGCTGGGGGACGGAAACTACGCCTCCCCCGCCGCCCAGAACCGCAGCTCAGGCCTGAAGCAAGAGGGCGGCTGGCTCCCCACTTCTGTACCGAGCCTGGTACCCACTGGGCACACAGGCCCTGCGGGATGCTGGCAGCTCTTCCACAGGCCGCCCATGTGCCACATGGGCCAGGCACACATAGGACATTACAGAGAGCTGGGAGCAACTGTGTCGTGTGGCCAGCCGGAAGCCCAGGCCATGTAGGGCAGAGCGCAGCTACCCACGAGGCCGCTGTCAGTCAGGCTCCCAGCAGGCCATGGGCCAGGGTGAGTCACGAGGCCTCCAGGAGGGGTGATGCTGGCCCAGAGAGGGGCCCCTCTGCTCCTTTCAGCCTGGTCAGGCACACTCGGGGGCCTTGGGGACATGTTCGTCTGGAGGAAGATGCACACAGGCAGGGGAGTCAAGAGCAGTCAAGGAGGGGCCGGCCGCAGTGCCCGGGCACCAGCGCTGTCCTGGGCCAGGCTGGAGGCAGAGCATGAGGGAGGCCACCCGGGAAGGGACAGGCCTGGCAGGGGCCAGAGCCCAGGGGCCTGCAGGAAAGCAGCACAGGCTCAGGAGGGGCCAGTGCTGGAGGCTGGGGTTTGGGGGGCTCGTCCCTTCACCTCTCCAAGCTCGGTTTCCCTGTCTGTAAGGTAGAAGTCAGCTTGCTGCAGTACCAATGCGAGCCCACTGTGAAGATGGCATGAACAAGCATGGCACGGCCGCCCTGTACCCTGCCAGGCATGCAGCAGGCAGATCAGTGGTGTTTAATGCTCAATCAGCAGAGGGAGAATTAAAAAGATAACTATGCACATCGTGGGCACTGGCTGAAATGATAAAATGCTTTGAGAGTTCATTAAAATAACGTGTGTGACTGTTTCCATGCAGCGGCTGGGACAGGGTAAGAGCTCTCACGATGACAGCCACTGTCACTTCTACCACAGTCACAGTTAGTGCTACTACTCGGCTCCTCTTCCAGTGAGTGTTCAGGAGCAGGCTCCCCTGTGCCCCAGGCGAGCCCTCCTCGCCTGTCCTTGGTCACCTTCCCCAGCAGGAGCCCCTGGGGGATACCACAGTGACTCTAGGAAAGCGGGCTCTCGGCAGAGGCTGCCTGGTGGCCCCCCTCCGCATGCTTCAGGTAAAGAGCTATTTATTTTCAGTCCTGTTGACCTGATTTTAATCCCCACTACATTAATGTCCACAGCCATCGCATGGAATCCACTCAGAGGAAAAATGAATTCATTCCTGCACAACGATGCTCACACAGAGGCCAGCAGAAGTCAAAACTCGAGCGCATTTTCTGCAGGCTGTCGGAATCTCAAGCAAAGTCTTTAGAAACTTTGAGGGTGCATGCAAGGAAACAGATGGGGTATTTTTAGATCCTGCCACAACCCCTCCTTCCACAAAGCCAATGAAATACCCTGAGGCTGCCCGGGGCACATTTCCTGAAAATGAGTTACTAGGGTGGCAGGGCCTGGGATGGGCGAGTGCCCACGACCATCAGAGGCATCTCAGTGGAGAAGTGCCACTGGGCGTGTGCGCAAAGGGGGCTCTGCAGTGGGGCACCCGGGGTCTGACCGTACCCCCGCCCTGAGACCGGGCATGCTGCGATTGTTGTTACCAACAGCCACCCAAGGAGCGCTCAATCTGTACCGTGCACCAGCTTGTGAGTCCCGCGTGAGCCCAAGTGTGGGATACGTGAACTTGATCAGGGCAACAGTGCAGCTTCCTAAAGTTTCCGTGACCTACGGGCAGCCACTGCCAGGCTGCGGGACAGCCAGGATCTGCATCCAATGCCTCAAAAGCCAACATCATAAAGAGGCCCAAACAGGGCCTCGGGAGCCACATGCACGTAGCCCCGACGAGCGCATTTCTCTCTGCATCCCAATTGCCGCTGCTGTGAAGTGGAATCATCACAATCCTTTCGGGACAGGACTTTGGGAACGCACATAAGCCTCTCTGAGCTCCATTTCCTCTCTGTAAAATGGGCTGATGGTCAAAGTGAGCAGTGCCCTGCCAGAGGCCTGGCGTGCAGCAGGCCCTCCGGAAGTGTCAATCCACAGCCCTCTTCTGTCAGGTGAAACGCCCTGAGTCCTTGCCCTGTACTCGCCACAGATCTGAGAAAATCACTTTCTCTGTGACTACAGGGGACAGGAGGCACAAATGTCTTCAGTGGGAGGCCAGCAGGGTCTCAGTCGCCACCTGGAAGGTCCCTAACCAGAGGAGTGGAGGACACAGCACACCTATGGGAAACCTGGTTCCAAGCCAGGAAAGGGCTTTGATTTCTCCACGAGCTTGTACTAGCTCGCACAGTCTTTCCAAAGAAAGACCAGGTCCCCAAAAGGTTCAGTCCCTGAGACAGAGCTGGGGACACCAGGCCACCTACCCGAGTCACGGCAAGGAAGGGATGTGGCCACGCCAGCCAGGCCTGGGCCCTGTGCGGGGTAGGGACAGGACCTGAGGCTGGCCCCAGGGGAGCCCAGCAGGCTGATGGGAGCAAGTGTGGCCAGAGAGAGGGTCAGGAGGGCCTGACGTCGCTGTCTCACTTGGCAGGGACCCCGCCTCCTCCCAGTCCAGCTCAGGTGTCCCCCACCGGAGTGCTCTGAAGCCACCCAGCCCCGGTGTCACAGCCTCCATGCTTGCCACTGACTCCCACCGTCCTCCACCCTCCGTCCCCACCCACGAATGAGACAGCAGGGCCCTCGGCACCCCTGCAGGAGCCCCTTCCAGGACCACCCAAGTTGGAAACATCCCTACTATTGAGCTTTTACCTTTGGGGACTCTGGTACAGCCACCAGCTGCCTCTGACTCATACACAGCGTCCCCAAGTTCCCAGACTGCCTTCAGCCAGCAAGGTATGTCCTGAGGCAGGGACGCTGGGGATGAAAGGGCATGAAGGGTGACCTGGGAGGCAGGGTGAGGAGGGAGGGAGCACCCAGAGGCCTCCACACAGCGGCTCTGGGGCTCAGATGTGGGCAGGGTGGGCCCAGGTTCACCCCCGACCCCCGCCCGCCCTGTGCCTCCAACAACTCCAGAACGAGGCCAGCAAATGAAAACACACTCACGGGGCCAATATATAGAACAGATCGGGTGCTGTCAGGAAAATGTGGATTTTTTTCCCTCTCTGTGTATTTTTCTATCACTTTTTAATGTTTGAAAACAAACGATGAGATTGGAGCCCATAAAGCACTGATGAAAGCCACAGGATGTGCCATGAACTATAATACGTGCCAGACAGCGTCACGGAGAAGCCGTCCCTACCCCACCAAAGCAGAGGTGGAGGAGGCTGGGCCGCTGAATGAGCTGGGAGCATTTGGAGCAGGGACTTTATGCCCTGAACCTGCCCCTGGGGTTCCAGCTGCCACCTGGCCACTGATCACCCACTCTCGCTTTCTTTCTTCTTTTATTTTTTTTTTGAGGCAGGGTCTCACTGTGTAGCTCGCCTTGAACTCACTATGAGCCCAGGCTGGCCTCTAACTCATAGTGATCGTCCTGCCTCAGCCTCCAGAGTCCTGGGACCATAGCCATGCGCCACCACACCTGGTTTCTCAATTTCTTATTTAATGTGCACTTGTTCCTCCCTGCCCTGCTTTGTGGAGCCCCCAGTCGCCCCTGCGACCCTGGAGAGGTGACAGGAGAGAAACTAGGTGGACATGCGCAGGTGAGCACCCCAACCCGAGCTGAGCGTGTTCTGTCTCCTGCTGGGCCCTCTGCTGCAGCCCTGTCCAGCCAAGGGGTCCAGTACAGGGCACTCTCCCCTCTGCTCCTGGGCACTCTGGGCCAGGCTGTTCCTAAGGTTCCTGCGGGGCCTCATTTCACACTGGGGACATGGCACAAAGCCAAGCTGTCCCCAGGGCAGGTAGGGAAGGATGCGGGGGGGCGGGGGCTCCCGACAGGGACAGAGGCACGGGGGCGAGTTGAGGCTGTGCCAGCTTCAAGGTGCTGTCAGCAGAGGTGCTTCTGGTGGGCAGCTGAGGGTGGCATCGCAGATTTTGCATCGACCCAAGGAAATGACACTACCGTGTCTCGCCGGGGGCCTCACTGACAAAGCCCTGCTCAACCAGTACTGAGGGGGACAGGGCTGCCCACTGCCTCTCACTGGGGTGACCAGGATTTCCAGGCTTTGGGGGTCCCGAAGACGCAACAACTGACCCCTCCCAGCGTGTCGGCACAGGGCAGTGCGCAGCGGGAGCTGGGGCCGTGGAGGGTGGTGGGTGAAGGGACTCGTGGATGGGCTGGTGGGTCGGTGAGCGCGTGGACAGATGTCCGCGTGGGGAGATGGGACGCAGTGGATGAATGAGTGCCAAGCACGCGAGTGGACGGGCGGGTGGGTGAGCAGGGACAGGGAGAAGGACAGATAAGACAGAAGCAAAAGGCAAAGAGAAACGAGAGGAGGGAGAAGGGATGGGGCAGAGCTGGGCCACGCTGTGCAGCAGAGAGGAGAGGGCGGAGGGGCAGTGCCAGCTGTGCAGGAGGAGCCGCCCTCTGACCCTGTCACCTGCTGGCAGCCTGGGCAGGGGGCCTGCTGGCTCCATGCCAAACCTGTCTCGGCTCTCACTGAACAGGAAGCACACCGCCCATGCCGGTTATACTGTGGGTGACAGTGTCAGCCAGGGCTTCTGCCACCGATGGCCAGGGGCCGTGAAGGCCGAAGGCAGTGGCCAGCGTGTGCCAGCCTAGGGCAGGGGTCTGAGTGCCACTTGGGGCCACCGCCTTCCTGCAGCCTGGGTGAGGTGAGCGTGTGACAATCTGCTCACTGTGGCGACAGGGACACAATTTGTGAACACCAGTCGTGGACCGCCCCACCAGACCCCACTCCACTGCACAGTGGCGAGGCCAGGCCCTTGAAGGGCCCGAGATCCCAGTGGTTCTGGGAGCAAACTCCACACAGCAAACCCAGATGTGGGAGCCACAGGTGCCAGCTCTACCAGGCGGGGCAGCCAGGACAGTGGCCATCAGAGGCCGTGAATTATTCACAGTCAATTAAAAAGAGCCACTGCAGCCAAGGGCATAGCAAAGCAGAGGGGAAGGGCTGCCAAGGGGCCATGGCGAAACCTCTCAGCCCATCCTCCCTGCCACCGGCCACTGTCCGAGGCGGCCTCCTGCCATGTCCACCAGGCCCACCCAGCAGCCAACACTCTGCCCTTGTGGAACTCAGTGTCTCATCTGAAAAGATCTGGGCGCCAGGAGAGGGCAGAAATCCAGAGCTGGGTATCTGACACCCACCCAAGCCAGGCCGAGGCCTAGGATCCCACCTGTCCACTAAGCTCTCTTCCATGTCAGTATCAAAATTATCACTTTTATTATTTTATTTTTATTTTTTGGTTTTTTGAGACAGGGTCTCGCTGTGTAGCCCAGGTTAGCCTCAAACTTGTGGCAATCCTCCTGCCTCAGCCTCCTGAGTGCTGGGATTACCGGCATGCAACACTACGCCTGGCAAAAATTATCACATTTTAATTCCTTACCATTGGTCATAATGGGAGTTAAGCCTCACCATGCAGCTCTGAGGCTGTCTCCGGTGACCCTGGAATTGACTTTCCCACGCACACCTTCACCTAGGCAGGGAGGGCTTTCCTGACTCTGAAGGACGGTTGCCCTCAGATGGGTTCCCAGGCGTTCCCCAAGCTTATGTGGCTTGTGCTTCTTGGAACAGAAGAGGGACACAGCCACTTCAACACGACTGGACGCCGCGTGGAAAGACTTCAGGCTTGGGCACGGCAGGCACCACGGCTGTTCTCAGTTCACAGAGCCTTCAGTGAGTTTATCAGCTTCCCCACGGGGCCCAGCGCAGAGAGAATCTCCACTTCCAAGGACTGAAATCATGTGGAAAACTACACCAGCCCCATCTGGAGGCAGGGAGGTCCTTTCCACTCAGGGCGGAAATCTCGTTAAAGGCAGGAGTGACAGTGCCCGGGGCAGACCCAGTGCTCACCGAGACACCGCAACCAGCCTGGCTGGGCCATGGCACCCAGCACTGATGCATCCCCGGCCCCTTTCGGTCCCATCCCTCCATCAGCCCACACAGGCTTCTGCCGTGAGGCACACGGTGACAGCCAGCATACAGGAGTCACTGCCAGCATCCCTCTCATTCAGAACAGTGTCCTCACATGGTGGGCTACCTCAGCGGGAACTCGACTCAATTCTTCCAGAAGCCAGTGGGGTTGGAGGACAGGAGCCCAAAGGACCTGAGTTAATGGTGAGCAATTTTCCCAGGAAGCCCGGCAGCCACACACGAGGAGGCACTCTCGGGACAGCGGGTCGCTCCTCACAAACTCCATCCCCACTGCTAATCTTGGGGAGTCATTAGCAGATCCCAGCCAGCCCCTCTCCCGTGCCTCAGCTCTGCAGTCGTCTGCCTGTTCATTTCTCATGATCCATGGAAGGTCGTCCTTTTGAACTGGCATGGTTTGCGGGTGTTAATTCCAAGTCTATTAGCACAGACGCTGTAATAATGAACTGAAATTTACATCGAGTGTAATCTCATTAATTGTGTGATCATATCGGGTTTGACAGTTTTAATGCATTACTAAGGGAAAATAGTCTAATACATGACATTAAAGATCTTATCAAGGTTAATTTGCTTTAAAATGTAGTTACTGCAGAATTTTTCATTTCCACTTTAGAGACTGTGGTTTAAACACATGGCGCTTTGATCTCGGCTGATAGCGTCCACACACACCCACAGGATCGCGCTGGCATTCCTCACCTCTCCAGGGGGAAGGGAGAAGTGGAAATCAGCTTGGGACTTGGAAGCACTGTGGACCTCCCGGCTCTGCCTCTTCCGTGCTCTTGGGCAGACAGCACAACCTGCCTGGCCTCAGTTCCTCACCTGAAAGGCACTGGAAGTCTGCACTGTGCTGGGTGACCGTGGGGCTGGAACAGGGCTGCAGAAGCTCCAGCAGAATGCATGGCACGGCCTGAGGAGCCTTCTTGCTCTCATTCACCATCACACTCCCCACAGCTGGCAGGCGTGAGACAGGAAGTTCCCCATCAACAGACTCAAGTGGCCCCGGCCACTTCTGGAGAATCGGATGAACAAAGGCAAATCAGGGCCAAATCAAGTCCAAAGAGAGAAGGATGGGACGGGTCCCCTCAGATAGGGGACCCCGTGTGCTCCCAAATGTGGACGCCACAGGAGCCGCCCGGACAGCTTCTGATGGGGCAGAGGCCCTGTCCTAACTCAGTGATGTTCAGAAACACTTAGAAGGCACCTAAAGGGACTGAGTCTCCAGTGTCCCTGTGTGTTAAACTGCAAGCACTATTTGTATGATATTCCTCCTGGACATGAACTCACGTACTCAATGAACATTTACTACTCTGGGTGTGTAGGCTTTGTGTCAGGTGTTGGCCATAAAGAGCCGAGTAGGGTTTATGTGCTCCCAACCTCACAGAGCTTCCAGGCAGTTATAACACAGGAGGATGAATATTTCAATGGACAGGCAGGAATCCTGGGACCTCAGCTTGTGGGATTCGGTGCCATTCAAGATCTGGGAGGACCTCCCTGGAGAAGGGGCATTCAGTGAGGTTTCAGGGAGAGAAGGAGGTCAGTTCTCCAGGAAGATCTAAGCAGCACAAGTCCATAGGCTCTTGTAACAGTTAAGCTTAATATCAACTTGACAGGCCTGGGAGCACCGGGGGGCACAGCATTCTCCTGGGTGTATTGGGTGTGCAGTGGAGCTGTGATCTTGGGGTCTATAACTGGTCCCAGCCCCTCCCTCTCCATCACAATTCCCTGCTCTGCTCCCCGGACACCATGAACTAAGCAGCTTTGCTCTACCATGCCCTTCTGCCACGATGTTCCTGCCTTGGAGCCAGCTGGCCATGGACTGAACCCCCAAACCATAAGACAAATAAACCTCTCCTCCTTTCAGTTGTGTCAGTTATTTTATCTAGCAACTAATACAGCACCTAGAAACACAGCCCCGAACACACAAAACAAAATGGATGGAATCAAAAGGAGAAAGACACAATTCAACAATTATACTTAGAGACTTCAATACCCTCCACTCATTAACAATTAGAACAACTAGACAGAAGATCAGTGAAGATACAAAACACTAGAGCAACATGATCATCCAAGTTAACCTAACTGACATTCATACTTCATCCCACAAGAGCAGGGTACCCATTCATTCCAAGTACACATAAAACTCTCTCATGGACAGATCACATGCTGGGCTATAAAGCAAGTCTCGATAACTTTAAGAGAGTTGAAGTCATATAAAGTATGCTCTCTGACCATAATGGAACTAAATTAAAAACCAACACAAGA
Source organism: Heterocephalus glaber (assembly GCF_000247695.1). Next base: position 23,452,515 of record NW_004624755.1, on the reverse strand, counting down.
AGGAAATTTAGGAAACCCTCAAATATTTGAAAATAAAGAACAGATTTCCAAATAACCCATGGATCAAAGAAGACATCACAAAGAACATTAAAAAGTATTTTGAACAGAGTGAGAAAGACAACATACCATAATGTATGGGCTGCGGCTGCAGCGAGGCTAGGAGGTCAATAGGTAGCTTTAAAATGCTCATATAAGAGAGGAAAAATGGTACAAATTCAATCATCTAAGATCTACTCCCAAGAAGCTAGAAAAAGAAGAGCAAATCAAAACCAAAGTAAATATAAGGAAGGGAATAATAAAGATCAGGGCTGAAATAAATGAAATAGATAGATGTCAGAAAAACAGTAGAGAGAATCGATGAAACCAAAAGTTGGTTCTTCAAGAAAATCCATGGGAACGATGCCCTTTTAGCTGTACTGACCGTGAAGGAGGAGGAAGTGGCCAGAGCAGGATGGCAGAGGAAGAAGATACCAGAGGCAAGAGAGGACGGGACAGGGACACCCAGAAGCCTCAACACAAGGTGGGGACAGCATGGGGAGGAAGGTCGAGCCTGCCGCAGGGCTTTGTGCGTGTGCCTGGGTCCCACCCTGGAGGCTGCGAGGCAGCACTTGAAGGTCTGAAGGAGAAAAGAGGCACCACTGCAGTAGGTCTTCAAAGCCACCAGCTCCCTGACGGGAAACCAAGGCACAGGAAGTCACAGGACTCGCCTCGGGTTGCACAGCTGCCCGGCTGAAGCTCAGACTCGGCTACGTCCATCCAACTCCTGCACAGAGCCCTGGAAGGGAGGTCGGGGGACGCCCGGGCCACTGCCCCTCACCGAGGGTGTCACATCTTTGGTAAATGGATGGATGTCGCTGTTGGCAGAGACCCTGCAGCCTCTCCCAGCCACAGTGATTCTGAATAGGCAGACAGCGGGGCTCCCCTACCGGCCTGAGATCATGTCGAATCCAGTTCCTGGCTCGGACAGGATCGCCAGGTCAAAGTCCACTTCCTGACCCTCACCTCATCTCCCCCTCTCTGTCCGTTGCATGGGGGAACCCAAACTGCTCCCGCTGCATGGAAAAGACACCAGAGCTCCCCTCCTTGCTGCCCCAGCCCCGAGGAAGGAGTCTGTGCTGTGGACCAGGGAGCAGGAGACGGTGTCTAACCTCCCCTGCCAGCGGGCAGCAGCAGCGAAGGCCCCGGGTGCTGCTGGCTGCTTTTCCTTCACTTCTGGAAGGTTCTGAGATTAGGGCTGGGCCAAACTGGACCCATGGCTAACAGGTTGAGCGAGATGCTTTCTAAAAAGAGAGCACATGCGCAGAACACAGGATCCCAAAGGACATCAGGCTTAAGGCTGAGCACTGCAGACCAATCACAAAACTCAACTCTCAATCCTTCATTTGCATGTGGGTACCACCAATCAAAAGACACTGTTCCGGGGGCCGGGGATTTAGCTCAGTGGTTTCACCGCCTGCTGTGCAAGTGCAAGGACCCAAGTTCGATCCCTGGTACAAAAAAAAAAAAAAGACACTGTTCCTGAGGGTTCATTTACATCTGGCCAGAAGCCGGGCCAGTCTTTCCACAGGGCAGTTTAAATCCCATGCCAGGCCAAGTGCGTTTCTGCTAGCACAACTGTCCCAGTGCCTTATTTGCATGAGGGGGAGCCGACCCAGGAATCCTGGATATGAGGACCCTTTTCCTCATCCTCGAGGTCACGGTGAGCCTTTTCCCTAGCCCACTCTTGCTCTGTGGAGCACACTGCTTTCCCATCTTCAATAAATCTACACCTTCGCTGCCATTTCCGTGTGTCTTGTCTGATTCTTGGTTCAGGACACCAAGAAGCTGGGCAGAAGCTCCTGGAATATTTCCAGGGATGAGCTGGGCTTGGCCTCTTGGGGCGCCATGGGCCCTGTATCTGGGGATGCTGGGCTTCTGCACAGGGCCGGGCGGCTTGAGACTGTACGCGGAGCTCACTTAAACCTAAATCCCAGACCCGGGCTGGGGGCACTGGGAGCAAACAGCCCTCCCCAATTATTAATCGAGTCAAAACGAGGCAGGCTCCTTTCCATGCACAGGCAGGACAGCAATATCAGGACCCAGAGCCGAACTGCACCCACTCAAACCCTGTGTCCACATTCACTGCAGACCTGGGCAAAAACTCCTTCAGGGCAACCACGGTCACACCAGGCCTGAGCTCACTAAATCCTCCCTGCCACCCTCCAGAGACTCGGCACACCTGGGGGATGGGAGGACAGTGCCCGGTCACACACCAGGGGCCATTCAGGGAGCCCTAGTGTGACCACTTTCCAGTCACCAAGCCCAGAGACCTCAGACACCCCTAAGAAGACCCGCTGTCTTCCCGGTGGACATGGGTATCATGAGGTTGAGCACTCTGCAAACCGAGCAGCCACTAACTTGAGTACTTACTGTACACAGTATTAAGTCACTGAGCCCTCCAGACTGACCACCCACTCATCCAGCATAGACAGCGCTTCTTCCTGGGCTTTTGTGGGGCTGATTTTCCAGATGGGTAAACTGAGGCAGGAAGGTTAAGATGCGTGGGGCCAGGGACACCCAGGTGGAAAGTAGCCACACTGGACAACAGAGCCAGGTGTCTGCCCCAAAGCTTAAGCCCCCAGATGCTACACTTTGCAGCTGCCACATGTGCAGGGCAGGCTCCTGGAGGGAAGGAGAGGAGGGTCCATGTGGAACACCAGTCATGTGTAGACACAGGCTGTGTGCACTGAGGCACCGAATCTGCTGCTTCCAGGTGTGGGGACGGAGTGCCTGCCGCCCCCGGGAAGAAGCTGAGATGCAGACAGGTCACCTGCTTGGCCTGGGATCACTCAGCTCCAAGGGTGTCAGGCCGGAAGCAGACCCTAAACCAGCCTGTTTCAAAGGCCAGGTGCCACTTTCGGCATCCCACCCCGAGATGCACAGTCCCTCCTTGATGGCTCCCCCAGAGCCCAGGCTGTGGACCCGCCCGCCACACACCGAGAGCAGGATGGCACATTTGCAAATGGTGCAGACCAGAAGGCCTGGACCCCCTCTTAACGTCCCAGTCACAAGGGCTGCAAGTACACCGACGTAGAGTCCACAGCGAGGCCTGGGTGACTGTCACCACTCCCTTCCCACCATCCCCCGCAGACCTGGCCACGGCACCCGACTCACCTCCCTCTGTGCTGGGCGCCCTGTGGGCCACGCAGCTGGGCACAGACCCAGGCCAGCACCCAGGGAAGCAACATTGCCACCTTCCACTACCTGCTCCTCCTTGCACTTGGCAACTGCAGGCGGAAGAGCCCCAGTTAGCGCGTCTCCTGCACCATGCACAGCTCCAAGGTTAATGACCTTCATGATCACCCTCCACGTCAGCGGCCAATTATCCTTCTCCAGCCATTCTCTAAGGCAGATTATTTCTGTGAAACTTTACAGGGGACACATCAGTATATTCAGAATCCCATAGGAAGGGAGGCTGGAGCCTTGCAGGGGCTCCAGTGGGTTGAGCCAGGAGTCCCTGCAGGGGGCGCCCCATCTCCCTTGGGACCAGCATCTCCAGGACCACAGGACCCTCCTCCTCCAGCCTTCCTACCCTTGATGGGGATGCAAGGAATGAACAAGGATGCACTGGATTCCACAAGGGCCGGCTCCAGAGGCTGCATGGCCAGGTGCAACAGGAGGTGGAGCCGCTGTCCAAAGTTACCAAAAAAGGAAAAATGACAGCTGTGGCGGCAGAGCCACCAGGGCTCTCTGAGCACAGGGCCTGGAGGTGCCCCCGGCGGTCCCCAGAGCTGGGTCACCTCACACAGCAAGCCTGGCACCATGCTCTGCACAGGCTGCCTTAGGAAGACAAGTGCTCCTCCTCTCCTGTCCCCAGCCCTGAGGAAGGGCTCAGAGCATCAGAGTCGGCCTTCAGACCCAGCTAGCGATGCTCAGACCTGGACCACAGGGCCAGAGGCCCCTTGGACGGTGGCCCTGAGTAACCTTTTTACCCCCAACCACTCATCAACCACCAAGAGCTGCAGCCCTTGTCCCCAGCACTGGCTTGGCCTGGCACGAAAGAATGAGGCCTTCCCAACCACCTTGCTCACACCCGGCCGCAGAACCCTGGTGCAGGATCTGGACAATGGGGTAGGTGAACCCCAGGAGTGGCAGAAGTGGCCCTCACCCCAGCTAGACTCCCATGTGCCACATGGGCCTGATCCCCACCCCAGCCTTGCCTGGGCAGCTCCGCGGTGGGACCACAGGCTCAGCACCCCAGGGTCAAGTTCATGCAGGACCTGGCCTGCCACAGCCCCACTGCTGCTCTCAGGAGCCACCCATGACTCCTGTGAGGACTTCCGGACACGGGCTCAGCATCAGGAGCGCAGGGTCCCAGCTTCCCACACGCAGGACACTCAGCCCGGGCCTGCGGGACGCGGTGTCTGCACAGGGATTTACAGCCGAGCACGCTGCTTCCAGGGCTGTCCTGGTATAGGGGACAGTGACCAGACACGGCCTCCACACCGGGCCCTGCAGCGCATGGACACCCTTCTATGGGTCCCCTCACTGCCCCTGTGGGAACAGGCTCCACAGCTGGTCCCATTTTGCAGTTGAGGAAACTAAAGCTCAAGGAGGTGGAGCCATTTCCCAAGGCCATGAGCGGGTGAGGCAGATCCCAGAGTCGGCTGCCCTGCAGCCTCCCCTGGGGCTCCCGCCCTATGGGTGTGGATCACAACCCCCACAGGCGCATGAGGCACTCACTCGACACAGGGCAGGGACATGGCAGCCGGCACCCGCAGCCAGAGGGGCCTGCACAGAGCTCAAGAGCCCGCCGTGACTGAAGACACTGGGGAAATGTCCAAGAGAAAGGAGCTCAGGGATTGCATACCTGGGCACTCAGGACAAGGCTGGCTCAGTCTCAGGAACGGGGGAGACCCATTGCCAAAGGGGCCCAACATGTGGGCCCCAACAGACGGGAGGCTCTCCTTGCCGAGTGACCAGTCTCCACCCCAACAGCCCGAGACTGTCCCCACTCTAGCACTGAGGGTCAGTGGGTCCCCAGCCCAGCCTCCTCCCCGACGCTGACCTGGGGACCATTCTCTCTGTTAGACAAGATGGGCACTGCGCAGGCTGGCCCAGAGTCCCGGCTCGCCTCTGACTGACTGGGGGGCACGGACATTCTCATCTGCTGCTCTCTGGTACATCTGGGTCCTGAAGACGCCGCCCTGCAGGCCCCCAGAGTGACCAGCACCCCAGGCCCTGCGTAAGCAACAGTTTCAGTCAGATTCCTCCCTGTGACCACATCTGGTGCCAGCCAGCCTCTTGGCCACCCACAAAGGTCCTCATCCACGAGCAGGGCTGGTCGTTACCAGCAGGATCCCAACACAGGTACCAGGCTCCTCTGGGCATCTCAGTGCAGGCTCAGCCTTCAGGAGACCTCGTCCCAAGACTTCCCAACCCAGAATCTGCAAAGGAGGGCAAGTCTGAGCAGGTGCCTGGCTCTCCTCTCATGGACGGACTGGCGTCCCCCAGACTCGTATGCTGAAGTCCCAACCCCAGGACCTGAGTGTTTGGGGACAGGATCTTCACAGAGGGAATCAGACTAAAGCAAGTCTTTAGGGCACACTGACATCATAAAGACGGGGACCAGGCCAGGGATTTAGCTCAGTGGTTCCGCCACCTGCCTTACAAGCGCAAGGACCCGAGTTCGATCCCCGATACCAAAAAAAAAAAGAGGGGGACCTGGAGACAGTCACCCAGGAAGAAGAGCAGTGAGGGGGAAGTTGGGGGTGGGAGATGCCTCTGCAAACCCAGGAGCCCCCCATGGCCTCATGGAGCCAGCACTGTGCACACCCCCATCTCAGACTTCTGGCCTCCAGAGCTGTGAGTGTCTGGGGAGCCCTGTTACACAGCCCTAGCTGACTGATGCAACCCTCTGACACCACACAGTGGTCAGGAGTCCATCCCTGAACGCATCCTGGGCTCCTGCCAATCGGCCAATGCCCCTGCCACAGGGCCTGCAACTCAAATCCGGGCCACACGCAAGGGGTAGAGTCTCACAGCTAAGTCCACAGGAAGCCCCTGGAGTGGGCCAAGGGCAGCCCACGGCAGCCAGGCGTCCTCGGTGGGAGCTGCGGGACCACGCCCTCCAGGAAACATCTTGCGTGCAGCCCCAGGTCCAGCAGCAGCCCAGAAGGCCACGTGGGTAACCAGTTATGCAACTGTCTGGTGTCTTGCCACCTGGGATTAATTAAATGGCTTCCAACTGTGATTGAGGCGCTGCGTAAAATATTTTTAAAATTAATTTTTAAAGAATAAATGAGAGCATTAACATTTTACGTGCTGGCTGGAAGATGGGGATGAGAGCACAGAGGAGGGGCCAGGAAGGAAGGGGGCAGACGAGCATCGAGGGGGAGTCCAGGGCCTTGTGGGGGTGACTCCAGGCCCGGGTTTCCTGCAGGACGGAGGGACTCGGAGCAGCCTCAGCCGGGGGCTGTGCCCAGCACCCACTACTGCTGTGTTCCCCGGGCAGCCAGCCGCCATCTCCGTGCCTAGCCCTGCTTGGCAGCCCGAGAGCTCCGGGACGCGGGGGCACAGGCAGCTCAGAACATCTGCACGAGAGGGCAGGGCCAGGGGCCAGGGGAGAGTGTGCAGCTGGGAAGAGCATGTGCAAATGCACATACACATGTGAACACGTGTGCTCCAGAAACCCAGAAGAACCCTGGAGATAGAACGGGAGTGAGGTTGGCCCGTGAGTGAACACAACCCCCACCAGGGAGCGACCTCTTCACTGTACCTGGGGGCTGGGAGCGGCCGGGATTGCTGTGCTCAAAGCCCAGCCCCTGCCTGTTCCTACAAGGCCCACCTGTAGCCCACCGTGCCAGCACCTGCCCTCCTGCAGCTCTTCCAACAAGCCTTGCTTCCTGCCGCCCCAGGGCCTTTGCACTCGCCATCCCTGATATCTGAATGCTCCCCTACAATGTTCAGGCTGTAAGGATGTGAGTAAAGATGACATTCCCAGGACGGCCTCCTGTGCCCTCAGCATCTTGTCCCGCACAGCACTGCACTCTTGCCACCAGACACTGACCTGTGAAATCATTTGACCACGTCCCAGATCAGCTAGGACCTGCATGGTCTTCCGGCTTTTCTCATGGGGCCCAGTGCAGAGCCTGTCTAATCCACCCTTAGGGATGGATGACAGCGTGAGCAGGGCAGTGAAAGGGTTAGCTCTGCATCCCTCACTCGGCTCCTCACTCTGGGATTCTAGACTGAGCATCTGTCCCCCAGACCCTGGGGCAGGGGAGGCTGACTGTGGAATCGGCTCTCACTGCCTTGGCCACACACTCTAAGCTCAGCCCAGCTGTGTACTAAGCGCCCAGTGTACGACCAGGCCTCCGCTGTGCGTCAGCACAGGACGGGGAGTCACGGTGCTGGGGCCTGGGTGAAAACGGGAGCCAGGAGCAGCCCAGCGGTGACTCTGGATCTCACGGAGCCCAACTCGGGCCTAGGTCCACGCAGCTGAGTTCTGCTGGAAGCAGCCCCTGGTCCATGCAGCAGGGAGCCCAGCTACCGCCAGTGACTCATGAGCCCTGCAGAGACCCAGGAGGCGCTGCCCGGCCTGGGGACCCTGAGCCCGCCCTGGGAGATAGTGTCCCTGCATGCCTGGTCATGCGGCTAAGGCCTCGCACCCCAGGGTTGGCGGGATCCTGCGCAGGAAGAAGAGCTGTCACTCACCCAGAGGCCAATGTCACCAAGCCGCCTACTGTGTGCTGCCTTAGGAATGCAACACACGAGGGCATGTGCAGGAAGAGCCAGGGCTAGCAGAGGACCAGAGAACGGGCAGCTGGGCACAGGGCCTGAACTTCCCCGAGGCTGGTGTCAGGCCCTCCTTCGGCCATCTGCCTGAGACTCCAGACTCCTCCTTCACCAACTGCTCCACCATCACCTGTCTGGCTATAGGCCCCAGGAGAACCAGCCATGGTCTTGCCCAGGGCAGAGGGAGCAGACACGCTGGCCAGGCCCCGCCAGGAGGGGGAAGAGCTGAGACATGAGCTAATCTGCGCCCAGCCCCTCCATGTAGGGAGGTCTGGCTGCCCCACCCAGGGTCATCCCGCCTTAGGGCCAGGACAACAGTGAGACAGGGCACAGGGACAGGAGGAGGCACAGTGGCCGGGCCACAGGGAGGAGGAAGAGATGTCTGCAGGGCTGAGGTCACTGGTAGCGGTAGGAGCGTCTCTTACATGCCTGGGTTCTCTGTGAACATGTGAACTTTCAAAGCTCTCCCTCCCTTGAAAACCCCTCTTCCCCAGGGAGGCTCCTGAACAGAATTCTCTCCCTTTTGTTTCCAGACTAAGCGAGATCTATGCACAAAGACGACTAAACACAGACCCGTGGGCCCGAAACTGGGAGAACACCCAGACTCCGAGCAGAAACTTGGATCCCACTGCGGCACCACCGGCCAACTTCAGATGAGGTGCTGCGGAATCCCAGCCAAAAGGACAGAGACAGCCCCTGAGGAGCCTCTGTGTCCCCATGGCGGCTGGGCTCAGCCCCAAGCCCCGGCCTGGCGGCTCCTCTCAGTCCGTTTCCTTGGCTCTGTTTCCTCCTCCCCAGCCTTCTCCGAATGTCCAGCTGCATCGCTCTGCCTCTGCTCCCAGAACACACCTGGCTCCGGTGCTCCCTGTTCTCTGCCCGGAATCCCATCCCACCATCCCACAGGCCAACTCCTACTCATCCCGCAGAGCCTGCTTGAATGTCTCCTCTTCCACAAAGCCTTGCCAGGGCAGCCAGAAGAGCATGTCCCTCTCTCCCTCCCTCCCTATGTCCCAGGCACTTTGTCCACAGCTCCAATATCACCCGATCGGAGTGAGCAGCTGTGGACTGGACGCTGACCCTCCCTGAGGACAGGAGTCCACGCTCCCCCGCCCCTCTGAGTCGGGACGCACGTGTCTGCGACTTCCCCACCATGGGGCTCAGCAGTGAGACCGCCCACCCAGCTCCCACCCACAAACATTTACCTCGTCTCTGCCACAGACGCCTGGGGACACAGAACCGTGTGTGGCCTGGAGGGTCGGTGACTCCGGGGTTGGGGTGCAGGGGCAGACAGGGCCTGGGCTGTGGAGTCTGTGGGTGTCTGGAGCAGGCCAGGCAGGCAGGCTGGGGACCGGGATGGCTGGGGCTGCAGCCGGGAGGAGAGGGAAGCAGGGGTGGAAGTGGGGCCTCTGAGGTGCTGGACACCCCAACCCGGGTGCATTCTGCACAGGACAAACCTGCTTCCCGCCTGCCTAGACTCTGCCCCAGATGCACCTATGCTGCCTGGTGGCCTTGGAGGCCCCTGGTGGTCAGGCCCAGGAGCCCCATGAGGACCAGAGGCTGGACAGAGCCTGGAGGTCAGAGCAAGGGCGGAAGTGGAGGAGGGAGGTCCCAGGCCCATCCTGCTGCCCCCTGCTGTCCCCTGCCTCAGGCCCCAGAAGGCTGCTGTCTGTGAGGTCCAGGCCCAGACACACAGCACCCCTGGCACCCAGCCTGGCTGAGAGAAATGTTTTCACAGAAGGAAACACTGTGCGGAAAGTTGAAGCGCGTGCGAAAGGTACTTCACGCGCACCAGCCAGGGGGCTGGAAGTGACCGGTGGGAGCCCGTCATGGGGAGACCTGGGCGCCACTTGGCCACGTGGGGGTGCCTAGGGTGGAGGAGGGCACAGAGTCAGGGCCCTGGGCCAGTCCCCGGGCCTCAGCCTCCCCACCGTGAACCCCAGAGGCTGGACCAGGTCTCCCGCGTGGGTCCCACTGCGTGCGAAGCCCTAGGCAGTCTGGGGAGGGGGCTGCTACCCAGACACCCAGCCCTGGGAAGCTGGAAACGCACTTAAGGCCTTGACCACCTTGACAGGTGACAGGAGTGGTCAGCCACCAGCGGGCACCCCAAGGTGGCAGCTTCCTCTGGCTTCAGATCGAAGGACAGGCAGAGTGCAGGCAGGGTCCGCTACGGAGTAAACACCACCAGGGCCAAAGCGGGCTTGGGCACCAGGCCCTGGGGGCTGGGGCAGGGGCGCATGGGGCAGCTGCTTCCTGCCCTGCTGGGACCTCATCAACAGCTACACCCCTTCAGATAAGGACCCCCAGGCCGGCTCCCTGCTGCATTTCCACCCATCTAACACCTGCAAGCCGAGGCCGGTTAGACGAGACTGTCCCCCGCCACTGACCCTGGTCTGCTCTGCAGCCACATTTGGGGACACAGAGCTGGGCCCCAGCAAACGTCCTTTCGGGAGCTCAGCTTGCTCAGTGGCAGGGCACCGAGCCTGCCTGGCTCCACAGAGGGCCGAGGGGCTGGGTGGGGTGTGTGGAGGGCTGAGGGGCTGGGTGGGGTGAGAGCTTCCGGTTGGTGCCCCCCAGGCAGCGACCTCTCTGCCTGGAGACGCCCACCCTTGTGGCGGCCTCTGCAGTGTCACTTCCAAGGAGAAGGCCTCAGAGGAGCCAAGGTGCAGACAAAGCCAGGGACTGTGTGCCCCAGAGTAGCAGCTGACTGCGACCAGCAGGTGCTCCAAGGTCCTCAGGCCTGGCGGGGAGATGCCCCCAGCAGCCTCACACCAGTCCTGAGCTCCCGAACCAAGGGAGGGTGCTGTCCCCGCAGCAAGGATGTGAGGCAGGCCTGGCACACGGTAGGTACCCAGCAAACCTGGGGTGCACTCCCCCGCCCCAGCCCCGGCAGGCCTGTGGGGTGTGCACGCTTTAAGAGGCCAGACCCGGGTCTCACCCCCGAAGGGTACCTCACACGATCTCCTCCTGGAGCTTCGGCGCCCCATCTGTCACCTGGGGCCCCTGGCATCCACCGGGCAAGGGTGTGGGGGGCAGCAGGAGGTGAAGGATGCAAGCCACAGCCCCCTGCCTCCCTCAGCCACCAGGGAGCTTGTTAGAAGCAGACACTCCGGCTTCACCCTGCAACCCACTGAATCGGAACCAGCATTTTAACAAGGTCCCCGGGGCCCCAGGGCACTGCAGGCAGAATAGCTGCTGCGGAGGACTTGAGGGACCCCGCCCTGGGTTAAACCCTCTCGCCTGCCCTCCTGCCCAAGCTCTGCCCTCCACCTGTGCTGGACGCCGGGTCCCCTGTACTAGGGCCCCACTTCCCTCACCCAAGAGCCCCACTGCCACCAGCTTCACAAAGACACGTACTATGGGGCTCAAACCAGCAGCAAGGACCTGTCCCTCCCGGCACCCCAGGCCCAACCACAGGACCGTGTCCAGCCCCAGTCAGGCCCATCCAGGACTGGGTTACGTGAGCCCTACACCGAGTCCGACCCCCACAGCCTCAAGCCCAAGAATGACCCAGGCTCTTGCCCAAGGGCCAGTGCCCAGCATGCCGCCTGGCCCTCTCCACCTAGTCTTCCACCCATCGCCACCTTGCAGGGCTGGCTATCTCTGCCCCGGGGTCTCCAGCACAGGGGCCCAGCCTTGGAGGGCCAGGGGGACTCAGGGCGACAGGAGTGAGGGAAGGTGGCAGGGAGGGGCCACCAGGCAGAGGAGGGAGCAGGACTGGATAGGAAAAGCAGCTGCTCAAGGCAGAGCCGGCCCAGGGGGGCTGGTACCTGCTGTGGGGGAGTTATGGTCCAAGTCGTGTCCCCCGGGCCCTGGATGGGACCTCATCTGGAAACAGGATCTCTGCAGATGGGATCCAGTCACCATGAAGTCATCCTAGGTGGGTGGCCTAATTCAATGCCTGATATCTGCACAATGAAGGAGTAAGGTTTGGGGACACAGAGCACATGGGAGGAGGCCATGGAAAGATGGGGAGAGAAGGAGGGATGCAGTCACAAAACAAAGGTGCCAGGATGGCCAGGAGCCCCCAGGACCTAGAGAAGCAGGCAGGGCCCTCCCAGGGCTGCAGGGAGTGGGGCTCAGTCCGTGCCCCAGGACTGACAGGACCCTGTGCAGTGACCCCTGCTGCAGTAACCTCAGAACCTCAGCCAGCCCCCCATGCAGGGAATGGGTCAGAGTGGCAACAGAGAAGGGCCAGCCCTGTGACCAGGGGACACAGCCCGAGACTGGCCAGACAGCTGTGAGCAGGGGCAGAGGGCCAGGGGGATGTGGGTCGTGGGGAACCAGGGGATAGCAGGAAGGGCCACTGCACCCTGACTTCCCTGCCCACCCATCAGTGGGACCCTTCAGGAGCTTGGCCCTCCCACACCCAGCACCCGCACTTCCTGCCCCAGCTGTGGGCCTGCAGAAGTTTGGCTGGCCCTTGGGTGATGCCTCCAGCCCTGGCCCTGCAGCCATCCCTGCCCCTGACCTGCTTCCTCCCATGGACCAGGAAGAGGCCCTCCCTTGGGGGCTCCTGAATCAGTAGAGGCAGCTCACGTGCACCCAGGCTTGCTCCCGACTCCCCTGTGCCTCAATTTCTCCTCTGTGAGCCTGAGTGCAGGGGGTCATAGTCAATCACAGGGCCCAAAGACATGGCCCTGGTCCCAGAGTTTGACAATGACAACTTCAGTGCTGGGACAGTGTCCACCACAGGAAGCCTGGCCCTGGCCACTCAGGGCTCCTGGCCTTTAGGCTTGGATCAACTCTTCGTGTCCCGCAAAGATTTAAGGTGTCATGTCCCGAGGAGGGAGTCACAGTGACCAGAGGGACAGATGGGGGTCACTGTGGGTGTCTGGCTCCAAAGATTTGGGTGCTGGACCCAGGACTCAGGGATTCCCCGGGGCAGAGCAGCCTGGGGCTGCACCCCGTTTACCAGCCCCCGGTGCATGACTGGACACAACACAGAACATGGGGTCCTAGCTGCCAGAAGCAGGTCCTGCTGAGCCCCCGTGACCCTCAGGGATGCAGCCCTGGCTCCAAGGAGACCTGGGCGGGCACTACCTGGCACACACAGTAGGGACAAGCCCAGGGCAAAGTCCCTGAGCTCAGGCTGCAGGGACACTTGAAGGCCACTGGTTCCCCATCCGAGGAGCAATGAGCCTGGAGAGGAACTACCTCCAGCAGTGGTGGCAAACCTTATGCCACAGCCAGCTGTTTGTTATCTCTGAAACTCTAAAAGGTTCACCTAGGGCTTGCATGCCCCGAGGGATGGCTAGCTCACTGCCTTACAGAAAAGCCCAGTCATATCCATATTCAGTGGTGCTACCCCTGACCCTAGCTCCACACACCCACAGAGGCCACCAGAGCCCTGCACATGTGCAAGGTCAACAGGATGCCCTGGGCGTCCCCTTCCAGAGAGAAAGACAACCAGGCAGTTTCCTCAGCCGCTCCTTCCTGCCCACTTTCATTCATTCTCTCCCTGGGCCTTCATGTGATGTTCATAATCCAATTTAAACTTCAACAGCAATGAGCCCATTTCCAGAGGGGCACCCGGAGGTTGCAGAGGTGAAGCAGGTGTCAGCTAACAAGTGCTGGACCCACCCACATCTGAGGCCCCATCCTTCCTGACCTTCTATGTCTGCTCGGCCCATGTGATGCGCCAACACCTGCGTCCACCCCAAGACCCCGAGAGCGTCCACGGAGACGACACACCCTTGCCCAGTGCCGACACTCGGTGGCCAGGTGACAGCCCAGTCCGGTTCTGCCGTCTTCGAGGGCCAGGACCGACGCCCTCCTTTGCCCAGGCCCAGCAGCTCGGCAGAGCCCAAGCCAAGCCAGGAACGGACGCCAGCGTCAGTGGGCTCAGCCACACACTGCGATGCCACACAGGGACCCTGGCACAGCCTAGGAAAGTGACAAGCGTGCCCTGCTTAAGGGAGAGGGACAGCTCTTGCACCTCTCATATGTGACAAGCTTTGTGTCTTTTCTACCCTTCCCAAGCCCCTTGCCTTGAGGCCGCCTTTAAAACCAAGCAGAACTCAGCTAGGCGTGGTGACACACACCTGTGATTGCTGCACTTGGGAGGCTGAGGCAGGAGGATCACAACCAGCCTGGGCAACTTAGTGAGACCCTTGTCTCAAAATAAAAAATAAGAAAGGCTGGAAGAATAGTTCAGTGTGAAGGCCCTGGCTTCAGACCCCAGTACTGCAAAAGAAAAACAAAAAAAGCAAATGGAACTCAAGCCCGGTTTGGAGGATGGGGAGAGAAGGGCTCTGGGCAAAGAGCCAGGCACTGGTGTGGTGCTAGGCACAGTGTCCAGAAGCCAGGCCAGGGGGCCCCTGGACAAGCCCAGGTGCATGGCCCCCTTCCTCCCACTGCGGTTAAAATCTGCAGGAGAGTGAGCCGAAGGGCTGAGTCACAATCCTACATCCTCTCCTGACAGCTGGGGTGTTGCCAGCCCCTCCCAGCCGCAGGGCACCGCGGGTGCAGGCGGGAGCTCCCGCGTCAGGGCGTCCATGCAGCAGGCTGGGCTCCCGCAGCCACCTGGCTGTCACTGCAGACGCCCGGCCAGTGGGAAGGAAGCTGAGCAAAGCCATCTTGCAGGGGACTCCACCGAGGCAGCCTGGCTTAGGGGAAAGGGAACGGCTTTAGAGCCAGACTGCCTGGGTTTGAATCCCAGCCCTGCATCTGCTGGCCGTGGCTCGGCCACCCTCTTCCTAAGGCCTGCAGCCCTGGCAGGACCCAGGGAGCCAGGTGGCACTCAGGGGTCCTCGGCTAACGCCAGTCACCATGTCCCTGCCAGGGACTGAGTGGTGTACACCTATGTCAAGACTACAGCCTCAAAATGACAATGCGCAGGGGACCCCTCCACTCCAGACCTCGGGGTGCTTTGAGGATGCCCACGTCCTCCGTGGTCCTGGAGAGGAGGCTCTGCTCTGGAGCCTCAGAATGGGAGACTGAGGCTCAGGGAAAATTAGCCTGGAAGGGCAACAGGACCCAAGCCCAGGAGGGGATGGGAGGCGGGGCTGACCCAAAGGACACCCCAGCCCCTGGAAGTGGCCTTCTTGTGCCTGCAGGGTCCTGGGTGGGAATACTGCCCCTCCTCTGTGGGTGGGGCACAGCAACCCCACAAAGGAGCCTCCTGATCCTCCCCACTGTCCCGACTCTGTCCCCTCAGAGCAGTGCATGTGAGGGTCGGAAGGGTAGCCCCTAAGTAAGGACAGCCTCCTTATGGTCAAGGGCTCTCCCCAACCCTGGGCAAACCACACACCAGAGTCCACAGGTCCAGACAAAGCTGTGCCCTGCTGCTGGCAGCTACTTCATCCGCAGCCCCCAGGATCACTATGACCCAGCCAGTCTCCCTTTCTGCCCTGCCTGCTAGGATGCTCCTTACCTTCCCTTTGCTTTTGTTCTTTTCCTGCCATTGTGGGCCCTTTGTACTAATTCCCTTGACTGCTATTTTAGTGAAGTATAAATACATATTTTAAGTAAACCATTTAGGGCCATTTTTGGAGCTAGGCAGTTGTGAAAGCATAAATAATATTCTAGCTCACTGCTAAGCAATGATTATATTACAGTGCACAATTTATAAGGACTTCTCTCCATTGCAACACCCAGTAGATGTAAAATTGCAGGAACTACAAGCATCAGGTATAGTAAAGGAGAAGGGGGTGACAGCACCTCCCCACCCTGCCTCTCAGCACAGAATGCCGCACCTGGAAATCAAAGCACAAAGCACAAAGCCTCCCCGGAAAGATCCATCTCCCAGGTCTGCCCGGGCGGATGGGCAGCGGGCAGGCCAGGGCCGGTGGGCGTCCCCACTCCCTTCCTGCAAGTCCAGCCTCCTCCCCACAAGTCAGTGGACAGTGGCCTAGCAGTCACCCAGTGAGCCTGGGGGTCCAACCCCAGCCAGGCCTGTGACAACAGGAAAGGCCAACGGGGCTGCGGGAGGAGGAACACACCTTGTGCAGGGAATAGCACATGCAAGGGCCTGGGCAGAGGATGGCGCGGCCAGCCAATGGCTCCCTGGTCCTCTCCCACCTTCCGCTCTGTGCCAGGCCCACCGCACCCCTGAGGCCACTCCATCGGACAGCCTGCTGCCCACCAGTCTAAGGGCAGAGGTCTGTGAGCCTCGGGGCTGGGAGGACCAGGCCCGCTTCCCATGGGGACTCTGGGGTCTGGGATCCCCAGATAAACAAGGCTGATGGAGCCGCAGCATGAGATGTACATCCTGCCAGGCCAGTCTGCCACCCATGGCCCCTCTTCTGGAGAGAATAGCAGGACATTGTCCCCTGTGCCACAGGGACCAATGCCCGGCTCATTCGATGCTCTCCCAGGCTCCCAAATGCTGCCAGCCCAGGGCCTTTGCCTAGCCGCTCTCTCTCCTTGACTGGCCTCCCACGTGGCCTGACCTCAGAGTTGAACATCACGCCATCACCTCTGGGGGCAGCCCAGCGTCCTCTGCTCCTAGCTCTGCATCCTGTCCAGTGCCACTCTGGCCCATCCAGCAGAAAGCATCGTGCTGACTGACTTGCCCACTTCATTACGTCCCTCTGCCCCACTGGACAGGAAGTGCCTTGTGGCCACCACCATGTCCCCAGTGCTGAGAGGGCACCAGGCTCTTCTTACGGTTTTCACACCAGGCCGCTCTTCACCTGGCCCAAATCCAGCCACCCGGGACAAGTGACAGTCACTCTGGCCAACATCACAGTGTCAGGGAGCTCTGCCCAGCCACCCGGAGCCTGCACCAGGCAGATGCGTGGATGTGTGCGTTTCCCAGTCCCCTGCGAGCCGCCATCTGGCGTATGTCAGCCGTGGTTCCAGCCATCTGGCAACAGACACAGAAAGATGTGTCCTCAAAATAAAATATCAAGCGTGAGTCTTCCCAGCAGGTGAGACTGCACGCCGTGGGCAGAGCAGGGAAAAGCTGGTCTCCTCCCCGTTTCCCCTTTCTGCACATCAACAAAGGGCCTTGTCTCCCAGGGGACCCGCTGTCCATCTCCTTCCCACCATGCTGTGCCCACAGGGGATCCAGGAAAACAGTGTCCCTGAGCTGCCTCTCAGGACTCCGCTGGCTGAAATCCAGCCCCCCAAAACCTCCAGCAGAACTCCCCGAGGCTTAGCTACCTCTCGTCACGGGGGTGCAAGTTTCTCTACATGGTGTGCATATTTCCCTGTGTTTCTAGAGAGGACGCTGACTATGATTCTGTATCCAGACACCACAGCGCTGCCATTGGCAAGGACCAAGAAGACAACGGGATGGAAGGAGGCCGGTGGGGTGAAGCACTAGCAAGTCGGGGTCCACGCGGAGCTGCAAAGTGGAGCCCATAGGCCTCCCCAAGTTCAGGCGGCCACTGTCTGAACAAGTGGATCAGTGACACTTGGTGATACAGAGCCCCCAGCAGTCTCAAAACTATTCTGTTTTTGTTGTTTGTTTATTTGTTTGTTTGTTTAGAGACAAGGTCTCACCATGTAGTCCAGGCTGGCCTCAAACTCACAGTCATCCTCCTGCCTCAGCCTCCCAAGTGCTGGGGTTACAGGCGTGTGCCACCACACCCAGTTTATTTTCCATGAGATGCCAGAATTCCAGACATGGCTTTTTAAATACTGGGAAATGCCATGTTAATTGGATGAGACACATGAGGAGGTCCAATTTTGTCCTTAGACCTTCATGTAGCTCGACTCAGGACCAGAAGCCCAAAACACAGCAAGGCTGAGGACAGAGGAAGCTGGCCCATTCCGAGCACACTGCTGTTTGTGCGCTCTCTCTACACCAAGCCCAGCACCCAGCCAGAAATCGGCGCAGCATGCTTCAAACCCCAAACACTGGAAGCAACCAGGTGTAAATGTAAAAGCCCAAACTGGTTTGCACACAACCCGAAGGAACAAACACAGACTGTTGAGGCGCGGGGGCGTGGCCAAGGTCTTAGCTCCCCTGCATCCCTTGGACCCAACCTTGCAAGCAGAGGCTGTACGGCCAGCAGCCACCTGGGGAAGCAGCGTTTGGGGCCCAGCGTTTGGGAACCAGATGTGCAGAGTGTGGAATCCCTCAGGGCACAGCCACCAGCCTGCCCCGCCCCTTCCTGCTCACCTGTCCCTATGCCTCACCTGTGCGCCCCACTCCTCCTTGAGCTCCTCTCCTAGGTGCTTGTCAGGAAGTCAAATGAATATTTTTCAGCTTCTCTGTGCCCCTCCTGCTTCCCCCAGGCCCAGACTGAGGGTCCATGAAGCTAGGGGTTAGGGCTAATTCACCCTGTGTCCTCTGGGCCATGTAGCATGTGGCGCACAGTAGGTGCCAAATAACTGCCGGACAAATGCTGTGCTGGACTCATTAGTTGTTTAGGCCAACCTGGGCTTTTGGGCTTCGTACAGACACAAAAGTCCAAATTCCTGAAGCGCCCAGGCCTGGAAGATCTTAGACAAGGACGGAAAGCTTAATCTCCCGTAAGGCCAAACCACAGCTGCTGCAGGAGGCCAGGCGAGGCATCTGGACGGCCGTGACCTTTCATCTCCAGCAACAGCAGCACCAGCTCCAATTACCTGAGACAGGCAAGCTGTGTGCAGCCTGGCGTGTTTGCACACTCACCAACAACGAGCACAATAGGGCCGGCCAGGCTCCCCCTGGCAGCATGGGGAGCAAGGGGGCTGGGCCAGCAGGATGAGCACAGGCGGCCCCGAGAGCCTCCCCCCGAGGCTGGCTGCCCCGCCCTGAGGCCAAGAAAGGACTCTAGGTCTCTGGAAGTGGGGCACCAGTCACGCTGGCCTAGAGGCCCCTGAATGATCCCATCTAACTTTATCTCTTTAGAAAGCCGTCTCCAAGCCACCCATCATGCACCTGTAATTCCAGCACTGGGGAGGCTGAGGCAGGAGGATTGCCGTGAGTTTGAGGCCAGCCCTGGGCTACATAGTGAGTTCAAGGCCAGCCTGAACTACTTAAAAATAAATAAATGAATAATAAATAATGTCTCCAAATACAGTCACATGCTGAGGCCCCGGGAGTTGGGACCTCCACCTACGGATCTGGGGCTCACAGCCCACTCGTAGCACCTGGGCTCATTGCTGGGCCAGCTAGATGCAGAGGTGGCCGAGGAGGGGGTGCCCCTCCAGCGGTGCCCCAGGACTGCAAATGACATCAGCAACATTCACCCGTCACCCCTGAGAGCTGGCCTACGACAAAGGGGAGACTCGGCCCCCAGAACCCCAACCCTGGGCCCCCGAAGACAGGTGAGGAAGCCACAATTCCTGCAGGGTGGCCAGGGGACAACAGAGCCAGGAGGTGCCACAGCCAAGAAGAAGAGGAAGGGCGACCCGGGGGACTGGGGCGGTGGGGACACGCACAGGACAGCGAGGGCGTCCCCAGAGGAGGCCACGCCACCAGGACCATCCCACGACACCCACTGCCCACTCCCCCACACCAGGCACAAACAAAACCGAGCTGCGCCAGGCACGCCTCTGCCCACTGTCATGACTGTCACCAGTGTCTTTGTCCCTGTTGGGCCCCCAGCCCCGCACACACCATGCCAGGCACACAGTGACCATCTGTGAACATCTGTTGAATGGGGGGCAGTGGGGGCCCCAGAAGCTTCACTCTGGTCACCTGGGGAGGTGACAGGGTTCCATGCAACCCCAACCCCAATTCCAGGATGAAAACAGAAGCCCGAAGACCCCAAGTCCTCCCCTTCAAAGGCTCAGGAGGAGAGGGTAGCCAGCAGTCCGAGTCTCCTTCCCCTCCCAGGGAGGTGGCAGTGTCCCTCTGTGACCCCTCCCCAGTCCTGGGACCTGCCCTGGCCCCTCCCAGGAGCACATCCGGAATGGCCAGGAGCCGTACAAGAAGTCAGCCTTTCGGTCCCCATTTATCTCTGCAGGGACAGAGTATCTCAGCACTCCTTCTCCCGGAATTCACCCTGTCAAGCTCAACAGCTAATAATAAGAGTTGACATTCTCTAAGCCAAGCACTTTATATCCCTTCTTGTGTAATCATGTGCAGGTGCAGGAAGGCTGGCTAACTTGCCCATGCAGCAAGGACACAGAGCCAGCTCACCCAGGGCACCTGCCAGGTGCTGTTCTAAGTCCTTTATCTATAGCTGCTTATTTATCCTAGACACTGGGTGCTTGGTGCTGGGGCTACACTGGCACACAGTAGATGCTAAACAACAGCTACTGGATGAAGTCTTTGCTGTTTTTGTTCTTGTACCTCAGGTACTTAGCACCCTGAAGGACAGAGATGCTAAGTTAATATGTGTTGTTTGGATGGGTGGAAGGACAGGTAGAAGGAAGGAGGGAGGAAAGAAGAAAAAAGGACAAATGGATGGATGGATGGATGGGGGTGGATGGCTGATGGATGGTTGAATGGATGATGGATAGATGGATGGGTGAACAGGTGGATGGGTGATTGGATGGATGGATGAGTCAACGAGTAGATAGTGGCAGATGGAGGGTAAATGGTAGGATAGGTAGAGGAGTGCTAGCCTACTTCTCCTCTGTGCTGGGGAAGACAAAGATATGGATACACAGAGCCTGCAGCAAGTCCTTGGACGCAGCCATGGACATAAATAACTACAGTAGGGAAGGAAACAGCTAAGGGACCGAAGGGAGGTAAAGGACAAGGGCCTTCAAAGACTGGAGGCGTCCCCTAGGAAGAAGGGAAGGCTGCATAGAAGAGGTGAGCTCTGGGAGATGTAGGGGGAGGGTCTCCCTGGAAGGAAGAAGACCATGAAGCAATGACAGGGTGGGAGAAAGGCCACGTGCCACCTTGGAATCACCAATGTCGTCATCTGACTCCCTCCCCAGCGATGAGTCCCTCTGGGTCAAGGATTGCCATGCCCCTCTCTCTCCAAGCCCATCCCCAGCCCAGGCAGACAGTGCCATGCTGGCTGTTTTGACTGAGACTGACCTAGGTCACTCCTGTGTCTGTGGACCAAACCAGAAGGTGACCAGTGTGAATGGAGATAGGGATACACACATACTGAGCACCCCCTCATGCCAGGTGCCCAGTGTGCATGACCTCAGGGACCTTCAGTGACCTCTGCAAAGGCCCATCATGGTCAGACCTAACCCACCTGTCCCCGTCCCACAACTGGGGACCACAGAGGCTGGCTTGAGCCCGGGGCAGCTCACCCAAAGCCCCAGAGCTTCCACAGTAAGCAGGGGAGAGACAAGAGCCACGGGAGCCTTGGGTATCTGGTTTCTCCCCAGCCCCTGCATGGCTGCAGCAAAGTCAATTTACAAGCTCTCCAAGGCCCCGCTTACTGCTGTCCACCTAACACTTTCTTTTTTTTTTTTTTGGTACTGGGGATCAAATTCCGGACCTTGTGCTTGCAAGGCAGGCGCGGTGCCACTGAGCTCAATCCCCGGCCCGTACCTAACACTTCTTAAGGATGACTCAAGATGCATTAAGGAAATCCATCATTCTCTCTGCTGCAGAGGGGGCTGTGTAAGCTCCAGCCCACACATCTCCTGCCCTGCTGCCTCCATCTTCCCCTGCCTCATGCCACCCAGAGGTTGTGGAGCAAAGTCGGCCTGCTGAGCCTCTCCCAACCCGGGCAGGTGGGTTCAGAGCTGGCACCTGTCACCGCATAAGCCCGGGCCAAAAAGAGAACCTGGATGTGCCGCTGACAGCCCCAGTGCGGGGGCCTGAGGGTCTGGCTTCCCGGAGAGTTTCTGGAAGGTTCCTGGGCAAAATCCCAGCTGCCACCAAAGGGGTCCCCAAATGCCTGGCACCTGCAGCAGGGCAGGCTCTGGGGTCTGAGGTGGATGTGTCGGGCAGCTCAGGCCATAGACAACACTGTCTTGCTACTCCAGAGCCAGAAGCCCACGATGGCAGTGCCACCAGCACCCATCCTGGCTTGCAGGGGTTTCACGTCACTGGGTCCTCACCAGGCAGAGAGACCATGGCTCTTGTGTCTCTCCTTACCGGGGACACCAGGCAGGAAGGACGGAGATTGGGCCGCTGGCCAGGGGCATGGGGTCAGCTCACAGCACTGAGGAGCCCCTGGAGGGTTCAGAGCAGAGCATGACACTGGCACACTCATCTCTGGAAGGCTCATTTGGACCAGCACTGCTTCAGGACCGGCAAAGCCAGGGTGGGGCCACCAGGCGAACAGACAAGGACACAGAAGTCCCTGCAGGGGACGTCTCCCAGCCAGGTCTCCTGCTGCCCTTCCGCAGTCCGGGAGGAGCCACGAGCCCTCATCAGCACCAGGCCCAGCCTCCCATCCCAACCCTGCTCCCCACTGACTTGCACACCCCTCCCTGAGGCCCCCACCGGCCACCCAGCATCTTGGCACCCCTGTGCATACCTGGGACGTGAGTGCAGAGCCCCCGCCAGGTGTCTGTCCTCCTGAGGCCCTTGTCCCCAGATGTCCAAGGTTTCAGGACGGCAGTGCCGTCACTGCCTGGTGTCCCTCGCCTGGCCTCAGCAGGTGCCCAGGATTCTCTACACCTGGGCGAATGACCACGAGGGACCCCGCACCAGCTCTGCCGAATCCAGCTGTGCCCTGGAGACCCTGGTACCCATCTGCTCCACTAGGAGCCCCATAGAGCCCAAGAGCCTGCTCCTACTGGGACACCAAAGGCCCCTGAGCCACGGAGCCACAGAGCACCAGCTCGGGTGGCCATAGCTTCCACTGGCTGCAGCAAGAGCCATATCAGCCGCAAATGGGAGCTGTGACGGTGTCCTGCAGTGTCCCCAGGCACACAGCAAGGGGCCCTCAGCAGGATGCCTGTGCTGGCTGAGCCCTGATGACATGCTGTAGCTGGGTCATCTTGTTCCCTTCTCACATCTGCAGCCCCACTATAGGAAACTGAGGCTTGGAAACACAAAGCCACCAGCCCAGGGAAACAGGGCCTAGATGTGACTTTCAGGGCAAGGCTAAAGCAGCAGAGTCAGGTCCTTTCACGGTCCTGGACACCGGAGGCTGAAGTCCAGGGTCACTGGGCCACACTCCCTTTGAGGTTCCAGGGCACGACCCTCCTGCCTCTTCTATCTCCTGGTGGCCCCAAGTGTCCTTGGCTTGTGGCTGTGCTACTCCAGCCCCTACCTCCATGTCACACACCCCCTCCTCTATGTCTGTGTCCAGATTTCCCTCTTTCTGTAAGGACCTGGTCATTGTCTGAGGTCCACCTGCCATGGCCTAAGAGTGCTTTGAGGGTGGCCCCAGGCCCCCAGGCTCATGGGTGGAAACTGAGCCCCACTGGGAGGTAGGAGGAGCAGAGAAGTTTAACCAGACCCAGGTGTTCAGAAGTGGGGTCTGTCTCACACTGTCTGATGCCCTGGACCACCTTAGAACTCAGCCAGCAAGGAGGCCATCACCAGAAAAAGCTCCTTCCACTGCCAGAACTGCGAAGCGAATCAAGCTTTCTTTATAAAGTCACCCAGCACCAGGTACAGTGCTGCCTTGGTTCACAAACTTAATTCGTTCCACGATTCCGGGGAAGATGGCCGCATTCCTGTTCATTTGGAGAAGATGGCTGCAGTCATGTTCATCACTCAGTTCAGAGCTCATGACAGAAGCAAAATTTTGCAGAATTCTTCTGTTCGAAAACCTAATTGTTAACATATGGAAGCATTTGTGAACTGAGGCATTACTGAGTTTCATTACAGCAACACAGACTGATACAAAATGGACTGATACAGCCCCTCCTCTGCTAGGACCTCATCCTCGCTAGCTGACATCAGCAGTGACCCTGCTTCTAAATTGGGTCACACTCACATCAGGTCACGCTCCACATGGATACGAACTCGGGGCTCCACTCAGCCCCATCCAGACCGACTCCAAACTCCACACTGCCTCTTCCCTGGCGCTGTCTTCCTGGGCAAACATCATCACTGAACTTTCCAGAAAAAGCCAGCAGAGTCCGCCGCTCCCTCCTGGACGGTTCATGCGGAAACCAGAGGCCTCCACGGCGGGTGAGCTCATCTCAGTCATGCCTGACACTCTCCTCTTGCAGAGATTTTCCATCTGCTCCTCCCTGGCAGCAGGTCAGTGGCATCCATGTCGTCCAGCGGGCCCTGCACATCTGGAACATGCCAGGACATCTGGAAGCGAGGCTCCCAGCTGAGGAGGAGGAAGCTGTTCATCTGTCCCTGTGATTCAGAATGCACCTCACAGCCGCAGCCTGGCCCAGCCATGTCTCCTGAAAGGCTGGGCTCACCAGCCACAGGCAACAGGAGGGGCGCTCAGGGTGATGGCTGGAGCCCTCCCAGGTAACCTGGCCCACGCATGTCCACCGTCACAGCACAGGCTAGAGGACAAGCTGGGACAGGGGACGTGGGGCTGAGGACGGTGGCCCACACTCAGGACCTGAGACCCAGGAAGATGGCCCCTCTCTTGCTAGCACCTGAGGCGGTACTGGCCAGAGAAGGAGGGGGCAGGAGAGAAAGAGGACAGAAGGGGCCAAGGGAGAGGTGGACAGTCCCTCGTCCCCGTCCAGGGAAAACAAACGCTGGGCATCCCAGCTCGGTGGCCAGACCAATAGGCCAGAGTGGGAACTTCTCCTGGATCCAGCTGGATGCCTGCCAGTGACTGGTGCCAGGCAAAGATTCCTTAACTGCGACCCAAACGAGAAAATGGACATGGTGCACCTCCTCAAAATTAAACATGTGGGGGGTTGCGGGGATTTAGCTCAGTGGTTCTGCTGCCTGCCTTGCAAGGGCAAGGATCCAAGTTCGATCCCTGGCACCAAAAAAAGAAAAAATTAAACATGTGGGCTTCAACATACACTGACAGAATGAAAAAACAAGCCACAGGTTGGAAGAAAATATTTGAAACCATGTATGTGATAAAGGACTTGCAGTTCACATATATAAAGAAGTCCAAAACACAGTAAGAACAATGAAAGCAATAATTTTTAAAATGGACAAAGAATTCTAATGTTCCACCAAAGAAGACACAGGGATGGCAAATTAATACCAAGAGAAGATCCCCGACATCATTAATCTTCAGGGAAATGCAAATGAAAACCCTAATGAGACACCACTCCGTCCTCACTAGAATGGCTGAAATGAAAACCAGACCCCGCCAAGGGTTGAGGAGGGTGGGAAGGAGCCGAAAGTCCGGTGTAAATGTAAATCACTATGTTCAAAACATTCAGCATCTTCCCAGCATGATCTGGCCACTCCTCTCCTAGATATTCACCCACAAGAAATGAAGACATGCGTTCCCACAAAGACACGACAGGAACATTCACCACGACTTGATCCGTAATAACCCACACCTAGAAACCCATCCACGAGCAAATGGATAAACAAATTAAATAAGAAGGAAGCAACTATCAAGCGACTCACTGACGATACAGATAAATGTCAAAAGGGAGATACAGACAGGAAGGAGCGTGCCTCGTGATTCCGTCAGGAAAGGCCGCATGCCCATCACAAGGCCAGTGAGTCGGGGAGGCAGGGAGGACAGGTGACTGAGGGCACCATGCGTGGGTTCGAACTGTGGCGACATCTGCAAAACTCAGCACACTGCATGTGGGCAGTCTGTTGTGTTTCTGTGGAACCTCCAGAAGACTGCTTTTGCAAACCCTGCCTAAGGCTGGCACATCGCTCCAGCCAATGGTGAGCACGTGTCCCCGAAACACACCGAGCCACATCACAGGTTCACACCTTCCTCTCCGCAGACCCGCCCAGACTGCCTGATAAAAATCTATCTCTGCCGCTTAGTACCTTTACAGACCAGAAGCTGCAAACCCAGATCTAAGGTCGAGGCCCTGGAGAACTCTCAGGTCTCAGCCTTCCTGGTTCTGCCTGAGCCCTGACCCGGGTAAGCATGCAGCAGGCTGGGCAGGTCTCAGGGTGCCATGGTTTGGTGTTTCTGGAATGGGAAGCATTTGGAGGGGGCCCCAGCAGTCAACTTGTCCAGGGGTCCCCAAACTACAGTCTTTTGCAAAAGCCAGTTTATAAAATATGTTGAAGTTTGCTTTATGACTATGCAAATACATTTAATAAATTTCATGTTTACAGGCCAACCCATGTGGATAGCCAGCCAGCTGTGCTGAGCACACACTGCTGGGTGTACAGACAGGTGTCACCTCCAGCGCCCAGTGCTGTGTGATCTGGACAAGTCTAACCCTCGCTGAGACTCAGTGTTCCCATCTCCAAATGGTGGTAACCACAGTCCCAACGCCGGGGGGCAGCAGAGAGTAGAGGTGACTCTGCAGGTGCGCTGCTTGTGGAAGCCCAGCAGGGGATCTGGTGACAGAGGCTCTTCACTCTCCCACCCTCAGCCTGGCCTCCTCAGTGCCCCCATGCAGGCCGGAACTGTTTCAGGTCTGTTCCCCAAACCAACCTGTCCTGTCCCTTCATCTAAGAAGCCTTCCAGCATGAAAAGCCACAGGTTTGGACTTTGAATCCCTCGCTTCCTAGCACCATGATCTTCACTGAGTCAGCCACCTCCCAGAAGCCCTGTCCCCAGCTCAGCCCTCGGCTTGATGTCCCAGCCTTGCAGCTGCTGGCAGGGGTCACAAGGCTGCACAAGGGACTTCTAGCCAGCTCCTGCTCCCCCAGGGACCAACTATGCTGGCCTAAGGGGGAGCCTCCTTCCCCCAGGGTCTACAGCTCTCTGTCCTGGTCCCCTGGTTGAGAATGGCTTGAGGACACAGCCTGGAAACACTGCATTCCCAGGTGCCAACTGGGGCCTGGGGAAGAGGAAGGTGGATGTTGTGGTTTGTATCTAGATGTCTCCCCCATTAGGTCCTAGGTGGGGAGTTTCAAAAGTGGCTGAGTTAGGGTGTGTGAATTTGGATTAAGGGTGTGATACTGAGATTAAGGGTGTCCCACCCTGAGTATGGGCGCACCAATCAAAAAATGTATGGCCTGGATAGGATAAAAGGAAGAGGTAGGCTTGCCTGCTGCTGCTTCTGCTATTCGGCTGCTGCTTGCTGCCTGCTGTCTCCTCCCTGCCATGCCATGGACTGTTTCTCCTCTGCCATGTGCCACCCTGACTTGGACCAAGGTGACTATGGACTGAAATTTCTATGCTAAATAACCTTTCCTGCTTTAAATTTGGATGTTGGGTATTTTGTCTCTGCAACAAGAAAACAGCATTTCTGCTATTCTGTGGCTCTATTTCAGAATAATGGAAGAATATGAAATAGCTCAAAAGCCCCCTGCAGCAAGCTGAAGCCAGTCGTAGGTGGCAGGGTCAGCACACTCTCATTTCAAACGTGGTGGACACAGAGCCTCACCTCTGCATCCTGGTGTGGACCAGACACCAGGCCCCTCTGCCACCATCCCACCAGCTTCACCAAGACACACATGATGGAGGCCCAGGTTGCTCCCCTGCTCAGAGCAGACTGGGCTGCAGGGGGCTGTAGCAAGAGTGGTTTACAGCTGCATGAAAAGCACTCTGAATCCCCGAGTCCCGTGTTGCTAAGAAACAAGACCAAAACCAAGAGTGTTGTCACCAGTGGTGCCCCTGATTCACTGGGTAACCTGGGGAGAATCACCTAACCTCTCTGGGGTTGCTTCCACATTGCCACAAAGAAGAGAAAATCCTGGCAGTGCAGGGGATGCTGCCACGCTGCCAAAGAGCACCTGCGTTGCAGGCTCTGCCAAGGTCTAGTTCCTGGGGACAACCAAGGACACCTCAGGTGCCACGTGGACAGCTGGTGCTGCAATCCACAGTATGTGGGTTCCCTGGGGGAGGCAGGAGGAAGAGGGGAGGGAGGGTATGAAGAGGAGCCAGGCGAGGCTCCTGGGTGGGGTGCCCAGTTCCACTCAGGCTGGTGCATGTGCCACGTGTGCCCCAACGGGCTGTCCCCTTCATTCAGTAAGTTACCAAGCTCACCCCTGCAGTGGGGCATGGGAGGCAGACCTTGTTCTTGAAGCCCAAGATGGAGTGGCTTCACACAAAGGTCAACCTGGCACTGGGGAGAAACCCCGAGCCCAAGGGGAGCCTCTGGCTCCTGCAGCCTCAGGCAGCTGGCAAGACCCAGCCCCGAGCCCCAGCTGCCCCTGGGGAGTGGAGAAAGTGGGGTGCAGGGGAAGCTGCTCAGGGGAAGCTGCTCAGCGGACACTTGAGGTTGCCAGGGGAGGCGAAAACAGAGGAGGGTCTATGAAGGGAATGGATGGGGGTGCAGCCACCATGAAGGAGCACTGGCCCCACAGGGGCCCTGAGCAGCCCCCACACCTGGACAGCTGCAGGAGCAGGAGGGAGAGCCAGAGCAGCCAGACACACTTCCGGGGAGAACAAGTGGCGAAACCCAGGCCACACCCACACTTACATCCGTGTGGCCTTGCACGCAGGCATTCACACTCCTCACACATGCCCACAAAGGCACAAACACACAGGTCCCGTTCAAAGCATCACCGTGGCCCCCTCTGTGCTCTGTCCTCCTCCTTCTCTGTTTACAGACAGCCGTCAGCGCACACACACACACTCCCTGGATGAACAGAAAATGCCAGAACCCATGAGGAGCAGGTGGGGAGGGAGCGCTGCGGAGCCCAGAGGTGGGCACCGAGCCCCAGTCCTCCTTCCGAGCCTGGCTTTGCCCTCCCCCTTTCTGTGCCCAGAACAGGCATGGTGCTCCTTAGACCCTTGGTCTCCTCATCTACAAATCAGAGACAACGTCCCACAGGAAGTCTAGCGGGGATGGTATGAAAATGGACCGGAAGCTGTCCACAAGCCAGGGGCCATTTTTCTCCTTTCTGGATGAATGAGTTATGGAAGGAATTTCCAGACTGCGGGGAAGTGAGAGAAGAGGCTCACCATGGGCTCTTCCGGTGTCCCCGCCCACCCAGGACCTGGAGCCGCCCCTCCCGGCACAGCGTGGCCTTTGTCTGACCCTGGGCATCTTGGAGGTGTGGGGGGGGGGGTAGGATCCAGGGCGTTGTGTGGTTGATGTCACCTTCAGAGTTGTCCAGCCCAGGCTTCTCATCCAGGAACAGGAGCACTCGGCCTTTCCCGGCCTCAGTTTCCCCGCAGCACGGAAGGACCTCTTGGATATCTCAAGAAACCAGGGAGCTGAACAGGGTCCCCAGGCACCAAAACAGCAGGGTGCCCAGGACTGAGGCCAGGTGGTCCACATGGCAAGGACACCCAGCCCAGCCCAGCCAGGGCCTCGCTCCTACCCCTGCCCCATCCTGGCCCCAGCAGCCCCTTGTGCCGCCAGTTCCACCTGAACATGCCAGGAGCAGGGCCTCACTCTGGCCCTGGGCAGCAGCCCACAGTGCACAGAAGCGCCCAGTCTGCCGTGCCAGCCCCGGGGGGCACAGAGCACACTGCCCGCCTGAGCATCCAGCCCTTGGTCTTCCGCAGTCTCCAGCCTTGCCCCCCAGTGCCCTGTTCTGAGCCTGCTCTGCCAGAAGCACACCTCCTCAGCTCCCACAAGCCCAGGCCACGCTCCGTCCAGCCTGGTACCCGACTGTCCATCCAGCCTATGAGGGGCTGGGGTGGAGGGCTGCATCTGGGGCACCAGTGGGGGAGGCTGAGGTCCAGGCAGCGCCCTGTGTACCTGGCCAGCCCCCCTGGATCAGGTCGGCAGAATCCTACATGCGTTCTTCCCACCCACCCGCCAGCCAGGAAGGACCCCAGGACAGAGTTAGCCCCGAGAGCTGCCAGCTGAGCGCCACTCCGGACCATTTACTCCGAAAGCCAGCACGCACCATCATGCTACGCTCGGGGCCACGGGCAGCAGTACGGGGCTCTGCCCCCCACAGAGGCACTTGCCCCTGGGGAACAGATGAGGGGGCTGCCTGGCATGCACGGGGTGGCTGAGGAGCCCAGGCCCATCTCTGTTTTCAGGACAACACTGCCACAAGCACATTCTGAGAGAAAAAGAAAAAAGCAGAGATGGGACAAGAGAGGCAGATCAGATGGCCTGAGTGAGGACTGACCCTGGAACCCCAGCCAGAGCATGCACAAGGACGCCCACCCTGGGCTACCCAGCCTCACCCAGGCGGTCCCAGCATCCCCGACCAAGGTCAGGATAAGAGGGGCGGAGCCAAGGCGCAGTGGGCCACTCCCTGTCCTGTGGGAGTCTCTGCTAAGGCCCTGACCTCCCCCCGACTTCCGCGCCTCCTCCAGCCACTGCCACCCCAAGCTCTGCCCCGCCTGTGCCGCCCATCCCCTCCTCAATCACCCATCCCCTTCTCCGGGAGGAAATCACTCCAAGGGGACCCACGAGAACCCAGCGACAAGGACGGTCCGGCCCCGAACAGCCTCACCCTCCAGCACCTAGGAATGGACCCAGGGCACGTGCATTCTGGGACAGCCTGCAGGGGGCACAGGGGACAGAGGCAGGGGAGAGAGGGCCACGGCCCACTGCGTTCCTCCCCGTACCCCACACACAGCCCTGGAGGGGACCAGAAGGAGCAACTTGTGAATAAGGCACGAAAGCAGGAGGGGAGAGAGGAAGGACGCAGCTGGGCCCGACAGCGACAGCGCAGCGGGTTTGAGGGCAGACAGAGCCCCGCTGCCGGGCGGCTGGTTCTTCCTCCACCACCTCTTGGTCTCCGCCATCTCTCCCCAGCCCCCAGATGAAAACCAGAGACCAAAAGAAGAAAACAGAGAGTCAAGGGCTGCTGTTTGCTCTTGGCTGTTTATTTCCAGCCCTTGGACCACCCTGGCATGCGGCAGGGCTGCACACGTTTTTACTGGGTGGATGAATGAATGAGTGACGTCTTGGAAACAACCCCCAGCACGGGTTTTCCATCTGTGAATCAGGGCCAACGACAGCACTTGCGTCCTACGCCTCAGGAGGACCAGGGCCTGGCAAAGGGGCGACCCAGCCGTGGGGACCTGCCCTGCTCTGACCCCTTCCCTTGGGAGGGGTCCACAGCGAGTGTCGCCGTCACCACCTGGTTGGAGAGCCCTACACTCTGGCCGGGTTTAGGCTTTTCTGCACCCCGTGACTCTGCACCTGAGCCTGAGCACCTGCTCAAGGCCCCAGAAGTAGAGACCAGGCTGGAGGGTGACTCGCCAACTAACCAGATCCCCGGATATCAATGCCATAAACCCTTGCTTCCTGAAAGGGCGTGCAGGGTAGTAAGAGCACCACCAGCCACAGAAAGTAACTCTTCCCTTAGGAAGGAACCCTAACTCGATCGCATCCACCAGTAGGATGAAGTCAACGCAGGCCTGCACTCTAGACAGGGTCTTGCTATTTAGTCCACACTGGCCCTGAACTTTGCCACCCTCCTGCCTCTGCCTCCCAAGTGCTGAGAATGCAGGTGTGCACCACCACACCAGGCCTTTCAAGACTACACCGAGGCTCAAAGAAGTCGCAAAGCAACAGAAAGTGACACAAATGCTCTCTTTTTAGAAAAGGAGGACCTCAGGGCTGGGGATTTAGCTCAGTGGTTCCGCTGCCTGCCTCACAAGTGCAAGGTCCTGAGTTCAATCCCCAGTACCAAACAGAAAAGAAAAAGAAAAGGAGGATGCTGAGAAAGCAAACGACTGGCTTTATTCATCACCAACACACGGCATGCCTTAAGGGTGTGTTAAGGACGCGGGACCCCCACTCGTGGAGAGGCTGCCCCCTTTGCTTCCTCTGGCTCCGGGATTAATTTGGTCTCGGGCTCCCTCAGGTTCACTTTCTACACTGTGGCTGTCTTCCTGCTGCCCCATGCCGGCTCCTTGTGACAGAAGCCCTTCAGGGACACTGACTTTGGGAAAGAGATTAGATCTGCCTCTCACAACCCCACCTGAGCACTGTCGTGCAGACACGAGGAGCAGCCCGAGCACCTGCCACATACCATCTCTCCACAGGCACTGCGGCCGGGCACCGAGACCCACTCTGCCAGCACGGGAGAAGGGGCCCTGCTCGGCTGGGCCCCTGGGGATGGCACAGGTCGGGACTCCTTGTGCACAGTCAGGGAACCTGGACGTGCTAACTGATGACGCCGGAACAGGCTACAGCATATTCTAGTGCATGAGAAGATACAAGGACACGCAGGACACACTTAGTGACATGTTGTAGAAGCTGGGATACAACAATAAACAAATGGACAAAATGAGCTCACACTTGCAGGGAATGAGATGAGAAATAGATGAGACAGGGCTGGTCCAACTGTGGTAACTGCACACAGAAGTACAGAAGGGGACATGCCTGTAATCCCTGCATTCTGGGAGGCTGAGGCAGGAGAACTGCAAATTCGAGCCCAGCCTGGGTAACTTAGTGACTTAGCAAGAACTCATCTCAAAATGAAAAAAAAAATGTTTTTTAATGACTAGGGATGTAACTCAGTGCAAAGGTCCTGGATTCAATCTTAGGAAGGAAGGGAGGAGGGAGGGAGGGAGGAGGGAGGGAAAAACTGAAGGTTGGGCCCCACAGCAGGGAGTGGGCCCCGGGCTGCGTTTCAAAAGGGGCAGTCTCTTACTGAGACTAAGGGTGGTGGGGAGAATTCGAGAGGCATCTGGCTGCAGAAAGGCCCTTCTGGGTGCAAAGCAGCAGCTGCAAAGGCCCTGAGGCCTGAGTGTGCCCGGTAATGATCATGGCTGTTCTTCCAAGGGAGGTGGGAGCAGCAGCCTTTTCTCCAGCACCCTAAAGCCCTTGGAGGCGGGGCTGTGTCTGACTCCCTTATGCACCTGGCATCCTTCCAAATGCCCCCCACAAATATTGGGGTACAAGTCTGCACCTCTCTGGGAAGAGCTCACACTGAGCTATGGGGGACAATGAGAGACAAGAACCACTGAGCAAAGCAAGATGTTGCATGCTGAAGTGCTAAGCTGCAGGTGCAGACCATACAATGTACACTGGCGGCCTGCCCACCCACTTACTGGAGAAGCTCGCCAGCCGTCCCCCTGTGTCCCCACTCACTGGCCAGCCAGCTAGGATGCTGCGTGTGGGCCAGAGGCACCCAGGGCCGCTCCAGGGGTGCGATTTCTGTGGGGGCAGCCAGGTGGGAGCTTCAGGTCTGTACAACTGTACTTATGCAAGCAAGAACCAGAGGGAGAGGCCTGAGAGTGAGCCACACCCTTCCTGGCCAGGGCAATGAGCCCACCCAGTGCCTGGTGGCAGACAGGGCCAAGGGGAAGGACAAGCAAACGCCAGTAGTCTCCTTTTTGGTGGTCTGGGGACAAGGATTCACAAGGCTCACCCTGCACTGTGGAGGCCACTGGGAATGCTGGGCAGCTGGCTTCCAGCTGCAGCCCTGGCCTTGCCCCATGGCAGGAGGATCCAGCATGCTCTGCCCCACAATGGCCCTGGCCAGGGTCCCTTGCTACAGCCAGGGACACCACAGGTGTCAGCCCAACCCCTGACCCTGGACTCTGCGACCCAAGAAGGAGGGAAGGGCAGGAAGCAGTGGGGATAGATTCAAGGGCAACCTCGGCACCAGCCTTCCTCCCTGCATCAGCCCAGCGCCCTCCACCCCGGGTGCACACAGAGGCCAAGCTGAGCACATGCTGCCTCCCACTGTGGGGTGGGAGCTCTCCTACTGCGAGGCCCGCTGTGCCTAGCACGGTGCCTGGCACACAGAGACGGCGTGGCCAAGGCCCCCAGGAGCAGCGAGGCTGGGCAGTACCCAGTAGGAGGGCGCTCAGGGTGCAGCAAAGCCCTGGAGCTGGGGACCAGGCCGTCACAGGTGATGGGCCCGGCCCTGCTGCAGAGTAAAACCAGGCAGGGAGTCAGCCCCGAGGGGCACAGTGTACAACATCGGAGCACATAATCTGGACCTCAGTGTGCAAAGACTGGCACAGGGGCACATCCCTTCCTCATCGTGACACGGGCACAATCAGAGTTCCTAGCCCAACACACACTGGAGGACAGACAGCCTCTTTCAGAAACGGTGCTGGGAAAAATGGCTCCACGTGCAGAAAATTGAATCCAGACCTGTATCTCTCAGCATGCCCTGAACTAAAATCAAAATGGATTTAAGATCTGAATGTTAAAACAGAACACTTAGTCAGCTGGAAGACAAAATAGGTAAAACTCTTGAAGTCGTAAATGTTTCTGAACAGAACTCCAGTTGCACAAGAAACAGTACTGAGAATCAACAAATGAGATCATATTAAATTAAAAAGCTTTTGCACAGCAAAAGAAACAACCAACAGAGTAAAAAGACAAGCTACAGAATGGGAAAAAATTTCGACAGTTATTCCTCAGACAGAGGGAATATATAAAGAACTCAAAAAATTTAGATTCCCCCCAAAATAAAAGACCCAATCAAAAATGAGCAAGTGGAATGAACAGATACTTCACAGAAGTACAAATGGCCAATAAATACATGAAAAAATGCTCAAACATCATTGGTCATTAAAGAAATGCAAATTAAAACAACACTGAGATTCCATCTTAGCCTAGAAAGAATGGCCTTCATCAAGAAATCAAATAATAACAAATACTGCCGAATTTTCAGGGAAAAAAGAACCCTTCTATCTTGTTCATGGGAATGCAAACTAGTGCAACCACTGTGGAAGTCAG
Source organism: Heterocephalus glaber (assembly GCF_000247695.1). Next base: position 23,418,396 of record NW_004624755.1, on the reverse strand, counting down.
CTTGGAGACTCCTCAAAAAACTAAAACTAGAAATCCCATTTGACCCAGCTATTCCCTTTCTAGGTATCTAACCAAAAGAGTTAAAGACATCACATTACAGTGATTCATGCTTACCCATCCATGTTTATAGCAGCACAATTTATAATAGCTAAATCTTGGAAGCAGCCTATATGTCCATCAACAGATAAATGGGTAAAGAAAATGTGGTATTTACACACAGTGGAGCACTACTCTGCCATAAAGAAGGATAAACTTGAGTCATTTGTAGGAAAATGGATGCACCTGGAGACCATAATGTTAAGTAAAATAAATCAGACACACAAGCATGGTTTCTTTTACAAGAAAAACCCAAAATATAAATAAAGAGCAAAATAAAAAATAGGTAAGAGGAAGAAGGGAGATAGAGCTTTCTCAAAAGGAACAGAGTCCTGGGCGAGGCTGTCCCCGAAGCTGCGGGGTCAACACAGACAGAGCACTCACAGGGCAGCCGGTGCTGCTGGCTCCACGGTGCTGGGAAGCTAGGCTGGTCATTGGGTCCCAGGACACCCTTAGCACCTCCCACACAGAGTCTAGGACCCCAGGAAGGCCAGCGCTGCCTCAAATGCTTCCTGCCTTGCCTGCACAGTACCCCCGACCCCTCCCCCTTCCAGGAAGCCCTCAGGGCAGCGAAACACTGGCCACCAGAGTCCAGCTCAGCTCCTGCTCAACCCTGGCTGTGGTGACGCGGAGAGGCCTTCTCCCCTCAGCCTCCCGACCAGCGGAGGGCAGGCCTTCTCTCTGCTCCCAATCAGCCGTCTGAGCTGGCTCACAGCCCCAGGAGAAAAACTGGCTTAACCAGCTCAGGGGCAGTGAGTGCCAGCAGCACTGGGCCCGGGGCTCTGGGAAGACACCGTGTGCCTGGCTGCTCAGAGTGATGGGTGTACAGCGTCCCAGTGCTGGGGCAGAAATGCCCATAGACCACAGGCACAGCCGGGTCCCCCAGCAGAGGGGGCAGCCTGAGAGAGCCCGGGTCCTGTCCCCCGGGTTTGAGAGGATGAGGCAGCTGGAGCAGGTACAGACCTGAGACCCCGTTCCTTTCCAGGCACCTTTAAGGGAGAACCACAAACCCCAACCTGGCCGCTTTGTGCTGGCCATGCGGGTGCTCTGGCTGTGTTTTAAAAGGAAGGGAAGAAACTTATCTCCAGCTGTTCTTTGATGTTCCGGGCCAGACAGTCTCCCCGAGAGACTCTGGGGCAGCTGCTAAGAGGCCCATCTGAGCCCAGCTTTCTAGGGGGAAAACAAGCAGATTGGGATCAGCCAGGGCCTCGCCTGACTGACAACTCGGGGTCCTCATTAGGGGCACGGCCTGCTGGCCCCACCTGCAGGCCAGCCAGCTGCCAGGATGGCCCCTCTCCGCCCCAGCAGCTAACTCCCCCTGCCCACCCGCTGTGCCTCCCCCTCCCCTGCTGATGGGTCTCACACCCCCCGCAGGAGCTTTCTGTGTGGACCTGGGGGTTGGGGGGGTGCCAGGGCCCAGGGCTGCTCTTGGTGAGGCCTCCCCTGATGCCCCACTCAGGCCACTCAGTTCTGCAGCGCTGGGTCACTCTTCATTACCCTCCCACCAGACTCGGCCCAGAGGAGGACAAACACTCATGTGACAGACAGTGATGGAAGCCACATGCACAGCCTCACTCCCCACGGCTCTGAGGCAGGTGCTGGACCCAGTGCCAGGATTCCAAGAAAGTGAGGGGAACAGCACCTGACTCAGGACCCGGGTCTCAGCTCACAGATGTTTGCTCTGGCCCTGGCTCCAGCCTTTGGCTGCTGCAGATGAGAGCCTGGTTCCTGCCACTTGGTGGGTTCAAAGCCCTCTCCTCCCCATGACACCCGCAGTAGTGAAGCCAGAACCAGACCTTCATCTTCATCAGGGGAACGACTTGGGCCATCCATCCCTGCCAGGCACTCTGAGAAATACACTGTCCACACAACGCCCAACAGGCCCATCCTGACCCATGGATCTGACTCTAATCCCCGATGCTGATCTGGCAGAAGCTGGAGAAAGCTTCCGATGGCCCCCAGAAAAGCACTGTGGCCTGCAATTTCAGGGTATCCTGGCCACTGAAATTGATCTCAGAGGGCAGATAAGACTCGGGAAAGATCAGGCCATCCCCCTGAGCCTCCTGTCACCCCTACCTTCCTCATCCGTCCTTGCTGGGCTCAGCGCTCCCTCCCTCACATCCTGAACCTGCACAGAGCCCAGGCAGGCGCCTTCTCTCTAAGCACCAAGGTCCCTCAGATGCCCCACAGGCCTGCACATCCCACAGCCTGTGTGTCCATCCCCACAGCCCCGCCATCGGCCCTCAGTCTCAGGGTGCACACACTGGCCGCTCCACCTGCTGGAAGGACGGCTTGGCCGAGGGTCCCTGGTTTGGGGAATGTGCGCTGGGAGATGCCGGCTCTGGGAGGGCACAGTCCTCTGGCCCCTGGAATTTCTGGCTGGAGGAAGCACAGAGCAAGGCCTCCGGGTGGGGGAGGGGAGGGGCCAGCAGGACAAGCACAGAAGTGGCATTCATGCCGGGGACAGGGCCACAGCCCCATGACAGGGGGCAAAGGAGGTATGGCTTCTGCACCCTGATTCGGGGGCCATTCCAGATCCCCTCCCTTGCTGCTGCACCTCTGGGGGACCCCATGATGGTGCTGGGGTGCCTAGGCAACTCAGAAGGCCCCACCCCCAGGGAAGGATCTGGCACAGCAGAGTCCCAGGCCTCCCCACAACACAGGCCAGCGCCCAGAGGGTGCCATGGGCATCCTGGAGATAGGGCCGCCCCCGGGACAAGGAGGCACAAGGCCAGCTGAGTCCTGGGGACAGTGGGCATGGTGTCCAGGGGTCAGCTGCCCATCTGGGTCCCAAGGCCAGAAGGAAGGCTCCGTCTGATGTCTGGGAAGGGGGCGCAGACTGGTTCCAGCACCTTGGGAGCAAGGCCTGATAGGTGGACCTTTCCGGGACAAGGCCTGGGGAGTGAAGACGCCTGTGCCCCTGGTGTCCCCAGAGCCAGGGACTCCAGCATGCCCGGGTGAGGAGGGAGGGCACATCTCAGCACACAGAGGGTGGTGTGCTTTCCCAGGCTCATCGACGGGGGCCTGGGGTGGTCTCCTATTGCGAACTTCCCCACAGTTCTGAGTGGCTGTGAATCCCTTTTGACAGGTGGGAAACTGAGGCTTGGAGACATTCAGTTCCTGCCCAAAGTCTACACTCGCCACCCCTCCGGTGGCCTGGGACACTGCTAAGCCCAGTGTCCTGGGCAGGGGGAGGCAGTAAAGTGGTGGGAGGAGAAATGGGGCTTTGCAGAGCCCAGGGCTGTGCCCCCAGCCCCAGCCCAGGAGACCCATCTCAGGGCCTTGGGGAGGAGGCAGAGCTGCTGCCCGTGAGCCCGGGCACGGCTCCTAACCCTGCTCACAGCACGGGCGTGGCCACCCAGCCTCAGGCTCAACGTGGGTGCCATCAGACAGGCAGCGTCTGCAGGGGAAGTTTGGGGGCGTTTCCCTGGGTGGCAGGGACCGGGGGTCCCAGGAGGGGGCACCCCAGGAGCTGCAGGACCAGGGGCAGCCAGGGGCGGCCAGCAGGTGTCACTGCAGCCAAGAGCAACAGGCAGGGCGGGCGCTGGCTTCCACCCTGGCCCAGGAGGACCTGTGTCCCTGCAGCCTCTGACCCAGATGCCCACAGGGCCTGGCCCCGGATGCACCACCGGGAGCCCCAGCTGGCTTCACCCTCAGGCTTTGCCTGTCCCCTTGGACTAAGTGTGCCCACTGAGCACCTACCCCATGCTGGGCACCCTGCAGCTCCATGAGTCAGTGGGGCAAGGTCAGGATGCCCACCTGTCAGGGAAGGAAACTGAGGCTCTATTCTAGCTCCCCAGGCGCCCCAACTGAGGGCAAACAAATTCACAGGAGCCCCAGGCCCAACAACCCATCCGGATGGAGGGCTCCGGGCCCCACTGGCCACCCCCATGCAGGGTGGATTGCACGTCCTGCCCGCTGGGCTCCATGGCCCGTCCCTGTCTCCCCACCCACTGCCAAGGCAACATGGCACCCGGCCAGGGGCTCTTCATCCTCGGACAAAGCCTTGCAGCAAACCACCCGGCCAGCCGCCGAGCTCAGGTTGCCGCCCGCGGCGCGCCTGGCTGGGAGTCTGATTATTCATGGAAATCAGGCCTCTGCCATGCTCCTGGGCCGAGGCTCACAATTGCCTCATTGTGTGGGTGGCCATGACAGAGTCTTCTCAGGAGGGAAGGGGAGGCCGGGGAGGGGGCTGGGGCAGAAGGAAGGAGAGAGGGGAGCAGAAGGAGGGGAGCAGCAGGGGGAGAGGTCAGGAGGATGTGCCCAGGGAGCTGCCGGGCCGGGCGCAAAGACTAGATGGGCAAAGTGCTCCCGACGGAGGGGCTGCACAGTCCCCGCCAAGTCTCCATGGCCCCAACCCTCTGGAGGCCAGCGCTGTCCAGGCCAGAGCTCGAAGGAACAGTGGGTATGGCCGGGGGACAGCCTCAGTTTCCCCTTCTGAGCACTGGATCGGTAGTCTCAGTCCTCCCCAGAGACTGCAGCTGGGCGGCAGCGCACACGGGCTTCGGACTCAAAGTGGCCAGCGACCGACACGTGGGCGTGTTTCCCACCTCAGTTTCCCACCTGGAAGCCAGAGATGGCGCCAGCCCCTTCGTGGCATAGCCAGGAGGACAAGAAGTGGGGAGCGAACTGCAGGGCCCACCACCTTCCACGGCGTCTCCCTCCCCCCAGGTCTCATCTGCCCGCGTCCTCCTAGGGCAGCGATCGTGGCACCAGGCCACTGGGCTCTCTGGGTCCACACAGGGCTCACACTCGCCCCTCTCGGGGCCCAGCACCAGGCAGTACAGCAGCCAGAGACAGGCACCAAGGGGCGGCAGGACAAGGACATGATCCCGGGAGACAGACAGGGGCTGCGGGGTCCTCTGGTGCCCTGTGGGGTGCACACAGTAGGCCTTGGGGCAGTGAGGCCACTGCGAGTGTCCTGCAGACCCCAAGAGCAGCCCTGCGCAGCACAGGTGCCTGGGATAGAACCAGGGCCTCACGCTGGGCAAGCGCCCGCCTGCTGAGCCACACCCAGCCTCTCACTTCATTCTGACACAGGGTCACGCTCGTTGCTCAGGCCGAACCCAGACTCACAGAGCCCCTGCCTCGGACCACAGGAGACTGGGACTCGGTGTGTGCCACTGCGCCCAGCTGACTTTTTTAAATCACCTTGGGAATGAAATCCAATCAGTCCAGGACCCACTCAATGATCGCTTCCCTGACATCTGCAGTGGGCTGCAGAGACCCTCACTACCCGTCGGATGAAACCCAAGCTGCGCACCTGGGTGCCGAGGCCACCGCCAGCCTCATCCTGCTGCCCGTACCCAAGCCGGGTCCTGCTACCCTGGAGGTCACTTGCTCCGCCTCGCATCTGCCCCTCCAGCAGCCTATGCTCCAGTTGCCCTGTATAAGAAACCCCACATCTGCCCACAGATACCCTCTGTGCCCCCACGCGCTCCCCACATCCCAACACTGCTCCATTCCGGGCTCCTTCTCGGTGCCCATGCTCGGGATCCCCAGAACCTCTGGGCCAGGAGCTTTCAATGCCTGAAGCCCCCGCCTCAGCAGCCGGCGGGAGGCAGTGCACTATTTACAGCCAGACCTGGCCTCAGACAGCGCCGGCAAAGTAGAGGGGAAACGCACAGCAATGAAGCGGATGTGCCAACACACTCCAGGCAGAAGGGGAGACCCCAGGAGGCCGAGTTCTGGGGTTACCCGCGGGAGGACCGCTGCACTGCTACAAGCAGGCCAGAGCCCTCACCATACCTGCCCTCATGACCCCATTAGAGAGTAGAGACAAACGGGGAAACCGAGCCACAGAGTGGGTAAGTGGCTGACTGAGGACTACAGGGTAAGCCTGGGAAGTTCCTCCATTGCCCATTTTCCTCCACAAGCTAGGCAACGCAAGGGGCAATGTTCGGAATATTAAAAGGAGCTCGGATACTGCACAGGTGGGAAATTCAGGCTCACGGGAATGTTCAGGTTCTAAGAAACTGGAAATGGCAGGGTCCTCTATCCCCAGGCAGGTCCAAGGAGGTCCCCCAAAGAGGAAGTGGGGACCTCAACTCAGCCCACTCACAGGGTAGGCTGCTTTATTTAGGGTCCCTGACTTGCATCACAGAAAAGAATTACAGGATGCATTGATGAGAGGCACAGAAGGGTTTATGCTGCACAGGGAAGGTATCTACACCCAGAGAGAATAGAGTGGGCCCGAGAGGGACAGGTGCCTTATGGCCTCGGGGTTTTCACAGGGTCTCGGGCTCTTCAGGGCAGTGATCTGGGGTGTGGATCCCTGTGTCTTCAGGCTGCCCTTTGCTGGGCTGTGTGGAAGGTAAGCCAGCTGCGTGTTTGAAGTTACCGTGATGGTGCCACTTCCTCGGCCACTTCCTGTTGGACCTGCAAGACCCAGAGGAGTTGTTTTTCCCTAAGTTTCCTGGGAGGGAAAAAGGCAGTGGAACCATGGGGAACTTTGTGTTCTGAAGCTGCAGTTTGTTTTTAAAAGATCATTTTTAAATAAAGACTATGTGGAGACAGGAAGGGATCTGGAGATGGGGAGGGGAGAAGGTGGCAAGCAAAGGGGAATAAAGAGGATCAAGGCGTGCAGTGTGTCTGTGCCCACTCCCCATGGCGGGGGTGCTTATTCTATACCACAGCTGTGCCAATACAAATGGACTATGACACTGTGATTGTGCCTGCCTCCCTCCTATCGCTCTTCCTTTACTCCTGCCTCCCTGGCCATGCTGGTGGGTGACCAGTCCCTCAGGCCAGCCCTCTGTCCTCTGCACAGCCGCAGTCACCACTAAGATCCACTCCTGGAGGGCTCAGACACAGACACAGCCCCTGGGGTGCAGGTGCTGCCCTGACTGAAACTCCAGCCTCCAGATACCTTCATGGTCTCAAAGTCTTGCCCAGGTCTGGGGGCGAACTTCATTGGGCCCCAAAATGTCACATATGCCCCAGTCCCCTCCATGGGAAGTAAGTGGAAGGGGGAAATGCCAATATGGACCTCTAAGCACTGGGAGGAGAAGGTCTCCATTCACTGCTTTCTGGATTTCTACCGTGAACACTCAGGATCGTGACAATGACAAGGCATCAGACACCTACAAGAACATCGTTGTGGAGGCAGGGAGGGGGCTACGTCTCTGTGCTTTCCCCTTGGAGCTGCAGGCCCTATGGTCCTGCCAACCTTACAGCCAGTGCAGCCGGACACAACTTGCCAGCTTCCCACTCAGCCCTGGCATCTCCATGCTCTGGGCCGTGCGGAGCTGACCCGCCTCCCCCATGGTCAGCCACTGGCTTCCTGGCAGCCCAGGTCACGCACCTGACTGGGGTCCCTGCCTCTGTCTAAGGACAGAGCCACTCGAGGGGACAAGAGCAGCCCTGCCCTCACCTATGCCCTCCCCCAGGGTCCTGTCCTTGGAGGGGACCCGGACGCTGACCCCCAGCTGCAGTCAGGATGGTTCTGGGTGACAGGGACACTGCGGGAGGCTTGAAGGGTCTCTGGAAGCCATGAGAAGGCTGAGGCCGCAGTATCTCGGGAGGGAGGATGCCTGTGCCACTACCATCTCTATTTGGGGCTCGCAAATAGCCTGTGTTTGTTCTACCCGCCGTCTTCTGCAGCTCACAGCTTTTATCCTTGAAGTGCCGCTGATCAGAGAGTCTGAAAAATGCTAATGCTGGAGGAACTCCCCGCAGAGTTATAATGAAAAGCTTTACATAAATGGTGATATTTTGCTGAAGTCCCAGGTCTGGGAGGGCTTTATTAACATTGGCTCAGTCTTTTTGGCATTTGTGGCCAATCCACGTTGCTGACTTCAACGAATTAGATTCATCAAACATTTATCACGTGCCCTCGAGGTGGCTGGCACTGCCATAGGCACCAAGAGGCTCCAGTCCATGGGCAAATATTCACCGTGCACCCACTCGGTGCCAGTGCAATGGTGGCACCAGGAGACAGGGGAGAGAGCTGGACCCTGCCTGTAGGGGCTGGAGTTGTCCCATCCCAGGGGGACTTTCCGGGGACAGGATGGCTAAGAATGGTCATGGTCAGAAGAGGAGGTCGACCTGGGAGAACTGTGGCCCCAGAGGAAGAAGAAGGAGGAGCCTGCGCTGTCTCCCGCTGTATGAAGACACCAGCTGGGAAGAGGGTGCCCCCCCACACACACACACCAGCTCTGCTGCATGTTGACCCTGGACTCCAGACTCCGGGCGGAGAGAACTCAATTCCGATTGCCCAGCAGCCCCTGCCCAGGCAGCGGTGCTTTGTTAAGGCAGCAGCGGAACATAAATACACAGCCCTCGCTCCCGCTCGGGGCCAGGCGTCCACAGGAACAGCAGGACTTTCCCGGCGGAGGAGGAACAAGAAGGCCCTGCCGGTCTCAGACCCCAGGGGGACCGTGGAGCCCTGCTCCAGGCCTTGAAGGGAGGCTCAGGTTCTCACGCCCAGCTGGCCTTTCCCTGGGGGCCAGTCTTGAGGACGTGGCTGAGGGTCCCGGCCAACGCAGGAAGACGTCCGCAGATTAACTCGCTCATTAGCGCGCTGCGCTTTTGAATCTGTAAGATCTGCGTCCGGTCCCTGGGGACAGCCGTCTGAGTCATCAGACAGAGCCCAGTGGCATGAATTGGTTTTCATAAAGGCCCCCTGTCATGGAGGGCCGGATTAGCAAGGCCACCGACTGCTCTCCCCTCCCTCCCCCAACTGGTCCAAAGAGGATGAACAAAGCCAGAAACAGCTCAAGGTAGGGGGGTCCCGGCGGCCCTTGTGGGGAGTTAAGTACTTTTCCTCCAAACAAGAAAACATATTTTAAAACAGCAGAAAAAGCAGGCTTACTTTCAGCGGAAGTCACCTTCCACAGCCCCCTGAGCCTGCCCTGTCCCTCAGACAGGAAGCCCACAGCCCACGCCACCGCCATGCTGGATCGATACTCCTGAATTACACAGGAGCTGTTTTTCTCCCTCTCTGTCAAGTGTCAAATTAAAGACAGTCAATACCAGTATTGTGGTATCTTTCTTTAAAAAAGGGAAAGAGACAATCTATCAGATGAAGTCCAAACTTGTAAAATTAGGCTGTCTCTCCGAGGCTGGCAGAAAGCAGGCCCACAAGCCTGTGCCTACATCCTGCCTCGAGGCACACAGATGCAACCCAGATCTGTCGTCCACTGTCCTTCCTACCATGACCACCAAGCTGCCCCTGCCCCACCCAGACAGAGGACAGGGCAGCGCAGACCCTCAGGGACGCCCCCAGCCAGGGGCTCAGGCCTCCAGGGCCCCTCTCTCCAGCAGGCCCTTGGTCCCCCTCACTCGGGCTTCCCTTCTGCCAGCTGGCTGGTCCCAAGGAGATTTCGTGCCCACTACTGAGCAAGGCACAGATGCCCAAGGGGACCCAGTGCCCAGCCTCACAGAACACAGAAGGATGGGCCCAGGGCAGCACCCGGGGCTGTAGGAACGCAGAGGAGAGGAAGTAAGGCTTCCTGGAGGGGGTGGCTTCCGATGGCCACGGGCATCTCAAGTAAGAAGGGCTCATGCCATCGGCCCACTCCTCTCTGTGCCCCCAGCTGGTGTCTCCTTAGCCAGACACATTCTCAGTGCCAGATTCAACTTCCAGAAGCTCACTAGGAATGCTCACATCCCACAACCTTCTATGGCTCCCACTGCCTGAAAAGTAATACCCAGAATTACCCAATTCTGTGGTCTGAGACTTGAGCTGTAACCAGCCTGCCTGCTCTGCCCAGACCCTCTGCTCTGGGCCACTGAGGCCACGGCCATACACAACTCCTGAGACACAACAGGCACAGTGCCAGGCAAGAGTACAAGAGATGCAGTTGTCTGGACCTTCACACCCACAAGCATATCCCTCCCTGGGTCCCTGTACAGAACCTAGGGGCGGGCCTGGGACCCCTCACATGGAGGACGCAGAGAGTCTAGGTCTGGCAGAGGACAGAGAGGCCTGGGGATGCAGCTGGTGACTCTGGGAAACTGTTTCCAAGCTCAGTGGGGTGACGAGGATGCTAACAGTCACATATGCCACAAGGATACCAGGAGGATGACTGGGAGACAGAGGGGCAGCTGGCAGGCAGCCGGCTTTCAGCGGAGCACAGAGAAAGGCAGCACCGGGGTGGGAGGTGGCCCTCGTCCCAGCCCTGCGACAGCCTGAGCCCAACTGCTGACCTCCAAGACGTGAGAGAGGTCTCCATTGCTCAGCGCCACTGGCTTGTAGCACGGTGTCAGAGCAGCCCCAGGAAAGCAGAGCAGCCAAGAACCCGAGGCCCTGGGTCCCGGCCATCTGCTGTCACCAGGCCCCAGGACAACCAAGGCGTGGCAGCCTCTGATTGCCTTAGGTGAGAGTCCAGGCACGAGAAAGCCCTGCGTTCCCACGCGGTGAACGGTGGCCCTCTCTTGAGCACCTGCTATGTGCAGCCGCAGTACGGAGTGCTGCACACGGGCCCCTCTTTTGACCACCCTAGCATGACCACTTCATGGACAGGTGTGGAAATGCACTCGGGGAGGTTGGTGACATCAGCTGGTGAGCAGTGGGGCTGGGCCCTGACCCCAAGCCCCGGCTCATCCCTGACTTCCTGCTTTCTGTATAAAGAGCCAGCTGGATGGGGAAATTATGGCTCAAGGTGGGGGCTCCCAGCCTTTGCTCAGACTTTAAGTACTTTTCCTCCAAAGCAGAAAACATTTTACGAGTTCCGAGCAAAGGTGGAGCTGGATCGGGTTCCCTTGCCTCTTGGGAGCCCCCTGGGCAGAGGGACCAAGCAGGCACTGTTAGGGCTGGAAGCATAGAGGTGCCACCACACGCTGGAATGTGCCACCTGTCAAGTGACAGGCCATCCTGGAAGACAGGTGCCTGGGCACTCCTTTCAGCAGAAAGGGGAAGAGAAGGATCCGCCACCCCGGCCTTACCAGTGACCAGCACCTGGATGCATCTGAGAAGTCAGGGACAGGAGGCAGGAGGAGGGCACAGGGCACAGGGATCCTAGCAATGAGCCAGCGCACTGGGCTGCTATTGAAGCTGAGGTTCAGTCCTCACCGTCCATGCAGGGGCCCAAGAGAGGCTTGGAAACATTTCAGACTTGCAAGACCTGTGAAATGAATGTGCCAAGGTAACCAGGGGCACCAGAGGCCAGAAAGCTCTCACTGGGCTCTGGCACAACCCCACGACAACCAGAGCCACTCTGAGCCCCGGGGAGGCCCCAGTGCTGGAGGCTGAAGGGGAGCAGGGGCCCCCAAGGGGACATGACCGGGCAAGAGGCTGGACAGAGCCCCCACAGTGGGCACAGAACTCAGGCCTTAGAAGGTGAAGGACGATGCCCAAACCCCAAAGGCCAGGCTGCAGAGATGAGGAGCAGTTTCAAACACGCGGGCAGCTCTCAGCTGACTCACAGAGATGGGGAACAGTCCACCGGGAAGACAATGACTTCTCACCACGTCCGCAGCCCGATCACAGGAGCACGGCTTGGCGGTCACGAGAGCGACCCCATGCTCCGATGCCATCAGGAAGATGACAAGGAAAAATAGTCCTAGCCAGTGTGTGGAACCCTGGAGGCCCACAGCTGCTCTCCGCTGGGTGTTTATCATGTGGCTCCTTTTAACAAGGCTGCACTTGGGAGCTGCAGCGACTCTGGACAGGGCGCATGTTCCCGGTGACTTGCATAGGCAGTGTTGTGCACTTAGTTCATTAAGCCCCTGCACCAGGCCCTGGAGGAGACAGGAGAAAGGGCTCCACTATTTATCCCCAGGTTAATTTGTTTCTGCAGCTCTGGCCGGATGCCTCCTGAGGATGACACGGGACAACAAGCACTGGCCAGGCCTGGACAGAGTTACACCATTCCCCACTCACTACAGTCGAACTCGGCATTCATCATCTCTGCATTCTACAAAAGGGGAATCAGGTGAAAGGTCAGGGGACCTATGGTTGGACCGGATCCCAGCATCTGCCATCCTACGCTTCTTTCTACACGCAAGGTCATGCAACTCCAGAAAGCACACCTAGACCCCGCCCTCCCAGGATCACAGCGTGTCTCCTCTTCTGAAAGCAAAAGGGAACAAGGGAGAGGAAGGTGCGTGTCATCCCACTGTAGGACAGAATAGGAGGAACTCCCCAGATGTCCCATCCTGCCAGTCTAAACAAGGGACGGTCTTCGTGTAAATCCTACAAGCGTCAACTGCAGCTTTGGAACCCCGGCATTTTCTCAGTTGCATTTGGTCCAGTCTGGCCATCTTCACCTCCCAAGGTCAAAGTCATTTTTATCTTTTTATTTTTTATTTATTTATTTTTTTGGTACGGAGGATCGAACTCAGGACCTTGCACTTTGGAGGCAGGCAGCAGAACCACTGAGCTAAATCCCCGGCCCTCAAAGTCATTTTTAAAACAGTTGATAAGAGCTGTAACCTCCAGTGTTCCCTCCCCTAGAGGGACACCGAGGAAAGGGTGACTTTCTGCATTAGGGGAGAGCAAGGTTGGAGGTCTAAACTCAAGGTCGGTGGGGAGTGGCTTAACTAGAGAGGGCCCCCGCCCCAGCACGGCATGTGCAGCTGGGAGTCCCGAAAAATGCAGTGTGGTATACTAGCGGAGTCGGGGACTATCCAGAGATAGACATTGCTCCAAATTTTAACCTAAGTTTGTCATTAACTATGGATGCAAATGTCACCCTTGGCAGGCTCTGAGTATGCAAATGCTCCCTCTGTTCTAGAGCTTGGCATGGACCAGCTCCTCCCTGGGGTGTGGGGCTGCATGGCTCTGACCTACCTGCCTGGGGCTGGCTATGTAGCCTGGAACACAGAGCCACACCATCCCCGGACATGCAGAGAGCTACACTCCTGCATGGCAGGCTGGGTTTCTGTAAACACAACAGGGCACAGGTTTGGGCATTAAATCAGAGCTGGACGAAAGCAACCACTGTGCCTCCCACAAGGCTCTCCGATCACCCCAGCAGCCCTCATAGTGTATTTCCCCGAAAATAAGACCTAATTAGAAAATAAGCCCTAGCATGATTTTTAGGATATTCATAATATAAGCCCAACCCTAAAAATAAGCCCCAGTTAAGATCATCAGCCAGACGGATGCATCTAGTACATCCACTGCAATGCACGATAGATATATTGAATTATAAAATAATATTAGTATATAATTAAATAAAAATAAATAATATTATTGACAGTAATACTTCAAATGTTGATAATATAAATTACAATTTAGTATTTGTAAATACCCAAGCAGATGCCTTTGGATGAGAGGTAAACACCGATATAAACAAAAGAACTGGAGACTTTGCCAAATGACCAATCAGATACAGGCACACTCACAAATAACACATGCCCTGATGACAAACAGACGTGGCCGTGTCTAATACAAATCTTCATAACTCAATACATGATGTGTTATACTTAACAGACTCATGTGAAATAACCTTTCCTGAATTTCATCAATGCCTGCAATTTTTCATTGCCTTTGTGTGGGCCATCACTCTTAACTGCCATCATTTTTGTCGCCACTTGGTCTTGTAAGTCCAACTAACACTCGATTTAATGGAAACTCTGTGAAGCCCAGCCTTGGGTGACTTGGGTGGTGACTTGGGTGAAGAATTCTGGGGATAAAATCACTGACAGCTGTGCTGCCAGTGCACTATGAGCAGGCTGCATGGACCAGAAATGCTCATGTAAGGAGAGCTCTGTTGCTGGCCATGAGCAATGGCTCTACAGCAAATGAGCTGTGAGAAGTCAGGCTGGAATTCAGGGTCTGCAGAGTTATGCTGATGCTCCAGAAGAGGACATGACTGTACACTGGTACCTCAGCTCACAAACTTAGTTCTTCCCAAAGACTCTGGTAGCTAAACAAATAGGAAAAGAACTGAATCAAATTTCTCCATAAGGTCCACACTAAACCTAACCAGTGAATTTGTTTCAGTTCTTATCAATTCTGCAACCAGAAGTTGTGGAAAAGAATTAAGTTTGCGAACCAAGATACTATTGTATTTGAATAAATGTAGATTTTTGAACATGAATAAATGCAGGTTATTGTATGTGAAAAAATAAAACATCTCTTGAAAATAAGCTCTATTGTCTTTCGGAGCAAAACTTAATATAATATCTAGTCTTATTTTGGGGGAAATATGTCATTACTACTCAGTCCAGGGGAGTTTTCTCCAGCAGTTGGTCTTTTTTCATCTGTTCATCTCTCCCTCTTTACTTTAGTTGCTGGGAATCTCACAGGCAAATCTGTGGCTTCCTGGAGCAACACAGGAAGCATTTTATGCACTGAGCGTGTCTCCAGCTGCGTCTGAAGTTTTTTCCTTCATTTCCTCACTTATTTTACTTTAACATGATGTCTCACCTTTATAAACCACCTCAAGTCCTCTTTTTTTTTGTACTGAGGATCAAACTAAGGACTTTATACTTGCCAGGGAGGCAGCTGGCACCAATGAGCTAAATCCCTAGCCTCAAGTCCTCTTTTTGAACAACAACCAGAAAAGATTGAGGAAAGAGCAGCAAATCTGAGTTGTGTTTCCAGGACTCTCTTGCAACTAGCTGGGGTCACAGCTAAGATTTCATTTCAACTTGAGCAAGCCTGACATTAGGAACTAAGCGAGGAAAAGGACAGGCAGGAGTAACATGTCTGCTTCTCAGTACAGCTGGCAGGGGCACATGGCAAGGCGAGACAGCTCTCTGTGCTCCTGATGCCCCTGTCCCTCTGGGATGGCTGGCCTCGTGTGCATGCGTGCTGCGTTGCATACCAGAGAAGTTCAGTAGTGCCCGTCAAAGGGAGGGAGAGATAGGGCCCTTGGATCTAAACAAGATGTCCACGGGAAATTTTCACACTAAAAACCAGCTCCTGGGCCTTTTTAAGCCACGATTCAACATTAGAACCCAACCTCTTGCTAGATGAGCAGAGCTTGGTAATGGGCACCATTTGGAAATCACCTTCTCAGGAATGACACGCTGGGGACTTTGCAATAGCCACCTCCCACACACACTTTATCTCTCCTTAAAATCAGAGGCAAGGCTGTGTGATGCCTGAATTCTGACAGTGACGCTCTGCCATGCTAGGGGATGGATTCCTGCCCAGGTGAGCACCAGTCCTGGCACACCCCGGGGCTCAAGGCTGTCATGGATCGGGGAAGGCCATCTGCAATCCCCCCGGTGACCGCTCTGTAAGATGAGGAACCGCATACTGATTCCCAGCCACGACTCCTGCTGGGCCAGTATACAACACAGGGCCACCAAAGAAGGCCAGGGTCCCAGGAAGCTCAGGCAGTGCCACAGCCAGACCGTTGGGGGCAGCAAGCTCTGTCACATTCTTAACCCCTCTGCTAAATTGTCCCCACTCCCTGCCTGGCCCACATCAAGGCCCTTAAGACCTGGGGAAAATAGGACTCTGCCAGGTGCCAGAGAATCATTCTGTGAAAGATCTTTGTCCTCCACCCAGCTCCACTGTCATCTTGTTTGGTGGCTTCCGAGATCCTCACAGGCCCCAGCTTTGTCCCCCAACTTGGCAGATGCCCCTCGTGCTACCCCTCGGACCTCCTGATCGGCTGCTCCCATCCTCTACCCACTTTGAAAGAGGAGTTTTATTATCAAAATGATAAAGAATGATGATAAAAACAAACAGAAGTATCCACACACAGCTGCAATCCCAGCACTCAGGAGGCTGAGGCCATGAGTTCAAGGCCAGCCTGGTCTGCATAGTGAGACAACCCCAAAGCCCCTCCAAAATCAAACAATGTAAGTTATGAAATGAAACTCCACCCTCATCTGGTCAGAGGTGGCCCAGCATCCCCCAGGTACATTCATATTAATAAAGTCACCATGGCGCAGGATGTGCAGGTCCTCACCTTGGTAAAGGGACCTTTGATGTCAGCATTATCTCTCGCCCTTCAGCGGCTTTTGCAAGTGGTTTCACAAGAGCTGACTTCATTCTCTTCCTCCAGACTGCAGGGAGCTCTTGGAGTCCCTAGGTGGCCCTGTCGGGTAGGCAGAGACACCTGGGCCAGGTCCCGTCAGTGTCTGGGCACCAGCTCCTCCTCCCTCCCCATCCTCATCGCATGCTGCTTTAGATGCCTCCACAGACGGGGTCTCAGTTTCTCCTCCACGTGCTGCTGGGCTTCTCTGCACCCTGGCCTCCCCTGGCTGCTGTATGTGACACGAGGCAGACACAGCTTCTGGAACCTGTGACTTCCACCCTGCATTCTCCTCAAACGTGGGCGCTGTCTCGGGCTCCTTTGGTCACTCTGCAGCCTCCCCTCGAGGACACCTGCTCTTGGACCCCAGTGAGGAGACCAAGGCCTTCCACACTGTCTGTCTGTCCCTGCGCAGTGCATGCTCACCCTTCCTCTCTCATCCCCTCGAGGGCCACTCCTCGGCCGCACCCACAGCGCCTTTCCTGGGTACTGTGTTGGACCCGCTTGTCTCTCCTCTTTCCTGAGCGGAGGCAAATCTCGGTGGGCTCAGGGTGACAGACAGGCCGTGTAGGTGGCCTTGGGCTACCCCCTCTTCTGGTCTCAGCTCACATCCACTTCCTGAGCTCAGCAGAGGCCACACTCAAACCTGGCTCTCCTACCCCTGGGGTGAGAGGAGCGCATTAAGGCCATGAGCTAGGGCATCCACACCCCAGGCTGCCTCTCCACCACAGGCAGCCTCCTCCTGCAGGCTGCGACCAGCCCTCCCAGCCTCCTTGGCCAGGATGCAGTACCCGAGTGCCAGTGTTCTGGAAGTGTCCTCCTCTTGCAGTTGTCACGTGGAGTCTCCCAGAGTACCCAGCAGCTGACCCCCTTCACATCACCCTAAATAACCCACGTATTTCAAATCCTCCCTCATCTCGGGTTTGGGACCCAATCTAGACGGGACAAGAGACAGGATGTGGACACATGGGTCTCAGGAGGTTCCAATGAGGGCCCCCGAGGCAGGGGTTGGCCAAGCAGAAATGAGAGGTGCTTCCTGCCTGGGTCCTCAGGGCAAAGGTAGCTCACATCCCTTCTTTCAGCCCCTCCTCAGCCTTTTGCTAAGGAGCCTTCCTCCCTGACTCAGCTAAGACTGCCACTCGTCTTCAGTGTCACCATTGTGCCTCTGTCTGTATTGTGTCTTCCTAAACAGTCCTAAGGGATGCCAGGAAATCTCACCAGAAGCAGCTAGCCAGGGGCCATTTAAAAGAGGAAGTGCTTGCCGAGCAAGGTGGTGCACACCTGTAATCCCAGCACTAAGGAGGCTGAGGCAGGAGGATCTCTGAGAGTTTGAGGCCAGCCTGGGCTACATAGTGAGGCCTTGTCTCAAAACACCAAAAAAAATAAATGAAATCAAACAAGAATCCCCCACCCTGGATACACATCCTCTCAGAGCCAGTTCAGGAAGGGGA
Organism: Heterocephalus glaber; assembly: GCF_000247695.1. The sequence continues at coordinate 23,400,968 of NW_004624755.1, read as the reverse complement.
TACTGCAGCCTCAGCACGTTGGTCCAGGGCTCCCTGTGTGGGAAATACCAGCCCTCGGGGGTGAGGAGAAATGATCACAGTGCAAGGGGGTCTTGGAAAGCCTGGGTCGGTGAGGGAGGTTGGAGCGGAAATGCTTGCAGGCCTCCATTTGGAGAACCCTCCCTCGGCCTCCCTCGGTGGGAGCTTGATTTGTGCCCCAGAGCTCAGGGTCTGATTTCAATTATCATGATCATCATTGAAGGCTTGGGCTGCTTCTCAAACCCTCTGAACCCTGGAAATCCCCAAGCTGGGCTCACACTGGGGGGGCTGGGGGGCACTTGTCCTTCAACACCAGCGCTGGGATATGCACGGCGGGGAGCTGCACCCCAAGGCAGCCTGGTGTGCACGTGCGAGGTATTTATGGCTCACTCCGGCCCGCTCCATGAGTGTTCCAGAATGTAAATTTGGCTGGATGCATCTAGGAAAGCCACTGGCAAGCTCACCCACGTCCCTGCACATTCTGTTGTTCACTGATTCAATGACCTGTGCTTCTTTTTCACATTTTAACATCACTGAAGTCAAAATATGGCTTCTAATCAATGCCATGCCTTAGTGGTGAGTAAAATAAAGCTGCGGCTTAGAGTGTATCTGAGAGTTTTTAAATAGGATGAAATATGGCCTTTGAAATTTTTAAAAACTGCAAGGACAGCCTGCACCTCTTTTTATGGCCAGACCTTCCTAGCCAGACAAACGTGCCATAGGCAGCTCCTGCTGGCTCCTGCTGCTAGTGGGGGTGGAGTCCTTCCACAGACTGCAGTGGAGATAGGGAATTGCGAATGAAGGTCAATCAAAGTTAAGGCAGCTAGGCTCCATGGCACACATGGAAGCTGAGGCAGAAGGACCGCAGGGATAAGTCCTGTCTGGGCAACTTAGTGAGACCCTGTGCGTTAGTTACTTTTCTCTCCTTGCTGAGACAAAATACCCGACACCCAGAGTTAGAGGGGAAGGGGTTCATTTGGCTCACAGTTCATAGGGGTTTCGGTCCATAGTCAGCTGGCTCCAAGGCAGGGATGGCGAACAGACTACAGAGGAGAAACAGCATGGGGCACACAAGGTAGCAAAAGTAACAAGAGAGACCGTAACAGTGTCTTGTTCACATTTCATATAACAAAGTGAACATGAATGAAGTAAAATGGCGTTAGTTGGCCCTATATTTTTAAAAGTTATATAACTGTTCAGCATCACTTTTATACATTGTTATACATATCTAAACATTGTGTTTATGGTTTACACTTTCACTTGTATATGCTAGGCTGGATTAAGTTTTGTTGTGATTGTGACCAACATTCAGGCCACGTGAGCACTGTCTTATCACATCACCAATTAGTTGTAATAAATGTTCAACTTACAAACACTGTAGTGTGTTTTCATCTCTTTCCAAAATTTGTCAAACTGGAGCATTGCTAAAGGAAGATTTTTTTTTTCCAGTAAAATGTTGGAAATCCCTCTCCACTTGACTCCCCTCACTTTTTGAGTATAGTGGTGGGTTATAAGCACACACAAGAAAAACAGGAGATGGTTCAAGGAATCTTGTACTTCAAATTCAATATTAAAAATACGTGGATTCCATGCTACCAACAACTTACACATTTACTTTCGATCAGTAAATGCCACTTTAAAAACCTAAAAAAGAAACAAACAAAAACCCAGTGTCTTGCTGCCCTTTTATCATCTTATTCAGACTACTTAGGGCCCATAGCACTCATGCCCATAATCCCAGTGCCCTCGGTCCTAACCCCACTGTGAGTCAATCGCTGGCTCTAGATTTACCTCTGGCTAGAAAAACATGGGCCTTGGGGGACATCTAAGCCCCAGCCATTACACCCTGCCGGAAAATAAAACACTAAAAAGGGCTGAGCCTGTGCTCAGTGCTCTCTGGATTCAATATGTGTACACGTACACATGCACACTCACACACACACACACACTTGCGCTTCCACATACTAATCGTGCACACTCCCAGAGCCCACCCCGCCTGGGGCCTGACTGCACCCTGCCCTGTTTGGCACACAGGCCCCTCCCTGTCCTTGTGCTGCTCTTCCTGCCTCCGCCCCTTTGCACATGCTCTGCTCTCTGCTCTCCTCCCTCAGGGGAAACTGAGTCACTGGTCCAGACCCACAGTCCAGACCACATGTGCAGTTATGGTTTATTCAGCTCGCAGCACATGCTGAGCCCTGTCCCCAGCTGAGGACACCACAGCAAACTAAGCAGGCAAGTCCCACCCTCAGGACTGCATTGGGGGGGGGGGCAGGAGACCAGCGGTTTGATGTGTGGTATTTTACCTTAATGACGGTGCACTGGAGTAAAATACCACCGGGAAGCAGGACACCTTAGAGCAGCAGGTGAAACATGGTAAAGCCCTGGGGGTGACCCTGGACAGAGCCCGGGTCCTGGAACAGCAGGTGCACAGCCTGAGTCTGGATCGGCCAGGCAGAAGTGGATGGGAGGCGGCGGAGCTGGGGGAGCAGGGACGGCTGGGACAGGGACAGGGACCGAGCCCTCTGGCCGGGGAGCCGCTGGGACCCCTTGACCCTCTCTCTGACAGCAGAGGATCCCGAGGGCTGCTGCGGGTGCAGGGGGACAGAAGGGGACAGGACAGGAGCAGGCAGCCCCCTGAGGGGCTGTCCAAGGACCATGCCCTCCCGGACCAAGCTTCCCATAGCTCGGCCTGTGGCCTGGCCTGCCGCCACCATGGAAATGTCCTATCCGCTTAGTGAGACTGTCCCTCACTCCTCTGTCTGCCCAGCACATACTGGCAGGAAGGAAGGAGGGAAGGAAGGAAGGAAGGAAGGAAGAGCTATCCTCTGTGCACAACCACCAGGTCCAGCCTGGGATCTGACCCGGGCACCGTGAGCCCAGGGCGAGACCAGCGAGGCCAGGGACAGCTCTTCTCCCCAGCAGGCTGGGGTTCCAACTCCCCACGCGCTCTTTTCTTCCTCAGTGTCCTCCCAGTCCCCAAAGCTCTTCCTGGTCGCTTCCCCTTTGGTAACCGCATGGAGAAGAGAAAAGGCCAGTTCTATTTTGGTTCTCATCCTTTGACAGTGGCTTTCAGGGGAACCGCCGGATCCAGGAGGATCCTCTCATAGTGAGAAGGCACATTTTAATTTTAGGTTACGTGCTCTAAGCAACAATTTTCTTAGCAACAATTAGTTTCCAGACCTGACTTTAAAAATATCCAACTTGAGGAGCGATGTGGGGGTGGGACGTGACTGAGGGCGCAGGGCAGGCCACCCCACCCCTGCCCGGCCCAGGGACCCAGGGGCACAGACAGGAGGACCGGCTGGAGCTGGAGCTGCAGCTTAGTCCGGCCTAGCTCTGCTGGCCATGCGGGTAAGCAGCCCTGGGGAGCTGCCAGTCCCCATTTATTTCTGGAACTCAGCGGCTTGCACGCTCCACACACCCACACGTGCACACCCAGCTCCCGTGCAACCCGCTCCATGGCTGTTTGCAGGCAGCATCCCCGCGCATTGCAGGGGTCTCTGGGTGAAATTTAAAACTCACTCTGGGTTCCTAGCGGCACCACACACTGCGCAGCTTGGAGCCACACAAGTTTACTCTCCTCCCGGTGCTGGACACTGACTCCTACGTCTCATCCTCGCCTGCAGGACCGGGCCTCTGGGGCTCTGAGAGAGAATTCATCCCAGGCCTCCAGGCTCCGCTGGTTTCCGGCAAGGCTGGGTCCCCCGGGCTTGTTGCTCCAGGCTGTTTCCCTGTCTGTGCGTCTCCCATCCTCTCTCCTCTCCTCTCTCCTCGGAGGTCACCAGCCCCTGGATTTAATGTCACCGTGAGGTCCTTCACTTTGTGGTACTGGGGGTTAGGATGACGGCCTACCCTTTGGTGACACCTCTGCACACCGGGGTGCCTCAGGGGCCCGTGACACCGCGCAGCCTCCACCCTACACCGTCCCGGTCCCCTGCACGACCCTTCCCTCTGGGCTGGGCTCTCGCCATCTCACCACTCAGGGTCTCTGCTTTCAGCGGACAGCGCCAGCCTCCCAGACACTGCCAGCACCCAATCGATGCCACCCAGTTCTCCTGCCCCCAACATCAGCTCCACCAGCCCTGCAGCCCTCAGACCCCAAACGCCCAGGCATTCCTCCACACGCACCCACCTGCACATACCAGCCTCTCAGTCCCATCCCAGGCTGGGGTCCCCTCCCCTACACACCCCCCAGAGGGAGTGTGGACGTTGCCGCCTCCAGGAAGCCTTCCCTGACTTCTCAGCTCCAGGCTGGCTCAGGGCTCTTTCTGGGTGCCCTCCACCCTCCAAGCTTCCTTCAGGTGCAGCCCAGCATGCCATATCCAGTGAGAGACCCCAGGGGAGTGTCAGGAGCAAGGACATGCCCAGCATGGGCCCTCCTCGGGTTACTGCTGCTCCCGATGACGGTGGTGTCATCCTGGTCTGGCTCCCATGCACACACTGTCAGTTAATTGGCCATCGCTTGACAGGCGGGAGCTGTCCCCTTCCTTGTCAATTACTTCCCTGAGGAATCACCTTGGCCAAGCCCCCTCTAGTTCCCCACCCAGGTAAGGGAACCTAAACAATGAGGGAAACGTCCTTCAGACACTGTGCCAGGACCTGAGGGTGTTCACCAAAGGCCTCTGATCCTACACCTGCTCACCACTGTTCTCAGTCCCCTTCCCACGGTGCAGTCTCCAAACTCAGGGCCCCCGGGCTGTAGGCTGCTCCACAGGGGCCCAGGGACGTGAGGGACGGGAAGCTTGCTTTGGGGATCCAGGGAGCGGGCCCACTGCTGAGTTCACCTCTCAGGCCAGGGTCCCTCCGGAACACAGTGAGCCGGCTGGGCCAGGGTGGTCTCCAAATGTCCCCTGTGCTGCTGCTTCAGAGCCGAGCCCTCACCACCCTCGACACTTTGCTTGTCACTTACCGTCAGACGGAGGACAGTGCCTAGCCCCCAGGACCACTGGGATTTCCTCATTTTATCCCCGGCCCTGCCGAGTGTCTGAAAGTGCCAGTCCAGGCTGGGACAGTGGCTGCCCACCTCGGGCCCTCAGAAGCGTATGCCAGGTCTGCCACCCGAACTCGGCCCTCACACCAGAAGGATCCGACCCGATCCGTCCTTGCTCGAACCACCCCACTGCGTCCTCACCGAGACCTCAGTGGGTGTCTGTGCACAGGACTGAAAACGAGCAGCCATGAAATTTGTCACACGCTGCTCCTGGGTAAGGAAGGGGTAATTAGCAGCCCAGCAACACTGGAAGAATGAGAAGGCGGAAGGGAAAGCGTTCAGATGTCTCACCGGGGCACCTGAGCCTGTGGCCGTCATTTTCTGGCTGAATTAGGAACTCGGCTCCCTCACCCGGGTTATGTCTACAGAGATGCCGCCAGTGTTTCACGGGGGCAGTGCCGATGGCCTCGAAGCTCTGCCGTGCCCAGCCTGCTCCACACACCTCCTCCCCCAGTCCTCGGATACCCACATGCCAGCCACTGTCCGCAGAGGGAAACAGAGGCACAGAGGAGATCACAGCCTTCAACAAGAGGCCACGTTGGGGCTGAAGCCTGGCCAGCTGGCTCTGGTGTTCTGGGCCAAGTACAAAGCCAGACCTCTGGGGCCATGTCCTCCGAGACCCAGAGCTGGGGTGAGTCCCCAGAGGCGGCTTCCTGGGGCGGGGCACTGACCTCACCTTGCAGGGGAAGGGGCAAGCCTGGGTCCCGTGCTCCCCCACAGCCTGGAAAATGAGGCCGGGGAATCCCACACAGCAGTGCATAGGAGTGTTTGCTGAATGAATGAATGAACGAATGAATAATTCACCGCCAATGGGAGACAGGGCCTGGGTGCTACTTTGGATCCCAATTGCTGCTGCCAAGTCCTCTTTAGCAATGTTAGGCAAGGACATGCAGGCAGCGCAGAGCCCAGGGCACGGCACAGGAAACGCGCTCACAGAAGTTTCTTGAGGAAGGACAGACGGACGCAGAGAGGAAGGGCGGGAGGAGGGAGAAGGGGGGCCCTTCAGCCTCGCACTTTGTGCACAGCCATTCCCCAAATCAAAGCCAGGACGACTCTCAGACACATGGCCCGGGAGTCCAGGGTCACTGCTGACTGCCACCCAGGGCCCACGCTGCCCACGCCCAGCCTCAGGCCTGGCTCCCACGGAGCGCCATGGCTGAGCCAGGAAAGCACCAGTGTGCAGTGAGCTGGACTAGCTGCTGAGGGGCAACTGAGGGCTCCCTGCTCCGGGGAAAGGAGATCGGGGCGTGGGGGAGGCTGGGGAGAGGAGGGTGGAGTGGGGCCACCCGCCCTGCACTCACCCCAAACTTCATCCCTGACCCTGGGAGGGTGGAATCCGGCAGGACCAGCCCAGCCACAGCCAAGAAGGAAGGCCCTACAGCTGATGGCCGACCCCAAAGAGATGTCCACGTCCTCAACCCAGGCTCGGAGTGTGGCTTCCCTCGGTACAGGTTGTGCACACATGGTGAAGTTAGAAACCTCCAACAGGATCCTCCGGGGCTATCCATCCATCCCAAAATCCAGCGACAAGTGTCCCCATAACAGACCAGGAGGAGAAGACAGCAGGAATTGTGACTACAGGGGCAAAGAGTGCAGTGGTCTCTGCGGCCCACGCCATCTGGAGCCCCCAGAACCAGGCAGGAGGATGCCCTCAGCCCTGGGCAGACCTCAGCCTAAGACACTTTAACTTCCGGTCCTGCTAGCTCTCATGCGACCCAGGACAGTTCATCATGTGCCTGAACTCCACACTTCCTGTCACTCAGCCCAGCCCCTGGTCCAGAACAGGACAGCTGGGACCTCAGGGGTCAGGGCATCCAGTGCCCCTTTCCCAGATGGGCAGCTGGGTTCCCAGAAGCTGGGGTACGTGGGCAGTGCAGGAACCCAGGGCACACGCCCCTTTGCTCTGCTGGAGACACCTGCTCACTGATGACAGTGCTCCACCGGCTCCCACTACATCTCCCTTAGTCATCACAGGTACTGTCCTCCGAGAGACAAGGTGTGCCCACCGCCCTCCGCGTCCAGCTGGAAGCCCTCCGGCAGGGACCACGTGACCTCAGGACCCTGCACAGGCCTGATCCGTTGGGACGTGGGAGCAGAATGAGTGAGCGAGTGAGGTTCTTACCCACTCCCAGCTTCCACGGCCAGCACTATGTCGGGGACCCCAGGTCCAGGGCCCCCCAGTCTCTGGGAATGGAACTTGACCACAGGTCCATCACCCACCCTGGTGTTCTTGGGACACTGAAAGGTCCCCGCAGTGGGGTCTCCCCAGCCTGAGGAGCAGCACAGAACAGGGCCTGAGGCCTTGCTGGGCACCCATGGCCACCTCGATGCAGGGTCCGGGAGACCATGTGTCTGGCTGAGACAGGCTGCTGGGGGATGCTTCTCCACTGAGGCCAGGGGAAGCCTCGAGCCACAAGAGGAGGCGGCAAGAGCTGCACACCAAGTTCACACGTACATGCATGCATGTGCGCGCGCACACACACACACACACACACACACACACACACAAACATAGCTCCTCACCCGGGAATATCTGCAGGGTGACCATAAATCCAACCACACCCGAGTCTCAGCACCTGAAAGGTGGGCGGCTTCTGAACTGAGTCCTTCCCCTCCCCCAGGGCAGGCTCTTCCCACGTGAGAGGAGTGTGAAATCCTGACAGTGTGAAATCAGGAAGGAGAGCACTTCCCAAGGCCTCAACTGGCCCATGGAGGGAGCTGGGACTCCTCCCTGGCCCCGAGGTCCAGTCCACTCTCCTGAGGCAACACCTCGAGGCCTCACTGCAGATTCCAGCAAGGCCCTAAAGCTCTCTCACTGCTAAAACTATCGGGCATCACCTACAGCATGAGCATCTTCAATGCACCTGCCCCTCCCAGTGCAGGTTAAGTGTTACACACGGTGCCCATTTCACAGATAAGGAAGCCAAAGCACACTAGGGTGATTCCACATTCACCCAGTTCCAAAGTCTCTGCTCTTCTCTTTGCAGCATCAGGGAACCAAGTGGCTGCAGACACTGTTAGGAAAGTCCCTGAAACCAAAGCCAGCAGAGACCTCAGGCACAGGATTCTCAGAGCTGCCCAAAGTTGGACAACAAAACCCCACATTCACTGGCCAAGCAGACAGTGTCCGGAAGCCCGAAGACCACGCCCCGGCTCCCCAACCTTCCCCAGGCAGACAGGGGCAAGGGAAAGTGATGGCCCACAGCTGGCTAAAAGACACATGAGACCCAGAAGGCATGGACAGGGAGTCATCAGTGTTGGGGGGGCACCAGTGGATGGACTGGTGGATGGCTGGGTGGATGAGTGGCTGGATGATGGGTAACTGGACAGACAGACAGATGAATGGATGGATGGATGTGCCTTCTGTGTAGGATGGGTCACAGAATGAATGGATGGAAGGAAAGAAGAAAAGGAGGGAAGAAATGTAGCAGCATCTATCACTCATCTTTGCACAAACGCCAGAGTACTGTACACATTCAAAGGCAAGAAGGGGAAATCAAGAGGGCTTCTCAGAGGAGGTGGCCTAGAGACTCCCCTGTGAGCTGGGCACAGACTGGTGGGGGAGAGGGATGGGGCAGCTGGACCCTGCGTTTCCGCTGTAGTTTGCGTCACCTCTTCCACTATATTAATGTTGTTTCACAAAGCTAATTTCCTGCACACACCTCCACTCCCAGCACCCCTATATCGTGCTCCAATCTATTTTGTATACACATAAAACGTATTTATCAATATTGTTTATTTTTTTCTGGGAATGAAATGCAAATTGCACTTCATACATAATGCATACATAATGCAAATTCCTTAATCCGCACAAATCAAGTGGAAAGGCCCCTCCTTGCATGCACCCACTCGGTGCTGCTTTACACACTTACAAGGTATCCAGGCCATGCTGGTGAGGACCCTTCCCTGGCCGGGAGCCGCACCCGCTGTCCCGCCAGAGGCCATGGGTCAAGGGTGGTTCAAGGGTGATTTTTATTGCTTCGTTACTGCTCAACCCCGTATCTCTGGCAGTTTGCCAAGGAGCCTGATTCCTGATCCACTGTAATTGAATAATCAATTGCCTCTTCCTTAATAACTGAATTTATTAAATGCAGAATATATACAGCTGATCATTCAAGGAACTAATTTGCAAGTCAGAGCTCTTGAAGGATTGTTTAAAGAGAAGATCCCTATGTTTCATAAATCTGGGATGGAGGGAAGGACGGAGTAAATAGCAAGGCAGGGAAATAAATTTCCATGGTGTGATTTGCATTCAATAAATATAATCTCATACCATGGCCACACAGGCCATGGCGGACAAACAGCACATTTGCTAACAAAGCAACACAGTCTGCCTGCCCCACCGGCCAAACAGGACAGATTTACCACCATCACACTGTCCCCTGTCCGGTCCCCCGGGGCACCTGTCTCCTCCTTTCGAGGGCCCCCAAAGTCCACCACCTGAAGCTCACTCGAGGCAGTCAGCAGCCTCCACATTCTGCAGGCGATCAAATGCCTGCCCTAAAATGTCATGTTAGGAGACAGAGCAGAAGACATTTGCCACCTACACGAGATCGTGAGTGGACAGAATCCAGGAGAATGCCCAGGTGGACCTGGCACCTGCCACGTGCCTGGCACATAAGGGACGCTAGTGGCTCGAGGAAGCGGGGGCTCGACTCTGTCACAGTCCTATAGATGCTAACAGGTGCCCCAAACAAAACAACACTGAAACCAGGGTCTGGGGCCAAGTAAGTCTGGGAACCCTGTGAAAGTGAACTCATTTCTCCTACTCGGACTTGTCCCTGTTTAAAGGAGCTGGGCCCCACTGGAGGGTGTATCCTGCTGATTTGCAAAGGAACGGGGCCTTCACTAACGTGCACAAAAATATCACGGCATTCCAGCCAATGTCCACACCAGGGACACTGGCCAGCAACATGCACTTGCTAATAAAACCCTCCTCCTCTGCTGCCCACAGGCCCCAGTGCTAATAAGCCGAATCTGTGCCTCCAAGAGATGCCACAAAGTCTCCACCTCGATGCTCCTCCACCAGCGAGGGCCCTGGAGCCATAAACTAAGGACAGTTCTGCACGGTAAGTGACAGTGCATCTCCCTGGCATCATTGACCCCCACATTCACATACCACCTGGCCAGGGAACACCCAACAACAGCATGAAACAGGACAGATGGTTCAAGCCCCAAGCAAGGGGCCTCCGGAAGCAGCACTGTGTGGACTGAGGCTAGCTGCTTGACCTCCCTGTGCCTTGACTGCCTGTGCATATAAGAAGTGCAGTAAACCTTGTGGGGCATTAGGGCCAGTTCAACCCACCTAAAGTACCCAGCGGGTGTAAGCCAGTATCAGCATCCCTAAGCTTCTCAGAACTACAAGCAAGCAGACCGCAGAACAGCCATGGCAGCACAGAGGGTCCGCCCCCTCCCCTTAAAGGGGCTCCTCGGCACCCGCACTGTCACCTTCAGACCCAGACTGCAGGGGGCTGGGGGCCCCAGGCGTGCTGAGCAGCATCCCTGGCCTCCCAGGACACAGGTCCCAGTTGGTCAAGCCTGCAGCAGGCCCCCCAGAACTAGTGTGTGTGCTTCTCCAAGGCAGACTGGGCCAGGCCCTAGGGAGGAGACCACGGAGGTGACACATCCTCATCCCCTGGTGTCATGACACGGCCCCACAAGGACCTGGTCGCCCAGATGGGGTGTAAGGCCACCCCTCTGTGCCTTCCCACACGGCCCACACCTGGAGTGGGAGTTCTGTCCCCTCTTCCCTTTTCTGGGGGCAGAGCAGCCGCCCACTGTGCCCCAAACACAGGGCACTCCACCCACAATGACTCTGGGGACAGAGGCAGCTCTGGCTAAGAGCATAGCTCAGTTGCTGCTCTCATGAGCCAAGGCCTCAGTGTGACAGCCAGCTGGAACCGAAGAAGGCCCAGAGCCCTCAGTCCTGCCTGAACCCCCAATATCCCTCCCCCCTTCCCACAGGTATGGAGCTGACCCCACGCTCCCTGCCGCTGTCTGCCACAAACACCCCAACACCCTGATCATCCACAAAAGCAATCTCTGCCACCTGCTGCATCCCGGGCACTGAATCTCCCTGCGTAGTTCCCCAACCCCTTTTCCTGCTCCTGGGCATCCACACATCTTGGCGTCAGAGTTTGGGGTGTTCATGCTTGGTCTGCCTCTCCCAGATTCTGAGCCTTAATCTGCTTGTGATTCAACTCTAATCCCCCAGGACCTAGCAGGGTGCTTTGCAGAGGGGCCAGTCAATGAGTGAGTGAGTGACTGACTGACTGACTGAATGACTGAATGGATGGATGGATGGATGACAAGGAATGATGAATGACAAATGAATAAGTGATGAATGAATGAACGACATTCCCCACAGCTTCCAGCTCCTGCCTAGAGGCTATAAACTGCCCTTCTGGGGAATAAATTTGCAATGGGTTTTATTTGTTATACATGGTGTTTTTATTTGAATTGCTTGTCAACATTTAAAAGCCTCCCCCACGATGCAGATTACCAGGACCTCCGGGAGAAGTGGGAGATCTGGTCTCCCAGGCCGCCGTCCCTCAGGCCACCAGAGCAGTGCCTGCCCCAGGCACAAGCACAGTAGGGCCAAAGCCCTGTCCCTGTCATACTGGGCTGGTCCCTGAGGCTCCCTGCAGCCCCTGGCTTGCCCTCCAGGGATCCAGGTGGGCCAGGGTCGAAATGAGGAATGTCACGCTCAGGGGGGCCAGGTCAGGCAACCCCCAAGAGCACCCCGGGATACAGAGATGGCACCCAACCTGGCAAGCTGCTTCGGCTTCCCCTGTTGCTGTTCCCAAAGTGACTACTCAAGGCCACCAGGAGGAACCAGGCCCCTGGAGAGTCCTGTCGTGATGAGCATAGAGCTGGGCTCCAGGGAGGCTGGGCAGGGGCTGCTCTGCCACCCGTCACTCGCTTACTCAGCACATTATCAGTCCTGCCCATCCCGCCCTCTCGGGCGTCCTGGCTGGATGACAGATTGCAGGTCACTCGGGCTGCCCTACATGTGGTGCTCAAAGATGTGGGGATTGTGGGGGATGCTTAGAGCCTTTGCTTTAAAGAGTAAAACCCCTTTACTGGCTCTTTCTCATCATAAAAGTGACGCATATTCAGTGGCAAAATTCAACCAACACAGGGACCCTGACAGGCAGCTGGGGGAGGGGCCCGCCTGGCCAGCTGCTCTAGGTCTGTGCACCCCAGCCCCATCCCAGCCACACCAGCCACTTTTTCTCCGCCCCCTGACCCCAGCATTTCCTACCACAGGGCCTTTGCCTGGGCAGCTCCTCTGCCTGAAAGGCACAGCCCTACCTACCCCCTGTTCCAGGTCTCCCTGGCCAGCTCCAGCCTTGCAGGTAACAAAGGCTGACATATGATGGGGTCCTGGCTCCCAAAGGGAAGGAGCCCCACTGAGGGTGGTGCTACTGGGGCCAGGGAGACCTTAGCATGGCATGTGCCTGGAGCAGCCTGGGACATGCGGCTGACTACTCCTTGCCATCCTAACCTGCTTCTGTCCCAGAATGCAGCAAGCTCAGCTGACATCACTGCCTTCCCAGACTTCAGGGCTCCAGTCATGGCCACGTGACCTAGTTCTGACCAATAGGACACAGGGCTCCTTCCTGCCTGGAGATGCTAGATGCCTGAGGAGTGGCAGCCATCTTGTACACATAAGGATGAAAGCCACGTCTTGAAGACAGCAGAGGGAGAGGTCAGGAAAGGCTGGGACAGAAGCCACATGGTGCCCTAGTCAGCTCACTGCAGATATCCTTCAGTTAGACAAACCAGTTAGACCACCAGTGGCCAATGGCCACCCAGAGCGAGAGGCTGAACAGACAGCCAGCAGGTGGGTAGGGGGCAGGTGGGAGCTCACAGATGCCCAGGGGACCAAGGGAGCTTTGGGGGAGACAGATGGAAGGCAGGGCCAGTGTGCAGGGCTGTGTTGTCTCTTCAGGGCCTCACAGTGCCCGTCAAGGCCCAGCGTGCTCCCCGCATACAGAATGGGATGCTAGGCACAGGGAGAAGCCTGCCCCTCCCTCCCATAGCCACAGATCCTGTGCAAGTATCACAGGCAAAGTCAGAGCCCTGCTCGCCTCAATCTACAGTCTCTCTGCCATGTCACTGTGCACGTCCCAGCTCGAGACGGCCCGTGCCCCCTGACATGAGACCCGCTAAGAGCTGGGCGTGGTGAGAATCAGTCCTGGTCCCCCAGGCTGGAGCTTGGTGTGCTAATTTTTTTTAATTTGTTCAATTCCCTAATGACATTTTAGGACAACCTCTCCCTCCCTCCCTTCCTTCAGCAGAGCCCAAAGACAGGAGCTCAGAACACACTGCTTGGGCCTCCGTATCAAACCACACCCGAGCCATCACCCATCCCTGGAATTCTCTGTGTGCTCTTTTTCTCTTAGATTAAACTGAGCTTCTGTCCCCTGTGAATGAAAGCCATCACCCTAAGACACCCACTTTACAGACCAGAAAACTGGGGTCCAATCAGCTCAGTCTTTCCCGCCGAGCAGGAGAACCCAGGCCACCCCTGGCAGCTGCCCTCACCCCCAGCCTGCCTGCTCTGGCAGGGGCCTTGTTCTCTGCCCTGGGTTCTCCTGCTCGGCAGAGGAGCGAAAGGGACCCCTGTCCCCAGCAGACCCCCGCCCACGGCTGCCATCCCAGCTGCGCCACTTTGTGGCTCAGCCTAAGCCACCTGAGTCCGCCCTGTCTTGGGCTCCTACACGAAGATCCGCGACCCTCGCCTCTCAGCCAGCAGCCCCGCACAAGAACATCAGGGGACATTTGGAAGATAATTATTCTACAGGATCCAAAGATATGTCTCAGGGACATAAATCTTGGGAAGTCTCTATGGAAACGCACCAGCACGCATGTTGTTTTTATTAATGCTCGCAACGAAATGTCCTTGGCTAAGCTGGCTCTCGGAACCCCACCAGCAGTGTGCACTTCCCGTTACAGGGATTAGGGGGCCTCTGTAATTATGGGTGCAACAGCAGACGAAAGAGGCCCAGGGGGCACCTTCCCCCCACTCCCAGAAGACTCAGCCTGTGAGGGCACGGGGTCCACACCCCACCTGCCCGGGACACGCGGATGAAGGGTCACGGATAAACCCGGCTCTTCCCGGAGAGGAGAAACCGGTGCCAGTGTCTTTCGTGCTGTGGCTCACACACATCTGCACCGAAGAAGGGAGTGGTCCCAGTGCAGCCTTCAGAGTCCCCGGTCCCTGTCCACACTGGACACAGCCAGGCAAGAACCACAGGGCGGGAACTATCAGGCGCACAACTGTGCCCCTCCTGCCACTGAATCTGGGGATGTTTGTCACCGCACCATTGCCTAGACACCCTGACTGATGCAGACTGTGTGGCCCCTCACCACTGCCAGACTGACTCTGGCTAACATGGAAGGGGCCCGAGAGCCTGTGGCAGCTGATGAGAGCGAGGGCTCATGGAGTCAGACTGCTCTGTCCCAGATGAGCTCCCAGGGCTCCCACCCCAGACTCAGGTCCTGCCCTGGCCACGCACTGAGCACTGCGGCGGGGCTTTGTCACCAAGACCGCACAAGGAGACTTCTCCGCCTCTGCAGCAAGTGCCACTCTTAAGGTGGCCAGGTGCTTCGCAAAAGTCAGACTGAAGCAGAAGGCAAAGTAAAATTAAGTACAGGACAGGGACCTTTAAAAGTGAACTATGCAGGGACCAGGATTTAGCTCATTGTTCTGCCGCCCGCCTCGAAAGCACAAGGACCCGAGTTCCATCTCCAGCACCAAAAAAAAAAAAAAAAAAAGGAGCGAACTATGCAAGTCCTGTCCCAAAGCCCATGAGAAAACCAGGAACAGCCCAAGCCAGGCACCAGCCCAAGGTCACACTGCAGTGACACTGACAACCACTACCATTCAGGAAACGCTGTCCACAGCCAGGCCATGCTGGGTGCAGGCTCCAGTCCTGATAGCAAACCAAGCAAAGGCCGCTTCCTCCTTACACTGATGAGCAGCTGGAGGCCCAGAGAGGCCGAGGAGCTGGCCCAAGATCACCAGTGAGGATGCGCACCTGGAGCGGTGACAGAGGTTTGAATCTACCCCTGCCCCATACCCAGGCCACCCATCCTCTCACGTGAACCGACTCACATGAAGAGCGGCCCCTAGGCACCGTCTCCCTGCCAGCCCTTCTGAGGCCCTGAGCAATCAAGGAGCTGCCCTGTGCTACCACGAGGCCCTCACCATCCCCACCCGTGGTGGGCAGCTGGCCTGGCACTGGTCAGGCTGGTGAGGCTTCTGCAGAGCCCGAGCCCCTGGGGCTACCAGAAGGACAGGGTCATTCCCAGGTGGGGTGGACACCCACCCCCGCTCCCTGCCCAGGCTACCCCACTCCCAGGGAGCTTGTGTGGAGAGGCCTTTGCCCACTAGTGCCCAGGTGACAGCCTCCTTGGGGGAACAACTACAAGAGCTGTCAAAGGCAGCTCAGCCCTCCACGCTTGCCAAGCATGGTTTTGTATTTGTTGTTTGGTTGCCTGGCGGTACTAGGAGTCGAACCCAGGGCCTTCACTATACCCACATCCCATTTTTCATTTTTTATCTTGAGATAGGGTCTTGCTAAGTTGCTCAAACTGGGTTTAAATTTGAGATCCTCCTGCCTCAGCCTCCCAGAGTGCTGGGATTATGCTGTGTACCACCACACCTGGCTGTTCACACCATCTCAGTGGGTTCCTGGGTTCCTCCATGGAATGGCCTGGGCACCCAGGTCTCATCCTGCCCTGCAGGCCCCACCCCACCTCCCACTCCAGATACCCACAGCTCATGGCCCACATCCCCAGGGATGGCCGGTCCTCCCAAACACTCACAGCTCTGCCTCTTCCAACCATTCTAGACCCAGCTTATATTTGGCCTGACAACCAGAATGCAGCGAGTGGCAAAGAAATGTTTTTCATTATATTTTAAAATTGCATTGTTTATTCATTCCAATAACTTTCTATTCCAAGTATTTCACTGAAAACCAGATAATGGATTTCATTACCCAGAAACATTAAAGCTTCCAATAAATGGGGAAAAAAAAAAAAGTAAAGAAGGAAATGTGCTTTCCCAGTGTGTAACCCTCAGAGGCCTTCCCCATACACAGGCACAGCAGCGCTCAGTCCCCTCCTGCCACACCTGGGGTTGCACGGACACAGGGGCCCAGGGAGCAGCTGCAGACACCACACATCTCAGGCTGGCACACCAGGGAGGGAAGACTCCTGGGCCCTCCCCCGCCCCTCCACGGGGTCAGGGAGGCGACCACGCCGACCTCAGAACCCAGCCACACAGGTATCTCCCTCCCTCCCCAGCCACCCAATGCCACTTGACTTCCCCCATTGCCCTTTAGGCTCCAGAACTCCAACCCCAGCCCTGGCAAGGATGAGATCTGGGGCTCCACTGAGCACGGGCCATATGGGGCCCACAGCTGCCCGTCAGAGGACAGGGAAGGGCCGAGCAGGTAGGTGGGACCTATGATGGTGAAATGCGAAGCATCCACAGAGAAGGAAAGGCCACATCTGGGGTCCTGGATGACACAGCCGGTACCCATAAGGCTGACCGGAGGGGCCTGTGTCCAGGCATAGATCACCCAGGTTGCAGGAGGGGCACTTGCTAGCATTTTCTGCCCAGCTGAGGCCCCATCAGCACCAGCCAAGGACAGAAACCACGTGACCAAGCATTCCCAGTGGGCCTGCAAATCCCCTGGAGATGGAGTTCTGGGGTCCCGCATGCCCGGAAATCTAACATGGTCCGTTTCTCATGGAGCTGAGCCATAAGGAGTCAGCGAGAAGTGGAGCTGGCCAAGTGTCCACAGAGCTGCAGGAGCGGGCCCAGCCCATGGAGTCCTGTTAGGGACCGGGAGCCCACAGCACGGGGAGTACGGAGCCCCCAAGGCTGCGCCCTCCATTCCCATGCTGTGGTCTCCTCTCCCAGCTCCTGCAGGACCAGGACCCCTCCTAGGGCCCACAGTCCTCTTAGGAACCACTGGCCCCTGGCAGGGGTCACAGCCCTGAGGCTGCCCGTGAGATGCCAGCTGGAACCAGGCAACTACCATCAGAGTGACCAAGGCCCGGTCAGTCAACAGGGCTCAGTGTGGACCTGGACAGAAAGCACCCCTCCTGGAGTCTTCAAACCGGAAAGAATCTACAACCGTGCACTGGTTCAGCAAAACCTGACTGTACTTGATGTGGCCTATGGGAGCCAGCATGTGACCTCTAACTGTTGAGGAGACCCCTGACCCCAGGAGATGAAACCAGGGCCTTGGGCTGGGAGTAGGGTGGGGAGGATCTGTTGAAAGCCAGACCCCAAACCCCAATTTCATGCACTACCAATTTTGCTTCCAATTTGCCTCCCATATCTGAGATCAGCCAGGGCTTTTCTGTCCCCAAACATCAGGGATACAGGAAAGAGGTGGTTCCCACCGGTGCTGCCAAGGGAGCCTGGGCTCTGAGTCTTGCCCCATCTGGGATCTGTTGCTGTTGGAAGATGAGCGTGACCATCATGCTTTGCCTGGACATGGGAAGGTACAGGGTGAAGTACATGGATCTGATTATGGGAGCCACCTGGAGAAGCACAGGATTCCTCCCTCCAGGGTGACAGTCCAACAGGCCTGGCACAGAGGTTGCCACCCACTTCTGAAGCCAATCTGATCCCTCAGCCCACTGAGCTCCAGGCTGTCACCCAGAGGCAGCAAAAGCAAGCCCTCAAGCAGGAGTGAGTGGCATGCCCCTAACTGCGTCAGGCCAGGTCACCTGGTGGCTTTGGGCTGCATCTTCCTGAGCAATGACAGGAAAAGGTGCCTGTGCAGCAGACGCCACTCTGAAAGGGCCCAGGCTCAAAAGCCACTGGGATCTAGGGACCTGCAGACAGAGGCCTAGGACTACAGAGCCACAGGGCTGCAAGCGGATTGCAGGTCACCCCAAGACTGCTTGAGCCCCCAAGGGCACAGAGGGTACCCCAGTTCCTTGAAGGCTCCAAGCTGACTCCCAGCCAGGACCAGCCCTGCGGCCATCCCCAGGCCCTGAGTCTGTCCACACTGCTGCTGGGGTCAGAGCCAGGCCCTGCAGCCCCCAGGCAGCTCCTAAGCCTTTCCCAACCCACAGACAGGGGCCCAGATCCTGGGGTAATCAGGGGCTCCTGGTCATTTGCATCCCTTCCCATCCCACCCTCCTCTGCATGGAGCCCATGCAAGCGAGGAAAGGATCTGACAGGGCTCGCCAATGGTTTCCAAAAGCACAAGAGGCCATTCTGGGCCAGCCCTGGTGCAGTCACAGCTGGGACAGTCGGAGTACGTCTTGGAGTAAGGCTATGTGGGACTCGACTGTCCCAGGCTGCAAGGATTCGCACACACCATGTGTGACAGCGGCACAGAGGCCAGAGCTGCAGGGCCCAGGGAAGCAACAGGCACAGTGACAGCTGTCCAGTCACTCCTCTGCTGAGCAACCAGCAAGCACAAAGTCTGCTGGCCATGACGTGTCATCTTCTGTCACTGCCGCCCCGGACTGTCACAGGGCCCTCACCTGTGCAGGCCCCTGGCAGGGACAGCGTCCTCACCCCTAAACCCTGCACTGAGGCACAGGTCTGCACCCAGCCAAGGCCCTCGTGCCACTCTCCTCCTCTGTCACCTGCCCCACACCAGGTCAGCTCTGGGGACCCAGGGCGGAGGAAATACTGAGACCAACAAGGGCAGCAGCCAATGCCCACCCACACCCAGGCCAAGGCTCGCCACACACGCTTGGCCTGCCTGGGAACAACAATGCTCCTTCCATTTGACAGATGGGGAAACTGAGGCTCTAGGGAGTCTGAGGTGACCGTGATTGCAGTGAGAGGCACCCGAGTCTAGTCCAGGTCTTCCTGAGCCCGCAGCTCTGGTTATTTCAGAGGCAAAGGAAATCAGGCCTCACTAACTGATTTGTTCTGCAACAACAATCCCACACCAGTGCCATAAACACCTGGCCACCACCAAGCCAGGCAAAGCAGCGCGACATCCCCATCCCTGGAGTCAAGCAGGGCCTAGCAGTGACTGGGCTTCT
Organism: Heterocephalus glaber; assembly: GCF_000247695.1. The sequence goes on along the minus strand of NW_004624755.1, from coordinate 23,381,923 downwards.
AGTTGCTTCCAGCTCCTACAGAATTCCAGAGCTCAGGCCTGGCCTTTTTGCCCTCCTGTCACAGGCTCGACCCGCTGGGCTCTCCGGTGGCTCTGTGCCGTCTGCCCCATCCACAGCTGCTGGGCCCTGCGTTTCCCGGGCCCAAGCCTTCAGCCACAGGGTTCCCATGGCTGCTGCCTCCCTGCCCCGTTTCCCACCCAGCCGGCCAAGTGGGGGCAAGGGCACCCTGCAGCCTCGGTGCCCAGCCCTGCTGCCCTGCATACTAAAGCTTCGGTTCCCTTGCCAGCCTCCAAGCCTTCCCAAAACAACACCCCGTGGGGAGCCTGTTTTGGTTGCAACTGCCACTCCTAATTGCCCCAAAGGGGTTTCCCCTAATTGTTAGGAATCTGGGGAGGTCGGTGGGGTGGGTGGGGGTGTCCGCAACAGCACAAAGGGGGGATCAGGGGACTCAGAACCAGGGGTGCAGGGCCAAGGCCCAGCCCCTGTGGCACCTACTACAGGCCCCTCATCACCCTGGGAACACAGGAGCCCCCAGGGGCTTGGCAAGCCCATTGCACCCACACTTGACATGCTGCCTGCAGGCTGAGGAGCCCCAAAGACAGAGAGGGCCAGAAGAGGAGTGTCTCACCTTGAGGAGTCTGCCCTCCTTGTGCCTGGGAATCTTTCTCCTTCCTGCTCCAAAGGGGAAACTGAGGTGGGGGAGGGGCTCAACAGAACCGGGAGGAATGATTCCGGACCAAAAAAGGCCACATGTTTCCCTCCTGGCCACTGGGCTCTGGGCCCTCGCAGTCCACCCCCACCTCCTGCCAGAATCCCATCCTCGGCCAGGGCTGGTCCATGCCCTGAAGATGGGCACAGGCCCGAGCTCTGGGCTCTGCTGCCTCAGGGTGCCGACCCAGCCGATTCAGGTGGCTGGGCCGGGTGAGAAGAGAGAAGAGGTAAGGTGAGGGCACTGGATAGACAGTGCTCCAGGAGCTGAAGATCTGGGGAGCCGATTCAGGAGGCAAGTGGGCCTCCAAGGTTCCATAGAGGAGCATCCAGGTGACCCTCCCTGGAGACCACCACACACAGGGTGGGCAGAGGGCCTGTGGAACCAACATGGCGGCATGGCGGGTCTGGGCAGGCTGAAGCTGACCAGTGGGGTAGCCCCCGAGAGACACCCCAACAAGACCACCTCCCGGGGGCCCCTGACATCCAGCTGTGCCTGGCTGTGGCCTGAGATGTCACCCACTCTGCCTGTCCTCTGTGAGCATTGGCACAGGGCACACACTCGTCGTGGTGAGGCCGACAGTGGTGTGAGGGGCATCCAGAACTCGGCAACAGGGGAGACAAAGCCAAGGCCCCACTGAGGGGGTAAAGATGGGGACTGGTGCCCACTCCCGTGACTTTGAGAGCCCTCAGGACGCTTTCTGCGTGTTCTGTTTCCCATGACAACCCACACACCAGGCGGGCAGGGAGGGGCAATGTGGTATGGTCATGGCTGTGTCCTCCCACATCACAGGGTGCAACATGGAAGAGCTGCTCAGGAAATATTCACTAAATGGAAGCTGGGTGAAGGGGAAGGACAGGAGTCAGCCCAAGTTCCCATTCAGGTTGGAGACAATGAGTTGACGGTAGCCCATCTGGGACTACAGGAGCGGCTCAGGGTAGACCAGATGTCCCTTCCATCTATGGAAGGAGGCAGGGTTCCTGTGGTTGAGGGTTGGGCTGCAGACGTAGTAGATAAAAATATAGGAAGCACAGTTGAATTTGGGTCTGAGATAAACAACTGTTATTTTTTAGCATGACTATGTCCCGCGTGATATTTGGATTTGAATTTCAAATAAACAATGAATCATTTTTAGTATACGCCCCATGCAATGTTTGAAGTTCAAATAGTGAATAATTTCTTAGTATAATTCTGTCCCCAGGTAATATTGGGATGTACTTATTTTAAAAAATATGTTGTACCTGAAACTCATATTGTACCAAGCTTCTTGTATTTTGTTTGGGAACTGGAACTGAGGGTCAAGGTTGAGTAAAAACTGCAGGTCTCTACCACCAGATACTGTCATGGAATCTCTCCACTAACAGCAGCTCAGGGCGAGTCCTCCAACTGCTATTGTCACAGTCCCTCTTGCTGCCCCCTCATCTGGAAGCTGCATCCTCAGGAATATTTTTTGGTGCCAGGTATGGAACCTAGGGCCTCGCACACCCTAGGCAAGCACTCACCACTGAGCTACACTCCCAACACACAGTTTCAGGATTCCAGCATGACCCAGCAAATGCCCCTTTAGAAGACAGCCCTTGTGCAGCCGATGTGACCCTGGCCCGGAGCAAGAGCCCGACCCACTCCTGGGGTGGCCAGGCCTCAGCACAGCACAGGTGATGCCAGCCACTGCCAGGTGCCATCCTCCAGGAGGAGGGGAGAGGGCCTTCAGCAGAACCCTGCTAATCACTTCTAACCACCATCACTCCTGCCCCGGCTCCCCAGCAAACCAGGGTCTATCTTTCACTCCAACAGGTGACAGATATACCGCATCAAACATCCAACACAGTCCAGGCCCCCAGGAAGGGCTCTCTGGGGTAACTCGCAGGTGGACATTTTTTGCAGAGGTGAAACTTGGTTAGACCAGCCCTCAGTGGGCTGTGTCTTTCCCTTCCCCTTCCAGAGCACGTTCATATTCACCCGTCGGTGCCCAGTCCTTGGGCCACCAGGGAGGCTCTTCTGCTGCAAGGTCTTCACACATGGCAAACTCATTGCTACCCACAGTGCCAGGGCCACCTTGCACCTTGCTCTTCCAAGGAGCTCACCACGATGCTTTCTCCCGCGGGGACCCAGGGTCACGACCACAGCCCAGTGGTGTCAGCCCACACCCCACCCCACACTTCGAAGGGCCAGAGTGGAATCGCCACAGCCCACATCTGCACCCTAACTCAGCACTGTAACTGGGTCCTGTGGCACCCAGCCACCCATCCCACCCAGAGATGAGGAAGTCACACGGTGACACCACAGGCCATGGTGCAGAGCAAATGTCAGGCTAAGGCCCTTCCAGAGCAAGGCGCACCTTCGCCAGCACAGATTCATCTAGAAAGCCCAGGTGAGGCAGCGCTGGCTGGGCCTCACCCTCTTTGACAAATTCCTGAGCTTTTATCTTCAAAGTCAAAGAAATCAAAGAGTTGTTTCTTCTCTCTTTTATTCCCTTTCCTAACATCCCAAAGGGCAAAAAGGGTCTCCTCAGAACTTCCCAGCCCTGCTTTCTGATTCACAGGAAGGAATGGGTACTCAAAGAGCTTTTCCAGGCCTCGGGCACGTTTGGCCCAGACAGCCAGCCGGAGGTTCCCCTCCCAGAAGGTGGTGAAGGTGGATCACACCTCCATGTCTGTCCTTGGTGAGTCCCCTCCCTGACCCCAGGCACATGGTCAGCAGCCCAGGGATGGTGCTCCAGCTGCTCATGGCCACAGCCCACCCAGGTCCCTCGTGGTACAGAAACACTAAGATGCCACCTGCCCACATGCACGCCTGTGAGTGAGGGACCAAAGCACCTTTACACTGATGGCAGCACATTGGGTATAAACAAAAGTTCCAAAAGCTGGGCGCACAACCATCCAGCACTCTGGGAGGCTGAGGCTTGAACTGCAAGTTCAAGCCCACCCTGGGCAATGCAGTGACTTAGCAAAAACCTGTCTCAAAACATAACATTCTTAAAAATCAAAAAAAAAGGCCTGGGGACATAGCTGAGTCCAAGGGCCCTGGGCTCAGTCCCCAGTGGTGGAGTGCTAGGGTTGTGTCTAAATGTCCCCCCAAAGCCTCATGCAGTCAGAGGTGGCTTTTTCAGAGGTGGCTGAGGCTAGGCTGAGAGATGCTGGGATTAGGGTGGATGATTACTAAACCAGTCCACTGATTGGTTTGGCCCTGCCCTGATCCCGGTAGCCTGGACACACTATAAGGGACAGAAAGAGGCTGGTCTTGTCCCTTGCTTGCTCACTTTTCCTGTCTTCTGCCTGCCATGGACTGTTTCTCCTCTGCAACACCCCTCTGCCATGTGCCACCCTGCTTTGGAGCCAGCCACCTATGGACTGAAACCTCTACAAACTGAGCCAAATAAACCTTTCCCCCTTTAACTTTGGGTATCCGTTATTTTGTCTCAGCAAGGAGAAAAAAGTAACTAAGACATGGAGGAAAGAAAACGTAGACCTCAGTGAGCAACAGCGGAGCCACAGACACAGGAGCTGCTGCCTAGGAACAGTGGCCACCCTGCTTCCAGCCAAGCTCAGCAACGGCACAGGCATTTCAGATTCCAAACAGCAAGCCAGGGTAGGCTCCTCCTTGGGTTGGGGAGGTAAAGTGTAGCCCCATAGCAGGGATGGATCTCAGGGGGGATCTCAGAGAGGACCTGAGCAGCCAGCTCTGGGAAGGGGGAGCCTCATTCCCCAGAGAGGTGCAGGGTGGATGCAGAGTTGAAGCACAGAGCCAGGTACCTGGCAACCCTGGATTCAAACCCAGACACTGCCCAGGTCAGAGCCCACACTCCTCATCCTGTCACTGGTTAACGACACAAACACCAGGACAAGCCCAAGCCCAACATCCACCCCCACGCTCCCATGTCCACACACACCAGGGTACACACATGGATGCAGTATACACCTGAGAGGAACCAAGCTGCCCCATGCCCACAGCACTCCCAAGTGGCCACCAGAGGAATCACCTGACCTTTGCTTACCCGCTGGCTTCCGGACAGGGGCCTAAACTCCTTAAGAGCAGCAGGGGACATATATCTCTGTCTTTTCTTTGCAGGACTGGAGATAGAGCCGAAAGCCTCCACAATGGGCTACTTCCCCAGGTCTTTCTTAGTTTTTATTCTGAGACAGGGTCTCATTAAGTTACTAAATTGCCCAAGCAGCCCCCAACCTCCCAGAATGCTGGGATTACAGATGTGCACCACCATGCCCGGATTCCATATCTTAAAAAAAAAAAAGGACAGTCCAGTCTGCACCTGGTTTTACACACAGCAAAGAACACCAGCCACACCTCACCCCCAGGGGCCCCCACGTGCACCCCACACCTGGGCTCCCTCCCCTCCACAGCCACTTCTAATTAACTCTAATTAAATCTGGTTTTTTCTCAAGCCCCAGCATCCAAAATTAATAAAATCATTTATTCTGTTGAGCACATCTGGCTCTTCGAACAGTCGCATCCTAGTAATTTCATTTTTCCCCGGCAAAGGCAACTTTTCTATTCCCCGCCCCGCAACAGAAGTTTGCCTCTACTGCTGGGAGGTTGGGAAGAGCTCTTCTCCCAGGGGGAAATATGGCACCCGTCTCCAGTGACCCTCACCCCCAACCCACCATAGTCTGAACTCCAGAACATCCAGCTCCCCACTTTCACGTGCTGGGTCTCTAACTCAGAAACACGCATGTGGGACACATCACAGAACGCAGCCTAATGACACCCCCCAAAGCCCCCAGACAGCCATGTACAGGAGCAAGAGAGAACACACTGGCCCTCCAGGGATGCCATTCCCCACGGAGCTGCCTGATGTGAGCACCCAGCCCCTTCGAAGGGCCGAGACTATTCACACGTCACAGCTGGGACCACAGAGCTGCCTGCAACAGGAGCTGAATGCTCCAGAACATGGAATTAGTCTGCTCTCCTCTCTCTGGCTCCCATGACATGGATGCAACATCTGACCCATAATATGTTCTCAATAAAATCAGCTGAATGCACAACACAGTGAAAGTCCCATAGTCAGAGTCGCCCTCCTCCCGGGAGCTCAGGGGGGTCTCTTCTAGAACCAGAGGCTCTGCAGACATGGCCTGCACAGCTGCTGAGAATAAAGCCTTCTCCTAATCAGAAGATAAAAATGGTTTTAAGCAGGGGCCCCCTTGAACCTTGGGCTTTGCTGGGCTGTGTGGAAAGGGCATCTATTTTTATTGCAATCAATTTCGTTCTAGTCGGATTTACTAAAGAGGAGGATGAAAATTGCCCCTGTTATCTGCCGCTCGTCAGAAACTGCACATTTCTATTTCTGGTCCGGGCTAGACTCGAGGCCCCAAACACCTCCTTTGCCTCTGCCAGGAACTAAAAATAGCCACCCAGGACTTCACAGTCCATGCAGAGGGCTGGACGGACCAGGTGTGGCCTCTTCCCATGTCCCCGATGAACCTGGGCCCCAGCTAAGCCAGGAGTGCACCCCCCACCAGGTCCCCACCTAGAAAGTAGCAGAAGCTTCTCAGTCCTTCGACAAAGGAGCACAGCACCAGGCTGTCCTCAGCGACTCCACTGCACAGCCAGAGCACGGGGCCTGGGCACATTCTCTCCAGTGCTTCTCACCTCACCCCTCCAGCGCTCAGCTGCCGCCACCCCCTGGAAGGAGCAGACTCCCATCCTCCCTGTGGCCAGTCAACCCTCCTGCCACTCACACCCAGCACCTCATGCCTGCCTCGGGGCCTTTGCACCTGCTGGCCTCAAGGCCTCCCTGTTCCTGCCCCAGACTCCCACAGAGCTCTTCACTCCCTCCTGGATCTCTCCAGTCCCCTGTCCAGTGAGGTCACTGCTGTCACCCAGAGAAGATGCCAAGTCCCTCCATCCCCGGGCCTCTGTGCTCCTTGTTCCTGTTTTATTTTCTCCATTGCACACACACACATGTGTATGTGTGGCTCCTTGTGCATGCACGCACAAATGCGTAGACGCAGGTGGATGCACCCTGACTTGTTCCATCCACTGCACACCCCGCCCAGGAACGGGAGAGTGCTCTGTCTGCTTTGTTTCCTGCTCTGCCCCAGCCCCCCAGACCAGGCCTCACACAGCCAGCCCCCAGGAGAGATTTATGAAGGTGCGCGCCCCACTCAGGACCCAGCAGACTCACATGACTGCTGCCCAGGCGCCCGCGCCTGTCTGTGATCCAAGTGGCAGCACCAATGTCACTGCTGTGACAAGAGGCTCAGCTCTGCATCAGATGCACGGTCTCACCTGCCCCACAGGTACGGTTGTCCGCCCGTGCTAGGCTCCACGGGCACCGCAGACTCTGGCAGCACCACCCTCCCAGTCCTAGCCAGGGCCCTGGCCTCTCCTGGTTCTAGCCTGGTGCTCATCACCTCTCCCAAGGACGCTGTCTCTGATGGCCAGGTCCCAGGGTGGTCACCCCTCCACCCCATGTGCCTGGCATCTTGAGGGGGTCCCTGCAGAAATGCCAGGAAGGCAGGGGCTCAAGGCCAAGGGGCCCAGGCCTGGACCCTTGGTGTGACCTTGAGCAAGGTCGGCCCTGGGAAGGAGGACTCAGTTTCCCCACGTCCAGCTGAGGACACAGCACACGGGCCGGATGCAGGACAATACCAGACATGCGCTCTCCACCCGTGAAGGATGTCCCCTCCCTCCCTTCCTGTGAAGCCAAACCCCCAGGAGGATGCAGAGGTGAGATCGCAGGACACAGCCAGGGCAGGCAGGGAGCCACACGAGTTTCTCCCACAGAACCCAGTGCTTGGCACTCGGACATGGGGACCCTGTGCCTGACCCACTTCTACCCTGGGGCTGCTGATGCCCCTCCATCCCCTCCACCAGCCTTCGAGTCCAGCGAACCCCAACACCTCCTCCAGGCTTTCCTCGGCCCCCCGGCCCAGAGCAGCCACGCCCCTGAGCACGTCCCCTGGCCTGTGGCTGCCGTGGACAGGTGACACCAGGGACAGAACCTGGGTAGCCCTTTGCCGGGCAGCGGGAGAAGGTGGTGAACACACCAGATAGGTGCTAAGCTCCTACTGCATACCTGGCAATGTGAGAGCAAGATGCAGGACACTGCCCAAGACACTGAGATCACGGGGGCCTGTGGCCAAGGTGGCAGCCTGGGTCCTCGGAGCCAAGGTGTGATGGAAGCTGGATTGAGCCTTGCAGCCCAGAGGGCCAGCGCATCGGTTGCTTCCCTGGCTGTGACCACCCAGAGGCCCTGACCAGGAAGCCCTTGGGCCACACCCCCCAGCAGCACAGGATGGGATCCTAACACTGCTTTTCTAGGTGACAAAGCCACCAACTACACTGACAGCGCTGTCATCTCCCAGGAGACTCTGCACTCCCTTTCTGTAGCAGCAAAACATTCCGGCTGGGGGAGGGGATGGTGAAGCCTGTGCACCCAGCAGGCTCGAACACAGGCCACCACCCCCGCAGGGGTGCAGGGAGGAGGGCTGTCCACAGCAGGAGCTTGGTCCGTATCCCTCCCAGTCCCAGGGCTGCCCTACTCTGGTCCGGGCTCCAGCACGTCCCTGAAGCATGGCAAGCCAGCTCCTGTGGGCACCTGGGGACGTCTCCTCTCACCTGCCCGGGGCAAAGGAATCACACCTGTCCCCAGCCCAGCCACCTCTGTCAGGAAGGCAATGGTTATCCAGATGGACATCAAAGTCAGACTCCTGGTGGCTCCAGTGATGGTCATTGCTGTGGCTGCCCTGTCATGGATGCAGTCACTCGGGTCAGTTGGCAGTGTCCCTATGGACAGAGCTCACCCAGGGCCTTACGCAGCAGGCCCACAAACCCGTGCCCAGCCCCGCTGGCACCTGAGTCTGCTGAATGGGCTTGAACTGAGGCCCCAGACTTTCCCACCCCACCACTGCCCATGCTGGGCACCCGCTGCAGGATGAAGGGCAGGAGCATGCACAGCCCGGTGCGTGCCCACAGAAGCAGCAGCAGCTGCCACGGGTAGGAGCCCCCCGCACGACACAGAGCCCCAGTGCCAAGGGCTCAGATTGAAATGTCGGAGCTGAGCAGAGTCTAAAGGTCACAGACCACGAAGCTTGGCAGGGAAGCAAATTAAGAGCTCGGGACCAGAACCCTGGGGGGCCATAGAGATGATGAAAAGAATAAATCTGCCACCCCAGGCTGCCCGGGTGGTGACATAATGAGGCTGCAAGCCGTGCCTTGCTCACTAACTAGCACTCGGTGGTGTCCAAGCAGCAGGCTGTGAGCCCCTGGCATCCAGGCGGTCCTGAGAGGAGCCCACGGGGGCCCAGATCCCAGCAGCCTCTGCAGGCAGAGGTGGCAGCAGCACCAGGCTATGCCAGACGGCTTCCCCGTCCCTCTCACCCCATCAGTCTTGCTGGGACCCGGCCCCACAGGGTCCCCCAAGCCCCACAGCCCTGGCTCCCCCAGTCCTTCTGTGGCCATAGCCCAGAGCCATGCAGGACAGTGAATCTGCACCCACCTCTCCAGTGGCCACCATGGCTCCATCCTCTAAGTGCTGCCTCTCAAACTTTATTGTCCCTACAGGTCCTGATCACTGCGTGAGTCCGGGAAGTGGCTGTGCCATCGGCATCTCCAGTGGCACCCAGGGGACCCAAGGACCCTCATGAGTCCGACCATGGAGAACCAGATGTGTGCACACCCACAGCCTGGCTCTCCTCGTGTGTCCTTGTCACTGCTCATGCCATACCATCGGCCTGGAATCCTGACCTCCCAAACCAGGCAGTCACGCTCACTCCTAACGTGCCAAGGCCACTCCATTATGAAGCCTTCCCAAATCTTTCCCCACGAAACCCAAAGTAAATTACCCTCTCTCCTGCTGTGTCCTCCATGGATGCTGCTTGGCCACTCTTACACAGTGGTCCACGTTCTGCTCTATTATATTGGACCTCCCTCCTGGGGAGGATTCCATAAACATTTGCTGAGTGAGTAACCAGATGGGTGGGTGAGCGGATGGATGGATGGATGGATGGATGGATGGATGGATATACTGAGAAATGGATGGAAAAATGAAATAAGATAATGGGTGATGGGTGGATAGATGGATGGACAAATACAAAGATAGGAGGACAAATAGGTGCATGGGTGGATGGATAGATATATAGACAATACAGAAATAGAAGGACAAATGGGTTCATGGATGGATGGATGGATATGACAAATGGATAGACAGATAGATGGAATGAGATAATGGATGGATGGGTGGATAGACAGACAAATAAAGGGACAGAAGGACAAATAGATGTATGGATGAATGGATGGGTGAGTGGATGGATGGATGATAAATAGAACGGGATGATGGGTGGATAGGGATGTAGACAAATAGAGGATAGAAGGATAAATAGGTTCATAAATGGGTGGCTGGATGGATGGATATACAGATATACTGACAAATGAATAGATAGAGGGATAGAGGGGCAAATGGGTGCGTAGATGGATGGATGGATGGATGGATGGCAAATAGGTATAAGTAGCTGTGACTAATTTTATGTGTTAACTGGGTCATGGACTGGCCAGATATTTGGTCAAACATTATTCTAGGTCAGTGGTGGTGAACCTTTTAGAGACAAGTGCCCAAACTGCAACCCAAAACTCACTTATTTATTGCAAAGTGCCAACACTGCAATCAAACCTGAATGCTGAGGTTTTAACTTGGAAAAACCTCATACATTAACCTCTTTTGTCTTAAAAGAAAAATAACACTCATGCCCTAGGTTTGCCACCACTGTCCTAGGTGTTCCTGTGAGGATGTTTTAGGATGAGATTAACAGATAAATCACAGCCTGAGTAAAACAAACTGCCCTTCATAATAGGACTTACCCAATTGGGTAGAGTCCTGGACAGGAGAGAAGGCTCACCCTCCTCCAGTGAGAAGAGGATTCTCCAACCTGGACCATCAGCTCTTCCTGGTTCCGCCAACTTTGGACTCAAACTGGCACCTGGCTATACAGATCTGGGACTCCCCAGCCTCTGTAATTCTGCAAGCCAGCTCCACATAATAAATGTTTTTATGAGTACATAGGGAGACATACGTGGAACTGTATGTTGTACGTTTCTGTCTAGCTGCCATCTGTCTCCCACTGGACCTGCTCCCTGGGAAGTTGGCTGACTCGTGGGTCCTGCTGTGAGATGTCACAGGCTGGACGGTGAGGCAGCATGAGCTTGCCAGAAGGGCTCGGACCTTCCCTCGGACTGAGTGAGCGGCTGCCCTCTGCCCTGCGGATGAGCCAGGAACAGGTGCCGCTGAGTGCCAGGCAGGTAGCTGGAGTCCCACTGACAGAGAGGATACTCGGGCCACCTCCCGGGACAGGTGCTGTGTGACCTTGTGCAGTCACTTAACCTCCATGTGCCTCGGCTCTGCCCTCTGCCATGGGGTGCGAGAAGGCTTTGCCTCATCCGAGTGGTGAATTCGAATCAATTCACTCTTGCAAAGCTCTAGTGCCAAGCCTGGTGCCAGAGGTTTCCAAGTTGGGGAGCAGGCGTGGGGAAGAGCCCCCAGCTCCCCAGGCCCCTTGTGACCCTGGAGCTCAAGTCTGCCCTGCCCCTGGTGCCCCAAGTTCAGCCTTCCTGGGCCCCTCACACCACCCCCTGCATCAACAGCCTGGACCCAGGGGTGGCCCAAAGGGATGCCCGCAGAGGGCGAGGCCACCCCACGGCTTGGAGAACCCTGCTGCCCTGCTTCCGGGTGAGCCTGCGGGTGGAGAGCTGGTGCTGTCGGAGCCCCGGGGAATCTCCAGGGCGGCACAGAGCCCAGCCTGGCCACCTGACCTGCACCCATGACCTGCCATGCCCAGGGGACAACACTCCACTCTTCTCACTCGAGAGGCAGTGAGTTTATACTGGAAAGGGGGCCCCCTTGGGGGACACCCCAGACCCTCCTCCTTCCCTCCAGCCAACCCACGAGACGCCACAGCCCTAGACTCACAGGCATGGGGCACACACATGTGCAGAGGGCCACTGGGCGTGGCGGTGCCCAGCAGAGGTGACAACACCCTGTGAAGGGGACACTCCCAGGCCTGGGTCAGGCTCTGAGCCAGGGGCTGTGGAAGGAGGCTGCCCACTAACCTGCACCCAGAAAACCACACACGCAGGCACACGGTCGGGCGCTCAGCACATAATCAAAGCCTTAATGAATTGGGGATTCCTGGATTTCTCTTTTAATCCTTCAATAAAGCATCAGTACAGACACAGGCATGAGGGTGGGGGTGAGGGCCACAGCCCTAAATCCCAAAGCCTTTTCTGGCTGCTTTCCACTTTCCTACAGACGAGCCCCTGATTAGAGCTGGTCTCTGAGGACTGCAGTGATCCCCGGCTCTGCAGACCCCCGAGAGGACCACTCGGCTCGGGAGCCATGGTCCCTGGTGTCCCCCAGAAGATATCTCATCTCTGCCACAAGGCCCAGCCAAAGCTCACCCCACCTCTGCCCATGGGTCCCCCAGAACTCCTTTCCAAGAAGAGCCAGGAGGGACCTCAAGGCTGACACCTGGAGCCCAACTGCACCCACCAAGCTGGGGCTCTGGGCACACAGTGGCACGGGGGGCTCTTTCTGGGGACAGCCGGGCAGGCACCTAGAGCACAGGACGTTTGTGACCCGGGACTCTGATATGTCCTTCCAGCGAATTTGTCCTGGGAAACCATCAGTCATGTGGATAAAAGAGTCATTTCCCAGGGTATTGATTTCCTTAATGCCTGTCAATATAACCATGCATAATTTTAAAAATTAGCACCATTCTAAGGACACAGCAATAGGAAAAGGACAAAAAATGACACCAAAGTCACCTGTCATTGTCAAAGGATTTTCACCAGTGTGGGCAAACGCCTTCGATACGCAGGAGCTGTGGAGGGGAATGTCCCGAGGGCAGGGATGCTGTGGGTCCAGGCGGGACTGTGTCAGAGAAGCCCTCCCCCCGCTGCCCGGCCAGGGCCAAAGAGATCGCAGAAGCACCGTGGGGTGCAGCAAGGGTGTGGACGTCTCGAGAGGATGGGAGATGTCCAGCCTCCCCTGCTCCCCGCAGAACCCTCCGGGCCGCACGGACCACCCAGGAGGCCCTGCTGCTGCGCCTGTCCTGTCCCCAGGGCCGGCGGCCCCTCCCCTGCTCCCTCAGCTCCAGCCTCGAATCACCACCCCAGACACACCTGAGAAGGTGGGGCCCCAAACTGTCGGCACACCCAGGAACCTGCCCTGCGCCAGTCAACCGCAGAGCCATCTGCACCAGCTTCACTTGCACTCCCACCAAGGGTGGGATCCCCCAACCCCCTCAGACTGAAGCAGCCACCCCTACTTCCTGTCTCTGTAGATGTCACTATTCTGGACATCTCATGTGGACAGAATCAAACAACATGTGACCTTCTGTGGCTGGCTCCTTTCACGGAGCATCATGTTTTCCAAGTTCATCCATGTTGCAGGAAGTGTCAGTGCTCCACCTTTTTGTGGCTGAGTGATGCTCCACCCACCCTCCCAGATCACGTTCTGCTCATTCCTCTGTTGCCCCACGCACACACATGGATTTTTTTCACCCTCTGGCTCTTGAAACAGGGCAGACTTTCCTAGGTGAGTTCAGCTCAGACACAGACTTTAGGTTGCCCAGGGTACAGGCCTAGGAGGGGGACAGCTGGATCACATGACAGCGCCCTTCTTCCGGGCCACACGTTTGCGCCCCTCTCGGCCTGGCCGCCTGACCGCCCTGGGCCTGCAGGTTATCTCTCTCCACAGCAGGTCAGCGCCCTGCTCTCAGGGTTTCCGTCCCTCTCAGGGGCTGCTTGATCCTGACCGACTCTCTCTCTCCCACCCCGGGGCCAGGCATCGATCGATAAGTAAGCTCGAATTCCTTTAGCTCCTCAGGTCTCGGGGAGGTGCCTCCTCTTCCAGGAAGCCCGCCTGACTCCTGCACGATGAGCTGCCCCACTGCAGCCCTGCTCTTGGACCTCGGCTCTTTTCTGTTCTTCTCTGTTGTGTTTTGAGGCAGGGTCTCCCCATGTGGCCCAGGCGGGCCTTGAACTCTCAGTGATCCTCCTGCCTCACCCTCCTGAGGGTTGGATTTCAGGCCACAGCACTACCTCCCTGACATCAGTCCCATTACAGTGGCTGTGCAGGGGGTCGGGGATGTGGATGGCCATCACTGCCCCTACTGCAACCCCCACTCCATCACACCTGGAATGGAGGGGATCACAGGTGAGAAAGCAGCCCTGGGGTTCTCTGTCCCTCAGCCACAGGGGGACCCCCGACACCTCATTCACTCTGCAGAGGCTGGGCCACCCCCCGAGCCACCTGGCACCTGTGGTGAGCTCCTCTCTACCTTGCTAAGCCCTAGGACAAGCTGGGAGACATCTGAGTTTGGCCCTGACCCCTCAACAACATCAGCAGGACAATGCAAGGGAAAGAAGCCCAAAACAGGTGACAAATTTGCCCACCAGAACTTGGGGACATGTGGTCCCCTCGGGCCCACAGGCAGCTCTGTGAGCAGGAAGGAAGGACAGAGCGCCAGTTAATGGGGCAGCTCCAAGGGGCTGATGCATTCGCCAACCAGTAATTGTGATTGATTAAACAGTGGCTGATTATCCCAGCCCCCCCTCCAATCATCAGAGCATGACTTTGTTTAGAAAAATCATTGTTTTTGTAAGAAAGAAAACCTGTGTGGCAGCCACTTGATGAATCATTTACTTTCTGGATCAGTTTGGAAACACACACTGAACTAACTCGGGTGCAGGAAAACCTCACTTCTTTTCCCAGCCCTGACCTGCAGGCTCACACCAAGGAGAGAGCTAGGGCAGTGGCGGCCGAGGGGCTGGCAGAGGGGCCAAGAGGCACTGGCCAAGCAGTACCTGCCTGCAGACCTCTGCAGAACCGGCCAGTACTGCTTGGGTCCAATCCCTGAGTGAGGAAGCAGCCCTTCCCCGGCCTGAATCAACACCACCCATCTAAATGTGCACTGACGATATTCCCAGAAAATGGCTTGGGAAGCTGTCACTCTAGCGACACTCTCCAGCCTGGCTGAGGTCAAAACAAGCCAGGTGGCCTCTGTCTCCCCCTGGCACTCGGCACACCCCTCCGAGTCTGCAATGCTTCCACAGGTCCCGCTACACCACCAGCCTTGAGCCAGGTCCTGCGGTGCACAGAAACCGGAAGAGGCCCCCGTACCCCACACTCCACATGGCAACCACGAAGGGCACCCTGTAACCAACTCACGCCTGCAGCAAGGGACCGTGGCCAGTCACCGTCGCCCCTGGGCCTTGGTTCCTGCTTCGGGAGGCTGAGGACCCCGCCCCAATCCCATCCCCACTGGGTGCACACAGCACAGCCTTCCCTCCCCAGCGGAGCTCTCTGCCCAGCTCCACCCTGCAATCCTTCAGCTGAGCAGGCTCAGAGCCCACTGCAGCCTGGCGCCTCCACCCACAGAACCACACCCTTGATAATCGTAACACCGTGGGGCGCACAGGGGCCACCTTCCCCACTGAGCACCGTGTGCTGGAACAAGAAGGATGCAGGAGAGGCCCCGCCAAGTGGAGGCCTGGGAAGGCCACCCCTCCATGCAGGAGGACCCTCCCCTTCAGGGGCCTCCCACAGGACCCAAAGTCCCAACCGGTGACCCCTCAGAACCATGCCGGTGCCCAGTCTCAGCCAGATTCCCAGGCTGGGGCTCAGGCATCAGGTGTTCTGAAGCCAAGTTTGAGAACCCAGGACCTGGGAGACATTGCCACGAGCTGTCCCTGGGACACCTCAAACTCAGCGTGGCCTCCAGGCCCCTGCCCTCAGGAAGCTACTATCTCTGATAAAGACAGATGGGGACACACACACACACACACACACAGACACACACACACACACACACGCTCAAATAGAGTGAACGGTCCAGGAAGATAAACTACTTGGGAGCTGAGGCAGGAGGGTCACTGTGAGCTCAAGGCCAGCCTGGACTACATAGCGAGATCCTACTCAAAAAATAAAACAACACGAAAAGATGTCCATGAAGTGACCGGTGGGCATGCAGTGTATACAGCGAGGACACACTGGACAGACAGACAGCTCGTGTCCTGGGGGCCAAAGTGGGTAGTGGTGAGAACAACTGAAGAGCTGTTTATTTGGGGAATTTTCCATGTAATGTTTTCGGGTCCCCGGTGACTGCAGGTAAATGAAGCCGTAGAAAGCAGAGCCTCAGATAAAAGCATTTGATGAATAATGAAGGGAGAGGCCAAGAGGTACTGGAGGAAGATGCCCTCAGGAGGGAGCCTCCGGAACACCTCCCCAAGGAGACCCCAGGGCCCCCCAAGCATCCCAAGCAAGGCAACCGCCAGACCCGGGCTCTGAGGCAGGAGGGGCCAGGTGTGGGGCAATTGCTCCAAGAACACGGCCCAACAGGGTGCTCAGAGCAACAGAGCAGAGGCAGAGAGGGCAGGTGTACTGAGAGTTTGGGTTTCTTTCTCTTTTATTGTTTGTGGCAAGTTTGTTTGTTGGTTGGTTGGTTGGTTGGTTTGTGACAGTCTCACTAAGTCCTTAGGTTGCCCAGGCTGGGCTGGAACTTGGAATCCTCCTGCCTCAGCCTCCCAGAGTCCTGGGATTACAGGCGTGCGCCCCCATGGAGACTTTAACCCACTGGGAAAGCCGAAGCACAAAGCTTCCAGGTACGAACCCAGGGGCTATGTCCACGGTGGCAGTGGCTCTTGGAACCCTACTAACACAAGTTTAAAGCGTCACCTTCTGCCCTTTTTCCTCAAATTCCTGTGGCTCTGGAGATTTCAGAACATGGGGCTGGAACTATCCTTTAGTCAAACCCAAAGAAGGAATCAAATCATGCTTAAATTCTCCATCTCCTGTTTCCATCCTATACACCGAGTACAAACAGAAAAAAGAAGAGGCATTATGTTTAACAAGGGACAGTTTTTAATGTCTTTAATCTCTCAAGAGAGGAATGGTTTCAGTGGCCTGGAGTCGATATCTATAATTAATATCTATGAAAAGTTGCACCCAAGTTAAAAAAAAACTTCTCAAGCTAAAAATCTTCATTTGATTCCTGGGTAATTAGCAGTTTGGTCTCTGCTGCGGTAAAAACAGGCTTCTACCTGAAAGTAATTTCCTCTCGGCTCCCGAGGCCACTGGCTCGGTGACCGAGCACGGAGCCATCAGGGCCCATTCTTGGGGCGCTGATAGGAAGAGAAGCTGGCAAAGCGGGTCAAGCGGTCAAGTGCGATTGGAGCGCAGAGCGGCTGGATCTGGGGCCTCACTAGTGGCTGGCGCCCAGCCTGGGTTCAGCCAAGAGCATGGACCCTCAGCCCGCGGGGGACCATATGTCTCAGGAAGGACCGATGGGTGGCTCAGCCACGCTGGCCCTTCACACACGGTGCAGTGCCCCATGTCACCCTGGGAGACCAGGCCTCAGGGCCCCTGCCTGTCCAGTGTCCCTCCGCTGTCCCTGTCCAGGGCTCTCAGCATACCCCTCCAAGGCCTGGCCCTGTCCCCAGGGATCCCTGGAGGTCCCACCCTGCAGGCCTCCCAGGCAACCCCTTTCTACCCCTTACTCAACAGTTCCGTGTTTTTCCTTTTCTTTCTTTACCCATCCTTGTCGAGCACCCACACCCAGCTAAGCAATGAGTAACTGGAACACCCCAGCCACAGCCTGGAGCAGCCACACCCCGCCCTACCTGGGGAGCCGCCGGCCAGCCAGGGATGCTGGTGGACGGACATCCGGACATCCGCTGCTTCCAAGAGGCCTAAAAGCCTCCACCTGCTACCAGCCTGTCAGTCTGCTCCTGGCACCGGGAAGCAGGTCCCCAGCTGGAGGCTGGATGGGAGGGGAACTGGTTAAATGTGCCTTAAAAATAACCTTCCCTGGCTCGGCACAGCGACACACACCTGGGAGGCCGAAGCAAGAGGACTGCAAGTTCAGTTTCAACCTGAGCAAATCAGCAACTTAGTGACACCCTGTCTCAAACTAAAAAGAAATAATGAAAAGCCTGGGGATGGAGCTCAGTGCAAAGGACTAGCTTCCACCCTCCCTTTGTTTACCTGCACATGACCACTTTCTCCTCCATCCGGGATGAGCACTAAGCCCACTGTCCCAGAGCCGAGGTGCAAATGAGTCCTTGGAACTGCAGAGGGCAGTGTCCAGGGAAGTAGGGTGAGGGCAGAACCTAGGGTCTCCAGCGTGGGGACACAGTAGGGGCAGGAGCACAGAGGCTAGGGGACGGGGGGGGGCGCATCCAGGCAGCCCCGGAGGCAGGGAGCTCACCAAGCTGGCAGGGGAGGCTGAGGCAGGGGGAGGCAGCGTGGCCCGGGGTGGGGGCCAGACTTGCTCCTGGGTGGGCTTGGTTTCAGCCAAGCAGAGAGGGCAGGCCGGTCCCCTGCAGCAGCTGCAGTGTGGAGAGGAGAACCCACAGGAACCACACCCTCTGTCCCCACAGCCATGCTGCTGGAGGCAGGCAGGCGGCTGACAGCACCCAAGGGTGCCCACACCTGACCTCCAACCACAGGTCACCTCCTGGGGGGCTCTGCGGGTGTGAGTGAGGCTCTCGAGACCGGAGGTCTCCTGGGTCATGGCAAGCAAAAGGCAGAGGTCAGAGGCAAAGGCACACAGCAGGAGACGTGGAAGATTCGCCAGCTGAGGAGCACAGGGCCTCGGGGTTAGCCGATCCTCCCATCCCTGGCACTTCCGGGCGGACCCAGCCCTGTGACTCGAGACGGCAGCCGCCAGGGGACAGATGTTAGCCTTCTGGCCTCTGAGACTGGGAGAGACTCAACTCCCACTGTCAGATCCATTCATTCATTCATTCATTTTTGTGATACTGGGGATGAGAACTGGGGCCTTCACACTGCGCTGCATCCTCAGCCTTTTTTTAGTTTTTTATTTGGAGTCAGGGTCTTGCTCAGTTACGTTGTGCAGCTGGCTCACGCTTGCCTGGGCTGGGGGCTGCCACACAGCGATGAGCTCCCTGTCCCAGGACAAGGCAAGTTCGTCCCTCCCTCACTTCCATGGCAAAGCTGGGGTCACCAGGAAGGCTTGGTGCCACCCCCTGGCCCCTCCTCTGGTGCTCAGAAGTAGATCAGAGCCACGGCTAGGAGCCCAGCCACGGCACCAGACACCCTCCCACTGTAGCCTTGCCTCCTACACAACCTCAGCGCCTCACTGACCTCAGCAGCCGGGGCAGAGACCAGACACGCCGGAATGTGCTGTCTTGGCAAGGGGTGAGCTTCCCGTCGCTGGAGGAATCCCAGTGGGACACAGTGATCTCAGAACACCCTGGGAATTCTGAGAGCCCGTGAGTCTCCCACACCCCAGGTGCCCACGTGGTGTTTGCTGAATGAATCTCTGAGAGCCTCCCGCCCTCCCGCTGTCCCCTGGCAGGCGGAGCCGTGGGCAGAGGCTGCTTCCTTCTTGGAAGAGGAGAGGAGCCCATCTGGGATTCACCTCCACTCCCACACTCCTGTCAACACCGGCTGTGCACTCAGACGCCCGGGCTGGAGGCTGCAGGCACCCAAACAAATCCGCCCAGCCGCTTCCCAAGAGCAACGCCGACCCACAGCCCGCTCCGCTCCCTTCGGGGAACAGGAACAAACGCCAGGCACAGGCTGGCTCCCAGGCGCCTGCCCCGGGAAGGCGGGTCCCAGGGGCAGTAGGATCTACGGGATCAACCCAGGCAGAGCCTCCCCTCCGCCTCCCTGCCTCAGTTTCCTCCCCCAAGGCAGCCACACTACCCACGTCCCCTGACCTCTCAGGGCGGGGTGGGGTGTCTTTGGATGAGATTTCTGGGTCCCACGCAGGAAGACTAACAAGGCCGGCCCAGCCACCTCTCTCTACTCCAGAACCGGGATGATCGTATGGTCACCACCCCTGCCTGCAGCCAGGAGTCCTCCTCGGCCAGGTGCAAAGGACCCACTGGCTTCATGTCATTGCCCCTGCACCAGTTCCACTGCCTGCCACCACCACGACCCACACAGGGAGGCACCACAGCCGGCGGCCTCTGCCATAGGCGGGCTCTGGGCCTCTCTCGGCTGGCCCCAGCCCAGCAGGGGCTTCCTGAGAAGAGGACACAGAGGGAAGCAGAGAGCAGAGACAGCGAGGACAGAGCCCCTGGAGCCAGCCGTGCCTGAATCTGGCCTGGACGGTGCAGATCGGTATGTTTATGTTCTGAATTCCACTTTCTCACTCAGGCCAGTCGGGTCTGGTTTCTGTGATGTCACCAAGAACCCCCCTTACCACACCCGCTTTTGTGCACAGCATTGTGGGAGATATGGAGGGAAAACAGGAAAGAGGAACTTGTACCCTACCCTCGAGTAACTTGAACCCAACTGGGAAGATCTGACCCATCAGCCCGCTGTTTGCCCTGTGCGGTGCAGGCTGGAATCCTTAGTGAGAGGCCTGAGAGAGGCCCAAAGCCTCACGTCACCACTACCACCACCGTCCCCCAGCCCTCCTGCCATCGGCACCTGCCCTTTCTGTGCACGGAATTCTTCCCGGGGCACCGCTGTGTGGCAAGGGGCCCCGGGGGGAGGCAGCCTGGGAGATTTGAGCCACCAAAGGGGACCCATGCACACCGAGGCCTGGGAACATTCCTGATAGAATTAAGCAGAAATGGACACCGAGATAACATTCATGATCTACTTGCACTACCAGAAAAAAGCTTCCCTTCCATTTCCTTCCAGGTGGAGAGAGAATAAAGGGGATTAAGGGTTAAGGGTGGGCCCGAGCCACTCACATACGCCCTTCATCTCTCAGTGGCCCCTGGCTTGTCACAGGCTCCCTTCCCTCTTGGTGGCCTGTCGGGACGTGTGTGTGCTTGGCAGAACGTCACAGGGGAGATCTGTGGCCATAACAAGCGTCTGGCCATCGCCACCTGTCTGCACCAGACGCTGCTCTGGGGTCCCTCCTGTCACCGGCCCTCCGCACTGCCACAGCCTGGCTTTGGCCCTGGCCACTCCCTGCACTGAGACCCCTCCCTGCTCTCCACTTCCCTCTACCCTTCCACATCTTTCCAGGCAGGACCCAGACTCAAACTCAGACTTCATTGCCTTAAGAAAAAAAAAACACAGAAATGTAAAATGTCTTGCACAAGGGAATTTGTGGCTGCGACTCAGCTCCACCAAAAACCATCGGAGCTCTGGGGAACAGCAGGCACTGGCCCCACCCACCTGGGTCCCAAGGTCCCAGCAGGCTGTCACCCCCCACAGGCTCAGGAACATCAGCTGAAGGCCAAAAGGTGATGTCCCTTCCAGGCACTCCTGTCCCTTCCAGGACCCAGGCCGCTGACAATCTTGAGGCACCAGGCTCTGCTTCCAGCCCTGCCAGCATTGTCCCCTGTGGCCATGACAGCCTTCTGCATGGGTGCCACTCGCCCCCACTCTGCAGGGGCCTCTGCTCAGAAGGTCACTCAACCGGC
Organism: Heterocephalus glaber; assembly: GCF_000247695.1. Next base: position 23,360,853 of record NW_004624755.1, on the reverse strand, counting down.
CAAGGGCAAGCCGAGTCAGCACTGTCACCACTTGGCTACCTGTGAGTCAGCCACCCTGGACAACCCATGGAGGTCCAGAGCAGGCACACAGGTCCTTGGCAGGCAGAGGAAACGGGCAGGTGGGCACCAGGATGACCGGGCCAGCCCTCCCCCCATGCTGGTGTCATCCTCACAGCCCTGGAGCCACACCACCTCCCCTCCGGTGCCCCTCCGTGCAGTAACCTCTGGCGGCCAGGGACCCTGCTTCATCTGGCCACGTCACCTTGCACCTGGCAGAGGGCCTGACCCAATGCTGCAGGCCAGAGCTTCAGGAATGAATCAGCCACCCAGAAGCCGTCTCTGAACACCGTCTGGGCCACATGCAAATTCCGGCAGAGTCCTTGGCATCAGCACACACTCGTGGACATCACGCGCGGGATCTGCCCAAACCCTGACCCCAGATGAGCTCAGGGGACAAGAAAAACCGGGTTGGAAGAGGCCTCAACACTCACGGGTCGGTGGCTGCGTCCCAGGCTGGGGGAGGCAGCGCCCAGCGTGGGAGCCTGGCCCCTCCGCTGCCGGGGATGCTCTGGGAGAGGGGGAGGCTCAGCACCACCCAGCCCCACGGCAAGCTGGCCTGGCTCTGTGGTCAGTCAGGGCCGACTCCAATGCTTCTAAAGACAGGAGACCTGGCCTGGCCCCCAAGTCCTCCCACCCCAGGGTCCAAACGTGTCCCAGGACCCCAGGACAAGCCAGGCCATGCGGAAGGGAAGGAGAGGCCAGGAGGCCAGGGAGGAGCGGCTCCTCCGCCCTGAAGCTCAGTGAAGGTGGGGGCAACAGGTGGCACCTCAGCACTGGGACACGTGCTCCAGTCACAGCAAAGGGGGCCCCTCCTTCCTGGACCAGTGAGGAAGAGAAGAGCGAAGCTCTGTGAGGGTCACACCTACAGGGCCACAGTGGGGCGGAGAGCCAGGTAGACTGTGCCCCCCACGCCGTGTCCCCCCACGGAGCCTCTTCCGTGCTCAGAAGATTCCAGAGCGGGGCGATGGCCGCAGGCAGCTCTCTTCGGGCTCAACTCTGGACCCGGAAGAGGGGTGAGCAGGAGACAGCCAGTTCCTGCCCTTACGAACCCGGCCCAGGGAGGGCGAGGAAGACTCAGGCAGAGGACAGACCCAGCCTCTCATCCTGAAAGTGGCCACGGTGTCCCCGCCGGGGTGGCCACAGGTCACAGGGAGCCACGCACAAAGGACACCAAGACTGCATGGCTGGTCTGGGGCCCTGGGGTCACCTGTAGGCACCAGGCTCCCCGCGTGGACAGGGAGGCAGGGAGGCAGCTCTGAGCATCCTGTAAGAGAAGCTGAGCCAGAGGACAGAGAGCCCAGCCCAGAAAGCAGGGCCCAGGGCCCAGCTAGAAGCCAGAGGCCTCCGCAAGGCAAGGGCTGGGGATCTTCCCATGAAGCCAAGCGATGCGCCCCTCCCAGAGCCCTGTGCTGCCCGCCTCCCACCCTGGGGTTCCTGGGGCGTCCTGGGCCACCACTGCCCCTGTGACACAGCCCCTGCCATCAGCAGATCTGCTGCTTCTCTACTCAGCCAGCCTAGGACAAGGCCAGCACACAGTGGGTCTGCAGGACAGAGCGGGCAGTGGAGAAGCTCTGCCCCTTTGCCGTCCTGCCAAGGCCCTGCCCAACCATACCCCCGGTCCCCAAAACGCAGTGCCCACCAGGAGCCGCCTGAAAAGTGTGGCAGCAGGAACTCCGTGTGCCCTGGGGAAGCGAGGACTGTGTGCTTCCTTCCCTGACAGCCCCGAGGATGGACAGCGCCCAGCTGGCACCAGCCCCCTGCTCAGAAGTCGGGGGCCAGGGAGGGAGGCTGAGAGCCACCTCAGTGTCACTGCCCTGCAGGGCTGCGGGCGAAGGGACCCCGGGGAAGCCAGCCCCAAGAGCCCAGCCTGCCCCAGAGTTCCTGTCTCAGGCTTCCTGGTCACTGCCCAAACCTCCGCTCAGCCTCGGGCAAGACAGAAAGAAACTCCAGCCATCCTAAGAGGTAGCAGTCTCGGCAATAACACATCAGGAAACTCGTGAGAAACCAGATGTCAACGAGAAAGACTCTCCTTAAAGGCAGGCTCGGGGAGATGAATGTTTCAGGAAGCACTGGGCTTCCTCTGACCTTAGCAAGCTGCTCAGGAAAGGGAAAGAAAGTGAAACCACAGGAAAGTTTCTTTAAGAAAAAGGGCAAAAGCCAGGCAGAGTGGGCCACATGCTTGCAATCCCAGCACTCTGGGAGGCTGAGGCGGGAGGATCACACATTCAAACACAACCTGGGCAATTCAGTGACTTAATGAGACCCGTTGCAAAATAAAAAGTAAAACAGAGTTGGAGATGTAGCTCAGTGTGAAGGGTTCAATCCCCAGTGCCAGAAGGAAGAGAGGGAGGGAGGGAGGAAATTCTGATTCCTGGGAACTGCACATTCTGCCCCTCCCATCCGCCCCTTGTCAGATAAGGAAACTGAGGCTCAGAAGGGCCAGAGAGGGTGCCCACAACAAGTCACTGTGCCACTGCTAAGCCACCGCCTGAGGCGGCTTTCTTGGCACGTGAACGCCACATCCTCCGATTCCATCAGGGCCCTGGCCAGACCAGGCCGAGCTCCGAGAGCCCCCTGTGACTCATGGGCTCGGGTCCGCGCTGGGCAGGCAGGGCGAGAGGTTCCAGGGGAGGCAGCGATCGTCCCCAGCCACAGCCTCCGAGACGAGACGGTACCTTTCCAGCCTTTTCATTGATTTGTGGGTGCAGAAGGAAGGCAAGGCCACAGGCACATGTGGAGGCCAGGCTGGGGCTCCTCAGAGGGCTCCCGGGATCGTCAGCTTCCACTCTTCCAGGCTGCCCCGAGGAAATGCCCGAGGTGTAGGTGTGAGGACGAACATGGCCAGAGGGGCTGGGAAAAGCGCTCTCCCGAGCCTCTCTCCCTTGGCTCCCCAGGAAGCTCCTCCTGCTCTCCCTGCCCCAGCAGCTCCATTCTTTTTGACCAAAGCTGGGCAAAGCTGATCCTTGGGGTTTTTGTTTTGCTCAGCTTTTTGTAAGCAAGATGGCACTGGGAACAAGGGTGCTATTTAAATGCCCCGACTTAATTTTGGGACTGGAGTTTTCTCACTGCCTGGCAGCCTGGCTTCCGGCCCACCCACAGGAGGAAGCCGAAGCTTCGGCCCGCTCTGCCCCCAACGGGGCTCCTTTGGGGCAGGAAGCCAGCGTCCCCATCTCCCAGCAGGGCCCTTTCCTGCAGACATCCCAGTCCTCTGCACAGGCTGGGAATCACTCAGTGCTCAGAAGAGCTTGCAAGGTTCCCTCGCAGCGGGTAGCCAGCCAGGGAGCCCAGCCCTGACCCTCCGGGTGGGAGCTGACAGCAGGGCCCTCTCCAGGGTCACCCCAGACTCTGGCAGGGAAAAGCAGGCCTCTGAGCTCCAATGACAGCCATTGTTCTGGCTCATGACCCTCCCTCCCCAGTCACTCCCTGCGTCACCAGCACAGAGGGGACAGCAGGGAAGGAAAGGGGCCAAAGCCCTTCCTGGAGCCCACGCCGCCCTCAGGCTGCGGGAGACGCCTCGGGACACGGTGGGCTGAGAAGATGGCTCATTCTGACAGACGCCACCCCCTCTCTCGTGGCCCTAGCCGCGCCCTGCTGCACGGTGCCATTCTTTCTCTGTGCGCTTCATCTCCGCCCGCTCTTCCGGGGCCCAGGGCCTGGATGGAGACACAGCCCCACCTGAAGCCAGGCGCCTTTCCGTGATGAGGTGGCCCACAAGTCACCGGTGGTCACCGCCGTTTCATCAGCACCTGCGACTCCCGGGCAGATCACAGTTGTTGATCTCAAAACATGGGCTCCTCGCAACTTCAAAATGACCAAAATGACGGCACTCATCGACCCTGCCGCTGGCTCCCATCGACGCTACAAAGAAATTAGTTTAATGTTTTGATAACTTGGCTGCCAAAGAATTGGTTTCCTTTGAACTTCCGTGTTTTATTTTCTGCTAATTATAAAATCCCACATTCTAAGGAAGTCCCATGGGCATCTTCAGATGTGGGGCGGGTGGGAGTCCGTGGTGCAGAGAGGCAGGAACCCCAGTGGCAGATGGGGCTGGGAACCCCCATATGCATCCCGAGCTCCCCAAGTTTCCTAACTCTGAGCCGGGCTCCCTCAGATGGCAGGAGTCAAAATAAACATTCAAAAGCTCCCCCGCTCAACCATCGAATGATAAATCAGAAAATAAACTTGGATGGGGCTAAGCAGTGTTGATGGAATAAACTAGAAAAACATAGGGTTTTTATTGAGTGCTTTATTTTTACGGAGCGAACATTGAATTACTGAACTGGTCAATGAGGTAGTCGATAGAGGAAAGTGCCGAAAAGAGAGGAGGAGGAGAAATGGGCTTGAACTCAAACTGCACACCCAGCCCACGGGATGCTGCCCAGGAGGGCTCTCTTTTCCAGCCTGGGTTAGGCCCAAACCAGCCTGTTTCTGACTCCCCAGGCCGCCGGATGCAGACTTCTGGGCTCGAAGGGACATCTGCCCTGCACCACACATGGCAGAGTCCAAGGTCATCAGGATGAAGCAGAAGCAAACCGCTTCCAGTGACCGCTGTACCACTGCGCCCTTCCTAGGCACCGACCCCCTTAACCCTGTGACTATTCCTCCTCGAAAACCCAGAGCCCTGGATTCCACAGAGGACAGCAGCCGTCCAAGAGGACAGAACTCAAGGCAGACGCAAGAGCGACTTCTGCTGTGGTTCAAAGTTCAGGCTCAGCCCCCACACGGAACGCAGACCGACCATACGACGACAAACCCCAGGGAACGGGAACCCGGAACTCAGGACAAAACTGTGCATCCACGTCCACAGCACCACGCACCACAGCCCAAGAGCGGAGAGAATTCAAGTGTCCACCCGCAGCTGAGTGGACAGAGGGCGGGGCACCCACACAGTGGGTTCATTCAGCCTCAGACGGAAGGGAATTCTGGCACACGCTGCAGCGTGCATGAATTGGGGACATGAGGCTGAATGGGGTACACCAGCCACAAAAGGACAGTTCCTGTAGGGTTCCACTCACGGGACGTCCCTCACATGATGAGACTGGTAGAGGCAGACGGGTGTGGCAGGTGCCAGGGCCTGCAGGGAGCTAGTGTGTAATGGGGACAGAGCTTCCGTTTTACAAGATGAAGGGTTCTGGAGATGGGTGACGCCGACTGCTGCACAGCAGCCTAAGTGCCCCTAATGCCACTGAATGGTAAATTTTAAAATGGCTACAGAAAAGCCAGGTGTGGTGGCGCACCCCGGTAATCTCAGCACTCCAGAGGCTGAGGCAGGAGGACTCCCTCGTGTTCGAGACCGGTCTGAACGACATAGTGAGACCCAGTCTCAAAAAAAAAAAACAAATAAATGAGCTACAATGTTCAGTTGATACTATTTCTATTTTACCACAATTTAAACGATGACAAGGAAAAAAGAATAAAAATATTCCCTGCGTCATAAAAAAAAGAGCTTGGGCTCAGGGGTGAAGAAATTCAAACCCTGTCTCAGCCCCCTTATTAGCTGTGGCGGGGTGGGCGCTCCACCCCACGCTGTTCTCTGCAAGATGGATTTGATGACAACGTCTGCCTGAAAGACTTTCCAGGACGAGACAAGATGACAGGAGCGACGCACTCAACGCAGCATCGGGCCTGTGAAGCAGGCTGATTATTAATTTCATTTCGCATCGGGAGCGCTATGTAAATAACGAGATATTAACTGAGGCGCAGCGAGGCCGGCGGGGGCAGAGGCTCCCGGCGTCCGGGTGGCAGGTGCCCGCTCCTCCAGCCTGGGAGACAGTATCTCTCCCTGACGTGGTCACAAGCGGTTCCAGGCCAGGTCTCATAAAGGGCTCTCTGCATTAAAACTGATCTCAACAGCAGCCACACTGTCGCCTGGCCCTTTCCTTACTTTAATTTGAACTTAATTGATCTCTTCGCATCAGGAAATGGCGCCCCACACGAGCTGTGCCCCCTTCCAGCCAAGGCGAGCTCCACATTGCAGCAAATTATCTGCTTTTGGAAGAAAATTACCGAGGAAGGAGAGAGTGCTGTTATTTTAAGATCTCCGAGCTGGTGTGAGGAGAAACTAATTAAATGATTGTAATTTTCTGTGCAAATACAGTAACTGACTGCTACAGAAATGCAAAATGAGAAGGAACTTTTCCACCTCAAAAGAACATTGGAGCTTTCATTTTTTTTTTTTTACTTCCAGTTTTCCAGTGAGAGCTCTTGCTCAAGTATCCCTATTAAATTTTTAAATGACAAATGAAGCTTAATCGGAATAAAGATGATGAGGGCTGCGTGCAGCCAGAGAAGTGGTCCCTGAGTCCACAGCTCCAGGGCAGCCTTGGGGCCGGCCGTGCCTGGGGAGGCTGAGACCAGGGTGTCTTTTACATGCTGTCGGAACAGAACTATACGGTCCCACTGTGGGGACCTGCAGGTGCACAGAGAGCTGTTCGGGGCTTGCCCAGGGCCCCATGTGCTTGGGCAGGGAAACGTGGCCACACTGAGGTGCCCACTGCTTCCACCTAGAATCCCAGCCCATGCCCAGGGTGAGGCCCTCAGGGAATCTCCCAGCTAGGGCAGGAATCAACAGATGGATCTGGACAGGAGCCCACACCTTGTGATGCTGCAAACCAGGGAGACTCTGAGTCCTGGAGGCCAGAGACAGGTCCCTACGCTCCAGCTCCCAGGAGGGTAAAAGCCAGCCCAGCACGGGGCTGCAGTGATGGGCTAGTTTCTGGGATGTCGAAGTCTGCAGAGCAATCAGGGTGAGTCAGGATGAAGGGGCATGGGTAAAAACCTAGAAATACAGTGGATCCTCAAGTTACGACTAGCCCGACATACAAACAACTTGGGTTATGACCGGAATTTTAGTTTTAACTTACAACCAAAGTCTTGAGTTACAACCCAAATGCCAGCTGCTTGTGCTCCCAGTTGGTCTCAGATACAGATTTAACCCTTAAAGGGTTCTGGAAGGAACATGACAGCAGCCTCCCCTGTGTGGGGTTCACAGAGGAATCCTGGACCAGGGTCTCTCTAAGGACACTGAGATCCACCTGTGGACAGGAGAGAGACTGTGAAGGCCGTGTAGAGGAGCCTGAGCCTTCACTGACCAACCTGAGTTACAACCAACCCTCAGGAATGAATTGAGTTTGTAAGTCAAGGGTCCACTGTAACTGGTTCTTGAAGTTCAGAAAAGGCGGAGGCCAGGCGTGGTGGCGCATGCCTGTAGTCCCAGCACTCGGGAGGCAGAGGCAGGAGAATCACTGAGTTCGAACGAAGCCAGCCTGGGCCACATAGTGAGACCCTGTCTCAAAAAAAAAAAAGAAAGAAAAGGCAACACCTGGAAGGGCCCAAGCGGAAGGCCACCCACAGGCTCCGGCCAGTCCCTTCCCTGGGAACAGGCAACTCCAACTCTGCCCTCCCTGGGTGCTGCTCAGTGTGATTCACAGAATCAGGCTGACTTATGACCTCTTTAAAGGTCTCCGGGCTCAGGCCCCTCTCTTGGCCCAAACAGTCATGGGCCCAGCAGCACCTTCTCCTGGAAGTCGGGCAAGATTTCCTCAGGGCAGATTCACCTGGGCGCTCTGTGATGGAGCCCTGGTCCACACCAACATTTCAGCTTAGGCAAGGACGTAGCTTAGCAGAGCTCCACAGGTAAGAGATGTTCAATAAATAACAGGGGACTGCAATCAGCTACCGAAGGAGGAAAACGGAAGTGATGTCAACGGTCTTGGGAAACTACAAGGTAAAAGAGGGCACTGGCAATTACCCACCCTGTGTGCCCCAGCCTCGCCTCATGCACCCAGGCACCATCCAGGTCTTACAGACTCAGAAGAGGCGCCGAGAGGTTCCACCCTCACCCAAGAGCAAACAGCAGGCCCAGACGAGACCCGCTGTGCCTGGGCACTTGTGGCCACGCTGGACCCCTTGCCCTTAAAGCCTGCCCTCCTCAGCACAGCTCAGAAGGCAGACTCGGGAAGCGTCCACACGGGCTTCCAGACAAAATGTAAATAAACAACTACACAACATCGAGTCAATAGTGACCTTGGAGACTCCCTGGCCTTGACACCTGCTTGAAAAACAGGGAAACTGAGGCCTAAGAAAGCAGGTGAAACAAGCACACAGGGGCCGGAAACACCGAGGAGAGCTGGATTTCCCGGAGGCTGCAGGCTGGTGAGAGCCCAGGGTGGCGGGAGGGGAGGAAGCTGGAGGCTGGGGAGGGTCCATGGGCCCTGATGGCCCGGCTTCCCCCGCACAGTCCACAGTCCCTGCCGAGGCCTGGAGCACAGGCCTCTGGCTCCTGCAGCACTTCTGGCCCGGGGGCTCCGTGTTCCCACCTCAGAGAGAATGAAGGTCGCCTGTAGCAGAGCACGTGCAGCACCGCCGGCCCCACACATGGCAGCTGCAGGTCAGCGTCCAGGCCCAGCCCAGTTCCCACCCCACAGTGTGCTCCCCGACAACACCCAGTCGGCCGGTGCTCCGGACCCTGCGTGGCCCAGGCAAGGACTCAGCAGGACAGAGACTTGCAGTTCAGCCAGACAACATCAGGGACTCGGGGCCCTGGAGGTGCAGGGCAGGAGCCCCTCTGAGGGAGCCCCCAGTTCAGGATGCACGCACTGGTGGGGTGCAGCCAGCCCCAACAGCCCTCCCACCTCGGGGACTCCCGGCCCTCTCCACCCCACCGACCCACTTCCTCCGCTTCCTCAGCCCCTCTCAGCTGTGCCAACCCCTCCCTCCCTCACTCGTGCCCCACATTCTCTGCTTGAGTTGCAGGAACCGGGGCTCTCGGCTCTGGGGTGCAAGCAAGGGAAGACTCTCACCCCAGGGGCTTCTGGTCCCCCCTCACCGCCCCAGGGCTGACACATGGGGAATTAACATTGGGAATTTCTGCCAAGTGCCCTGGCACCCCCTGGAACTTCTGGGGAGCAGCTGGTGCAGGGCGAAGGGGAGGGCGCTTCGAGGCTTCTACAGGGACACAAACGCCCCCCGTGCTCCCCAGGGCCCCAGCCACTGTGACCTCTCCCTGCACAGTCACTTTGAGTCCCAGAGGACCCGCTCACCCTAACACAGGCCTGCACCCTGGGCGTGGGCCTGAAGGTTTGCTTGCTGAAACCTCCCTCTCCACCGCCCGGCCGGCACAGAGCTCCGTTCCCGTCATCTGTCCCACAACATGTGGCCAGGCTCCCCGTCATCTTCATCCAGACAGCAGCCCCAGGGGTCATGTGCACCCCCCCCCGCCAGCTCGCATGCCAGCAGCCGGCTCCTGACAGCAAGTGTGACAGATACTCAGCACGTGCCCTGACCTCTGTCTGCCTCCGTCAGCTCCGGTGGCCGCGGGACACCTTGATGATGCCTGCCAGAGCGGAGGGGCACTGCATCGGGACACACGCGTCACTCACGACTGACCAGTGAGCCAGACCTCGCTCCAATCCAGCCTCCACCCCCAAACGCTGGGGACCACTTTGCGGTGGCCTGGATTCCAAAATATCAGGCAAGAAGTTTCACAGCCTGAAAGAGAAAACCCGGAGCCCTGCAGCCACCGAGCCTACCTCTAAGGGGAACAGAACCGACTCGACCCAGTGAACCACAGCCAGTGATGCCAGCTGCAGCTCAGGTCTGTCTCTGGGTTTGGTCTCCGCATCTGGGGGCCCAGCACCTCCCAGAAAATAAGAGGCTGGCAGGGCAGCAGCGGCAGCCACCCACCTGTCCATCCCCACCGGAGACACCTTACTTTCCCTCCGCAGCCCCTCACGGCCCTGGCCAGGCCTCAGTACCCTCTCTGAGCTCTGCCGGCACTGGGCTCCAGCACCAGGCTCGGGTCTGCGCACTTGACACGAATCTGCACTGCTGATCTGCGCCTTCACCCTCCCTCTCCAAGTGGCAGATGCTGAGAATCCCCCCACTGCCCAGAGCCGGATGAGGCCGGGCCAGAACACAAAGAGGCAAGCTGGCTCCGAGGACAAAGTGTCCACACCCACCACCCCACACAGCCACAGGGGCTCCTTGCACCACAGCTGGGGTCCCTCCAAGCTGGTTCACTTACCTGTCCCACCTGCTTCCTGTGCGCATGCTCACTGTGTCTGCACACCCCAGACTCCTGCCCCCCAGGCCCACCTCCCAGGCCTCATCCTGCCTCAGTGCTCATCCCCACCTGCCATGCATGCTACCCACGCATTCTTTATTCAGCCCAAGGCCACCTCTTCCACGCAGCCTTCCCTGACGTCCCCACAATCGTCATCAGGAAGGTGACACCCACTGTTCATGTCCACCTCCCCTCTCTCACCGGGCTTCTCTGGGCTCCTCCAGAGAAGCTAAGCTGGGGGGTGCACAGGTAGGCAAGTCCCTCTCCCTGCTCTTAGAGGCTGAGCCATGTCCCCTCTGCCCCCAAAAGCATCCATATGCTGAAATCCTCACCCCCAGCACCTTCAAATTGACTCTAACTGGAGGTACGGCCTTTTGAATAGGTAATTAAGTTAAAATGAGGTCAGCACAGTGGGCCTTAATCCAAGTGGGGTTTTGTTGGGGGTTTTTTGGTACCGGGGATCGAACTCAGGTCCTCGCGCTTGCGCAGCAGATGGTGAAACCACTGAGCTAAATCCCCGGCCCTAATCCAAGTCTTCTTATAAGAAGGGTGGACAGGATGCAGCACACACAGAGGGATGGACATGTAAGGACAGGGAAGATGCCACACAAGCCAGGAGAGTGGTCACAGGCAGAGCCAGCCCTGTGCTCCTGTGACTTCCAGCCCTCGGCAGACACAGTTCAGGCCACCCAGCCTGGCCAGCAGCCTTGGTCCTATGTCACGCCAACCCCAGCATCCAGGGCACCTGCCCTCCAGGAACCCGGGTCAGGCAGGTGTCAGAACCACTCCACACAAGCTCACTGCAGCTCCAGCTCTCTGGGTATCAAATACACACAAAGCCTGGGTTTATCAGGACCGTGGAGACAGTGTGGCTCATCTGCTCAGAACGCTCCGCATGCAGTTCCCCTCCACTACCCCACCGGGCAGATGTGGAAACCAAGGCAAGGCAGGAGAAAGGAGTGGAAAGTGCCAATGTGCCCAGGTCAGGGCAGGGGCGGCTTCCGCTTCAGGGGAATTGAGGTCCAGACAAGACAACGCATCAAAGTTGAAGTTCAAAGAAAGGCACGAGGTGGGCAGCACACACTTCCCAGAACCATGACAACCAGGTCAGGATGCTCATCTCCCACCAGGGTAACAGGAAACCACAAGCCAGAAGCAAAGACCAGCTCTGGAACATTTACCCAGCTTCAAATAACACCACTGCCTCACGGAAACACAAGCCCAGAGCTGCCTGTGCTGAGCCCAATCTGGGTCCATAAAACAGTAATGCGGCTTGGTTTCAATGAAATATTAATTTCCCATGTAACAATTTTTTTCCACAGCTAAATGGCAGACAGAGAGGCAGTGTTTGAACTTCCAAGCGAGTCCCCTTCTGCGTCTCCATGGGAGCAGGAAGAATCAAGCCACTGCAAGGGGGACTCACATATGTTCACAGAGCTGCAGGCACCGGGACGCCTCCAAGCCAGTTTGCCTACTGCAACCCCTCTCCACTGGATACTCAAAATGCCGTTTGCAAAACTCCCCTCCTCAAATGCTTTTTTTTTTAATTCTGCAAAACACCTGACTCCGTATGGTAAACTCTCTCTGCTCCTGTTGACCGAGTCTGCAGGCGGCAGTGGTAAGCAAAGTGGCAGAAAAAAAATTCTGTAAAGACTCCGCTCAGGAAAGCGGCCTCAAGTTCGTTCCTTTCTGGATGTAGCTTTCAAAGATGGTGCTTTCAAGTCGAGGAGAAACCAACAGCCAAATCCTGACTCGAATCTCAGAACCCGTGGCTGCGAGTGAAGAGTGCAGGGCTCGAAGTGCATGAAGTGCATTTCCGAGACACCTCCTATGCCCAGGAGGGCCTGCTATGCACGCAGCCATACGCACAAAACAACAATTTAAAGGCACAGCGTTCGCAGGCAGCTCCTGGCGCCGCCCCCCTCCTCCTCCTCCACCACCACCTCCTCCTCCTCCTCCTCCTCCACTCCCTGAGTTTTCTCCAGCTAGCGAGACTGAAAGCATTGCCTGCTTCCCAGCTTTTCCCGAGTGGACCCCAATTTCCCAACCAACCAGGGCAGGGCAAGTGGGGCAGCGGGACTAGGGAAGGGCTCGAGCCAAATTCCTGGGCCAGCATGTGGAGGTGTTCCCTTTCCCTGGAGCCAGCTAATGGTCATGAGGTTGTTTTGCCTCCTCTGCGTCTGCTAAGCGCAGGGCTGAGCCCCATGTTCCAGAGCCCGTGCAGGCCCCTGGCCACGGAAGATGGTCCCTCCAAGCTCTCCCTGGCCCCGTGGACCTCCTGCCCCAACTGAGAAAGAGCCGGTGTGGCCCCCACTCACTCCCACCTGCCAGCAGCCAGGAAACAGCCCAGAAGCCCTCAACTCAGCCACTGCCCTGCGGGAGAACAGCCAGGGCTCCCCTCCAACCCCAGCACCCCAGCCCACGGGCCAGTGCCCCTCTTCGGCCCTCTCCAAGGGTTAGGGTGCCCAGGCCAGGCTCCGAGCTCAGAATGGGGTCACGTTGGGCAGCACCCGGCCTGAACGCTGCTCCCCATTTCCTACGGCTCTCTGCCCACCCCGTCTCAGTCTCTCCTTTCACACACGCACCCCAAGAGGCCAAATGACAAAGGGACAGAAGTAAGCTTCTGGATGACAACCTCAGCAGATGGGGGTAGGGGGAGATATTTCCAGACCCACGGGATTTACTGTAATGTTCATTTGCTCTGCTGGGTTCTTGGTTTCCAGGTACCTTTCCACCCTGGGGTGTGGCTTATGGCACAGGGGACAGTGTGTCCACAACACCAGTGAGTTCTGTGGGGCTGGCCCAGCCACGTACCTGGGGCCTGACCCTTAGCTCCAGATGAGGAGGGGAGGGCACCCCCAGCTGGCATCCTGACTGCCCCCTATTGGGCCCCACATCCAAGAGTCAGTCCTGCCCCCTCCCAGCTGGTAGTCTAACGCAGGGTGCCAGAAAAGACCCTGGACCACAGTCTTGACACCAGCACCCCAGCAGCCAATGGCTGGGGGGGAGGGGCCCACAGGACACTGGGCTCCGGGCCAACCAAGTCCACTCGGCACTGCCCAGCCCCAACATGTCCCTGCAGCACCCCACCCTTCTCTGGCCACATGGCAGGCTCGGGACAGGAGATGGGGAAAGCACTACCGTGCCGGCCACAGAGCTGGACTCGCAGATCTGGCCCACTCCACCCCCATGCACACACGCAGGGACCCCAGCCCCATATTGCCTCCTGGAGCTTCAGGGAGCAGGAGCTCGGCAGGGACAGCGCTGGGGAGGCAGAGTGGACAGTGCAGCAGGGGCATGGGGGAGAGCAGCGAGTCACAGTTGCCTGCCCCTTACCCCGAACTCGAAAAACTGGAGAGGACCCAGCTGGGGCTGCCCAGGGGTGATCCTGGAAGGGCCACCCGACTCTCACCAGGAAAGCAAGGCAGAGGCAGCCCCCCCCAACGGAATTCTGTGAAGCCCCCCCCCATCCCCAGGGTGAAGGGAGGATGACTTCCAGGATAGGGAGGCCGAGTGGAGGAGGAAATGGGGGAGGGCAGGGAGTTTGCAGCCCCACCAGCCATGCAGGGCAGAGGGGTGCAGCAGACAGGACCACAGGGAAGCAATAGGGTCACCCCATAATGGAGTCCCAGAGCAGCACAAGGAGCTGACCAGGGCAGTCCTGGAACCCTGGGGGTCCCCACGCCGGCGGGTGAGGAGGATCCCAGGGCCAAAGTCCCAGAAAGCGCTGCTGAGCTGACCCCGGAATGAATGTGTGGGCGACCCCAACACCTTGGGCTGAGGGTCCTCAAGCACCTGGAGGCGCGCGCCTTGGCTGAGGTCCTCCAGCCTCCGGGGACTCCCCAAGGGTAACCCGAGGTGTGAGGTCTGCCCCCAAGGCGGCTCCCGGTCCCAAAATTTATGCATCTGCCCCCTGGGAGAGACAGAGGCTCACGTATCTGGGGACAGTTCCCCAAGTAACGAGTGAGCAGAAGCCAGCAGGGGCGGCGTGGAGGTGACCCGGATCCCCGAGATCGCCCGGGGTGCCTACGGGGTGTGTAGGAGCGGGCCGTGGCGGTGTCCCGAGGCGTCCCGGGGTCACTTACGCTGCTGTTCTCGCCCGTCCAGTGCACCATCGCCTGGTTGTGCGTCGCGTCCCCTTTGAGCACGAACGACGTGCTGATGAGCGAGACCTGCGTCCGCGGGGCCGCCCGCACCCTGCGCCCCGGGCCGGGAGCGGGGGCGCCGTCCTCGTGGGGACCCGGGGCCGGGGCGGGACGCGGGGCGCCGGCTTCCTCCTGCGCGCACCCCGCGAGTGGGCTCCGCGGGCCCCGGGTCAGCAGCGCGCGCGGCCCCCCGGGCTCAGGCGAGCGCCCCGCCGCCCCGCAGGCTGCCAGGAGCAGCAGCAGCAGCGGCCGCGCGCGGGGCCAACGCGGCGACCAGGGCGACGGCGAGGGCGCCCCGGGGCTCGAGGCCGGGCCGCGTGGGGGTCCCCGGTGCGCCATGGTGGCGAAGAGCCCGCGGCCCGGAGCGCAGAACGGAGGCGCCGGGGAGCGGCGAGGGCGCGGAGAAACAGCCGGCGCGGGGCGGGCGGAGGAGGGGACTGGCGGCCGCACGGCCGAGGGCGCAGCGCCACCTACCGGCCAGCCGCACAGGTACCGGGCCGGGCGGGAGGGCCGAGCCACAAGCGCACCTGGTTCTGGGTCTGACCGGCTCCTCCCTCACCTCTCCCTGGTCCCTGAGTCCTCTCCACCTCTCCACCTGCCTTCGGCATTCCCTGCCCACCTACTGTACACCAGCCAGGGTCCCGGCTCGCGGGGCAGAGCGATAACAAACGGCCAGGTCCCACCCGGAGCTGACAGTCTGGAGAGGAGACAAACCACACCCAAGGGGCTGGGTTCAGGCAGAACCACTCCAGAGAGCCACCTGGCTGGCCACCAGGAAATGTGTGCAAATTGAGACCCGGAACAGAAAGTCCCAGGTGAGACGACGTGGCTACTCAGTGTACTGAATACCTTCAAGGGGCGCCCACTGTGTGACCTTGGGGACGAACACGGGGCATAGGCGTCCTCAGGCAAGGCCAGGGCCCAGGTGAGTGGGTGTTATTCCTTCTGCCAGGCGAGTTCACCCCCGCCACTGTTCCCCGGAACCCCCTGCCTTAGACTCCCGGCTCCCAGCTTGACCTCTTCAGAGAAAGAGCAGGGCGAGGCTGAGACGCCAGGCCTCCAACACTGGGGAAAGACAGGGAATGGGGATCCCTCCGGGCCCTGAGGAATTGAGGCCGCCAGCACCCTCGCCGGGAAATGCTATCCCGCAGCATAGGCAGCAGCGACAGGGCTCCCTGTCCGTGCCCAGCGCTAGGCGCAGTGATGGAGGGTCTGGGAAGGCCTCCCTCGCGTGGGCACCCACACCCTCTGCGACATGAGTTGCCAACCTGCCAGGCTCAGACTCCAGGATGTGTGCAGCAGCTGGAACGTCTCGTCTGGCACAGGACACAGGAGCACTGCAGATCAGCGCGGGCGGAAGGGAGCCTGGCTGGGGGGTAGGCGGGGACCGTTCCATCCCAGCCTGGACACTGCTCACCTGGCACCTTTGCTAGCCCCCAGAGTCTCCAGCTGTAAACTGAAGGGGGCTGCACAATCGAGTTTGGCAGTTTTGTTTTGTTTTAAATGAAAGAATCCTCTAAGCGTTGTTCTCCAGAAACCTCTGATAAGCCCCTGTGCACCTGCTCTATCTGGGGCACTTCCCTCCGGGCTAGAAGAGAGGACGGGCCCTCTGCTCTCGGGTGTGGCTTTGGCAGGGCAGGCTCACAGTCACTCCTGTGGCCCACCTGTGGGGTGTGGATAATTGTCCCCATTTACAGATGAGGGAAGGGACTCAGAGAAGCTCAGGGCCACCTGAGGTCACCCAGCTGCATACGCAGAGGCCAGATTCCACCCGCTTCTCTGACCCTGGGACCACGCGGCATCACCTGAATTTACTGTCACCTGCGTGCGGGGCCCTCGGGGATGTCACCCCTCTAGGGCTCGGATCCAAGCTCCCCACCAGCAGCTCAGCTGACCCTGAGGCTCATGCCACTAGGGCCTCCCAGACTGGGGAGAGGGCGCAGGCCCAGAGTGCAGGTGACACGACACCCTGCAGGCTCGTCCCAGAACCCTCTGCTGCCTCTGTCCAAATGAGGCGAAGAATAGGGCTGCTCCGTCCCTTCTGTGAATCCAAGCTCAGAGCTGCTGTGACTCCCCCAGACCATGTGTTTCCAGTCGTGGCTGGACACAGAGCTCGGTGATGGAGGAGAGGGCAAGGGCCCCAGCAGGGGCCACAGATGCTTAGGAGAGCGATTTCAGCCACCAGTGAGTTCCCCGGTGGGAAGAAAGCTGCCACTGGGCTGGGATGTAGCTCAGCAGTATAGCGCCCGCCTGGCAAGTGCGAGGTCCTGAGTTTGATCCCCAGCACCAAAAAAAAGCTGCCATGGGATAAAGAGAGAAGGGGTACTAGGACAATGGCAGTCCCTACACCCTCCACTCGCAGCAATGACATGGGGCTGAGCACCCAGGGTTGGATGGTGACAGGGAGCCAGGCTGGACACTGCAAGAAGGGACCAGGCACAGCCATCCCAACCCAGAGGAGCTTGTGTGCCCAGGGAGCAGCAGGCGCCCAGCCGGAGGCTGACTCGTGGCCACAGCCAGTGGACAGTCGCTGGAGCACTTTACATGGGGCAGTGAGGTTATGGGCATTTTCACATCCGCCATCCTGGCCACAGTGTGGGAAGCTGCTCGGGCTGTTCCTGGTCCAGAGAGGGCCATGGTGGCTGGGAGCTGGCCAGCGGGGACGAGGAGAGGGTGGAAGGAGACCCCTTCGCCCACCCAGGAACCCCCACTTCTCCTGGCTCGTCCTCCCAGTGACCCACATCAGGGCTTGGGGACACAGGAGCAAGGAAGGTGTGGGAATTGTGCACAGTAAGGAGAGCTGGCCAACCCTCAGGGCACCGCATCTGATCGCCCAGGCAGAAGAGACGGGACCTCTCCAGCGACAGCAGTGCCTGGAAGGGGGCGTGCAGGGCTGATGCGGGCTGCTCACAAATCCCTGCAGGTGCCAGACGGCCACCCCAGGGTGGACACAGGGCTCCAGCCCCCAGCGCTCAGAACCCATCAGACAAATGTGACGCCCTGTCCCCCTGGTGACGCTGCGTGATGACGCACAGAACCCATGTCCTGAGACAGGAAACCCACCTGCCCAGCGCCTTCCCCTCCCCAGCTCCTCACTGCACAGCGTGCTCCAGGCAGAAGCCCAGCCGCTCCCTGCTCTTGGGACCTGCACGGTCTGGCACATGAGATGCCCGGGCAGGCAGAGATGCTAGGAAGTGGGAGCTCAAGGAGCCTACGGGACAGGAGAGCTGCGGTCTCGGCCAGGGAGGAAGGCAACCGTGACGGCAGTAGCACCGGGTAAGCGTGACAGTGTCCACACTTCTTCCGGAGTGCACCCCCCAGTGACAGTCCCTGCGCTCACCCTGTCTTCCAAGCCAACTCCACATTAGAGCCACAGGGGGACTTTGGAAAAATCCCAAAGCCCAGGTCCTAACCCAGGCCCTCGGAAGCTGGGACCCATTATTCTGTCACCTGTGCACCTGGCTGTGAGCCCCTCCCCCGGGCGCCCCTCCCTGGGCCTTTACCCGGGCTGGGCCAGTGCCCCACCACTGAGCTGCACCCCAGCCTCTGCACCTCGATGTCTTATACGGTGGTGCACATTAGCTACTTGGGAGGCTGAGGGAGGAGGATCACAAGTCAGAGGCCAGCCTGTGCAACGCAGTGAGATTCCCCGCCCCCCTGCCCTGTGTCCTGTGTGTGTGTGTGTGTGTGTGTGTGTGTGTGTGTGTGTGTGTGTGTGTGTTTTGAGACAGGATCTCATTATATAGGCTGGCCTCGAACTCACTGCAGTCCTCCTGCCTCAGCCTCTGGAGTCCGAAGATTATAGGCATGTGTCACCACTCCTGGCTTTTGTCCCAAATTTTTAAAAAAGAAGAAATAATAAAAAATAGAAAAAACTCAAATAAAAATTAACTTAGAGGGGAAAGAGGACTCAGGAGGGAATAGAAGCTAAAGACCCAGCACATAGTAGGACCCCAATAAATGATGCTTTTCACGAGAGCTTAAGTGGGGCTCAGCTGAACCCTGCAAACCCTTCCGCTTTGAGAGCCACCCTTGCATCCCCATTTCACAGCAGCGCTCGGTGCCCAGAGGGGGAAGAGGCACTTTTTCTTTCCAGCACTCAATCATACCACTGGCTCATTAAAAGTCCCCAGCTTTTTTAAATTATTGAAGATCTCTAGTGATAATATTTTAATTTATCTTTATAAATGTGGCAGCGCTCGAACTGTGCATCTCCATGAGCAGGGCCTGCCTCTGGCAGGTGAGGAGTCGGGGCCCAACCTGCACCAGGCACCAGCCCCCTGGGAGGAAGCACAGAGGCCACGCCCCACCTCGCCTCCTGCCCCATTCAGAAGTTCTGCTCCTCCTGTCGGGACAGGAAGTCACCCGGTCAGCAACAGGGGTCAGAGGTGCACAACCTCTGTGTGACAACCTTGTTATCAGAGGGTCAGGGGCAACAGAGCAAGGCAGCAGGGGACAGTAGACTGGAACTTGAGCTTGGGCCCCATCCGCACACTGTAAAGGACTTCCTGGGGCCGAGGATTTAGCTCAGTGGTTCCGTTGCCTGCTGCGCAAGCGCAAAGACCCGAGTTCAATCCCCGGTACCAAAAAAAAAAAAAAAAGCACTAAGAGGCTGTAAAGGACTTCCTGTGGCTGCATTGGGGCAGGGGCAGGGATGCTTGTCCCTTGGGACAAGCCAGACCCTGAGCTGGGCAGCATAAAAGGGCTGGCTCATTTCTGCCATCTGCCACGTGCCTACTGAACACCCACTGTGTGCCTGGCCCTGTCCCAGGCCCCAGGGAGATGGCAGGGAACCAGCAGACCACATCCCACCCTCCTGGGCTGATATTGGGGTATAGCCACAGACATCAAGCACAGAGGATGAGGGACAGGAGGACGATGACACCTGGGCCCTCACAGTCCCTTCCAAGAGCACGCCCCAGTGACCCAAGGGCCTCCCTCTCGGCCCCACCTCAGTGCCACCTCCAGTAGTGGGGACCAAGCCACAGTCACCGTGGACCCGTGGGGAACAGTCAACCACAGCCAAGCCAGGGTGTTCTGTGCAGATGACCAACCACCTGCATGGTGGTCAGAACACCCGGGGCCTGCTGTGGGCATGCCGCAGAAACTGAGCATCCGGGGGGACAGTGCCGGAATCGCCCCAAGGGCATCGCACATGCCCTCCATGGAACAGGCCAGGGTCCCTGGGCGCCCACTCCAGTCTTCCACCCAGTCCCAGTCACCCCTGCGGCGCGGTGTGCAGTCATTCCCCAGCCACACCCCCTAGCAGGAGCCCCGTAGGAAGTCCTACACCGGGCGGGTGCCACCCTCCGCAGGGACAGTGGCCACCCCAGCAAGCACGTTCTACCTCGTCTCGCTCTTCCAGCTCTCTCCACTTGGCCCCCCACCAGCTGTGTGCTCTGGGCCTCAGTTTCCCCATCTGTAAAATGAGAGGAGGGACACCTTAGGACTCCACAGACCATTAACCCCAGAAAGAGCCACTGACTGTGTGCCCCTCCTCCCGAGTCCCCTGACAGAGGCACAGTAAGGTCTGAAATCTTCCGTGATTTAAAAACCATCTCAACTTTGATTCATTCCATTGTTTCTCCTGCTTTTTGACCCTGTAGCTCTTTATTTCTGCTTAACAGCTACAAACACCCCGGAGAACACAAGCTATTATGGAAATATGTGCTGAGTGTAGCGGAAGGAAGAGAGAGGAAAGAATTTATTCTGCCTGAGGTGTTGGCGTAGAAAAGTACATCCAGGCAGGCCAGGAGTGATGAGTCAGGACCTGGTCTCCGGAAAACAGAGAGGGACAGAGACATAGAGGTTGGTAGCCCCACAGGGAGCAGCGAACAGCCTGCTAGGTAGAGGACAGAGCAGTGGCTATGCAGCTGGAGGGAAAGGCAGGGTCCAGAGCCTGCAGGTCTCAGGTTCTGTTATGGTTTAAATATGACATGCCCCACAAAGACTCATCCACTGAGGGCTGAACCCCTGCAGTGAATGGAGGTGGAGCCTGGAGTTGACTGGGTCCTGAGGACCCCGGCCCCAGTGGATTAATCCATTGGTGAATGCGCAGCTGAATGTTCTGAGTGGGGCCCCAATAGAGGAAGTGGGTCACCAGAGTGTGCCCTTGAAGAGTGTATCCTGTTTCCAGCCCCTTCCTCTCTCCCTGGCTCTGTCCTTCTCTGCTTCTTGGCTGCCATGAGGTGAGCAGCTGTCCTCCTCCACACCCTTCCGCCATGATGTTTCTACTTTGGAGCCAGTTGACCATGGACCAACAGTCAGAAACTGTGAGCCAAATAAACTACTCCTCCTTTGAGTTGTATATGGCAAGTATTTTGTCCCAGTGACAAAAAGCTAATGAATTCAGGTATTGAAGTGTTTGTACTTTATTCCAAGCTGGAGGAGAACCTCCTAGGATTTTCAAGAAAAGGAATGACACAGTCAAAGTTGTGTTCCAGAAAGTTCTGGCAGCTTCTAAAGGCTGGAGGGAGAGACCACCTTGGAAGCCAGAGTGTTGGTCCAGGAGTGGAGGCAGGTGGAGGGGAGGACCTGGAACCCCAGTGGTGCAGTGTGAGAAGGAAGGAGCAGTCTGGAGACCTTGAGGTGTTTGGGGACAGTGAGGCCAGGAAGGGAACACATCTGAAGAGAAGGTGCCAGATGCAACCTTGACCACAGCTGCTGAGTTATCATATGATGTCCTGGTGGTGTTGGTCAGCACAGGCCAGGATGCAGTGCAGCAACAGATGATCCCAAGTCTCTGTATGCCCCAAGGAACATCACTTCCCTCATTCAAAGTTCACTGCAATGAAGAGTCCGGTGACCTCCTCCTTTCTATAACTTTGCCATCTAGAACATGTGGCACTAGGGTCACATGACAGGAGCCGAGAATCCTAGGAAGTTTTGTAAGGATAGGACCTGGAAGTCACTCTGTCACTCACACCCCATTGGCCACAGCCCAGGCTCATGGCTTCTATCCACCTGCAGGGGAGACTGGGAGATACTGGAGCAAGCAGATGTTTGTTGAGGCTGGCAGGGGACACTGCCGTACAGGCAGGGTGCTGGGAGGACTTCAGAAGTGGTGACGAGATCATCATTGGAGCTAGAGTTACAGATTGGGGAGTGATCGTCGAATGAATCATCTGGGAAGAAAATAGAGAAGAACAAGATAAAATGGGCGACGACACAAATTCCTCTGAGGTTCCATTTAGGAGTTTCCAGAGGATGACTCAAGATTTAGTCAAAGATCTCTTGTTTCCAAATATCGGATTATTTGTTGTCACATAGACAAAGCCTCCAGATCTTTTGCTGAATTTCTCAGTTTCCATATGGTTCCTCGGCATCACCGAGGCCTCCAAAAGCAACTGGCAAGCGTCTGAGGCTCCGCGGCTCCCTGCAGTGCTCAGGGCGGAAGGCCAGGGCCTCACAGTTCTAGACTCTCTGGAGGGGAGGTTGGGAAGCCACCACCTTAACAGACATTTTTAAATAAGTCTTGCAATGCTCTTGCCTGCAAGACTCATTTCAGCAACCAAATTCTGTTACCAAATTATTGAATATGAAATTGACATTTCACTCAAATTTTAAAATCTTCAGATAAAAATCTTGTCTTTAAATCACAATTTGCAGAATTTCCACTTGAGGGTTAACTGCAACTCACTGTTTTTCTTCAAAAGAATTACCACCTTGATTGACACTAACAGATTAACAAGAGTTCCTCTTCAAACTGGCTCTTGCAAGGAGGCCTTTTCCCAAGACAAAAGTTCGCCTACTCTGAGATGACACAACCATGAGACAGTGTCAGTTTCTGATCACCATTGGACTCCAGAGTCCTGCACAGTGCTGGCCAAATAGTGGACAGTCAACCGGGAATTACTGGGTGAGTGGGTGTGTGGGTAGATGTTAGAGTGGATGGTTGAGCAGATGGGTGGGTGGGGTGGGGTGGATGGATGATTGGATGTGAGGGTGAATGGTTGGGTGGGTAGATGCATGGGTGGATAGATGGGTGGGTGGGTGAAAGGATGGATGGATGGATGGATGTAAGGATGGATGGATGGATGGGTGGATAGATGGGTGGGTGGGCAGGTAAGTAGGTACATAGATGTGCATACGGATTCATGTGACTTCTATACTGAAAACTCCCAAATTGGAGCTTCTAAACTATAACTACTAATGTGACCAGCAATCTGGTAGAAGGAAGAGAGCACTGGAGTGGGAGTCAGGAGACCCAGCTTCCTATGTCATCTCCATAGACTCAGTTTAAAAATGTGGACGAATCCCTTCCCCATAGATGCTACCATTTTCCTCCTCTGCCACATAAGGTTCCATCCAGCTCCAGGCAATCTTCTCAGCCTCATAAGCAACCATTTCTTGTTGACTCTATCCTTCCTAGGACCCTCATCGCTGCCCACCACACTTCCCAGTCAGAAATGTGCAGCCAGGACACAGAATTCCCAGTGATGGTCAGGTGAGGGGGCTGGAAAGTCCTCTCCCCAAAAGTCAGCTGTAAAGCAGCGCAAAATTGACAAAAACCATTTCCATGTTCAGGAAATCATCTAACACCAACCTGAGAGGTGTTTGTGCTTGAGAACTGCTGGACTTTAGGAAGAAGCTAGGAGATTTACAGCCATTTCCACCCCACCCTCCCGCTGGAGAGATTTAGAGGCCCCTCAGGTGGAACCGGCCAAGAGGACCAGCAGCTGCAGGGCCATGGCTGAGGCGGGTCACACGGCTGGGAGTGGGGTGACGCATTTATCGGCATCGTCAGTGAAAGTGAGCTGAGGGCCAGGTAGGAGGGCTGAGACTGAGCATGTGCCTAACGGGGACTGAAAAGGATCCACGCTGACCCCAAGGGCAGGCGCATGCACAGGAAGTATGAAAGGCCTAGTGAAAATAAAACCCAGGAAGATTCCAAGACAGCCTGAATTTTAACTGGTTTCCCTACCACACAGAGGCCTCTGACAGAGTACAGCAGGCTAACTGGGGCAAGGTGCTCGAAGATAACCCAGTCAAGCACCGGATGACATCTATGCTGCGACCGCAGAGGGCACTAAAGCCAGGCTTAGAAACAAAAACTAGAATTTTTTAAAACCCTGAGCATCAGCAACTACACACAGCGAAGGAGGCAGATTCCACAAATTCAGCCCAGGCAAGTTACCAAACAAACAGGAAAAAAGCAGCAACTATCTTCTGGGGGTGGGGGGGAATCAAAATTGGTCAGTACAATATGTTACCTTAAATGTCCAATTTTCAATCAAAAGATGTGTGTAATGCAAAGAAACAGAAAAATATGACCTATATTTTGGGTGAGAGGGGGAAGTCTGTGAGAAGGTCCAGAAGTTGACTTTGGTGGTTTAAAAAAGGCCATTATAAGATCAAAGCATTAAAGAAAAATATGACAATAACAAATCAAATACAGAGGCTCAATGTGGAGGAAAAATAATATAAAGGGACCAAACAGAAAGTCTGAGGGTGAAGAGTATATAATGGGAAAACTTCAGTGAAGGGTCTCCACAGCAGATTTAAGACAGCAGAAGAATCCGTGGAAATGAAATTACAAAAATAAAAATTCTCCAGCATAAAGACTAGAGTGAACAAAAGACGAAGAACTAAGCAGTCGTGGCCATGTGTGGAACGCCAAGCTCAGCCATGTAATAATTGGATTCCCAGAGAAGAGCTAAAAAGGGCCAGAAAAACGTTTAAAGAAATAATAGCCAAAACTTTTCCAAGACTGATGAGAAAGCTTTAATAGAAACATCCAAGAAATTCAGCAATTCCCAAGTAGGCTATAGAGATACGTGCCCAGACACATCAAAAATCAAACAGCAAACAGACACTCAATGCCATAGGAGAAGCTGGAGAAACAAGTCAGGTACGGGGAACAACAGGCCTATGAACAGTTAGCATTCCACCTGGAATGAAGGGAGGGCAGAAGGCTGTGAATGATGTATCCAAAATGCTAGAGAAAAAGCAACCTGTCAACCATGAAATTCTATATCCAGCAAAGCTATCCTTCGAAAACGAAAGTAAAAACCGAAAGGGGAGGCGGGAGAGTGGGAAATAGACATTCCAGATAAACAGGATTCGATACTTGTAGAATTCCTCACTTGTCGACTTGGCTTACAAAAGATACTAAAGAAAGCCGATAAACTGGGGAGGAAATGACACTAGGAAGGCGGCAGCTTCAATCCACAGGAAGAACTAAGCACTAGAGATGGGAACTAGGAGTGTTAAGGTGAAATACCCTACTCTCTAATAAAAACAGAACTTCATCCGTGACGTGGGAATTACAACAGCACAGCCACTTTGGGGGAAAGTCGGCAGTTTTAAAGTTCACACGAAACTCAGTGCAACAGAGAATGTCGCACCTTCCCCCGTCACCCGTACGTGCCCACCTCACAGGGAGGGAGACAGCTCCACACTAAATCTGCCTGAGAGAAATGCGCACACATGGCCCGAAGACTTGCGCCTGACTGTTCCAAGCAGAGTCGCGGACGACAGCAAGACCTGGAAACCCCATGAGTGTCCATAGCTGGGGAATGGATCGACGGTAACAGAGGCATCAGTGAAGAACGGCCCATAAGAAAGACTGGAAGCACCGAAGCACACTACAACCCGGACGAACCTCAGAGACATTTGCCAAGCCAGCTGGGCACACCTGTCATCCCAGCACCGCGGGAGGGTGGGGCAAGAGGACGCAAGTCCAAGGCCAGCCTGGGGCACTTAGAGACTTAGTGAAACCCTGTCACGAAAATAAAAAATAAAAAATGCTGGGGATGTAGCTCAGTGTGGAGGCCCTGGGTTCAATCCCTGCTCTCTCTCTCTCTCTCAGAAAAAGAATACAGGATACACAGTATTCCACATTGTGTGATTCCATTTATTGGAAATATCGAGAAAAGGCAAATGTGCAGAGCTGCTCCAGAGAGGCGGTCATAGGGCCAAGAGGATGGGGATTAACTGCAGCCGGGTATGGGTGGGCTGCAGAGAGTGTGCACAAGTCTGTGAATCAGTAGAAATCACTAAAGGGCTCACTTAAAGTGGGTGGGTTTTATGGTGCGTGTTACACCTCAATAAACCTGGTCTTCTTATTTTAGGAAAGAAATGCACTTCGAGCTTTTGTCGTTCGTTTAGCTGCCTTTTCTCTGGCTCTGTCCAGAACCACCTATGGACACCGAGTAGAAAATACACCAGCAGGGCGACCCCCTTTTGGAGCCCCTCCGGTCTCTCAGGAACTCTCTCCCTCAATAAGTTTTCCTACTCTTAAAAAAGGAAACATACCAGAAAACGATGGCTCAAAGTCAGCCATCGGCCCTCCCTTCCTTTGCCCTCCTCAACCACCTCACGGAGGTGACCGCTGTTCCTGTCATCCCAGTTTGCAGAGGACACCAAGGCCCTGAGCCATGGAGTGTGCTGTGCCAGGTCACACGTGACTCTCCTGTAGTCCGGCCCGAACCTTGAATTCCTGCCTGCAGCCCTCAGGAGCCAGGTTTTCAGCCTCCCTGATCTGGGCCTGCTCCACCTCTGCCCCTCTTTGTCTCTCCCCCAAGGAGACCAAGATTGGACCCTGGACCTCGGGCTGGTGTCGCTTCCCACTCAGCCAGTGAGGCCGGCCCCCAGACTCTGCTCTCCACCTCCAGGCGCCCCTCAGAATGGTCCTGAGTCCTCCTGCCCATGCTCCCTGTGCCCTGCTCAGAGGTGCACGCTTCCTCTGCCCCAGATTGGCTATTGTGGTGCTGGCTTTGCCCATCCCATGAGGCTTGAGGGCTGGAACGGGGACAGAGTCTGTAGTGGTTGGATTGTGATGGTGACGCTTTATATTGAGATGTCCCCTCAAAGCCTCAGGGCTCATTAGCAGGGCTTTGGGGAGGTGACTGGGTCCTGGGGGCACTGTACTCACTGGTAGATTCATCCACAGGTAAGTTGATAGCTAAATATGATGCTGGGAGGTGGGCCCTGGGCAGAGGAGGCAGCCACTGAGGGCGTGGCGGAAAGTTCATCTCCCTCCCGGCTCCTCCCTTCTCTGCTTTCTGTCTACCATGCAGTAAGCAGCTCTCCTCCACCAGGCCCTGTGCCATGTTGCCTGCCTTGGAGCTGGCTGACTATGGACTGAACCCTCTACAACCCATGAGCCACATTAATTCTCCCCATTCTTAAATTGTGGGTGTCAGGTATTGTGCCCCAGCAACAAGAAAAGTGACTAAGACGGTCCCTCAAAAATGTATACCCAAGTCCTCATGCCCAGGACCTGTGGGTGTGGGCTTATTGGGAAGGATCTCGAGGCCCTCGAGAGCAGTGTGAACTTAGGGTGGGCCTTAAATCCCAGCCCAGGTCCTTATAAGAGACAACAAAGAAGACAGAGGGGACCCTGTGAAGGTGGGGGGCCTACGGTCCTGCATCTCTGATCCGAGGCAGCAAAACACAGGGTGCTGGGCGAGGATGGCACAGACTCTGACCACAGCCCTCAGAAGGAGCCAACGCTGCCCACACTTCCCTTTGGCCTCCTGAACTACAACAGAATAAATGTCTATTATTTTCACCCGCACATTTGTAGTCATTGGTCGTGGCGGCCCCAAGGAAAGGAACACAGTGTCCAGGCCCAGTCCATGCCTGTGCCCCAGCCAAGCTCAGGGCCTGGCCCCATGTGCTCAGCACCAGCCGGTTCTGTCCAGAGGTGCCAGGTGAGTGTTTGAGCCCAAACCTCCTCATCTGTCATGGTCACCAACTCGCGCTTCCTCCCAAGACCGCCAGACGTGTGTGATGGATGGTTTTGTCTTTTCTAGAAAATCAGATATTTTCACAGTGACCCACGGCCCCTGCCTGCCCTGCTTCCACTGCCCTTTTTTATAGCAAGCACTTCGCTGCTTTAATGACAAGAGGCTCTTGTCCTCGAGTAAAAGCACCCAGCAGAAAGGCCACTTGTAGCACAACCGCTTAGAGCAGAAATCCAAACGTCACTGCAAATGCAGGGGAAGGGGAAGGTGCAGCTTGGGTTCAAGAGGAAATGCCCAGGATGGCTGGACGCTCACGATTGTGTGCCCAGGGCTGATGACACAGGTGCTCAGCCAGTGTGAAGCCCCAGAGCTCTGCCTTCCTGACAAGCACCCTTTGCAGGGACTTTGCACTGCAAAGCTCACGAACAAAGCCCAGAATGATGCGCATCAATTTGTGTCACTCCCTATGTAACAAAACTTCACATACCTGAAATAAATCACTGATTTTTATGATCAGCCAAATGCAAGTCTAAGTTCAGGCAGGGTACTTCCCAGGGAACTTTTCCAACAAGGCTCTGCATTCACACAGCACAGCACCATGACTCCATGTGATCTTTGAAGCCCTTGTGGTGGTGATTCTGTGCCACCGACAGGGGTGAGGACACCCAGGTAGCTGTGCATGTCCCTTCTGGGTGTCTGCCAGGCCGCGTCTGGGGGAGATCAGCATCTGAATTGGTGGAATCAGCGAAACAGCTCCCCAAGGTAGAGTGCATCTTCCCAGCCACGGAGGGCCCAGAGAGAATGTTCGGAAGGAAGAAAGGAATCTGTTTCCTGCCTGGTGCTCAAGCTGGACACCAACCTCCTGCCCCAGGGCTCGGGCTCCAGACCCAGGCTGTGCTCTGCATGTCAGTCGCTGGCTCCAGGACCGAGTAGCACCACAGCCCGGACTCTGCTGGGTCTCCAGCTCACAGAGGCAGATGGCAGGGCTGCTCCACCTCCGGAACTGCACAAGGCAGTTTCTTATAATAAATCACAGGGAGAGGTACAGAGGCAGAGACAGAGACCAGAGAATCAGAGAGTCGGAGAGAGACAGCGGGAGTAGGAGAGGGAGGGAGGGAGGAAAGGGAGAGCCCACTGTTCTGTCCCCCTGGAGCACGCTGATGAGCACAACCATGGTGGAGCGCCATTTCTTGGGAAATATTCCAGGACATCTCCATATGCAGGCTGTTCCCTGAAAAGCCACAGGCTGACCCTTCAGCACCTTCTAGTAGGGAAGGGCATGGTAAAGCTGACGTTTCGCATTTTGAGGTCCCTGAATAGCCTATACCATCCAAACACACCTGCTCTCACTTCTCTTATCTGCTCAGAAGGGTTGTGGGACTGGATGAGATGGGAAGGGCTTTTAAGGGGTACAAAATAAAAGATCTGAAACCACAGTAGACCAGTGGCTTCCGACAGGGGAATGCTATGCAAAATGTGGTCTACACATGCCACGGAATATTACATAGCCTTAAAAAGGGAGGCTGTTCTGACATATGCTAGACATGGATGAATCTCGAGGGCATTACGCCCAGTGAGACAAGCTAGTCACCAAAGGACAAATGTTGTAGGAGTCCCGCATGTGAGGGACTAGAGAAGCCAGAATCACAGACACAGAAAGCACAGCGGTGGTGTAGAGCTGGCGGAGGGGAATGGAGAGGTGGTGATACATAGACTTTTGGCTTTAGGCAGGGAATGGCAGCACACGCCTGTAATCGCAGCACTCAGGAGGCTGAGGCAGGAGACTTGTAGTGAGTTTGAGGCCAGCCTGGGCTACCTACTGAGACCCTATCTCAAAAACAAAACAAAACAAAACAAAAAGTTTGTTTTTATAAGATAGAAAGAGCTGCCATGCAACAATGTGCTTAATGCCACTGAACTGTGCGTTTAAAAACCATTAGGGTGTGGGCCAGGGATTTAACTCAGTAATGCCTGGCCTGCCTCCAAGTACAAGGTCCTGAGTTTGATCCTCGGTACCACAAAACAAAACAAAAATCAGAAAAAAACCTGGTTAGGGTGGTAAGTTTTATGTTAGGTGTATTCTATCACAGCTCTTGACACTGGATTGCCTCCACCACCTTCTTCTTCTCCCGTCCTCTTCCCTTCCATTTGCATTGTTTCCAGGCTGTGACTGCCAATAGTTTCCACCCACAGGCTGCATCTGATCCATTGCAAATCCTTTCCAGAAGCTCCCTGCTGAGATCACGGCTTCATGGGAAAGTGTGCCTGATCAATTAGTAATGTCTGCCCTGGGCTTCGGAACAGTAACAGCTACATGTGTGGTCATCAGTTCTGGGTTAGAGGTTTAGCCTTCAGGGAGACTTGACTTCAGTAGAAGGCTTGGAGGTTGCATGTTGAATGCATCCTGTAAACAGGAAGGGGCTAGATACGAGAAGGGAGAGGGAACTGAAACTACAGGAGCAATTTCTGACTCCAGATAGATAGAGGTCAGATCTGCAGCAAGACCCTCTCACGGGACATCTCATTTCCCATGCAAAGTCACGGGCAATTTTCCCTGCCCCCTTTTCAAATCAATGAACTCAAATATGGTCTGAAAGGAAGAAAGGATTCCCAAGCTGTTCCAGCAAGTCAGTTTCAGTAATCACACGGAGATCCCGTTCGGTAACTGTGCTAAGAGGTGACTGACCATGCGATTGGAATACATTTGTACTAAAAATATTTTAAAAGCCCTTCTCCTGATTTATACCCAAAAGAAAATACCACAAAGGAGAATGAGTTTTCAACTCAAGTAGCACTTATTCCTGATCTAACTAAATTAGCTCTTTTCAACAGGCAGCTTTGCTCTGATGCCTCTAATAAAAATAACAATAATGTGCACTTCGAGGGAGTTTTATCCTCTCCAAAGCACAGGTCTTTTGCAGTGTACAATTCCCCTGATCCACACTGGAGATCAGCACAACAGGGCAGGGTAGAGGAGGAGCTGGGGCAGGAGCTGCCAGGGGCTGATCATAGTGGGAAAACCGGCATATTGCAGATGCACAAGGAAGCTGGTTCAGCAGTGCGTGCTCCAGAGAGACAGATAAATGGGCCAGAGCGGGCTTTCCCTTCTGCTATGCACCAAAGGTTGTGTCCATCCTCACACCCAATCTCAGACTTCCAGCCTCCACGGGGCTGAAAAAGAAATGTCTGTTGATGAAGCCCCAGCCCAGGGTCTTTTTGTTGTTGTTGCTGTTGTGAGAGGATCTTGCTATGTAGTTCAGGCTGGCCTCGAACTCACATTGATCCTCCTGCCTCAGCCTCCCAAGTGCTGGGATTACAGGTGTGTGCCACCATGCCCAGCCTCATGGTCTTTTCTTATGGCAGCCCTAAAAGACAAAGACAGCCTCCTTCCTCTGAAGTTCGGGTCTGGGGCTACTTGCTCAGCCTTCTGTAGTTTATCTGGAGACGTGGCTTCTGGGCTCAGCTCTGCCCTAACCATGGGTGACCTCAGGACACTTCCTATCTCAACAACAGAGCATTGCCTCCCTAGGCTGCTCACCAGGAAGTCCCACAGGGAAGGGAGGTGACTTGTCCAACACCACCCACCTGTGTTCCCACCCCTCCACCCCTATGCCCTCACATCTGGCTCTGGCTCTTAGGCAGCTCTGTGCCCAGAGATCCTGGCCCCTTTGCCCTGGTTGGTGCCTCCCTGTTCATCTTAGAAGCTGGTGCCCCCTCAACATTACCTCCTCCAGGAAGGCAACTGGATGCCCACGCCTCATGAGTGGTGCACCCCATCCTTGTGCAGCCTCCTGTGGGTACCATCACTCCATGGGTTCCCCTCTGTTTCCACATGTGTCTCCCCCACTGAATCACCGAGCTGCCTAGGACAGAGCCTGAGTGCTGCTCCCTTTTGTGACCACACAAGGGAGCTCAGGAGTTGCCTGGAGAACTGAGATCCACATGGGGCTTGCTGGGTGCCACTTGCAAGCTCAGTGCCACCACAGGCTCTGGTGATAGATAGGGACAGACCATCTCCAAAGTCTGGGGCCCCTGAGGATCCTGTAATGGTCATGAGGTCACAGCCCAGCCTCCATTCCAAGGATCCTGCTGCCACCCGAAATGTGCCCCTACATAGATGCAGGAGTTGAGCTCTCACCCTGAACCCCAGCCCTAGCATGACAGAAGGACTGTTTGTTGAGTTAGTCTGGCATGCTGGTCCACAGGCAGGCTCTGTTCGCAGGCCACTTTCTTGGTCTTATGTAACAGGCACCAGCACCCCTTTTGCAGATGAAACTGAGGTTCCAAGAGGGAATCACTCAGCAAGTGCCTCAGCTGGGGCCTGGGAGAAGGAGCTGGATCTGTGTGGAGCAGAGGGTGGGGACACAGCCACAGAGAGCCAGGCAGCGTCCATCCCCTGGGCTCCAGTCCCAGGACCAGCACCTCCCCTCAAAGCTCTCATTCCAAAGGAGTGAGCTTCTCTTCCTGCTCCCCTTGCCCTTTGTCTTTATGTTGAAGTTCCTCAAAGGGAAGTCCCAGCGCCCCAGGCTGAGGCCCTGCCTAGACGTGGACGGAGGCAGGGAGCTGCGAAAGTGCCTGAGAGTTCGAGGAGCTGTGAACGGCTCTCTGTGGACTCGCCGTGCATGGGCAGGGAGCCATGTGGTGCAGAGGCTGGTGAGGTGGGCTTCAGTTTGGGGGAGCCATGCAGAGGCGGGCTTGCTCCATTGCCCTCCAGGAAAAAGTCCCCCAATGGCTGCACAGCTGGTGGACTGGTGGGTGACCCTGTGTCTTCCGTGGATCAATCACCAGCTTTTCCCTCTTCTCTCCAAGAAGTGTCACCTCCCTGGCTGAGGCCAGGAGTAGTAGCCTGCAATCTACCTCCAGTGCACAGCACCCTGGACACCAAATCTGGACTCCTGTGCTCCCCTTGGGGGCTGGGCTACCTCACCCCCAGGCAGCCTCTGCCCACGAACCCGTGTGATGTTGCCATACAGAAAAACATACAAGAAGCACAGGCCCAGCCATATGTGACATTTGCTCTCGTCATAGAAAGTGAACACAGTCCCAGAAGGCCAGGGAGGCTGTGCTGGCAGCAATTCCGAGACTCAGAGATGAAAAACACATGAAAAAATGAGGCAGGAAAGAAGGGCCCAACATTCCCCAAGAGGTCTTTTTCTTTTTCTTCCACAGCTGCCCCAAGCACCTTGGAGTCAGGCAGCTACATCAGGCACCCAGGGCTGCAACAGGGGCTGTTTGCTCTGGCTCCAGCAGGCTTCATTGGAACACCTGTCTGAGGACTCCACCCCGCAGTCCCCTGGATGACTCTGACCCTTTGCAGCCTCCTTAATCAGCTCCATGGAGGCTCCTCCCCAGCCCAGGGCCAAACAGGAAGCCTGACGCTGCACATGCATGAGCCCACCTTTTTCCTTTATAAGCAATCTCTGCATGTCCTTAGCAGGTTCAGCCCATGTATCATTCCCTGATATCCTGCAGCGGAATCCTCGTAAAGCCCCTTCTGGATGGCATGTTCTTGCCTACTCGTGATTTCTATCTTAAGTAGAGCATACTGAGCTGGTTCATTAAGAGCTGATACCACAGTGGGTGGAGCTATAATGCTGAAGCCACAAGTAGCCAGGGCTGGCAACACTGAAGGCATCGGAACAGTAGAGAATGGTGGAAAACAAGGAAGAATCACAGGAGCCACCATCTCCTGTGGCCAGAAGAGGTTCTGAGCCCTTCTGATGGCTGCTTGCTCTGAGAACAAGGAGGGGTTACAGACACTAAAAGTGCTGATAGCCCAGCATTCAAAGCTAACATTGAAAGAGCTACACTGTGCCTGTTGTGATTTCTATGCACATTGAGCAGGCGGGACCCCCCCCCCAATCCCACCAGCCAAATGGTAACATCTCGGAAGCACACACAGGAACCTTCTTGAGAACTTCAATGGGCTTTGAAGAAAAGGGATGACAAAAGTGACAGTCACTGGCAGGCTCTGATTTCCATCTTATGTGCGGTTAAGAACCCACGCTAGCCAGTGACATAATCACATAACTTTGTGACCTTGTTGCAAAAAGCTTTAATCAGAGGGCTTTGAGCCCTTTGAAAATCATGCATTTGGGCCAGGGATTTAGCTCAGTGGTTTCACCGCCTGCTGCGCAAGCTCAAGGGCCCGAGTTCAATCCCTGGTACCAAAAAAAAAAAATCATGCATTTGATTTAGGGAACATCAGTCAATGAGCCCTCTCCAAGAAGAGTCATCTACACACTCAGGGAAGCTCTGTGAGGGGCTGAGTGGGTGCCCCACAGGGTTTGGCACAGGCATGGGCTGCCTTCCGGGGAGCCTCAGGGACAGTGACACTCTCCAGGGTCAACAGCAGAAAATGTCACCACTTCTGGCTTTGAAGAGGCAAAAAGTAGAGAAAGGGAAGTCTGTAGCCATGGGAGGAACTCGCAGGTGGGAGCTGTGGCCAAGGAAGAGGAGCCGGACATTTGCAGAAGCCAGTCCCACAGGCAGAGGAAGGAAGAAGTGTCCTGAGTGCTCTCATCCCGCTCTGTGCTCCTGCTGGGGCCTCCCATTGGCTGAATCTGACAGGAAGTCAGAGGCCAAGAGCCTGGGGCCCTCCCCTGAAGGTCAGTCTTCCAGGCCACAGGTGGGAAAGGCAGTGCATGAGTCTGAGAATGGCAGATAGTGGACTATGGCTGAAACCAGGAGCCCCAATCCACCTCTCCTTTAAATTGTGGATATGTGGTATAGTGTTTCACCAACAAGAAAGTAAAAAGACAAGGCAATTAAGGTAAACTAGGGCAATAGTGTGGCCCTAATCCAACAGGAGTGGTGTCCTTATGACAAGAGGAAATCTGGACCCAGAGACACACACAGGGAGAGCACAGGGGACGGTGAGGCAGAGAGCTACAAGCCAAGGAAGGACTGCAGCCACCACCGGGAGCTGGGGAGGCCAGGGCAGATCCTCCCTCACAGCCTTGGAAGAGGACAGCCTGGCACAGGGGCCTGGCGGAGGAGAGCTGCTCATGGCATGGGGCACAGGAAGCAGAGAAGGGAGGGGCCAGGAGAGAGACAAAACCTTCCAGGCCACACCCACCAGGCTCCACCTCCTAACCGCAAGTCAGCTGATCTATAAGCCCTGTAATTCAATCGCCTTCCAAAAGCCCCACCTATGAGCACATGAGGCTCTTGGGGGACATCTAGATAGAAACCATAATATAGCTCTTTAATGATCTGGTCTCCGAATGAGATTACATTCTGATTTACTGAAGCTTAGGACATCAACATAGGAATTCCAGGGTTGAGGAAGAGACACCTGAACCTATAGCCATTTAATTCACACACAGAAAAGTACATGAAGCAGAAATGCCCACTTCACCATGGTTACAAACCCAACTGCTGGCCATGTGACTGTGGGTCCCAGGCACAGTGGAATGGCCTTCCTGATCATAGTCCCTGAGGTGGCTGTGGCCTCCCTGCACATCACCCATGCATGCACCTGGAACAGCACCTGACTCCACCTCCTCTCTGCACCCCAAAGGGGCTGGCTTCTGACACCCAGCAGCTCATCAGGAAGGTTTGCCCCTGCCAACATATGCACTTCCCCTCTGCTGCAGAGCCCTGCTGTGTGCACACCACACTGCTCAGGTCCTTACCCTGTGTGTCACATCATTCTACTGGTGACAGGCATCCAGTTGTCTCCTGCTTGGACCTAGGGTGGCACTGTGACCCGAGGGGACTTGTATCATTGACTATACCGGAGAGGAGCAAACTGTCTCTCCAGAGGGCCGAACTAAGGGGCAAGTTTGGGTACAGAAGACAAAAGAAGCAGGGTATGGTGGCATATGCCTGTAATCCCAGCGATCTGAGAGACTGAGACAGGAAGATCACAAGTTCAAGCCCAGCCTGGGCAACTTAGCGACTTGGTGAGATGCTATCTTGAAATTTAAAAATTGAAAAGGGCTGCTTTGCTGGCCATTTCTTGGGGGCAGGTCTCAGAACCCAGCAGAGGGCAAATTCAAAACATGAGTCATTCAACCTGGACAGGTTTGCAGCTGCAGTCTCCGCACCCTGGCAAAATCATGGACCTGGCCTGAGTGCCCTAGTGGCTGCCAGCCTCCCCTTCCTGTGACCAGCCTGCTCCCCAGGCTCTGGTGGCTCCCAACCCAGAACAAGCTACCTTGCATGTGACAGGGCTCCACAGGCTGCTCTGGCACATCGACTACTTGAACTACAGACGCTTGAAACCCAGTGGGTACATAAAGGTCACTTTGACCTTCATGCCAAAGTCCCCTGCTGAAGATGCCCCGTCCCAGATGCATTCTCGACATCAAGGCCAGCATTTCTTCCTAAGGGCTCCCAGGCAACTTGCAAATAACTTACAACTTGAAAATAATTGGCACGCTGTCTCCTGTGACTTTTGTGTGTGCTTAACTCTCAGTCCCAGACGGCGCTGTAAGAGGACAAAATGCAGTTTCGCTGCCCTCCCGGCTTTTGGAGCCCATTCATGTCTGTGTGCACTTGAGCCAGCCTGGGGAGGGGCTGGGAGCCTCCTTCTTCTTGAGAAGACTGGGTGTTGGGGGACTGTCGGGGAGACTGGGCCTCCCCAGGTGCAGAGGAAGCGAGCCAGGGCTGCAGTGCTCACTCACCCTCCTCCCTCCTTCCCGCAGAGGTCTGGGCACCAAGGAGCCCCCAGTCTCACCGCTCGGGCTCCGAGCATGGAGAGCCACGGCACAGGGGAGGCAGCTTCATCCACAGAAGCCCGGGAGAGTCACCTGGCCAGGGGATCGGACTGACCTGTGTACCAGGAAGGGATGACCGGCGTCTAACTGGATCTGTTAAAGAGCAAACAGCCAGAGCAGGTGCCTGGGATTGCTGAAAAGGGCCAGCACTGTGAAGGTGAAGGAGACCAGGAAACGTGGCAGCTGAATGGGACATATGATCCTTGGCTGGATCCTGGATTAAAAGGGGGGGGGGGACGTAAAGAACATTAGAGGCATGATCAGGGAAATCTGCACAGCATGTACTTTCGATGACACTGTGTCAGTCTTTTCTTGAGTGTATTGTTGTGACAGTTGGTTTTGTGTGTCGATGCAGCTGCGGGTGGGCAGTTGATGAGACACTGGGAATGGTGATACGCGCCTGTAATCCCAGCACTCGGAAGTCTGAGGCAGGAGGATCACAAGTTTGAGGCCACTGTGGGGCTACACAGTGAGTTCAAGGCCAGCCTGGACTACAGAGTGGGACATTGTCTCAAAAAAACAAAGAGGAGATTGTGTTTAAACTGGGGAACTTTGAGTGAAGCCAACTGCGCTTCATCAGGTGGGTGGACCTTGTCCAATCAGGCGAAGGTCTCACCAGAACAAATAATCTGGCTGCCAGAGGAAGGTAATTCTCCAGCAGAGGCTTCCGGCTCATCTGCACCAGGGACCTCCCGGCTCGCTGCCTGCCGCCCACACTGCAGATGTGGACAGCTCCTAGGAACAGTCCCCTCCCACACGCACACATCCACCGCTCCTGCTTCCCTGGAGAGCCCTGGTGCCACTGTGCCAGGAGAACACCCTGTCCCCAGGAGGGCAAGGGTACAGGCAAGAGATGAAAGGTTACCATGTCTGCTCCTGACTCTCACAAGGCTCAGCAAACCAGATAGTGCATGCACGCATGTTATCCGTACACAGACACGCGTAGGTGCCATTCACAAACGGGTGCTGTGTGCAGGCACAGCAGTGCCAGCAGTTTTGCTTTCCAACAGTCAACTGTGGTCTGAGAATAGGAAATGGGAGATCCCAGAAGGAATCAGTAAGGTACTCTGAGAGGCCTTCTTCACATAACCATTGTTACAGCCTATCACAGTGGTAATTAATCCATGTGGTTATTCGTGCTGGTCTCCTACTGTGCCTATTTATAAAGCATCCTTACAAAGGATGGCAAAACCCAAGTCCGCATAGGGCTTGGTGCTGTCTGGTTTCAGGCACCCAGAGGTCCTGGGGTGAGTCCCCTACAGGTAAAGGGGGCGTTTATCTGTGTGCCCTATGGGTACATGTGTGTATGAAAAAGACAGGGCAGACACAGAGAGGGGCAAAGGTAGTTCCAAGTTAGCAGCTGCTGCTTCTAGGGCAGACGGCACAGACTCCTGTCGTTCTGGTCTTCCAACCTGTCTATAGGTTTTAAATGTTTTTCAGTGAAAATGCTGGGATGCTTTCCATGACTTTGGGACCAAGTGAAGACCCCAAGTCTGGTCTGGGAGCTGTTGGTGCGGGAGGGGCCCCGTGAGCAGAACCCAACCTTCCCACCCCGATTCAGAACCAACTGAGACCAGAGTCCAGGCACTGGCAGACAGAACCAAGCGTCGGGGGGCTGGGGTTGGACAGAATGGGCTGGGGTGACAGCCACATGGTGCCCCATGTCTGCCTGGGGACTCCTAGCAGCCTGTGGGGAGAAGCCTGGGTCTGCAAACATGGCTCCCCATCCTGGGCCACTGTCCAGGGAGGGGAAAGGACAGCAAGCCTGAAGATCCCCAGGCCCGGCCTTCAAGATCCATGGGCCAAAGGTGTCCCTCCCTCCAGCCCTCCAGGTCTCTGTGGCGGTACCCCTGTCTATCCAGGGACAGTGCCAGCCACCATGCACCGCGTGGGAGCTTGGGCCCAGGAAACTATCCCCAGCCCGGCTGAGATGAGTGTCAACTAGGGACAGGCACAGCAGAGCCACCACGGACAGGCACGTAAATAGGGGACAGAGGTGTGAGGGACAAATCAACACAACCACCACATGCGCGGTCCTTCCCTAGAGAAGGCCACATCACATCGCCTCATGGCCACCCCTCTCTACCTCCACGTAGCCCAGGCTCTGGCCTCCTAATGAGAAGCCACATGTGACCGCCAGTGCAGCTGGGCCCAGTGGCAACCAGCCCGATGAAGAGACACTAAGGCCAGCACGTGTTGCTGAAGCCAGCAGAAGCGGTGCTAAATGGCCACTCAGGGTGCTCAGCGGGTGCCAAGGAGACCTCACCCTGGGCAGCAAGGGGACCGCAGAGCCTGCTCCCTGCGGTGATGACCGGGTGCTGGGAGGCGGCATTCATACAAAGCCACAGACATCGTTTGACACCCCAAGAGACACAACCCAGACCCCAGCCTCCATAGAACAGATGAGTCAGGGAAGGCAACGAGGGGCCTTCAGATGCCAGAGAAATTCTGCTCCCAGTCTGCAGGCCCAGCTGCACAGCGTGGCCAGCTCTGTGGGCACCTCACAGCATCCATGCGTGATCCATCTCCTTTTCCTGCTTAAGTCTCGTGCAGAGGCTTATTAAAATCTACTAAACATACGTGCATACAGCTGGATATGGCAGTGCACACCTGTAATCCCAGCACTTGGGAGGCTGAGGCAGTAGGATCACTGTGAGTTCAAGGCCATCCTGGGCTACACAGGGATACCCTGTCTCAAAAACCAAAACAAACAAACAAAAAGGTACACGTCATGAAAGATCGATGGACATTTTATAGAGGCAAAAACATGCATGAAACACCAAAGCACAATGGCTTAATGAGGGGGGCAGGATGGCGGGGCAGGGTTGTAGGTAAATATGACCAGCGAGAGGCCTGCAGGGATGCAGACGCACAAACAGGGCATGAGGTAGGAAGGGGTACACACCGTGGCGGCAGCCCGGGGCACCCAGCTGTCCTATGTCCCCTTAGAGCCAGGGCCTTCCCTGAGCTGCAGGAACCCAAGAGGCTGCCCACTCTCAACACTGTGACTTGTTCTGACCAGAGCAGCCTCAGCACCACTTGGTGACCTCCACGGAAGTTTCAGAGACGTGACTTTGTTGAGCGAGCAATTCTGCCTGTAGGGAAACGTGGATTCAAGACCCACAGGCTTGAGCGTGTGTGCCAGGCTGGCTGGCACCATCACCTAGGGAAAGCCTCTCAGCAGCAGGCTCGGGAGGTGAAAGGAGGGACGCTCAGATGGAGGTGGGCCCACAGCCACTGAGGGTAAGGGTAGGCAAAGCCCCATCCACAGGCCAGCAGGGACAGCCGGGACAAAGAGGCAGGTCACACACGTTCCTGTGCCTGGCACATAGCAAGTGATTTTTTTTTTTTTTTTTTGTACCGGGGATTGAACTCTGGAACTTGCGCTTGGGAGGCAGGCAGCAGAACCACTGAGCTAAATCCCCAGCCCAGTAAGTGATGTTTTAATATTTACACATTTGTTTTGGTTTTCTTCTGTTTTGCTGAGTCAGGGTCCCATTTTGTACTTCAGTCTGGTCTTGAACTTGTGGCCATTCTCCTGC
This sequence comes from Heterocephalus glaber, assembly GCF_000247695.1. The sequence goes on along the minus strand of NW_004624755.1, from coordinate 23,321,631 downwards.
CTCAGCCTCCTAAGTGCTGGGATTACAGGTGTGAGCCATATGCATTCATGACAAATCCAAAAGACCCCAGCAAGCTACCAAGAATGGTTCCCCCAGGGGTGGAGTCGGGCGGCCAAGGATGTTCTCTTTCAACCTGTCTGATGTTTCCGTTCCTTGCGAAGGCCTCTTATGAGATGGATTGGAGGAGATCCGGCATCAAGCCCTTTCCCACACGGTTACTTCCGGTGGACAGGGCTAGTTCCACGCGTGCTTCACAGGACTGAACGCTTCCTGACCCCCATTTGTTGGGAAGTCACAGGCAGAGAGTGGGAAAGTCAGTGTCAGTCCCCCTCTGCCCTCGTGTACCTGACACTGCCACTTCCCCTCTGGGACTCAGGTCCCCTGGGATAGCCCTCGGGGAGCTGCCAAGGCCGAGTCCAGCTTCCCCTCCAGAGCCCTGTCCTGACAGCCTCTGCCCCGATGTGAGCCTGGGTCCAGCCCCAGAAAGATCTGGGGTTTCGCCACCTGCCTCTGGCAGCCAGCTCTGAATGTGACAGTAAACAAGCACAGCCCACCCGCGGAGCTGGGAGGCACCTCCCTCACGACCAGGACACACCTGGGCGCTGAGCACCGCCCTTCTGGCTAGCCTGAGGCCTCCTCATCTCCAGCTCTGCCCCTCCCAAGCTGGGGCGGGAGCCTGTCACCCTCGGCCTTCAGCCATCTGGCCCAGTGACCGGTCACTTGTCGGCGATGCCCATGTCGAACCCACCTACCTGGCTGGCCTCCGCCCGAGGCCTCAGGTCCTTCCTGCCCCAGGCGCCGTCCATGGAGAGCCAGCTCGCTCCTCCAGCTTTCCCCACCTGGCACGCCTTGTGGGGGCCCGAGGGCCGCCACTCCGTCCTCCCTGACCCGGGGTGCCAGCAGCCAGGGGGCCCCTGCCTCTAGTAGGCGGAGGAGGCCCTAACGTCTGGCTCACCTTGCCTTTATTCACCCAAACGTGGGCACAAGCAATCAAAGTAACACAAGATTCCCCTGCTCTCCTGGAGCCATTACTACGTGCTCAGGTCGCCTCAGCTTAGCCTCAGCTGCCTTCAGTTTTCCCTAGAACCTGCGGTGCGCCACCCCCACCCCCCGAGTGCAGCCTTTCCCCTTCAAGCTCACTGCGGAAGCAAATTAGGCCTCCGTTCTCCTCTGGTCTCCGACACCCGTGGGTCTGGGCAGTGGGGTCGACTCTTCTCTGCACTCTTGGAGGGCGGAAGTGGACTTGGGAGGAATAGAGGGAGGGAAAGACAGAGCCGCCTAGCGGGCAGGTGTGGAGGGACAGCCTTCCGGTGGCAGGGGACGTCCCCTCCCAGTCTGAACGGCAGCAGCACCAAAGATGTCAGCCTGAAGTGGGCCGTGTGTGTCACGCGCACTGAGCTGCAGGCCTGGGGACAGAGGGTTCTTCCCCTGGAGGTTGTCCTAGGCAGGGCCCGCGGCGGGCAGGCAACCAGATGGCAGGGTCAGTGGGTCCCAGGGGCGGGGCTGCCTCTGGCGTGTGTGACAAGCTCCCGTGTCTGGTTTCTTTGAGTGCTTTGATATGCCCGTGTCCCTGTGCTCCTGATTTAATTCGATACATTAATTTGTTACTGACACCATGAATTATGTATCAGTTTGTGCCTTGTGGTTCTGTGCTGGGCAGATGCTGGCTGTTTCCTTGTGCAGATCCAGCATGGGGCCTTTCTACCGTGGGGCTTGACCTCACCACACCGAGACTCAGGCAAACCATTGCTTTCCAAATGGAGTTGCTCAGGGCAAAGCCCAGCCTGAAAGCCACCGCTCCTTGCAACGTAGTGTCACTCCTGCCAAGCGACACCCGCCTCTCTTCTGTCCACAGCCACCACTGCTCGGTGCAGCCTCCAGCCCTGGCCACATGTCTATAAATGGCACCTCCGTTGGTCCTCTCTGTCCAGCCAGGCTAGGGTGGGTTAAATGGTGGCTTCAAAAAGCTACACCAGGGTCCTGTACTGGGATCTGGCAGCCGTGAGCTTATTTGGAACTCGCCTTTTCCTGTGTGATGAAGTTGAGGAAACCAGGATGAGTCGGGAGGAAATCAGGTTGAAATGACGCCTCTTACAGGCGTCCCTGTGAGAGAAAGGGGGGAAAGGCGAGATGCAGAGCCACGAGGGACACAGCCACAGCCCAGGAGCACGGGATGGGCCCAGGTGTGGATGCATTCTCCTGTACGGCCTCCAGGGGGAGCCAGCCCTGCCCACCCCTGGACTTCGGACTTGGGGCCTCCAGAGCTTGGAGGGAACGTGCTTCTGCAGCCTGAGGAGACGGAAACGCGCTCCCCTGGGCCATCCACCCTGGGGGCAACAGAGCCTGGGGGGCGGCTGCCAGCCTCCTTTGCACCAGCCTCCCTCTCCAGCCATCCTAGGGGAAATCACAGCCCCTGGAGAAGTGGATGGCAGTCACAGAGCTTGGCCGGCTGTCACTTTAAGGGACAAGGGTACAGCACAGTGGGAGAAGCCAGGCACCTGCAAATGTCCCACACTGTGTCATGGGGCCACCTCATCTGTCAACAGCCCTGCCCAAGCCACCTTATCAGGAGGCCCGGAAAATCGTGCAGCCGAAGCTGGGGCAAGTTGCCAGCCCTTGTCCCTTGTCCCTGGAAAGCTGTTCTGTGATGTGTCAGCCCAGCCAGCAGATTCCAAGTGGCTTCTCCTTGCAGCTCAGGGATGTCATCATGGCCAGAACCCAGCGTGTGGGGCGGGATCTGGGCCTTGTGCCAGGACGAGAATCTCGGGGTCTCCAGTCGGCCCTTGCCAGCTGCCGAGAGCAGCTTGAAGCCACTTCTGCAGACGTCCACTCATTTGGCAAAAGCGCATGATCTGCAGGCTGTATCAGGAGGAAACAGCCCAGGCTTCTTATATTTGGCCGATTTCACATCATCGTCCTTTTCTTCTTGTCACCTGCTCCTGGTGGCTGCCGCCAGCCTGTGCATATCACCAACCCTGAGAAAGCCCGAGGCCTCTTGCAGCAGGGGTTGCCCTGCTTCAGCTCCAGTGCACAGCGAAGACCCGGCCAGCCTGTGCCTCCCTCCTCCCCGGAGGGAGCTGCACCAATCCCGAGCCTGGCCACCCACCTGTCCCGAGCACTAAGGTCCTCATGGTCAGACCCAAGTGTCACGTTCTTTCGCTCCACCCAAAGCCCAACACAGAGCAGAGCCGGAGCAGGCACACCGCCCGGAGAGCTATTTCTCCCATGCACCTGCCCCTACCAAAATCTGTACTCCTGATGTACCCTGGCATCACTAAGTGAGTGGACTTGGACTTGAACTTGAGCTAACCCAAGGCACCCGGCAAGCCCAGAGGTGCAAAGGGCCAGGCTGAGCATGGTGCGTAGTGCGTGGAAGGGGCACGGAGGCCTTACACAGCCACCACACCCCCCACGCTGACCAGGTGGCTGTCTCAGTCCCCACCCCAGGGACTTTGATGACTCCAGAAAGACCCAGAGGAGTCTGAGGGCAGCAGCGAGTCCATGTGCAGAGCAGAGAGCGGCAGATCTTCCCACCCATCGAGGAACCATGACCTTGACGTCAGCCTTTGCCAAAGGAACCTGTCTCCGCCCTGCAGCCTGGATGTCCAAGACCAAGGTGCAGTGGGGCTGGTTTCTCTCTGCTTGGCTCGTAGACGGTGTCTTCTCCCCATTTCCCCACAGGGTCACCCCTGATGTCTGTGTCCTCATCTCATGGGGACACCAGGCAGCTTGGACAGGAACCTGCCCTGGTGCCCATTTTACCCGTAATGGCCTCTGTAAAGTCCTTCTCTGCACACCCACATTCCAGGCTGCAGGGGTTAAGGCTCTGACACATGGGTTTAGGGGGACACAACTCAGTCCCCAGCACCAAGCATCTCGGTTTACCCAGTGTGGCCAGGGTAGGACTGGGCCTCCTTCGGCACAGGGTTGAGGACACCCGGGCCCCTTGCAGCTGGGTAGGAGGAGTGCCAGGCTCTGCCCAGCAGGACGTGGGAGATGGGAGCTGCCCCGTCCTGGCCAGCGAGGGACAACTGCAGTCACCATGCCCCTGCATCCCTGGGATCCTAGAAAGGGTGTGGGGCTGTGCGATAGTGGGACCCCAGGTCCGGGGTCACCAACCCAGCTCGGAGCCCCACATTGGGCCCTGCTGAGCCCCCCACGTTCTTGGGGCTCCCATCCCAACTCCTGCACCCTCCTGCACCACCCCACAGTGCCATGAACAGCTCCCTGGTGGCACCAGCTGGAACCTGCCTCTCTGTGCCCGCCAACAGTCACTGGCAACGCCACCCTGTCCTGGCTCCTCCTCCACACACACGTCACCCAAACTCTGAGGACAGATGGGCTCTGCAGCCAGAGGACGGAACCTCCAGGAGCTCACGAGTGTAGACAAACAAGGACATGGATGTCACAGAAGGTGCCGGGGGAGGAGACCAATGGGCCTTGGGGGCCAGGGAGGCCCTGCATGCACTGGGCAAGAAGGCAGAGCCCTGGTTTAGACGCTCAGCTCCCCTTATACCAGCCTGCCTCCTATATCAATTCCCTCAACTTTCTGAGCCTTAGTTTCCCCAGCTGGAAAATGAGGCCAAAGATCACACCCAGGGTCACGGTGAGATGAGATGATGATTGTCATCACTGCAGTTATTTATGATAAGCTGAAGCCTGGACCAAGGACAGAGGCAAGACAGCCAGTCAACAGGCTCAGGACAGCGGCTGAATTTGGCTGGGGCAGAGGCATCGATGAAGGTGGCCAAGACAGCACCTAGCATCAGGCCAAGGACCCAGGCCCTCTGCACAGACCTGGTAGGGTCAGGTCTGCCTGGGATGGAATCGCTCTCTCTAAAGTGAGAAGGACACAGGGTGGGAGGCCAAGGAGGATGGAGGCCACGCTGCGGCCCAGGTCTGCGAGCTGGGTGCAGGCGAGGGCTGGACTGAGGAGGGAGAAAGAAAGCCTCAGCGCCATTCTGGCAGCCTAGGCTCGTAACCGCTGTCTCTCACACTCCCGGCCTCTGCAGCCAAGGCCTGCGCGGGGGACAACGTGCGGGCCTCCAAGGCGTGAGGCTCTGAGTGCCGAGGAGCAGGAGTGGGTGTGGAGAGACAGCGTCCTGCACCCGCTGCGCCCATCAGCTCTGCCCCATGCAAGCACACGCCAGACGCTTCTCTCCACACACAATTGAGGAGAACCTGTCCCCACGCAGAAACAGGAGGAAAAATAGACAAGTCACCTCCTGAATCCAGAGAAGACGAGAAAGAGGATGCTGCCGAGGACCCAGACTCAGCCCTCAGATCCTGCCACCCCGGGAGGCTTAACCAGAGTCCCAGACACCAACGGACCAAAACTAACAGAGGAGGAACCAGGAGCCAAGGGAGGAAAGGCATGTGGTGAGTGGGAGAAGGACAACAAACCCCATCAGAAGAGGAGCACCGGAAAGGAGGAAGAGAGTCGGCAGACCCCTAAGGCACTGCTTAATGCCTTAGCATATGTGCAAGACCAGAATGTGAAGACAGTCGCGGAAGAAAACGCTGCTGCTGAGACTCAAGGCCAATATTTCAGAACTTGAGAACTAGAGAGTGGGCCCCGGTACTGATCTCACGTCCAGAGAGCCCCCAACAATCCTGAGGCTTCATCGGGAGCTACAGCCATCTAACACTGCCTTTTCTTAAGACCACTTATTACTTTCCCATGATATCATATGATATTTTTGAACTGAGGTCCTAAATTCTTGACCTGGAACTGGAGTTGGCAACACCTAGCTCTACTTCTCCAACTGGAGTATCGTTCTTCATGTATTTATCTGTGTTTTGAGTAATCCTCTTCTGTATCTGTTGCATATTTTTTCTTGGTGTTTGAAGACATGTGCAGCATAGTATATGCCTTTCCTATCATACAGCATGTGACAGGGTGTGCAGCCATGGGGAGGCCTTGGGACATTTAAAGCCTCACACCCATGAAAACAGCTTCCAAGAAATAACATTCCTGGTGAGAATTCTTATTCTACAAATCCACTAAAGCTTAGGTCCGTGCTTAGTGTAGGACTCAGAAACCGGTCACTTTCCCATTACGCACAGCGAGCTAAACATAAAAAGCATTTGAAACACACAGAATGTTCCATAGTTACTGTGAAATTTTTCTTTCTAGTCCACTGGAAGTTGGAAGGAAGTTTTTTTCACTAACAGATATATTCTTGTTAGCCTTTTCTCCTAATTATTTTGTTATGGTGGTTTGGACAGAGGAGTGTGCTTAATACCAAGGCAACACAGTGAAATGTTTTCATGTTATGTAGAAAATAATTGACTGTTCTAAGTTTGTGACTCTGCTCTTATACACTGGACCACATTTGCCCACAGAATGAACGAGTCCAGTTTTCTTCTTTCCAAATGGTATTTTGATAGATACTGGATTGTGTCTGTGTCATTATGTTCATTTGGAGAAACTGTGATTTAACAACTGATTTAAATAAAATACTTGCTTTCACTTAAAAATAAAAAAAAGTTTGCAGCCGAAGAAAAGAGAAACGGCCTGTCTGAAGTCACGCTGAGTTACTGGCTCTCGCAGCTCCTTGCTTCTCCCTTCAGCCTTCTCTTAGGCAAGTGCGTGCAGGAGACCAGCTCCTACGGGGCGCAGTGCTGCCAGGTTGCAGGCGTCCTCGGGCTGCTGGAGCGTTGCTCCCAAAGATGTGTGTGTGTGTGCACACGTGTGTGTGTGCACGTGTACTTACATGTGTACATACAAGGGCACCTCCTGTTACTCCACTTCCAGGCCACCCAGAGCAGTTTCTCTTTTCCTGTGAGATGAAGCTGTTATGCTTGGGGAATAGAGGGAGCACCTGTTTCCCCGAGACCCCCTCATCATGTTCGGTCAGGCCCCTCTGCACACGTGCCATAAAACACAATTCCGTGTGTAACATAGAATGCATGTGACATGTAACTCTGCCTTCCACATTTTTACCATAAGCACTTTCTTACTATTAGAATTTTCCATCACCATCAGTTCTATGAAAATAACACGAAATCTTCTAGCCTGTGAATCTTTCATTTGTTATTCTCCATTGTATCCGATTTTTACTATTATAAATGACTGTGACATACATCGCTGCACCTGTTTCTTTGTCTAAAATCTTTTTCTTCCCTTAATCCCCCAACGTGGAACCCTTAGGCCGTGAAGCAAGCTCTGAGCAACACTGACAAGATGCCCTCCGAACACTGGCTCTAAGTTGGCTGCGGGGAGCAGGGTGGGACCGCTGGTGTGCACTTGAGGGGGGCTGCTCACAACCCCAGCTTTAATCTCATTACTGTCCCTAGCCCCATTCCCCCACCCTGAGGCTGACTGCCGTGTGGGCTGAGCAGTGGGCACACACTGGGGACCCTGGTCACATGGACGCATGATAGCTTTTCCTTTTATAGCTGCTCGAGACCACAAAAAACAGGACACTGCCCATCCGGACCCCTTCACCTTCTCCCAGGGCACTGTCCCTTTCTCTCCTCCAGCCACAATTACAGCGACACTGGTGCATAACTCTCCTGTGCTTTTACTTCCAAATGCCATTGATCCAAACTGAAGGAAAAAAAAAAAGTAAAACCAAATGAAAAATGCCTTCTCCGGCAGGACCGGTGTCGTCTGCACTGGTAATGTCATTATGCTCCAAGTTCTCTCTTCCGGAAAACAAAATTTCATTTTGGGCACAGAAAAAAGAGATGGAATTTTTAAACTTTTGGAATTGCCTGGTAAAGAAAAGGCTGCGTGTTGCTGCCCACAAGCTGAGCAGCAAAAGCCATTCTTAGAGGGCAGCTCACAGCCTTCAGGGTTCATACTGAAGAAAGACTGAAAACCAGTGACCTAAGCATCCAACCTCAGATACCATAAAAATAAAAAACACAGCCAAATCACTTTCCAGCCCTCCAGCTAAAATCGGCTGTAAAAGTGACAACCGAGTAAACCCAAGAATGTGGGGAAAAGAGGATTAAAGAATGAAACAGAAAACAACCTTGGCTGGGCATGGTGGTGCCCGCCTATGATCCCAGCACTCAGAATGTTGAGGCAGAAGGATCGCTGAGAGTTTGAGGCAAGTTCAAGGCCAGCCTCAACTACATAGTGAGACTGTCTTAAACGACGACAACAACAAAAACAGTTTCCCATAAAGAAATCTCTAGGTGTCAACAGCACCAGACCTTAAGGACAAATCATCCCAGTCTTATCAAACTTTTCCTTCCTGAAGACGGTGTAATTTTAGATTAGTATGTTCCCCACTGCTGTGACAAATTACCCAAGGATGGACAATGCACATGTAAAGAAGGTTCATTTCTTTCACAGTTCTGGGGGCCAAAAGTCCAAAATCAGGGGGCTCCATTGATTTGACCTCCAAGGGGGGAACCTCAGCACATGTCCTCATGGGGGGATGTGTGCATGATGGGGAGAGTGTGTGGCAGGACCAAAGGCCAGAGAGCAGGGAGGGACTGGGCCTGTTCCTTTTAATTTTTTTTCTCTTTATATACAGACCTGAGGATCAAGCTCAGGGCCCCACATATCCTAGGCCAGCTGTTTTCTACACTGATCTTCACTCCCAGCCCTTGGTAACAACCATTGGTGAGCACTGGCCAGGTTCCATCCCTCCTGAGGCCATGCCCCCAATGACCCAACAGCCTCCCGCTAGCCCCACCTCTTAAAGGTCCCACCACCTCTTAACATCACCACATTGCAGCCAAAGCTCCCAACACATGGACCCCTAGGGGACAGGCCACATCCACACCATAACAGATACTAATACCAAAACCAGAGAAAGAAAAATTATGGCCTATCTCACAAATGAACAAAGATGGAAAAATCCTACAGTAACAATGAGCAGAATCTAGCCTTAAACACAAAATATAACATTTAAATGCTGCGTGGGCAAGAAGGCTTCATCCTGAGAATTTGAGGACCATTTATACAGAAAGTGTGACTTATGTGGCATGCTGTCATCCGGTGAAAGACAGACGGTCATCTCAGTAACACAGACAAGGTTTCTATAAAATGCAACTTTGGACTTAGGACAAAACAGGACAAATTGCTTTTAGTGAGCTAGGAATTCTCTTTTTTTTTTTGGTACTGGGGATTGAACTCAGGTCCTTGTGCTTTCGAGACAGGCAGCGACACCACTGAGCTAAATCCCTGGCCCAAGCTAGGAATTCTTAACTTGAATTTTCTTAATTTGAAAAAGGGCATTCACCAGTCATTAGACAGATGTCATTTTTCCTGGGTGGGAAATTTCCCTCTGAGAAAGACAAAGCTTCCTTGCATTAAACATCGTCATAGAGGATGCAGCCAGTGCAATAGAGCAGGAAAAAGAAATAAAAGCATAAAAGAGCAATACACTCTCATTTCCACAGAAGAAAAGTAAATGAAAGATACAATCAAGTTATTAGAAGTACTAAGAGAATGCAAAAAGGTTTTCGGATGTAAGCTCTATATAGAAAACTCACATTTTGATTCACCAGCTACAAACAAAAAACAGAATTCAAAATATATCATGTATAATATCGACAAAAATATCACCTAGAAATAAATCTAATAAATATATGTGAGACCTATCGAGTAATGTTTAATGGAGATATAATGCATATTCCATTAAACGTACAGTGGACCTTCAAGTTACGACTGGCTTGACATATGACCGAAATTTGAGTTTTAATTTACAACCAAAGTCTTGAGTTATGACCCAAATGTCAGCTGCTTCTACTTCCAGATGGTCTCAGATACAGATAAACCCTTAAAGAGTTCTAGAAGGACCATTACAACACCCATTCTCACTTGTGCTGACTCGGGGCCGGTGACAACAGGCACCTGTGTGCAGGCCTGGACTGCAGCACTGAACTCCTCTGTCCCCAGGAGGGCCGAGCCATTGGCCAGTCACCTGGGAGGCAGGGCCAGCAGCAGAGAGGGCACCTGGGCAGCCCAGCCAAGCCCTCCGGGGACTGGCAGTGCTGGAATGCACAGGCTGGGGTGATTTCCACCTTCGTGGGTTCCTCCAGGAGATGGACAGGGCCAAGCTAGCATGGAGAGGATAAAGCCACTCACCAGGGGGCACCCAGCCCAATGTCTCCACAGTCCCAGCACAGGGCTGGCCATGTGCCCAGGGGTGGAGCCCTGAAATGAGGTGACCCAGTCCATCCTCTGGGGGCCCACGAAGACAAGGGCAGTGAGCAGAGAGCACTGGCCAGTGGGGAGACTGGCACGGGGACAGCAGGGTGGAGGCCACTCCTGAGAGAATGGCTTTTGGGCATCCAGCCACAGCAGGTCCTCTCCCTTGTCCAGAGTGTGAGGAGGGGCCAGGCCCCAGTTGAGCTATGAACACAAAGAAGTAGACTTGCTTTGTCCCCAGCATCCCCAGCCTGTCACCTGATGCCCAACAACCCTTCCCAGCAAGAGCGCTGATCCCCTTTGACTAATGAGGAAACTGAGGGACAAAGAGTCTGCAAAACGTGTCCACAGCTGCTCTGCTAATGTTATGGCTGAGCCAATCCTGACCCCTAAAGCTCAGGCTCTTGATGTTGGTACTTTCTCCTCTCGGGCAACAGGAAGTCATGCAAGGTTGTTCAGCATGGGAGTGGCTGTGTTGCTCTGCATAGGGCCAGCTGGAGAAAAGAAGGTGGGTGTAGAGCCACATGGAACAACAGGACCTGGTGACACCTGGGAGCTGCAGTGCGGCCATCAGCGCTCAGCCTGAGACAGACCCTGTGAGCCTCCTCTGACACCTGCAGCGGGGCTGGGGTGGTCGGTGGGAGCCTGCACTCCTCGGCTCTGCTCTTAGGTGCCATTCCATCTCCTGTCACTGGCACAGTCCCCTTGGGACAGAGCCACTCTCCTTTCTGGGATGAGAGCCGGGCACAGATCCAGGAAGCCACTTGGCCCCGGCCCCCAAGCTGGTGGGAAAGCAGGATCCCAGCTGGACCCAGGGTTAGAGGATCTCCCACCCAGCTGCTCTGGCCCAAATGGTCAGCAGGCCCCAAAGAGCAGCCTCAGCATGAGTCAGCTGCCTTCCTATTATCAGCCACTAACTTTTTGGAGTAATTTGTTATGCAGCATTGTCACAGCAATCACTGGCTGATACATAGTGCCAACCTGGAGCAATAACAGCTGCTGTATAGTGCCCATAGTGTGAAAATAGGAGAAGCTTCTAGAAGTGGTGATATGTGATCCAAGCTGCAAAGGACACATCTGAGGACCTTGAGGCAGCATAACTAAAGACACTCACAAAAAAGGACGCCGAAACTGCTGCAGAAAGTGGCAAGAATGATGGGATAAGTGTGCTTGAAGTGAGGGAAAGGACTTTAAGGGGGATTCATGGCAATGTGTCATTTACTAATACATTTTTTTAATTTAGCTTTCACCTTATATTTCAATTATACCTCATGAACCTCTCTGAACGCCAAGGTATTCATCATAGCAACTTGAAGCCGACAATACGCAAAGGTTGTCCAGCTATAACCTGTGGTAAATCAGAGAACACCTGGAATTTTAACTGAAAGCCATGCATTTGTCCAGGAAACTCCATGTCCAGACAAGGTCGGAGGCACTGGGCTGGCAGCTGCAGGATGGGGTAAAGCCAGAAGCCATGGCTGCATCCAGGGCCAAGAGCTCGGTATCCGGGATGAGCTGAGCAGGGGTCAGCTTCCTGGTGTGCGTTCACCTTGCATGCACTCTGAATTCTGTCCCATGTACATACATTATCCATTTAACTTCTAAACAATTATTCTAAAAATGAGACTCAGTTTTAACATGCGGAGAAGCTGCAGTTCGGGTCTTCCAGAATTATTGTAAAGACAATTTTTTTAAAAGCTGTGCAATGATCCTGAGTGGAAGGCCCAACCTTCCAACCACACCGGGCCCCTGAGCCTCTGTTTTTGGATGGAGGGCCGATGCTTGCGATAACTCCATCACCAAAGCAGCACAACGGGAGCTCTTAACAGGAACTACTGATGTCAGGGGATCAAGTCTCTCATCTACCCGATCCAATGCCAGGATGAAAACATACTTTTCACACAAAAGCACTACTTACAATAGCTAGGATGATGAAATCACCCAAACGTCCCCCACTGGATGAGGCAATAAACACAGGAAGTTCAGCTACATAATGGAATATTATTCGGCCATGGAATGGGACAGAGCATTGAAACTTGCTATGACATGGGTGGACCTTAACAATATCAGGCTAAGTGGAAGAAGCCAGTTACAAAAGACCATATCATAGGATTCTGCTCATATTAAATGTTCAGAACAGGGACATCTATTGAGTAGTCTCAGAAAGTAGATTAGGGGTTGGCAGGGGCCGGGGATTCAAAACTAGGGGTGCTGGTTTCCTTTGGAGGTGAGGAATATGTTCTAAAACAGTGGTGCATCTCTGCAGGTTTACTGGAACCCGTGGGATTATCTGGTGTGACAACTACATCTCAATGAATTACATCTTTTTGATTTTGTTAATAATCAAATTAGAGGGCAAAGACACCATGCTTCTGGCTCGCATCTCTCTCTGAGAAAAGGCAGAAGTCCTCTCAGCCCTCTGTGGCCCAGCCTCGGCCGGGAACCTACAACTCACACCCCTGGGGCAGGCCAGGCCCCTCCTACCTGTGTTTCTGCTCTACCCATCCCTGTTGCTGCTCGAACGTTTGTCTCCCAAGCCCTGGCTCTCAGGCCTTCTTGAGGCTTGGGCCAAGGCACCCACCTCTCTCACTGTGCCCCACAGCCCCGGACTTCCAGTGCACAGTGGACATGGCGAGTTTGTGTGCTCCATTAGCTGCTGACTGCCATGCCTTCCCAAGGACAAGTGGGACAGCAAGCTTGCAAGCCGGCCAAAAGCCTGTCTGGGGAGGAGAAGCTGGCCATGCCCTGGCTGGAGCAGAGCTCACACTCCCAAGCCCAGGACGACAGGGTGACGTGACATCAGAGGACACAGTGGACAGGAGCAGGGGCTTGTGCACCCTCTCCTGGGCTCACGGCATCCCTGCTTGGCCACACCTGCAGCGTCACAGACAGAAGCCTTGCTCCCTCCCTGCCCAGGTCCCTGTCCCCCACTGGTCCCAAGTGACAGCACCGCCCGACCTGGTTTGCCCTGTGTCATTCTCCCTCCACACCAAGCTCACCTGCTGCCCTGACACTGGATCTCCAACTAGACCTTCCCTGGGCACTTCCTGCATTGTCACTGCCACCTCCTGGGCCCAGGGCACTGGACATCACATTGACCCCCTGCCCTAGTGGGTTTCAGTCTTCGAAGAAACCAGGACAGCCTGGGACAGCAGGAGTTGGACGAGAGGTGAGAGGAGCAGGGCTCCCTGCAGTGGCTTTGCCTCCCTAGTTTGTCCAGAGAGCGCGTGGACACTGCTGCTGTGCAGGCCTTACCGCAGTGAGCTGCTCGTAATCTCTTCCATGTCCCAGACCAGCCAGGTCTGTGGGGAGCCAGCCGCACACCCAGCACCCAGGCCAGGCCTGGCTCCAGCCACAGGCACTCTGCAAGCCCCAGGAGGGGTCAGCTGGGACAAATGTGGCCAGCTCAGCCTATGGTCACACACAGGGAAGGCCTTGATGTCCGTTCTATGCCCGGGGTTGGCAGCCATCTGAACTGTGGGCTGAAAAACCAAAGTTAAAATATTTCACCCAAAACATGACAGGTTTTCCTCCAGAAATCCCTTTGGATGGTAAACCCCACAAAGCACTTGAAAAGGCAGCTATTTTTACTTGAATCAATTTGCAAATTTGCAATGTGCAGATGAAGCATGTTTGAGCTGGCCATGACAGACTTTTGGCTCCATCCTTGCCTGGGGCCGATGGCGGCAGCCGTCCCCACCCTTGGGGATATCCAGCCTGGCCAGCCTGCTCTGTCTCTCCACTCTGGCCCTGGCCCCAGCCCCAGCAGGCTGCCCACCAAATTGGCCTGGGCACAAACTGACCCCAAGAAACATCCTCAAGATTCCCTACGTGCACCCAGGAAGGGTCCTGGGCTCTCGCTTGCTCTGGGATCTGAGTTCTGAAGACCCTGGACCCCAACTTGCTGGCAAACAGTTTCACCCACTGCCGGAAGAATTGCAACAGGAAGCTGAGGCTGAGGCAGGCAGGCCCAGGAGGTGAGAGAGGCCAGGACAGGAGCCCAGCATCAGCACCTGCACCTTCGAATGCATGAGCATGGTAGGAGCCGTGACTGGCCGCCTGTCACCTGCATGAGAACTGTTCAGTCTACCGGGCTCCAGAGACCTGGATTCTGGCAGGAGACACTGCATCCTCCCATGACTCAGTTTCCCCACCTGTAAAATAGGGCTGATATTCATAGCCACTTCTTAACACCTGTGAGTGGTTAGAAAGTCAGGTGAATGCAATGGGGTCTCCACACCTAGTGCACCCCCAGGTCCTGGCTCCACACCTGTCACCTCAGGCACCTGACTCCGCCACCCAGAAGGTGCATTCGACAAACTCTGATGGGTTTGTACCTGAAGGAACTGAAAACAAGGTCACAAAGACATATTGCACACCCATGTGCACAGCACTGTTATTCACAGTGTGTACAGACGGAAGCGACCAGTGCCCCCGGCAGGGACAGACACGTGGTGACCACAGGTGCATACTCTGCGTGGAAGTGGAGGGGGTTCTGACGCACAGTGCCTGACACTGGTGGAGCTTGAGGGCACTGTGCTGAGTGGAAAACCAATCACAGGGCCAGGATGTGGCTCAGTGGCGCCACAGCCTCCCTCGCAAGCGCAAGGTCCCGAGTTCGATCCCCGGTACCAAAAGAAAACCCTGAAAGGCATGACTTGATACACATCAAACAGATCACATGAGATGATGCCAGCAAACTGAACAGGGAAGCCCAGGACACGCAGCTTATTTGCTATGAAAATTGCTCTCGGACCCACAACAGGAGTCCCTTGGCCTGTACAAAACACTTCCTGCCTTGCCTGCCCAGCCAGACACCCCCTGGCTGTGAAACCCCATGGCTGGGCTCCCATCAAGGGGCCTGGAACAGGGTCATTCCCACCCGGGGATGAGCCCGCCTCAGGGCAGAGCCCCTGGCCTTCGAGGTGTTTTTGCATCTGCAGGGCTGTGACGCTCACAACAACGACGCCTGGCATCCAGAGAGAGGCTTCCGATCTCACTACAGCAGCTCCTGTGTGGTTCCATTTTTGTCGATGCATGTATTTTAGTTTTGCAGTTTGTTTTGTTTTGTTTTGTTTTGTTTTGTTTTCTTTGGTACTGGGGATCAAACTCAGGTCCTTGTGCTTGCACAGCAGGTGTCGAAACCACTGAGCTAAATTCCCGGCCCTGTAGTTCTGTAATTTTTTTAAAAAGCAAATGTTTCAGCAGAACATTTTGCTACATGAGAAGTTTGGATTCAGTAAAGCAAAAACTGCGCACAGGTCTTGGTTGTTTGCAGTGATCCTCACACAGCCCCTGCATTACTGGGCGGCAGCGATGCTGGGAGGTGCACGTGGGCCCCTGCCCCGTGCACAGAGCGACGCGTGCGGTGAGGTTCTGTCCAGCTGCAAAGCAGTGAACGGGACATGAACCAGGGCCTCGCCCCAGATCCAGCAAGCCCAGGGCCAGCCCAAAGCCGCAGTCCTGCTCACGTGAGCCAGGCCCCCTTCCTGTCACCCGGGCGGTGGCGGGGGTCATCCTTCTCCAGCTCCAGGCTCTTGCACACCTGGCTGGGCACAGTGTCTCTGGAGCCCTGCCGTGGAGACAGGTCGGTGCGAGGGCAGCCATGGCTCCATTTCCAAACCAGCCCAAGCTCATAACCCTAAGCCAGGGGCTCACACACTGCTGAAGGGGGAGCAGGGAAGGGGGAGGTGGAGGTGAACCAAGTGGCAGTTGTCACACAGCATGGACCAATGAGTGACCACGGGCCTGGGGACCCCAGGAGGAGCTTTGCTGGACACCAGCCTTGCAGGCATAATAGCTGTCAGAAGGGTCACTTCACAGCCATCAGCCAGAGACGGAAACAGATCAAGGCAAAGTCCCAAAGGGTCAAAGCCCAACGCAGCACTGTAGACAGAGCTGCATGGATGATGTGGCTTTGTGGCTTATTCAACCTGCAGCTTCTGGACACCGGCTCTGCCCAGGCTGTGGCAACACAGCACGAATAAGATGGACACACCCCCAGCCTTTGGGGAGCTCAGGGGAGGCAGATCGACCACAGAGGTCCTCCACCGCCTGCTGCAGCCAAGCCCTGCTCGCAGGTAACAGGCACATGTGAGCCGCTGCAGGTGCTGAGCCCTTCGTGTGCCTCGGTGCAACCCACAGCCTTCCCACAGGGACCGGGGGGCGGCCCCATGCACAGAAGCAGAAGCTGAGGGCCAGAGATGTCAAGAGCTGTTCAAGGCCTCGGCTGGGACTGGAGCTGGGCAGTCTGGCCCTGAGATCCCCTCTCAGCACCCCTGGGCATGCAGGATAGAGGCAGCCAGGGCACCCCACCTGTCAGAGATGGAGAGGGAGGAGACAAACCTGATGCAGGATCCAAGGCTTGTGCAGGCCGGAGACAACCCTCATTCCATCTGTCGGCATCTGGGGACAGGGCAGGAAGAAGCTGAGCGTGAGGGAAACAGAAGGGCCAGAGCTGGGCGTGGTGGCGCACCCTATAATCCCAGCACCTTGAGGGGCTGAGGCGACATGGTCTCAAGTTTGAGTCCAGTCTGGGCAACTTAGGGAGACCCTGTCTCAAAAATGTAAAAAGAAACATTTTAAAGGCTGCACTTGGGTTCAGTCCCCAGTACAAAAAAAAAAAATAAGAGCCAGATCTAGTAACACCTGTAATTCATGCAAAACTGAGGTGTTTGATCCCAAAGCCAATAGGGAGCCACTGAAGTTTCGGGCAGTGATTGCCAAGTCAGAGTCAGATCTGCCCTTTAGGAAGCCAGCCCTGGCTACTGCACCGAAGGAGGCTAGGAGGAGGGAGACAGAGGCAAGACAGAGCAGTTCTGGACCAGGAGAATGATGGCAATGACCTGGTCGAGCATCATGGCTTCCAGGCCAGGCAGAAGTAGACAGATCCAGGCAGTCCATTCCAGAGGGTGCGACCTTAAAAGCTCCACCCCATGTCATTCTCCTATCCCCTGGCAGGCTGCTGGCTTCTGCTCTGTGCCCCTTAACCCAACCCCAATAAGGCGAAAACTACACACTGCTTCCCTCCAGGAAGGGGATCAAAACAGCTGGTGGCTGAGACAGAGGCTTGGCATTCCAGCACTGGTACTGCCACAAATAATAACTGACCAGTTTCAAAATTGGAACTTCATTGTGCACACGGAAGGACAGCTCCTAGCCTGGGGTCTCCAAACCAAATGGCAAAAAGCCACAAGCCACATTTAGTGCAGTCTGTGAAGCATTAAGTAGGAAGAATTCTGACCTTTCTTGTGACTGACTGTTGCAATGGTCAGCTTTCCCATTATTGAGATGTAATACCCAACACTCATAACTTAAAGGAAGAGAGGTTTAGTTAGGCTCATGGTTTCAGGGGACTCAGTCCATAGCCGGCTGGCTCTAAGGCTGAAACATCATGCCAGAAGGGTATAGCAGAGCAAAGACACAGTTCGTGGTGGCCAGAAAGCAGAGCAGAACAGTGCCAGAGAGGAGGGGGAAGGGACCAGATATAGATCCCAAGGCCACTCCCCCATGACCACCCAGACACACCCAGCAGTGTGCTTTGCTAATCTCAATGCAGTTGTTTTCAATCAGTTGAGGATTCTATTGCTCAATGTAGGTAAAAATCATGAATTGACAAAGTACAGCTATTAGCGGCTCTGATCACAGCTCAACCCTGGTTAATCCTGGTTGCTGTTGGTTCTCTGCCTGTTATCAGTCTCTGCCATTGTCAATTGCCACTGTCCAACCCAGCTTGTGCCGGTCCCTGCTGGCCAACTCTGCCCATTGCTGCTGTCACTGACCTTCATTGGCTGGTGGCTCTGGTGCTTATCAGGGCTGACCGCCCCATGTTTACTGCTGTTTCTTTTAAGCCAGCCACTCTGTGCACACTACTCAGGCTCCAGAGTAGATTCACAGGAGCTTCTGAGCCCACACCGCCTGAGAAATAAATCACAAGCGGGTTTACAGGAGCACCACAGCTCGGCTTTAACAGGGCTTGTGCAGCAGCACTGGGTGTCAGTGTGTACTCAGAGGGAGCCCTTCTACACTAACCTGCAAGTGCGAGCAGCTGGTGCTTATATACTGTTTTCCTGAAAATAAGACCTCCCTGGGAAATAAGCCCTGGCCATTACCATGGTGATGGCCAGTGTCATGGAGAAGACTGCACATCACTACTCTCTTGCTCAGTGGCTGCTCTGTAGTGGCAGGTAAGGCAAGGTGATTGAGGCTGCCATTCTTGGGCTCCAGTTTTCAAGGCTGATTATTTTCCGGTTAGGTCTTATTTGGGGGGAAACACAGCAACAGCTGCAATCCTGTGATTGGTCCACGTATAGGCCTGTGATTGGTCCAAGCAGGTGTAGGGCATCCAGGACAGCCACAGCCATCATGGCAGTTCCATGAGAGCTCAGGGTGACACGAGGGATTTGATAGCTGTTGTGTCTCTGAAAAAATGGCTGAAACTGGGGACTCTTCAGGAGGGTTAGCTGTGTTCGGCACATCTTACTGGGGATAGGGTGCTTGGGGGTTAATAATGGGCTCAGGCCCTCCCTGATCTCTGCCACTTTAGGGGCTGAGTCCCCACTTCTTCCACATCCGGAGCAGGCGGTGTGGAGGAGGGGCGCCACGCTGCACCTCCCATCAGCACGGCGCAGAGGGCAGCGCCCCAGCAGCCTCAGGGTGGCGGGAGGACACTGTGACAAGGGCCAAGTTGTCCCAGTCCACCCTCCAGGGCCCAGGGGCTGCGAAGGGGAGCAAGGTGGTAGCTCAGCCCCACTATCTCTGGCTGGCACAGGAGAGAGAGCGAAGTCGGGCACTTCTCTCCCATCCCATGGTCAGGTCAATGGAGACGATGGCCGATTCTGGGGCACAGCTGCTCCACATCATCACCCTTTACAGCAGACGCCACTGTTCAGGCCGATGGTTTGCAGCTGATCGGTTTGCTTTCACGGAATCAGCTGACAAGGACCTAAAATGCACACTTTGTGCTTTGTTTCTGATCAGAGCCAGCACTCCAGGGAAACGTCTGGCTCTGAGCTGGGGGCCAGGGGCTGTATCTAGTGGTTATCCCCTCAACTGAACTGAGAATGTGACCAAGCTATGCAGCATGACTTGGTCAGCTCTGTTTCTTTTCCACAGACATCCCAGCTCACAGACTAGAAGCTCAGCAGGTCCTTTCAGTGATTCAGAGAAATGTTCATGAAGATCATCTGCAAGTTCATGGCTGCTGACAAGCATTTATGACTCTTGAAAGAATCCAACATGCAGGGGGTCACTGATGTAACTAAGAGGACAACCAGGACAATTGGAAGGGACCCTAAAGCAAGGTCCTCGGAGCCAAGACCTCGCCAAGTAACTAGACCGCCCGAGCTGATGGTGTGCCCCAGAGCTGTGGAACCCTTGGACAGTCTTGTAGAGCCCCTCATCTGGGGCTACACGTTCCGACTTACTGGCATAGAAACAGTATATTTTCAACATGGCAGTTCCAGGCTATGGATGTCCTGGTTTGCACTCTGTCTCTGGTGATGTCTTCGGGTATCCAGGTGACATTTCTGCAGGGCCCATGTGGCCCAGGCGTGGTATTTACCCACACGTCAGCTCTTGGGGTGATTTGCTGAAGCTTACAGCAGATGTGCAGCTCAGAACCACCCAGCTCAATGGCACGGTCTTAAAGCCATGAGAAACCCAGATGTATCTGTCTTTTCTGTGAATTGTCTACAGTTCTGCACCATTACTGCTTGCAGAAGATTTCGGGACAGCATCAGAATGGAATGACGGCTGCTTGGATGACAAAGGCTGAACGTGGCCTGGGTTAGAGCTCGTGGGCCTTGGGTGGGGCGGCTTGGCCACATCTCTCTGATGAGCAGAGGCGTGGAATTTGGGCCAGAAATAAACCTTTGCTTCGAGTCCGTGGTTGGAGGTTGGGGAGTCACTTGTCACAGCAGGTCATTAAGCGAGCTGGCATCGCTGTCCCAGTGGGAGATGGGGACATTAAGATGCAGGGAGGCTGGGACTGGCCTGGGACACTGTGGACAGGAGGGAGAAGGAAGGAATGAACATGGATGGGGGGAAGGGGCCCCACCAGCCCTAGAGGAGAGAGCACGCAGCCTCCTGCAGCAGCTTCTCCTAAAGGCCGCCCCCTCTAGCACCCTTGGGCCCTGGGCCCTCTCATTTCCCGCAGCCGTCCTCGGCCTGGCCCGGCCTGGCAATCAGACCTCGGGAGCCGCACACATGTTGGAGGAGACTGTGGACGTTCAGATTCTCTGCCCCTAGCAACACCCCGTTTCTCCCCCATCTCTACGCATAAGCCCCCTGCTGAGAAGGGCCGGGGAGCTCACTCCTGCCTTTGGTGTCCTGAGGAGGGACAAATCTCTGCCCCTCTCCAAAGTCTGGCTTGAGTGGGAGGGAGGCTCGCTGCCAAAGTGTGCTACCCGGACGCTGCTGCATTCTTGGCAGATCAGCACGGGCCCTGGAAACTCTCAAGGTGTTTTGTGTTAAGAATGTTTTATAGCTTGAGAGAGAGGAAGTGGAGGGAGGCAGGAAAGGGGAAGGAGAGGGGCCGAGGGAGGGAGGAGCGAGAAGGGATGGGCTGATGCTATAAAGCCCCTGGGATCTATTCAGCCCGCAGTAAGGGTCCAGGCCGGAGGTCAGTGCTGTGAGCAGGAAGCTCAGGCTGCAGCTTAAAGCAGGGGCCTGGAGCGGGGTGTTCTGGTTGCTATCTAGCTGTCCCCCAAGGGCCTCTTGCACCCACAGGTGGGGCTTTGGAAGGATATGGATTATGGGTTATGGGGCTCATAGCTGACTGCTGTAGGAGGTGGGGCCTGGCGGGAAGAGGCAGTCATGGGCGTGGACTGGGAGGGCTCCTCCCCCTCCCAGCCCCTCCCTTCCCTGCTTCCTGTGCCCCATGCTGACAGCCGCTCTCCTCCCCCAGGCCCCTGTGCCCTTTCTGCTTGGAGCCAGATGATTATGGACTGAAGCGGGAGCCAAAATCAATCTCTGCTCCTTTAGTTTGGGGTCCAGTAGTGAGTCCCAGCAACAAGAAAGTGACTAAGATAGGGGCTCTCTGCCCTCCCCCTCCTGAGCTCCTTCTCCACATGCTCTGACCCGGTGGGGCCCAGGGGCTGCCCAGGCTGGGTTTGCATTGCGACTCCCCAGGGATTGTGAGGCCCTTGAGACAAGGTCCCCAGGTCCTCCCAGTCCCTGGCACAGGTGTGATGTCCCCTGGGCAGGTGTCAGCCCTGGGACCCCTCCCTGCCACGGCCCAGCTTTGCCGGGCCACATGGGTGTCCCCTCCCCCCTCAGCTCACCGCTGTGTTTACAGGATGCAGGCACAGGCCTGGGACTCCAGCCTGCAGGGAACAGGGGTGGGGACCAGGAGAGGCTACCACAGTGGGGACAATGGCCAGGGACTGCCCGCTGCTGACAGGTGGACCCAGAGGAGCCAGCACACACTCCGACCATGAAGCCTTTGGGGGTCACTAGCATCTCCCCTGAGCTGCAGCCAGGAAGGAGCTGTCCTCATCTTTGCAGATCCACATCCCAGCCGTGCACAGAGGCTTAACGGAGTGACTTCCTCCTAGGGCTGGCTCTGCTTTGATTTATGAAACGTGCCTGGATTATAAAGCCCCAGAAACCACTCTGCTCTGGATGGCCATCACTAGCCATGTCCTCTCCAGGACAAAGCCCGACTGACACTGCGCCCTGGGGACCAATCAGCCTCAGCCTGAGGGCGCTGGGCAAGGGTATTGACCCAGCCCCACCTCCCTGCCCTGGATGGGGCCTCACCCAGGCTGTTCCCCAGTTTGCTTTTTTCTCCCAGAGAACCGCGAGACACAGTGGACCCTAGACTTAGGAACTCGATTCCTTCTCAAGGGCTGGTTGTGGCTCAGGTTGGTCATCTGAAGGCTCAGGCTCCTCTACACAGCCCTCAGAGTCTCTCTCCTGTACACAGGTAGATCTCAGCGTCCTTAGAGAGACCCTGGCCCAGGATTTCTCAGTGAACCCCACACAGGAGAGGATGCTGTCATGTTCCTTCCAGAACTCTTTAAGGGTTAAATCTGTATCTGAGACCAACTGGAAGCACAAGTGGCCGCCCTTTGGGTTGTAACTCCACTTTGGCCATAAGTTAAACTAAAATTCCAGTCGTCAGCCCAGTTGTTCATATGTCAGGCTGGCAACCGGGGGCCCTCAGTGAAGGTCAGAAGGAGAACCTTGGAGTTGTGACCACCAGCGAACCAGGGGGAGGCATCCAGTACCCCAGGAGAGAGGGCGGGGCGTCTGCTCAGTCCTGGCCCATCGTGACGTCCCCCTCTCCCTGACAATGGGTCCCAGCCAAGGACTGACCAAGCCCCAGGTGTCTCCTTTGGTCAGCAGGAAATCAAAGACAGTCCCACGTCACCAGCCAGCGTGGCCTCGGCTGGAACAGGAGCAGGTGGCCCTGGGGGACCAGCCCTCTGACCCATGGGGGCCCCAGGGTCCAGGCAGAAGGGGAGCAACCCAGGCTCAGGGTACAAAACTGTGTGGTCATGGTGACACCTGGCATGGTGACCAGCACATGCTTCTTGTCCTGCCTCTTCAGGGTCTGCAGGCTTCTTGCTAGGGACCACAGCCTCGGGACCACAGCCTCGGGCCCACACACCCGCTAGCCACAGCGCCCCCGTGAGTCCTGCAGGTTATGAGCTAGCCCCTCCCTGAGCCCTGGAAGCTGCTGTCGGTTCCCCTACCATCTTCAGATGAGGAAGTGGAGGTCAAGCTGGGGGGACTGAGTTCCCCACATAGTAGGAGTCGGGGCTGGAACTCAGGCTCAGCCAACTCCACTCTGATGCCCTCGCCCTGCCCAGCCACCCCGGAGAAGCCTTGCAGGTAAGGGCTCGAGGTGCATCCTAGGTGATGGTGGGACTGGGAAGCTTCTGGGGCCCCCGGGCGGGCTGAGAGACAGTGGGTGGGGGCAGTGAAGCCGCTCCCACCTGGTCTCCACACCCACTGTCACGCTGACCTCCCGGGGGCCAGCACTGTCAGCCCTGTGGCCCTCTGCAGGTGTCGGCCGGGTCACTCAGGAAGGCGAGGGGCCCAGCACCATGGCTCTCCTCAGCTCTCCAGGTCCTGCCTACGGCCCTCGTATCCCCCGGTCACCTCCACACCAGCCAGGGCAACACACTGCCTCTGGAATCCTCTCTGCTTCACATCTTCATCCCATCTTTCCTCTGCCTTCTAATCTCTGATGTTCTCTATCTGAAGCTCTCAGGTCATAAAAGGGACCCATGTTTGACTACCATTGGGTCAGAACAATCCAGGGGTGACCTCTGGCCACCCCAGCCCACACAGCCCACCTCCTGCACGACGCCTCCGTCTGTCCACCTGCTGTCTGTCCATCCTGCCCCTGGCGTGGCCCTGAAAACTTCCCAGAAGGAGTTTGCAGGGAGCTTTCTGCCTGCAGAGACACCATC
Organism: Heterocephalus glaber; assembly: GCF_000247695.1. The sequence goes on along the minus strand of NW_004624755.1, from coordinate 23,298,096 downwards.
CGTGTGATCACAGGCAACTGGCCTTTCCCCGGATGACACGCCAGGGAAGTCCAGCAGGCCACCACCAGACACCAGCTGTGCCTTTCCTGGTCCCATTAAGTCCCTCGACTATGGGGCACCCTTGGGAACTTGGGCAGTGGCCTCCTCCTCAGAGCACCCCCCGTGGGGACGCAGTGTCTCCCTTCACAGCGCCCAGGCCCGGGGCTGGGCCAGAGCCCCTGGAAGATGACTCCAGCAGCACTGTGTGTGCCCAACAACACACCACCCACACTGGCCACCAGAGCATCACCTGGGCAGGCTGGGTGGCAGGGAGCCTGAAGACTACCAGTGCTGCCGGCACCTGGAGGGACAGGTGGATGGCATTTCCATGTGCTCAGCAAGCCGAAGGGACAGACCCCCGCCTGCGCTCTCCCATGGCACCAGCCATGTCCATCGTATGGCTTTTTCTCACCTGAAAAGTCCTACTCTGGGGCAAATCTAACGCCACCTACTTGGAGGAGCCCACTGTGTCCCCAGTGGGAACTTCCTCCTCCTCTGACCCTGAGCTGCTCCGGTACCCAGCAGGGCCCAGTTCTTGCCTTGGATCGATTTCCCTGTGCAGGGCCCACAGCCCCAGCCCTCCTGCATTGGTAGGGTGGTGAAGGGATCTGGGGAGAGGCCAGGCTCCCTGAGTCCAAGGTGGGCGCAGATACGACTTGCACCAGCCTAGGATTCCCAGGACCAGACCACGAGGGGCTGTGCCCCTCCTGACAGCTGCCCCTTTTCATCCTTCCCTGCTCCAGGGCACAGCAGGGCTCAGCATGCCAGGGCCAGGAGGCAGCAACCCACCTGATCCACGCTCTGCTTGGCCTGGGGCTTCTGTCTCCCTGAGCAGGAGCCAGGCTGGAGGGGCCGGTAAGGACCATAAGGACCCCAGAGGGCCAGGGCCTGCAGTGTGGCCTGGAGTGGCGGGGCCACCCAGAGAGAATCCATCCTGTGCTCCTTCCCTCAGCCGTGACCAGCACCAACGCCTGCGAGGAGGCTCCAGCAAGGGAGGGAGCCAGACCCAAGGTGGGTGGGGCACGGGCCAGGCTCCAGAGGACACCCAGTCCTGCTGGGCCTCCGGCTCTGCCGCATGCAGGCCAAGACCGGAAGCGGGTGAAGCAAGGCAGGAGCTATGTGTAGAGCCAATGGGAGCTGGGCAGCACGGGGCAGGAAGGAGGGGCCGACACGAACCTCTCCTCACAGAGAGGCACTGCCGTTGCCAGGTCTCCTAGTGTCTGTGCCCAGTGAATGTGTGCCTGCCTGCAGCCCGGACAATGCCCATGCCAAAGGTCAAGGGGCAGACATGCAAAATCCATCAAAGAGTGAGGCAGAAAAAACCCAGGAAAGCCCGGCCTTACCTTGCTGGATCCCAGCCCTTAGACAGGGAAAATGCCCCCCGGAGTGGAGGTGGGAAATGGGGGGCTCTGTCCCGGATGGCGTCCCGGATGGCGTCTTGGATGGCGTCCGATGGTGTTGTCGAGATGCCGGCCCTGGCCCGAGCCCAGTGCCTGCAGGGTCACGCTGGCTGAAGGGGAGGAGCAGGGCCAGCAGGGAGGGCCCAGTGCTGCCCTCGCAGGAAGGCGAGCAGGTGGTGCCAGGTGACAGCCAAGGCGTCCTGATTGTCACACCAGAGGAGCAGGTGCTGCTCTTCCTCCCTCCCCAGGCCACATCTGACCCCTCCTAACAGTCCCCCCCTTGTGGATGAGGAAACTGAGGCTCGGGTGCGGAAACTTCCTGGCTGAGCTGCTTCACACGGGAGGTGCAGCCTGGCACCAAGCCCACACTGTGCTCTTGCTGGAGCAGGACCCCGTCCCCCCGGCTGTGCCCACAGTGCCCACCTTCCAGGGGACCAGCTGCCGCCCCACCTGGGCAGGTCACATGGGGGGGCCCGCATCTGTGTGCCCAAGGGGAAGCCCAGCTACATGCACACACACGCCCCTGCACACCCGCACACACACGCATGCACACTGGACCCCAAACGAGAGCGCCTGTAGCTTTGGCCCCAAGCACCCATCAGGGCGTCTTCGCCAGGGAGGACCTGAGTTTCCCCTCCGTGCAGACAGGAGGATGGGGACTAACAGCCCCAGGGCCCTCTTCCTTCCTGGGACAGCAGCCCCCAGGTCGAGACGCCCACCAACCCCTGTACCTGCGCTGCCCTTCTGGGGCTCCCAGCACAGGGCTGGCTGTTGTGATGGAGGCCACCCCACATTCCCTGCACCATGGAGAGTCTCGGAGGTGACAGAGGACCACACTCCTGGGAGACTGCCTTCCTCTGGCCTTCCTGGGACCAGGGCAGGACTGAGAAGGAAGGGAAGTGCTGGAGCCGGGCGGGAGCAGGGGTGTCCTCAGGAGCCACACCCGGGAGTCACTTGCTGGGTCACACAGCTTTAGGCTGAGCTGGGCCGCATGGGGTCGTTGATCCCATCTTCTCCCGCTCCCCAGTTCATCAGCACAGAGGCCCCTGGCCACGCCGAGGCTCCTGGCAAGAGTCCAGCAGAGCTCTGGGAGGCCGCGGTGGGGAGGGGCTTCTACGCCAGCCCCACAAATGCACTGCCCAGTTTTCACTCCAGTAGCCAGGAGCCCAGGGTCCCGAAGCCCCCACCCAGGGACACAAACTGGTCTGAACTCTCTCTGCTCCTGAGCTCACTGAAGACGCTGCTGCCCTGGGTGTTTACGGCTACCAGATGGCTTCCCTGCTGGCGGGAAGAAAGGTAGAGGGCGGGAAAGAACACTGCCTCTCCAGCTGAAGAGCACATCGAACCCAACTGACTGCGCTGTTTTCAAAATATAAATAGTGTGCGCAGGATACTTCCGGGAACAAAGAAAAACGGGAGCCCATTGAAGCCGCCTCTCTTGGCTGAACTCTGCAGTCAGGGTGAACGGCAGGGAGAGTCAGGCCGCCCAAGGCTGGCTCCAGGCCCAGCCCCAACATGCCAGCGTTTATCACCTGAAGCAAACCATTTGCTTCCAGTCGGCCCAGATATCTGGTAAAGGGGCCCAGAGTGGCCAGTAAATCAAGGCAGGCAGGGGACTGAAGGCAGGGCAGGCCAGAGAGGAGGCCAGACTCAGCAGGGTGCCAGCAGCTCTCCTGGCATGTGGGGAATCCACAGGGCAAAGGAGGAGGGATGGATGGATGGATGGATGGATGGGTAGATGGATGGATATAGGATGGATGGGAAGATGGATAATGGATGGATGGATGATGGATGGAGAATGGATAAATGGATAGAGGATTATTATGCTTTGTGTCTAGATGTCTGCCCAAAGCCTCGTGCAGTCAGAGGTGGCTGGATCTAGGGTGTGTGATGCTGGGATTAAGGGTGGGTGATTACTAAATTAGTCCACTGATTGGTCTGGCACTGCCTTAATCCTGGTAGTGTAGACAGAATATAAAAGGGGCAGAAAGAAGCTGCTATTGTTACTTGTAGTTTGTCACTTGCTCTTGCTGTCTTCTGACTTCCATGAACTATCTCTCCTCTGAGACACCCCTCTGCCGTGCCACCCTGCCTTGGAGCCAGCTGGCTATGGACTGAAACCTGAAACTTTGGGTGTCAGGTATTTTGTTTTAGCAACTGGAAAAGCAACTAAGACAAGGAGGGATAGGTGGACAGATGGAGGATGGATGGATGGATGAAGGAGCCCATCAAGGAAAGGGTAGGAGAGGCAGTGGCGGGACCATAAAGAGACAGCTGCCACTCTGGGCCCCAGTCCTTGGAGGCCCTCTCCTCACCCAGGCGAAGGCAAAGACCTCCCAGTGTGGCCCGGCCCTGACGGAGGAAATCGCAGAGGAGACAACTGGAGCACCTTGGCAATCCAGGAATACATCCCAGAGGAGGTGTATTAGACAGCGTTTTGGTTTCTGGGCAAAATACCCAACACCCAAAACGTAAGAGAGGAGAGCTTTAATTAGGCTCACAGTTTCTGGGGATTCAGTCTATGGCTGAGTCAGTCCAGTAAGAACACCATGGCAGAAGGATGTGACAGAGCAAGCTGCTCAGTTCATGCCATCCAGGGAGCAGAGCAGGGGAACGGTGTCAGAGAGGTGGGGCCAGGGACCAGGTACAGTCCCCAGGGTCACACCTCCGAGACCACCTGACACACCTTGCAGTGTGCTCTACTAATCCCTTAAGTAGCTCCCAAGCCAACCGAGTTAACATCACGAGTAACAGTCCCAGGAGGTAACAGGAAAGAGAGCACTGAGCCAGGCAAAGGGCAGGATGTCCAGGCTCGTAAGCAGCATCCTGAGGCCCCAGGCGGCAAAGCGGCCTCTGTCCCAATTCGACTCCTGGGGCCAGTCCTTCCTCTGCTGGAGACGCTGGCTGGGTGCTGGGGAGCCAGTCCTGATGCCCCCTCCGAGAGACCGGGGTGCAGCTCGGAGTAGCCCTCCCAAGAGAGCAGACCTCATCCTCTGTGGATGCTGCGTCTTCTCCGGCCCACCCGCCCTCGGGAGAGGGTGCACCCCTTGGCGGCCTCCAGCTGCCCCTGAAGCCAGCTTCACCCCCAGATTGTGGAACTGATGCAGGGTCTGCCTTGCTCATCCCCCACAGCTCACTCGCCTGCCCCGCTCTGCCCGCAGGCCCCCACAGCACCCCAGACTCCCGACCAGGTCAGCCCCATGCTCCGCCAGCAGTGACGATGTGGTCCTCTCCTCCAGCCTGCTTGGCTCTGTTCCCTCAAAGGGATCAGAGAACCAACAGGAGGAGCTCAGATTATAAAACTCTTAAAAGAGGACGCAGGAGCCCATCTTCATGACCTTAGGTTTGACCTTGTCATGAAAAGTGGGCAGCACAAGAAAGGACAGACACACTGGGCTTCATCCAGTGCAAGGCGTCTGCACATCAAAGGACACGGTAGGAGAGAGAAACTACAAGGATGCTTCTGAAAGGACAGAGTCCCTCATAAAGATGCATTCCCAGGCCTTGGCCCAGGACCTGTTGCCCGTTGAAGGGGCAGTACCTTTCCCCCAGTGCCCCCTCGCGGACAGTGTACGGAATGGGCCCTGCCCTTCCACCCAGCTCTTACTGGTAGGACCAGGAGCGCTGAGGCAGCACAGAGCCACATGCTAAGCTAGGAGGAGAGCCCTTAAAACTCGAGGAAGAGCCTCTAAAAAATCCCCACTCAGAGCCCAGTGGAAAATCCCCAAACGCCAGCGCACCCCAGCAACCCTACGAAACCTGGCCCCTTAGTGAATGGGCCAGTCTGATATCTCCGTACAGCTGGGCCCCCAGCTCTTCTCCTTGAACCGAAGTCCCTCCCCGATTTCTCCTCCTCTCCACTACAGCCTCTGTCCTAAGTCTGCACTCCACGCTCTGAGGCAAGGTCCCACCGTCCAGTGTCAGGTATCTGAGAAGGGATTTGCAACCAGCATACATAAAGAACCCATACGACAGTTACACACACAACCCAACTTTAAAATGGCTAAATAAATATTTTTCCAAAGAAAATATAGAAATGGCCAGAGCACATGAAGTGATGCTGGACAGCCTTAGCCACTGGGGAAATGCAAGCGAAAGCACAGGGAGGTGCCTCTCCTCACTAGAACAGCCAGAGTAAGTCAGGTGACAGTAGGCATGGACGAAGATGTGGGGAACACTCATCTACCGCTGATGGGAATGGAAACCAGGCCAGCTGTTCCTCAGCTGGAATCACACGACCCAGCATCCCATGTCTAGGTATATGCTCAAAGGAAATAACATGTGTGCATCCAAAAACATATAAACAGATGCACAGTGCAGCATGTTTCACAGCAGTCAAAAGGTGGAAACAACCCAAAAGTCCATCAAATGGTGAGTGGATAAACAAAGTGTAACATAGCCGTACAATAGGACATGGAGGAATATTATGCAGCCATCTAAAGGAATGGGACCGTGATACATGACACAGCATGGATGGGCCTTCGAGCCTTCTGCTAAATGAAAGAAGCCAGCCTCAAAAGGCCAAATATTAAAAGATTCCATTTACATGAAAAATGCAGAGTAAGGAAATCTGTAAAGACAGAAAGTAGACTAGGGTCCCGGGGTGGGGGGGTAAGATGAGTGGTGGGTAGTGAGTGTGGGGTTTTTTTGAGGTGATTAAAATGTACTAAAATTTAAAGAATAAATAAATAAAATGTACTAAAGTTAACTTTCATGATGGTTGAACATGTCTATTAATACACTAAAACCACTGAATTGTATACTTTAAAAGAATGACTTGTAGCCAGGCTGTGGCAGCACATGCCTTTGTAATCCCAGCTACTCAGGACACTGAGGCAGGAGGATTGCAAGCTCAAGGCAAAACTGAGCAACTTAACAAGAACCTTGTTCCGAAATAAAAAATATAAAAGGGAAGACTGGGAATACAGCTCAGTGATAGAGTGCTTACCTAACATGAACAAAGCTCTGGGTTCAATCCCCAGCACCATCAAAAAAAAAAAAATTGTGACTTGAATGTGAATTATACCTCAGGAAAGCAGTGAAGAATATATTTTTTAAAATAAAGAAGACAGGGCCGGGGATTTAGTTCAGTGGTTCCGCTGCCTGCCTCGAAAGCACAAGGTCCCAAGTTCAATCCCCGGTACCAAAAAAAAATAAAGAAAGAGAGAACATAAATCATTGACCTTAGCTTTCACCTTGAGAAGCTAGAAAAACTGGATGCAATTATGCATCCTATAATCCCAGCTACCCAGGAGGTTGAGCTAGGAGGATCACAAGTTCAAACCCAGCCTGAGCAACTTAGTGAGACCCTGTCTCAAAGTAAAAAATAAAAACAACTGGGTATGTACTTGAATAGAAAAGTTCCTGGTTCAATCCTCAGTACTGCAAAAGAGAAAACAACAGTTTCTGAAAACCAATGAAATCAAAACCTGGTCTTTTGAGAAGGTCAATAACTTTTTTTTTTTTTTGGTACCAGGGATTGAACTCGGGACCTTGCACTTGTGAGGCAGGCAGCAGAACCACTGAGCTAAATCCCAGGCCCTCAATAACATTTCTAAGCACTAATTGGACTGATTAGGAAAAACTGAGCACACAAATTACCAATATCAGGAGTAAAAGAAAAAATTTCTACAGATTCTACAGGTATTTTTCTAATCATCAGTTACTTTTCTTGTTTCTGAGACAAAAATACCCAACAACCAAAGTTAAAGGAGAAAAGGTTTATTTGCATCACAGTTTGTAGAGGTTTCAGTCATAATCGGCTGGCTCTAGGGCAGGATGACAGAGGGGTGTCACAGAGGAGAAACAATTCTTGGTGGGCAAAAGGCAGCAAAGCAGTAAAATAGCAAAGCAGCAGCAGCCTGCTTCTCCCTTTCATCCCTTCCAGGCTACCCACTGTCCACACTCAGAACCATGCCAAAACCATCAGTTTTAGTAAACTCATTTAGTAATCACACATCCTTAATCCCAGCATCACACGCTCTAGATCCAGCCACCTCTGAAAAGCCTCCTCTATGACTGCATGAGGCACTGGGGGGACATCTAGACGTGGCCGTAGCATCACCTGAGCCACAGTCCCCTGTTGAAAGACGTTTTGGTTTGCACAGAGATGTACAATCTCAGGAAGAAGAAATGAAAGGCCAGGAAAAGAGTTTTGCTCTATTTTACAATATCAAAAGCCACTCTTGTACATTTCCCAGGCTGTTTTATTAAACAATTACAAAACATCATGCTAAGCACTATAAGAGAGGAAACCAAGTCTTTCATTGCATTTGTCACATTTCCATCACCGTGCCAAAGTACTGAGATAATGATGCAATAGGAGGAAAGGCTCATTTCAGCTCCTAGCTTCAGTCCAGGGTAATTTAGCCCCATGCTCTGGACCTGTGGTGAGGCAGAACATGGCAAGCACATCTGGCACAGGAAGCTGCTCTCCTCGCAGCCAATGACACAGGAAGCAGAGACACGGGAAGAGGTGGGGCCAGGGTCCCAGAATCCCCTTCAAGGACACACTCCCAATGACCTCACTTCCTCCCATTAGGCCCTGCCTACTAAAGGTTCTGTCACATCTAATATTGGCACAGGCTGGAGATGCAGCCTTAACACATGGGGCTCTGGAGGACACTCCAGATCCAAACCAGAGCATACTGCATGGTAATGGTGTGTTTCTGCTTTAATCTTTCCCACCAGGGGTAGGGATTCTGAATTTTTTTACCATAGGACCAGCCCACACTAGACATGCTGTGAACACTTCATAAGTGAATACGGGATTGTTGTTCTAATTTGAACTAAGAGAAGAGCATGGCATAGAAGTCCACATCTGGAATCCACATGGCCTTCTGGGTCTACCAAGCATTTACTGAGCACTTTGTCTGCATGAAGCCTGGGCTACAGAGAAGGGCAGAGATGTAGGCTTTGTGTTAATGGGATGTTGATCAGAGTTTGAACTTAAGAGTTTGTGACAACTAAGCTTACTGGTAAACTTGACTGACTTGGAAGCTTGTCAGTTTTTTACTTGAGGATCAGTAAAGTGCACTTCCAGGTGGTCATGGAGGAGTGATCTTCGGATCTCTTCTGGTTTACATCTAAAATGTCCCCCAAAAGTATCATGTGTGCAAAAGGTTATTGGATCAGGGAGTGCTATACTCATCAGTGGATTCATCCTGAATAAGTTCATGGCTAAATGTGCTGTATGAGGTGGGGCCTGGTTAGAGGTGGTCGCTGAGGAAGTAACCTGGAAAGTGTATTCTTGCCCCTGGCTCCTCCCTTCTCTCTGCTTCCTGGCTGCCATGAGTCTAGCAGCTTTCCTCTGCCCTGTAGCACACCAACATGAACTGAACCCACTGAAACTGTGAACCAAGATAAACCTCTCCTCTAAAATGTAGGTCTACATTCCAGCACCTACCTCACAAGCGCAAGGTCCCCAGTTCGATCCCCAGTACCAAAAATATGTAGGTCTACATCTGGTCCCTGGCCCCTTCCTCCCGGGGGAGGGGTTTCCAATCCCCTCCGCTTCTCAGCCATTATCAACTGAGCAACTTTGTCCTGCCACACCCTTCCACCATCATGTTCCTGCCTTAGAGGCAGTGACCATGGACTAAATCCCCGAAACCACGGGGTCAGTTAAACTCTTCCTACTTTAAGTTGTGGTTATCAGACAGCTTGTCTTAACAACAGAAAGGTGGGCTGGGAATTTAGCTCAGTGGTTCCGCCGCCTGCCTCGCAAGCACAAAGTCCCAAGTTTGATCCCGGTACCAAAAAACAACAGGAAAGGTGGCCAATACAGCACTGATGGTGGAACTCATAAGATTTGGAGTGATGCTGGGGTGGGGTCAAAAGTATCTTACATGTGGAAAGATGTGAATGAGGGGCAGAGGGTAGACTGTTATGGATTGAACAGTGCCCCCAAAAGACGTATTAAAGCCCTAACCCTCAGCACCTGTTGTCACTCAGTTGTCGTTAGTTAAGCAGAGGTCACACTAGGAACAGCGGGCCCCACAGTCGTGTCTCATGTTCTTATAACAAGAGGAAATCTGCTGACCCCAGACAGAAAGGGAAGAACGGATTTCTGTCGTCTTAAAAGCCCTGGATTAGCTCCCTGGGGCTGTCAGAACAAAGCCCCACAGACAGTTAAATAACAGAAAGCTGCCCTCTCACAGCTCCCAAGGCCGGGAGTCCAAGGTCAAGGTGCAGCGGGGCTGGCTCCTTCTGAGGCTGTGTGGGAAATGCTCCCAGGCCTCTCTCCCAGCTCCAGGGTCCTGGGCATCTCAGGCACCCTTTGGCTTGTAGAAGCATCACCCCGATCGCTGCCCGCCTTGGCACACGGCCTTCTCCCTGTCTGGGTATCTGTGCTCCAGCTGCTCCTCCTCACAAAGACACCAGTCACCCTGGACCCAGACCCACCCTAATGACTTCAACTTGACGGCCTCCACCTCCAAATGAGGTCACATCCTGGGGTACTAGGGCTGGACTTCAAAACACAAACCGGGGAGAGAGGGACACAATTCAACCCATGGCAGCCATTCAGGGTTGCAAAGTTGGCTTCTCACCTTAAGTTTAGACTCACAATGTAGATGGGCCAAACCATTTTTCAGTCTTGTTTTTGTCAGTATTTAATTTATTGGCTGTATACATTTTACTATTTAGAAGAAATTAAAATTTCCAGTCAAGTTTCCAAAGAGGAAATTCATTTCCAAGAGAATTCATTTCCATACTCACTTCTTTGTTTTGAGACAAGGTCTCGCTATGCACTTCAGGCTGGCCTCAGACTCACAGAGATCCTCCTGCCTCGGCCTCCCACCCAGCCCATTTCCACTTCCCTACCAGAATTGTCCTGGGCAAGATGTCTCCTAACCCATCCCAGGTATTTTCTTTACATTATTAATTTTTAAACTGTAACAATACCACATAAAGTTTACCATATTAGCCATTTTTAGTGTCCAGTTTGGTGGCATCAAGCACGTTCATAGTGTTGCATGACCGCCACACCATCCCTCTCCAGAACTTTCCATCTTCCTAAGCACAAGCTGCCTTTCCTTCGGCACCGATGTCCCCCACACCCATGGTCAGCTGCTGACCACTGCCCTGTGCTTCATGTCTGTGGCTTTGCCCATTCTGGGTATTTCACATGCTTGGAATCAGACAATATCTGCCGCCTGTGTCTGGCTTATCACTGTCCTCAAAGTTCACACACATTTCGGCGTGTGTGTCAGGACTGAGCCCAAGGATACTCTACCTCGGAGCTACACTCTCCACCCTTTACTTTATTTTTCATTTGGAGACAGGGTCTCACCCAGATGCCAAGGCAGGACGCAAACTTTGGATCCCCCTCCTCCTGCAGCCTCCCTTGGTTCTGGAACGACAGGCGGGCACTACTGCAGGCAGCTAGCGTTTCCTTCCTGTGTGGGGCTGAGTGACATCCATTCCTTGGACAGAGCACACTTTGTTTATCCCTCACCATCTGGCTGACATTGGGTGTCCCTGCCTCTCGGCTGTGTGCCCGCTGGAGCCCCGCGTTCAGTTTCTCTTTGGATGTGTGCCTGGAAGTAAACTGCTTGTCAAAAATAAAACGGTGTTTTTAACTCTCAGAACTCTCACAGACAGTGTACTTGGGTCTTCCCTGACTGCTGGCTAGGTCCGGGAAAGGGAAAGGGAAAGGCTGCCCTGGTGATGCCCAGTGTGAACCTCATGGAAATGCTCAGGACCTCGGCCTCCCCACGGCCGCTGTGACCACGTGGATGGCAGCCACAGCCACAACCACAGCCCTGCAGCTCTGCCCTGGACAGAGCACCCTGGGGCTGGCAGCGCACACAGCAAGGAAGTCACGGCAGGAGCCAGATGCTGAGTAACACTCCCCAAGACACGGACGGATGGACACAGGCACCAGAGGGCATCCGCTGAGCCCTTCCCTGTCTGAAAATGGGGGGCTGATCCCCGCAAGACCGTGGGGACAGTGGCATGACGAGGCCAGCGGCCGGCATGCTGCAGGCATGTGCCACAGCTCACCCCTCCACCCGCTGGCCCAGACCGTTCCTCAGATCTCTGCAGGCCATGACAGTGACCCCTTCCTGGGCCCTGGGGTCACTGTCACAGTGCACAGAGGGGCGTTCACAGTCCCTGAAACAGCCTGCTGCGGGGCTTCGACCGTAGGTGGCGTTCAGGTTCTGCAGTGTGCGTGCTGGTGACTGGTTTAAAGGTCAGGCCAAGTGGTGATGGTGCCAGTGCCGTGCTCTGTGGAGTGTGAGCTCTGTCTCACATGGATTCTTTTCCTCTTCAGAACCGGGCGCAGCAGCACCAGAGGTGCTGACCCAGAACTGCCAGAGAGTTTTCCAGCGCTGGAAGGCAATGCACATCCCAAAGCCCAGTGGGCCTCAGCCAAGTGAGATGGGGCTCAGGACCATCATGAAGAAATCCAATTAAAATAAAAGGCACCTCATAAACTTTGAAAAACTCCAAATAGCTATTATTACCTTGCGTGAATTGCCTAGATAATGGCTTTCATTTTTCACTGCATCTTAACAGAAAAGGCTCTCTCAACTCTCAAAGTCCCAAATGTCCCCACCTCATCTCTGAATCACTCCAGAGTCCCTTCCCGGTGACTAAATGCATCAGCTAGCTACTGCCGCATAACAACTGCCCCACACCTAACAGCTCAAGACAACAACAAGCATCCCCACCAACTTTTGATATTTGCTGTGCTTTTCATTTCAGTCATAGGATGGGAGTAGGTCAGGAAATGGGTTCAGAGTGTGGCTTTAATTTGCATTTCCCTTGTGTCCAGTGAAATGGACTGTCCGTGCTCTTTGGCAGCCTGGCTGTCCTGTCTGTGGAGTCCCACATCTTTCCACAGGGCTGTCTTCCTCCGTGACCGCTAGTTCTCTGTGTTTCCTGGATACAAGTCCTCCTTGGAGATCAAACACACACAAAGAAGCACACACACACACACACACACACACACACACACACACGTGTGTGGTATGATCAAAATATACAGTGAATGTTTAAATTTTTTAAAAATTGTATTATATTAAAAGACACATTGTCATTAATAGCCCTTAGAACACTCCCCCTCATTTCAAATACACTTATCCCATGATCCCTGCCACTTTCTGAAGCAGCTCTGGAGTCTCCTCTCAGGAGGGTCTTTATGAAGTGTGATTGAAAAAGACAGTGAATGCTGCTGCCAGGTGACATCCGATGGAAAGGCAGCTTGTAAAAGCCTGACAGTGTCCTCATCCACCTTTTTCACCAGAGTGGCACCATACCACTTCTGGCTCTTCCCCAAAGCCAGGATGACCATGGAAGACATTCCTTCTCCGAAGGTTTCTTTCACCCTGTCTTTATGGGACCTTTAATGAGCAGTCATTCTCATTTCCTTACAGTCCAATTTCCCACAGCCTGTTTTTATGGCTAGCACTCTTTGGGTATTAGTCATAAAGCCTACGGAAGTTTTGTTTGCTCCCAGGTCAAAGGCGTCCTCCTGCACTTTCCTGTGAAGAAGCTCTGCCTTTCCACCTTCCACACTTTCATCTGCATCCGCACAGAAGGGGCCTTGCACGTTCAGCGTGAGCCAGGCGTCAGGACTAGGCTTCCCATGTGGCAGCCCGTTCATTCAGAAATACTGATTGAAAAGACCATCTCGCTCTGAGGTGAGCTTCCTTTCATTTCTTGTTTTATATATTTTGGATTGCTGGAAGTGATTACAACATACCTGTATCTTCTGAGTAACTTAAACATGTACATATGTCTGTATGTATTAATACATGTGCAAAGAATCAGAAATGTTTAAATGTCCAACGATGGGGTCCGATTCAGTAAATCGGGATTCCATGAAGATGAGAGACCACCATAGCCCTGAAAATGCTGATCTGTGAGCACAGATTGGGTCTCCGGGGGAGCCAGGTGTTAGTCACGTGAAGGGAGAACATGACCAGGAGAGTGTAATGGAATGCAGCGTTGTGAGACGCGTGGCTGTTGGATTCACACACTGCCTGTGACTGTCCAAGCATTAACTCTCTCTTCGGGAGCCCACAGCAGAGGAGAACAGGGAGGGGCCGTGAAGACAGGCACAGAGGGGGATCCGTGCCCCAAACATGGTTTTACAGGGTTGGGACTCTTTTTTTACCATGTGCATGTACTGGATATTAAAATAACTTTAAGTAACCCCAGCACCAGGGAGGCTGAGGCAGGAAGACTGAGAGTTTGAGGCCAGCCTGGGGGCCACATAGTGTTCAAGCTCAGTCTGGGCTATGTAGACAGAGCTCATTCTAAAAACACACAAACAAGCACGAAAAGCAGGTTTCCCGGAAATCTGAGGGTTTCACCACCTCCTGTCTCCTTCCTCGTCCTTCTAGCCCATCACGGTCACTCCCACATCCACCTCTCTGGCCACCCTGGCCACATCAGGACACCTGAGTCACACTGGATGCCACTAGGACCAGACAGCTTCAGTTATCATCTAAATGTTCCCAGAGAGACGGCTGTTAATTAATTGTGCATTTGCTCATTCCCCTTGCAAGCAATTATCCCAATGAAACCTCCACAGGTGAAGTCTGCCTCTTGTTGCAGCAAGCCATTTCCACTTGGACGCCTGTGGCCCCTCCTAGTGGTATCTGCTTACCAGGAGCACCCTTTTCTGTTTGGAGCCCATGCGTCAGGGGGTGGAGGGCCCAGGCTGTCAGATTCCTCTTTTCAGGCAAGCTCCCTGAACCAGGAACTTTGGCTACTGGGGGATGGTGGGTCAGGATGTGTGACACGTCCATTGCACGTGCCCAAGTCGAGGACAAAGGTTCAGAAAAGCATGGGGAAAGAGGAAGGCCTGCCTCACAGGGTTCTGAAGCGGCCATGCCTGTCAGCATTCCCACAACTAAGACTCAATACCTGACACCCACAACTTAAAGGAGGCAATGGTTTATTTGGCTCACGGTCTCAAGGGGTTCAGTCCATGGTCAGCTGGCTCCAAGGCAGGAGCATCATGGTGGAAGAGAGTGGTGGAGCAAAGTTGCTCAGTTCATGGTGGCCCCAAAGCAGGGCAGGGGAGCAGCACCCGAGAGGAAGGGGCCAGGGAGTAGGCGTAGTCCCCAAGGTCACACCCACCCAGACACACTTGGAGTGTGCTCCACCAACTCCCCTGGTTGACCCCAAAGCCAACCGAGTTGACACTCCACCCTGACCAGCAGAGCGGCTGAAGTGGATGAAACCAGGCACCCACTCTGGACCTCACAAGGTCAAAACCAAGGCAGTGGCCCAGCCGGGCTCCAACCTGGAGACTCTGGAGGAGAATCTGCTTCCGGCTCATCCAGGCAGCTGGCAGAGTCCAGCTCCTCACAGCCACAGGTCTGAGGTCCCGTGTCCCGGCTGGATGTCAGCTAGGACTGCACTCTGCTCCCAGGGTCACTCCCAGGACTTCCACCTTCAGGCCAGTCATGGTGAATGACTTTGCTCTGTGGCCAGCTGTAGAAAACTCCCTGCTTTGAAAGGGCTCAAAAGGCCAAACTGAGAAGGATCCCAGATAAACTGTGTCTCAAGGTCACCTGGCTTGGGACTTTAATTTCCACTATGCAGTCCCTGCACAGAGGCACCTAGGTTAGATCTGAGTATGGGACTCCTTTATATAAGTACCGCGCGCTAAGCAATTGCGCCACTGGAGCTCCAAGGGACTCCTTTATAAATGCCCACCACACCCACGTCACGCCACACCTACCTCTCTCCAAACTTCCCTTCATCCAAGTTCAAGGAAAGGAAGAGAGCCCAACTGCTGCCGAAGGATCCCAACACAGGACCCGGGGGACCAGGAGACACTGCAGCAGAGAGATGCAGGCTCTGGCTTCAGCCCTGAGGCAGGCTAGAGCAGTGGTGAGAAGCCTGAAAACACTGCCTTTTCAGCCAGCATGACCCAGTGCAGCCAACTAGCCGGTGTGAGCTGGGGCCCCTCCTCTCTGAATCCTTGGGCTGATCTACAAGAGGACATCTCTGGAGCACCCACCACACCACCTGGAAC
This sequence comes from Heterocephalus glaber, assembly GCF_000247695.1. The sequence goes on along the minus strand of NW_004624755.1, from coordinate 23,282,658 downwards.
AGGCCATGCTCAGCTGTCATGAGCATCACGCCCACAGTCAACGTGCTGTCGAGCCATCTGCACGACCTTCTGAGGAACATTTTTCTTGTTAAACACCACCCCATCCTCGCTGGGCACCACACACTGTTTAGCTGGCTCTTCCCGGCTCCAACCCCCTTGCTGGTTGGACATGAGCTCAAGGAGCTGATTCAGGGGGCTTCCCACATGGGGAGCTCATCTCCACCTGTTCCAGCCCGCAGCGAGCTACCTGAGCTCCTAGTTACCCAACAGGGCGCTAGGTTGGAGCAGTTCCACGTGTGCCCACGAGGGGGCAGCACAGGCAGGCCTCAGCAGGGGACCCCATGGCTTCTGCCCTGGGACAGGCCTGGACTGAGCTGTGGTTCAGGGACCCCAGCGTGGCTTGACCGTGGGGAAGACAAGTCCCCGTCTGTCCCGGGACACAGGCGCTGCAACTCTGCCATGGGTGTCAGCACTTAGGATGCCGAGTGAGTCTCTCCGAGTTCCCAAGAGGAAGGAAATGAACACTTCCATCTCTTCTACACCTGAAAGGAAGAGCCCAGTTTTACAGGGAAGCCAACTCAGGATGAGAACAGTTAGGTCACCTGGTCACCACCAGCGAGAAACAAAAGATGTTCTAAATTTTATCCCAGAAAATTTCAAGCCTCTTCAAAAGAAAAGTCCCAAGCCCCACAGTACTCATCGTCAAGCTTCACACACCACCAGTCCTGCACTGTCCTCGGGTTTGTCTAGCGGGCTGTTTTTAATGCAAATTGCAGACACTGGCGATTCACCATCAATACTTCTGTTTGCATGTCTGACGATGAGGACATTTTTATGTGGCCACTAGGCCATTATCACTCTCTAACAAAAGCATCAGGAGCTTTGCACTGCCACCTAATACCCAGTCCATAGTCAAATCTCCCCCTCTGTCTAGTCTTTTTTACAGTTGGTTTGTTCTGCCATGATCCAAGGAAGTCCCACACATCCATTCAATTATGTCTCTGACAGTCCCGCTTTTTTTTGCTCTCTCTGGGCCTTAATTAATAACCTGAGTCATTTGTCCAGTACAACGCTCACATTCTGAAGGTGGCACAGCATCTGGCCAATAGCAGCAGCAGGTGAACAAATAGGGTTTTGTTGTTGTTTTGGGTTGTTTGCTGTTTTTTGAGACAGGGTCTCGCTATGTAGTCCAGCCCGGCCCTGAACTCACTATGTCACCCAGGCTGGCCTCGAACTCATGGTCATCCTCCCACCTCAACCTCTTGAGTGCTGAGATTACAGGCTGTGTCACCATACCCATCGAACAAATAGTTTTTTGGTTTTTGTTTTATTTTTTTTCAGTACTGGGGATCAAACTCAAGACCTTGCGCTTGCCAGGCAGGTGCAGTGCCCCAGCCCAACAAATGGTTTTAATGAGACCAAAAGCAAAAGAAGTTCTGTCCCCACTAGTGGAACACAGAGGCGGCACTCCTCGATCAATCCCCGGGTACTGGGAGGTTCAGCCCTGCAGTCGGGACCTGGCGCTGCTCCTGGGCCCCAGCCAAAGTCAGGACCTGAGGCGCCCTCTTCCAACACTGCTTCTTCCCAGGATGAGACAAAGTACACAGACCTCAGCCGAGGCTGCCTGATGAATATCGTGGGGGTTATATCTATTTTCTCTTCTTCTGAACATGTCTGAAATTTTGTGGATAAAACTAACAGATTAATAAACACTTCTGAACTGACGAGCATCCGTGATGTCCAAAACTCTTCCTAAACAGCACATTATTCTCGATTATGTTTTGTGCTTTACTGTGATAAAACGGAAGGTGACAGGTACAAAACAGACACTCGCGCTCCCATCATGCGACATCAACCCCGCTACACTGCGTCACTTTCGCTCCCAGGGTCTCGCTTCTGCGTCTGGACCCCATCCCCTCCCCGTCCTCCTCCTCACCAGGACAAGTGGCCTGGCAAGACCGGCTTTCTCGGGCCCTTGCGGCCTTATTTTCCAGTTACTTGGAATGCCGCGACCGCTGATTTTCCTCCAGTCCAACGACCCCTTGCCTGCATTTACCGATCTAGGACCCGGCGGGCCCCAGCGAAGGCAGGCGGACGCCGCGCTCCCCCACAGCCCGCCATGTGCGCCCCGCCCCTGCGCTCGTCCTCCTCATTGGCTCTTCTCTGACCTCGCCCCACCCAGATGAGGCCCCTCCCTCAATCCCTTCACCTTTCACCGCCTCACCTTCTGTGGCTGCCGGGAAACCTCGGGCCCCGCCCACCGGGGGAGGAGGAATTGTTCTCCGCCATGACTCTCGATTATTGGTGACTATTGTCTGTCGATCATTGCAAAACTATCACGGATTGGGTAAGTGGAAGTAGTGGGGCGGGGAAATCGGCGCAGCGGTTCCACGCATGCCCGAAGCGTACGCGGTGACGGCGGCGACGACAGTAATGATGGCGGCTTGCTGCGTGAGGCTAGTGCGGCGAAATCTCCCGGCTTTGTCGTACCTCAGGTAAGGGGCTCTAGGATTCCCTGGGCTGAGCGGAGAACAGCGTCTCCTCTGCACTGCCCTGGTGCGCTGGCCTTTTCCGGCCTCCGTCCCGGAGCCGGTACCCGGGGTCCGTGGGACGCTGATTCCCGGAGCCTCCAGCCTGGGAGCTGGGCATCCCGGGCCGGATGCGGACCCCATCCGACCTCGGACGCCCCGGGCCATGGCTCCCTTGCTCCGCGCCGTGCTGTGTGTGCACCCGGTTCGGGAACGCACGAACTTGGCCACCTGGACCGGGAAGAGTGGGCGCCGGGGGCCGCGGCGTGTGCTTTTGGAGTGGGAGGTCTGCCGCCCACGTGTGCGTGCGACACCGCTCACGTCCACGAACCTCAGTCGTGCCCGGGCACAGAGCCGCCCTCAGTATATGCACTTGAAGGGAACAACCAGAGAAACCGAGGCTCGCCTAGGGTCACGCACTGAGGCAGAAGCCGGCCGGGTGTGGCCTGGACACGGGACGTGTCTTACTAGTCAGGACCTGCTCGGGGAAATTGTCCATGACCAAGGCACCTGTCGCCCAGTTCACGGGCTTCTTCCACTGCTCCTGGAATTCCCTCTCCCCTCCACCACCTTAGGAGTGTCAGGGCGAAAGGCAGCAGAGCCTGCCCCGCTTCTGGCACAGAGAAGTTTAGACAAATGCACACCTCACCCCAGGGTCACAGATCCAGCACCCTCACTGTTTTCCTTTTACCTTGTGGTTTCTGGTTTTTGAACGACCTACCTCAAAAATTAATCTAGCAAATACTTAGTATCCTTATCTAGTGTGTGGGGGGATCGGCCTAGAAGCAAGTTATTAATGAAAGCAAGAGAAACTACTGCGGCAAACCATGGGCACGGTGAGAGCTTACTCGCCTGGTGCAAGCAGGCGTGTGAGGTGAAGGTCACTTACAGTTAAGATGATAGGCAAAGAGGGGAGCACTAGCTTAATAAATTAAGGGGGGCTGGGGACAAAAGAGCTTCTTAGGAAACTTGAATAAAAAGACTGAGGCTGGGGATTTAGCTCAGTGTTTCCACTACCTGCCTTGCAAGCAGAAAGACCCGAGTTCGATCCCCGGTACCAAAAAAAAAAAAATTGGTGATAAATAAAAAGACTGAGACTCAGTTTCCCTCTGGGGCACGGACCAGCTCTGACTCTCAGAGAGAAGGCCAGCTTTAAAGCCAGGCCTGATGGCACACGCCTGTAATTCCAGTACTTGGGAGGCTGAGGCAGGAAGATCCACACGAGCTCAAGGCCTGCCTGACCTCAGTCTCCCAAAAAACAAGTACTCTCAGTTTTTAGACTCCTAGGTTTTTAAAACCTGGAAGTAAAAATGTAATAAAAAGGTTGTTCTGCCCACTTTGTAACAGATTATAATAGATCTTTCCACTTACTTCTGCAGGCCTCAGAAATGATCACATACATAGCATCCCTAATTTGTCTTTACAAAAACAGGATCGTGGTTTTTTTAGGCATGTGCTGTAAAATGCTCAGTGACAGACCACATGTAGACAGTGGTCCCATCAGATTATATCACCTGTGACGCCTTAGTCTTTATGTAAGGATGTTCCATGATGTCCGTGTGACAAAATCACCTGATAATATCTTGCTCAGGATGCATTCTATCATTAAATGACACCTAACTGTACAAAAAATACAGTGAATATTTAAATTTTAAGATATTACGGTGAAAAACACATTGCCATAAATCCACCTCAATGTGCTCTCTGGCTCTCAACACATTCATCCCACCCTTGCCATTTTCTCCAGCTGTTGTAGAAGTCCACTTTTGTCTTTAAGTTGTTCTGTTGTGACTGCCTCAGTGTCTTGAATGGATTCAAAACATTTCCCCTTCAGGGTTTTTTGTTGTTGTTGTTGTTATCTTTGTTTGTTTGTTTGGTACCGGGATCGAACTCAGGTCCTTGTGCTTGCAAGGCAGGTGGCAAAACCACTGAGTTTAAAAACCCAGGCCCCCTTCATGGTCATTTTGACTTTTCTGGCAAGAGCCAGAAGGCACACAGTGCCAGATCCAGTGGATAAGGTGGATGAGGATACAGCTTCATGTTTCCACTTGACAGAAATTACTGTAAACAGCTGCAGGAAGTGGCAAAGAGGGTGGAACAAGTGTGTTCAAAGTGAGGGGGAAGATGTTGAGGGTAATTGATGGTAATGTCTTTTACTACAATCTTAAACATTCACCGTATTTGATCCTGCCTCATACAGCAGATCGCTGATTGGACTGTGGCATAATTACACAAGAGCTCTCACTGGTCTGGCTGAAGAAGTCTGGGTTTCTTTTTATCACTAATGATCTTTGTGGCCTTGTGCTTATCACTTAACCTTGTTACACGGAATAAAACCTTAGTCACTGTGGGATCTGTTTGGGACCTCTTTGTAAGCCCCACCCCACGTCTCCTGTTGTGTCTCCTGACTTGTCAGAGCAGTTCTCCTTTACCCCCTGTAACTCCCGTTACCCCGCCTGAGATCTGCCTGCTGAATCTCCCAAAGTACCAGCTTCCTCTGCATCACTCTTAAGCCCCAAATGACTGTTCTGTGTATACAGAGATCTCACCTTTTTATGCTGAGCTGTGTGTGTGTGATCTCCCCCATCCATCGTTAGAAGCCATATCAGCCTGGGCCTGCCAATAGCTGCTAGATTTTGAGGCGAGGCCTGGCTGCCCAGATCTTGGAAGGCACCTCAGAATGCAAGAGGGCATTGGGTGCACATGTCAGCTGAATGTTGTAGAGTGTCCTCAGGCAAACCTAGGTGGTATGGCGTGCCACACCCATGGGCTGTGTGCTACGGCCACTGTCACCTGTGCACTGTGTTACTGTGTCTGCTGAGAACCAAAACGTCGAACATCATGTGCAGCATCTGCTTCCATCCGTCATAAGCTCCTTCCTTTGTTAGATAGACCTTAGGTAAATCTTTTCTCCCCAAAGTCTGGAGCAAGTAATTTGAAATTACCCCATATTTCTAAAGATAACGTGTAGGCTTTCTTCAGGCCCTCTCTGCGGCTGCTGTGCACAGCTGCGAAACAGAAGAGCAACAGCTCCAGCCTGGAGGAGGGTGTGCAGCCCAGTGAGCAGAAGTCAGAGCCTCCCGCTCCAGACAAGGTCCTCCTGGAAGAGAAGGGCCGGTTGGAAGAGCAGCTCAAAGAGACCGTGGTAAGTTCCACTGGTGACAGCTGCTGCCCGAGGTGGCACAGGCTAGAGCCAAGTCCAGCGCAGTGTGTGTGGTGGTGCCTGTTAGGGCGTAGGCGGTCTTCACAGCGAGGCGTGCTGGGCTGGCTGTGGAAGCAGCGACCAGGAGGGAAGAAGAGACTTGCGGGTCAAGGAACTGGGGGTGCGAGTGTGGTTGCGCAGTGCCCATCCAGAATTGGATGTTACTCCGTGTGGGAGCACAGACAGCACCAAATTCCTTGAGCATCTAAGGCTGCTGCCCAAGGCCCACGCGCTGGGCCTGTGCTGAGCTCACCGCCTTGCCCTTCACCTTAGTCCAGTGAGTAAGCGTCCCTTAGCCCTGTACCCAGACGTGGAAGCTGAGGCACAGAAAGGAAGGGAAACTAGCGACCAGGTTGCAGAGCCAGTGTCTCAGCCACTGCTGCAGTTGCCTGAAGACTGAGGACAGGTTCTTGGGCTGCCCTGGAGGGGAGGTGCATGAGCTCACAGGTGAGGGAGGACGGAGGCGAATCCCAGAGCTGCAGCATGTTCAGCCGAGCGTGCTCTGGGCACTCCAGACACATTGCAGGGGCATGGAAGGCCTTACTCCATAATGGGCTAAGGAGGTGACGGCAAACCTTTTGGAGATGAGTGCCCAAACTGCAACCCAAGCCCACTTATTTATCTCAAAGTGCCAGCACTGCAATCAAACCTGAGTGCTGAGGTTCTCGTGCAGAAGAAACAACTGTTACCCATTCTCGGCTGCTGGAGCAGCTTGGCTAACTGGCGACAGAGAGGGCTCTGCATCTGGGCTGCAGCACACATGCCGTAGGTTCCCCAGCCCTAGGCTAAGGCCTCAGCTCCCCACCTGAGTCCTCTTCCTCACCCTCCCTGCAAGGCACAGGCCTAGGGACAGGGATGCGTTCTGCTGGGAAACTGCTGTTCTCCCCAGAGGGTGCCGAGTGGAGTAGAACCCCAGCGAGGACCTTCCTGTCCTTCACCCGAGGCACTGGGGAAAGAGTGGAGCCACACTTCACTCCCCACGCGCTGGGAGGATGGACAAGGCTGTAAACCGGTCTTCAGCTGTCTGGTTTTCGTCCACAATCTGAAAAGTAATGACAGATTTTATTTGTATTTTGACGTGTGTTGCATAATCATTTTTAAATCAGGCTGGCTTTCCATGAATTTGTTCTGTAGTTAATAATTCAGGTAAATTTTGTTTTCTTTCTCTAGGAAAAATATAAACGAGCTTTAGCAGATACCGAGAACTTGCGGCAGAGAAGCCAGAAACTAGTAGAGGAGGCAAAGTTATATGGTAAATGTGAGCGTCATGTGATGTTGGTCCTGGGGAGCAGCTAAACATCTGAGCATCAGAGAGAGGCCGGTGCAGGGCGCCCTCTGGGTGGGGTGAGTGGTAGGGAAGCAGAGAGGACGCAAAGTGCGGTCGGCAGTGAGGGGCGCTTTTCCTGTCCCCTGGGGGGCCTGGTCTCACTGCAGCCGCAGGTCAGCGCTAGCCACTGGGACAGAACAAAGGAGTCCCTCAGAACTCCTGAGGAGCTGTCCCTGCCTGCCCATTTTACAGTCGGGCCCAGTGAGCCTTACTGATTTGCCATAGCACACAGCAGTCAGCAGTGGCGGCGGCAGCAACATCACCATTCGCGTGCACATGACATAGACGTACTGACAACACTCTGCCTCTGCGTGGCTGCTGTCGCCTGTGTATAACTGGGAGGTGTCCCTCCCTGTGTGACGGATTAGGGACCCAGGCTCAGGATCTGGGGTGAGTGGTTTGCTTTAGGACAGATAGCAGATGGATCTCACCTCACTGCTGCAGATCACATGCCTACTGCTGTCGCCTGTTTTCCATTGCCCTCCCTCCCTTTCTGCTAATGCCTTCGAGGGCTGCCCTGGCTCTTCGGATGTGGTAGCAGGCCGCTTGTCCTTTGCTGTACCCCTGGGTGACTTCCGCCCTCCCGTGGGTCTCTGTGGCCATCACATTCAAGTTCTAGCCCCTGTAGCCAAGTCTCAAGGGCATTTGAGACCGACCCCTTCACACCCGTTCTGGTCAGGGGTGCCAACTCTCACCCTTGCAAAGGCTTCTGGGGTTGGAGCTGTTGAGGGCAGCAAATGATTCCCTAGGTGTCACCAGAGGCTCCAAGCCTGCAGCGCGCAGCTCTGGTGACCTGCAGAGCTGGTCCTGAATACAGACGTCTTCCTCCTCGCTAGGCATCCAGGGATTCTGCAAGGACTTGCTGGAGGTGGCAGACATTCTGGAGAAGGCCACCCAGAGCGTCCCGGAAGAAGAGATCAGCAATGAGAACCCGCACCTGAAGAGCCTGTACGAGGGGCTGGTGATGACCGGGGTGCAGATCCAGAAGGTGTTCACAAAGCATGGTCTGCTCAGGCTGGACCCCGTCGGAGCCAAGTTTGACCCCTACGAACACGAGGCTCTGTTCCACACTCCCATGGAGGGGAAGGAGCCAGGCACCGTGGCGCTGGTCAGCAAGGTGGGCTACAAGCTGCACGGGCGTACCCTGAGGCCTGCCCTGGTGGGGGTGGTGAAGGAAGCCTGAGAGGCGGGCTCACCTTCTCCTGCGCACACACTGCCCTGTGCCCCTCTGGGCGGAAACCGGGAGAAAGGCAGCTGAGCAGGCCGAGGCCAGCGCCCGGGCGGGCTCAGGAACTGATTCGGGTCTGCTCATTGCTTCTCTTCGCCACGCGTCACTGGTTCCGTGTACTCCCAGGAGGAGGCCGGGCCCTCTTGGTGTCCTGAGTAGCGCTGTACCTGCAGCTTCTGGTGATTGCAAATAAAAGGTCTCTGGGAATTCTGCTGGCTGCCCGGCTGCGCCCATCTGTGCCGCGCCATCCCCTCTGCAGCACTGAGTCACTGGCCCTCCAGCCGCCACGCGGTGTCCTAGTGAGGAGAGGACACATTTCTCGTGCTGGAAACTGCACTGACTTGAGAATAGACAGTTCGGGTGTAATTAGTGTCTAGCTGCTGCACGCGTCAGCCCTTGGCCCCTCTGTGGAGTCGGGAAGTGAACGTGCCAACTGTGAGGATCTCATCACCTTTATCCTGCCACAGCCGAGTCTGCCCGTCAGCCCCCTGCCCCGATGTTCCTCGCTGAGCTTCTGACCACCTCAGGGTGTGTCTCCAGTAAGGTGGACCTTCTCAGAACACCACCGCTGTCCATGCTTTATTTTATTTATTTTTGGTACCAGGGATCAAACTCGGGACCTTGCACTTGCAAGGCAGGCGGCGGAACCACTCAGCTAAACCCCCAGCCCCATGCTTCATTTTAAATTTTTAAGAGCGTTTAAAGCTTGCTGTTTCTTCTCCTGCTTTCTGGTTGTAATCGAGTCCTTTGATGGAGACCCTGAGCCCATGGCCAGCAGGACAGGTCCCCCATGTCCCAGCCCAGCCCTGAGCTGCATGGTGCAGCCTCTTCCGCTGGGAGCCACAGCCAGAGCGCCCTGTCTGTGGGGGTGGACTGGGCTTTCTGGCCTCAGCCATGGTCCTCATTGACATTAACATCGAGGACCTGGGGCGAGGGTTGGGTGAGCAAGTAGGCATCTCACAGTGAGAAAAGTAAGTTTCCACCGCCAGTGCTAGGATGGAAGGGCAATGCTAATAAATCCACCTACCGCCCGAGGAGGATAGGACAGAGCCTATGGATTTTCCCTAACAATTCGGAACGATGCAAGTAAGCGCCATAATTAAAATCTTCTGTTTACTGTTTCCAAACATTTCCCTCTTCCTTTAAGCTGCCCTGAATTGGTCAAAAACAGCCAGAACTAACGGCAGCATAGCACACAAGAAAAGCCCAGCAGGCCCCATCCGGCTGTGCCTGTCCGTCTGCCAGGGCTCTGTATGTACACCAGGTGTCGTCCAAAAGGGGGCCTGAGTGGGAAACTCGGTGGGTGCACCAGGTTCTGTGGTCCCTTCCGGCTACACCCCATCCATGCATTCAACCAGCTGCAAGTCAGAAAACTCGAGAAGAACCGGGTCTGTACTGAACACAGTCAGGCTTCTTGATACTCCCTAACAGTGCGGTCTGTGTACACAGCGCTCACACTGCCAGGTGTCAGGAGTCATGTGAGGCTGGCAGCAGTTTATGGAGGACTGCATAGGCTCTGCACATCCGCAGCATTGTATGTAAGGGACTTGCACATCCGCCGTTCGGCATCCCTGTGAGTCGGGGTCCCAAGACCAATCTAAGGGTGATCAGCTCAAAGGGGGAAAATTGTCTTTATGGCATGCTTTGGTCACCTGTAGTCACCTAACAGGAAGACATCCGACAATCAGAGCTAAGGGTCTCCTGGCAACCCTCAGGGGTCTGACAGCCACCCGGCCCCCAGGAGGACCTGCTGCTCCCCACACAGGGGACACGGGGCTGGAACATGTGTCTGGGTGTGGGTGTGGGCTCACTCAGATGCAGAAGAAGCAAGCAGCCACAGCGTTTTGTTCTCAACCTCTTTAATATGTAAAAGGACAATAGAAATGGTAGTCAGAGTTGCAGCTTTTAATACATTCTTGGAATGCTGGCCTCCCGGGACCATTACCTTTTTTGACTCAGACAGAGTTAAGTTTGGGAGAGACCTCGTTCTTGGGATTATGGTACCTGATTCATCGTGAGAATCAAATAGAAACATTTCAGGCTGTGAGCTAACAGCAGAGGTAAGGACTGATGTGACAAAACAGCTGGGGCAGGGGACGACAGGCATCCATCCCGGAATTACTTTTCCCTTGTAGCATTACTGTCTCAACATAAATTAATTATACATTCATTGTGGTGTTTTAAAACAGTCAAGCCTAAATAAATTCTTCATACCATCAAAAATATACACACACTACAAACCTGCGTAAGCACAAGGTTTTCACTGAACAGCTCTCGGCCTAGGCCACACACAGGATCCTCTGCTTCTCAAGCTAATGTAGGTCTGGCTATCGCTTTATAGAAAAAATAAGACTAAACCCAACCTCACCAGACTAGGATTCTGGTGGTGTAGAAAGTGAACCGGGGCCCAGATGGCGGAAACCAGTGGTGCTCCACCTTGGGCCCCTGCCCAGCCACTTGCAGGGCTTAAGAAAAGCAGCCGGGCTGCACCCCCAGAAGCCTTGGAATTTCTGACTCGACCACATGGGGCCCAACTGCACCTCTGTCCACCCAGGGCCCGGGACCCTAACTTTGGAAAGCGCTGGCTCAGACAGAGGCTAGCACCAGGCTTCTCGGTGCCTTTCGGGCTCGCCCTGCAGGGGGCAGTGTAGGGCTGGTCCTCAGCAAGCCCAGCCCAGCGCTCGCTCAGGCATGGAGACAGGTCCTGGGTCTGGCACAGGGGCGCTTCTCCACAATGCACTTTCCAGCTAAAGCCGTCTGCAGTGTCTGAAATGTCTTATTTAATGCCGAAACACCTACCCTAGGGGACAGAGGATGTAAAAAGAAAAGGCACATAATCAAGTCCTTAGAAATGAGGAGGTGTTTTCATTTTTCTTTCACTTCAGTTTAATGGAACTTTAAGCCCAATTGTTCTGGGTGGTAAACAGGCTCTTGTACCTAAGGAGGCAGGGGCAGGCCGAGCTCGGGAGAAGGGCTGGGTGTGTGGTCCCTCCAGGGTCCCTAGAGCCCGGCCTGAGCAGGAAAGCCCTGAGCTGCAGGAAATGAGAGCTGCTGCAGGTTTAGCAGGAAGGTACCAGGCAGGTCCTAAGAAGGCCTGGCCTCAGGCTCTGTGTTTCTGTCTCTAGATGGAGCCAGGAGCAGCACAGCCGCTCTGAGGCTCATCTGAGTCCCCTGCCCTCCCCAGAGTGCTGTGCACACCGCCCATGCTCTGCCTGGCTACGCCTTAAGTAACCCACTTAGCTGGGCTAGCACGCTCATGCTTCTTCAGTAGAAAGGGTACTTGCCACTATGATGAAAATCCTGAGGACGCTAACACCAGAACCCAGAACGCTGAGCACGTGGCCATGCACTCTGACACGGGGTCTTCCAAGTAGAATGCACTACAGGTACAGCAGCAGCAGCAGCAGCAGCGGGAACCTGGCGGTCCCCAGTCCTGCATCCCTCCCAGGCCCGCCCTCTGACAGGTGGGGACTGGGATGTGCCGAGGGGGCTGCCGGCGCCCTGGGGGAGGATCTGGTGCTGCAGAGTGCAGTATCGTCTGTGTGCAAACAAGGGCTTCCTAGGTGTCTAGGAGGGGTCCTGGCGGCAGCAGCTGCTGCATGCAGAGGCCCTGCCCAGCCGCCTCCCTTAAAGTGCCACGTGCCCGGGCAGCAGTGGGCTCAGCAGAGGGCGCCAGCAGCAGCCCCACCTGAGAAGAGAGAAGCTGACGGCTTGCTGGCCGGCAAGTGCAGCGCTCCTGGCACCCCCAGCAATAGCTTTTGCACCGAAGGGGCGAAGGCTCACGGGACACAAGGACACCATCCAACCTTGTCACATTCTCCAGACGGAGCCACCGCGCGTCCGTCTCCCCAGATCCACTGTAAGACTGCTGCTATTGCTTCTTCAGAGGACCATGAGAAGACTATACCTTAAAAAAGGAATTCAATTTCTTTAAAAAGGGCAACAGCGGGGAACACCCTCCCCAAGTCCTCTGGCTCCCAGCTGCAGCTGGGCGGCCTCAGGACGCGTCCCTGGATATCCACCCGCTCTCGGTGAGGAAGGTGAGGATCCGCTTCTTCAGGACTTTGTCCAGGTAGCCGGGAAGGCGGCTTTTGGAGGGGATGCCCTGGCGCTTCTGCAGGTGGTCCTTGATGATGATGGTCTTGACTGTCACATAGCGCGCCGGGCTCAGGTTCAGCGAGCTGCACAGCACCTTCTCGCGGTCTGACAGGAGCTCGAAGCCGGGCAGGTTCTCGATGGCCGCGAACTCGCCGTCCTTGCCGTCCTCCTTGGCCCTCTTCGAGCCGGCCAGGCTCTTGTTCTCCTTGCGCCGCTCGCGCTTGTGCCGCGCGGCCTCATACTCGGCTGACTCCTCCATCTTGGTGATGCCGTTGCGCCGGTAGCGCTGCAGCTCGCGGATCTTGGCCCGCAGCATCTTCTCCTTGTGCATGTTCTCGAACAGGTCGTCGAACTCCTTGCACGACATGAACTGGTAGAGCGGCCTGAGCTTCAGGCGCAGCTCCTTCTCCTCCTTGGTGATCTTGCGCTTCAGCGCCTTCTCCTTCTCCTTCTTGTCCTTGCCCAGGAAGGCCGGCACCAGGTTGTAGTCGCGAGCAATGTTCTTGCGGCGCTGCCGCTCCTTGAGCTTGCGCACGTACATGTCCACGTGCGCGCGCTTCAGCTCTATCTCCACGTCGTCGTCGTCGTAGTTCACCGAGAGCCCGCTGATGAGCGTCTCGGCGTCCTGGTCGTACTCGATCTCGTAGTCGTCCCGCAGCGGCATGTAGCCCAGCTGCTGCTGCTCGGCCACTGAGATGTCCAGCGGCGGCAGCGGCGTGGTGAGGCTGGGCGAGAGGGGCCCCCCGCTGGGGCACGTGTGGTCCGTGACGCGGTTGGGGATGGTGTCAGGGATGCAGGCCTTGCCCAGGTTCCCGTGGATGTACATGCTCACATAGTGCTCCATCACCTCCTGGGGGGTCCGGGAGGCGCCCACGTGTGCGGCCATGTCCTCCTAGGCGACAAAAGCCAGCCGTCAGCTTGGTTGCACACACACCCATCCACCTCTGCAGAGGTCTGCCAGGCACTGACTTGTCAGCCCGGCGGCGCACTCCCAGAGACACTGCGTCCCGCCGTCAGGCCCTGACTGCACTGGGGGACCGAGCGCTGCACTGTTCCCCTGGTTCCTCACACAGGACCAGCACCCACACCGGCCGTGCTGCCCTCAGGCCCGCGTGCCCAGGACGCCTGGCCTCGTGTGCAGAAATGCACGGCACACGCGCGAGGCTCGGGTCCCAACCCGGGCAGGGCACCCGGGACGCCGGCTTGGGTGCTGTCCCAGCCTGGTGCTCGTCCCTTTCCTAGGTAGTGACTGCAGGTGACAGTGCACACAGCACCTTCCTGCCCACAAAGCGAACCTCCACTCCACCCCAACTGAGTACATGCCCACTCCTGCAAGAAGGGAGCCCAGAAACAGGCCTATTAATGGGAGGAAACTGTCAACCTCCCTCAATCTTTTCCTTCTGCCAAGAGGCCTCTTCCTTAAAGTCAACCGCCAAAGCCACTTCAGAAAGTAACTGCCCAAAATGCGCACTCATTCACCCGGCCGCCACTTCTCGGTGCCTGCCCCAGCCCCAAGGAGTGGGGTGAGGTGGCCGGCAGGCCCAGGCTCTGCACCGAGGCCCCGGCTGGAAGTCAGGCTGGCTGGTGGTGGAGAGCTGGGTGTGGAGGGGAAGCAGTCCTGGCTCCATGGGCAGAGCCCCCGTGCCGGCCTCCTCCTCTGGGATATACACTCGACGCCAGGGCTGGCCCCCCTGGGCTGGGGGGCCGGGTGACTTAACGGACCAGGTGTGCAGAGCAGCCCCAGGACAAGAGTAAAGGACAGCTTCTGGGCTGGATGTACTTCCATGATTCCTTCTTTCAAAACCTACCAGCATCCAGTATCTTCACTTTATCCTCCCAGAAACATTGAGAGTGAACAGCAGGCGGGGACTGTTCAGGCTAGGAGCACTGCCCATGCTGCGGGACACGAGCTGGTGGGGGCAGCCAGCCCTGTAAAGGGGGCAGCGGCCCTGCGCCCCTCTGCAAGCTCTTGATGGAAGCATGGTGCACATCCCCAAGCACAGGCGGGAGCAGCCGCTGAGGCACTGACTTCCTGTCTTCCTGCCTGCAGCAGCCACTGGGGCAGAGAAAAGTGCTGGCCACATCTCACCAGCCGGATACAGGCCCTGCCTGCTCCATGCCAGGCATCAGCCCTCACCAGGCCTCAGGGCAGCAGTGCCAGCTTCTGCCCGTGCCTGGGAGGACGACCGCCACCTGAGCTGCAACAGAGCCTCGGAGGCTGGCACCATGCCCGCTTCCCAGCCAGGCTGGGTGCTGGTTTCCCAGCAGCTCACCACGGCGATGCAACTGACTTGGGGTCCCTGTTTAATGCTCTGACTTGGCAGATTCTAAAGGCAGCCCCTCTGTGACACCCTGCGGACAATGTCCTCCACTGGGAAGCATCTATGCAACCTGCAGACATCCTCGCCTTGGTCGGCCAGGCTCCTCCTGTGCCTGCCGGGCCACGGGGTCCATCCCTCCTGGAACTTCCTGGGCCAGGCCACTGCGCACCCTGCAGAGATGTCCTTCGTCCACAGCTGAGTGCCTGAGTGTGTCACGTGACCTCTCTGCCCCTGCTCCTCAGCTGACTGGAGGAAACAGCAGGATCCCCTCCACGGGTCCCCATAACCTCGTGGACCCTCAAAGCTCAGGCCCTCTTCCAGGAAGCCTCAGACCCTGCTTCAGGCCTCCTCCTGCTGCCACCTGGCACCGGGCCCTTCACTTTCAGGATTAAAAATACAGACTACAAGAGGCCAGCGCACCAACAGACAGCGCCAGTGCCTCGCCAGGCCTCACAGCTTCAGGGGGGCCAGTCTCGCAGACCCAGAGGACAGAGCTTCCAGTGAGTGGCCAGCTAGCAGGGCTCAGGCTGCCAGGAAGGGGGCGCCCCCCGGTACACAGAGGCCTCCCCGCCCAGGTCCACACTGCCCTCCAGCATGCCCAGGGTACCGAGACCCTGCTGTCCCCTCTCACAGCTGGCTGCAGCCCCAGGCAGGGGCTTTCTCTCCCCAGTGGCTGGGGGCTGGGCACGCGATCTTCCTAGATACCCTGTCCAGCTCCATCCCTTCACAGAAGCCTCCAGACAGACAGGTGCTACCCCAGGCCAGGAGCCACCACCTGCCTGAGTGCCTGAAGACTAAGATGAGAGCACAGGGCCCAGGAGAGCCTCGGTCTGGGAGGACAGGAAAGTCATGAGCCCAAGGGTGGGGACAACTGCACAACAATGGGAATGTGTTTAAGGCCAGGAACCAGACACTGAAACATGGCTAAGGAGATAAACTTTATGTTCGTGTATTTTACCAGTAAAAATAATTAAAAGGATTTGTTTTGCAATACTGTGGGCTAAACCTAGGGACTTTCGCATGCTAGGTACATGCTCTACAACTGAGCCCTTTTCATTTTTATTTTGGGACAGGGTCTCACTAACTTGCCCTGACTGGGCTCAAACTTGGGATCCTCCCGTCTCAGCCTCCCAAGTGCTGTACCTAGGGTTATAGACACACACCACCCTCCCTGGCCACTGACACTATTTGAAGTTTTGAAGTGGTGCATCTGTCACTCCACCTCAGAGGCTCTAAAGAGGGTCCCAGCCTCAGGAGAAGGACATGGGTGTGCGGCACTGCGTGTTCAACTCACCCTTCTGGTGCTGTGCGCACAGTGAAGTCTGGGAACTGAGGCTCTGCACAGCCCTATTCATTCCGGCCGGCTGCGCATCCAGGCTCTTCCATCCCCCACCCCCTCCTTACAGCCATCCCTGCATACCCACTGCTGGCGTGCCACGGCTAGTGACACCTGGGTGAGGAGGGGACCTGTCTCTTGTCCCCAGACTCGCTGGTGAATGACGGCCTTGGGGGCCCGGCACCCCAGCCCCTCACCCTTGGAGCCCATGCTCAGCCCTGCTGCCCCAGGCGAGCCAGGTGTCCCAAAGCAGTGCCTCCTCACCTGCACCAGGAGGAAGATGGACACATCCGCAACACTCCAGCTCCAGGCCTGGCTCCAAGACCCAAGCACCTCTGGCTGGCGCTCGGTCCCCTCGGCCACAGGAGCCCATCCTGAGTCCAGTCTCCGCCAGGCCGCACACACCACTGCCTTCCCACCCCGCTCCACCCAGCAGACTCGGCCACCCGCAGCGCCACCAGTTCACGGACCTCTCAGCCCTCCTGGTGTCAGAGCACAGGGGCTGCCTGCAAGCCCAGCCTGGGTGAACCAAGGGCCACACTGCCCCACCCCAGATGCCACCTACTGGCTGGAAAGGCAACACCACTCACGATGTCCGCCCTGGACCAGGCCTGCACTTCAGTGGGCTCCTGTTGAGGAGTTCACCACCTCACAGCTAGCTGGAGCCCGTCACCACAGCCCCCAGCCCTGTGGAGGAGCTAAAACCTACTGGTCTTCCACGCAAGTCTCAACTTGCTGGAGGTGCAATGCCACACACCTATAATCTCAGCTCTCAGAAGGCTGAGGCAGGGGGCTCTCCTGTGTACAAGGTCAATGTGATCACTAAACCCAGTCTCAAAAAAAAAAAAGTCTCAAACTGTACTGCACTTTTGTCATGTATCCCAGCAGATCTGTGTCCTCCAGCTCTGAAGCACTGCAGACGGGCAGTCTGAAGCCATCAGTGCCCTGCAGATCTGACTCGTGGGTCACTGTGTGCTGGCCAGATATTCCCTCTTGTTGGCATGTTCTCATTCCCTGGCCCTGGCTGTCGTTGTAAAAACACCTGTGCCCACTCCGCCACACTGATCATCCCCAAACCCCAGCCCCCTGGTTTCGCCCTAGCTACATCCTGTTCCCTCCTGGCCCCACACTATAGGCTGACACATGATCACAACGTTGCCAACTTCAGCAACACTCCCTCCCATGAATCCCACAACTAGCAGTACCATCCCAAGGCCATCTGTCACCATTTGCCACCTGAAATTAGAACTGAGCAGGTCTGCATCATTGTCCCCGATGGCCATGTCCAGTCTCTGGTCCACTCCCTTCGATGGCCAAAGCAGGCACACTCTGGCCCAGGCCAGCCACCTCCGGGCCACATCACTTAATGCTCTTACCCCGAGAGGCCGAGGCCCAGAAACTGCAGTCAAGCCTGGCCCTGTCACGTGCAGCACTGTGGACGCCTGGACAAGCAGCTCAGACTCCTGTAAGTTGAGCATCCACCCCACAGCCTGCTGTGTGGACCACAGATGTGTCCAGGAGGAGCCCAGCACAGAACAGGTGCAGACTAAACAGTCGGAAGCAGCTACTTCTGGGCAGGGACAGAGCCCTATGCACACCCACGGAGCAGGAAAGCCTCAGCGGAAGCAAACAAAAGCCAGAGGGGTAAAGCAGCCAGCCCGAAAGGGCACAGCCAGAGAGGGAAGAACAGAGCCACCTTCTCCTGGTGAGCAGGGACAGCACCTCAGGCCGGCCCTGAACTTCAGATCAGCAGGAAGCAGAGCCCTGCCCGGCCCCGCCCTACTCTAAGGGCACTCAGGCTCCAAGGCCCTTTCCCCTGGGGCCCAGGCTCTACTCCAGCTAAGAGACTCCCTGGCTCCAGCCAGAATCTGCATTTCAGCAAGCACTCTGGGTGGTAAGGGTGGGAAAGTGCTGCTTTAACAAAAAGCCCTCCCCACGCCAGCCCAGATTCTCGCCAGACACCCTGCATGCTTTAGGTCCCGGTGTTGGGACCTGTGTACTTGCCACAGTATGGCAGCGAAGCAGTGTAGATAATGTGGTATTGGACAGGCACAGACCCTGCAGCCAAACCAGTCCATCCCAACTTCCTGCCAGGGTTGCTGAGAAGAGATGTGAAGAGACAGAGACACAGAGCTCAGCTCCGTGCCCCGCTCGGCATTGCTCTGCCCCGACAGCTATTTTCAACTGCTGCTGTGGAGATAAGCCTAAAAGAACGGTGGGGAAGGGAAGTCTTTCTGACCACTGATGTTAGGCAGAGAGATCAGTCACGAGGCACAAGCCACGCCTGGGGGAAGAACATTCCAGGCAGAAGGAATGAAAGATGAGACTAAGACCTTGCAGGGGCCAAGATTAATCTAAGTGGACCTGGAGGCCACCAAGGGCCCACAAGAAGCGATTTATGTTTTAAAGGCTCAGTGATTATGGGTTGTAGAAGATGGGTGAAGCGAGAAAAGCAATCACAAGTGGTCAAGCAAGAGGTCACCGCCGGCCTCCACTAAGGTCACAGGCAGTGTTGGACCCTGCATATTCTGAAGAGGGCTGCTGCTGCTGCACTGACACGCAAGAAGGCTTTCAGGATGGCTCCTGATGTGCAGCCTGAGCAGAGTGGAGCAGTGTGGTGTGACACTGGGTCACCATGGACCATGGCCTTCTGAGAAGGCAGCTTGACATGGAGGGCAGGGTGCGTGCAACAGCACTTGAAGCTCTCAGAAGGCAAGGACGAGGGCTTCTCTCCTTCCGGGCCCTTCAGCTTTGTCTATCTGCACAAGGCAGGCGCCTGACATGCATTAACAAGTAGCATTTGAAGACAAAGTGCGGCAAGGCTTTTGCAGGCTGGTGATCACAATGTTGCAGATTAGGTAAAAATTTGTACAGCCATATCCGCCCTAAGGAGTTGGGAGGAGAAGGAAGCTCCCCGGCTGCAGAGTGGTCCCCCAAGGCTGCTTTCTATGGAGAGTACAGCAAAGGAAATTAAAGCAGCACAAGTTGGGGTGGGGGCACTGCAGAAGAAGTGGCAGCAGGTGACAACCCTGAAATCTAACTGTGCCTGGGAAAACTATGGAAGGATTAGGATCCAGTCTCACTTCCCTGCCTGTCAGAAAGTCTGAAGATGGTCACATAGCCTTGATGATTACGGTGACCGTAACAGACGAAGAATGGAAAGAGTTCTTCGGAGAGCCTTGGAGAAGCACCGGCTTTCTCCCCCCCACAGAGGTCCTGACACACTACCTAGCAGGCCTTTTTTCCCAGCCTGCCTTCCCTACAGAAACCTTCTGACAGATGCAGAGAGCCGGGGACCCAGGCCGCCTCGAGCAGGCGTCTTTGTTCACTACATGCTGGCCACTAGTACATCGTGCCCGGGGTGTTATGACTACCTGCAGGGAACCTGCCCCAGGTCACCTCCCAGGGCTCCCGCAGCCAGCCCCGGAAGGCACCCAGGGCCCCGGGTAGAGGAGGCTCCCGCAGCGCCCTGCCGTCTTGCACTGGGCTCCACCAAGGCCAGCCCCCGTCTCCGCCCGGGCTCGGGGAGGCCGGACGCCCGCTAGAACCTGCACCTGGGCGCCCGCCCCGCCGCCCGGCCCCGCGGCCCGGGTTCAAGGCCCAGCCACGCTCACCCAGTTCCCGAAGCCGAACTGCTCGATGGCGTCCAGCAGCAGCTGCTCCTCACGGCTGGTCCAGCCGCCCTCGGCCTCCGGCCCCCAGAGCGTGAAGCGCCCTCCGTCCACCAGCTGGTAGCCGTGGTAGCGTCTGTGGTGACCGATCTCGGCGCCGGCCGAGAAGCACTCGGGGCACAGTTCGATGTCCTGGCACTCGGTGCAGCGGAAGCGCAGCGGGCTCACCTCGGCCAGGCAGTACACGCAGTACTTCTTGCCCAGCTCCGCCATCTTCCCCCGCTCGCCCGCCGCCCGCACCGCCGCCGCCGCGCCCCCGGC